>OY982935.1:6252500-7502500 GCA_963891755.1 Pyrrhia umbra
TCTTTAGTACGAGGCTGTTGGATAATCATGATGTTGTGTAATGCTTTGTTGAAATTAGAATGGTTGAAGCCAAGTATGTGGAGTGTTGTTTATCAAAACATGGGACGGCTCGATTTATTGGGACTTCAGTTACATTGAGTATGTCAGCAGGTTATCTAAATAAAAATAAAATACCAACAATGGCTGATTTTTATACAGATTGTTGAAATAAATCTGTATTAAATATAATCGATTAGTCTTTGAAGTGGATGACATTGATGCAGCCTATAGATATTATTTAGCGCACTTTATGAATGACTCGCTGTTGTCTAATGACTTCCATCAATGTACTGTGAAGTGTTTAGTTAGTATAAAAAAATAAAATAGAAAAAGATAAATAAATATTACATGATGATACGCTATGTACTCAGTAATCTTTCTGTAATATTTTTTCCACAAAGTATCAACGCTAGTCAATCGCACTATATAGGTGCAATACAACTCGTCAATTTGTTCGCGTCAACGCGCCTCTATTTAGTCGCGCGTTTGTTCCGTGTGACACTCGCTTTATTTTTTTATTGGCTTCATAGATCTATTTGTTGCACTTCATATAACGTGTTAGTGCAAAATGGGTGCACTTGTAAGCCGCTGAATGCTGATTTGAGTTGATATCTCAGGTTATCTAGCTTCTTCTATACATATAAAATGCTTTGTCCTAAATAACTGGCTGACGGATCAACGCACAGCCTAAACCGCTGATCGTAGAGACCTGAAACTTGCAGGGTGTGTTCTTTGTATAACGTAGGCATCCGATAAGAAAGGATTTTTAGAAATTCTAACTAGTCATCTTATATATTGTCTTTGTATTTAGTAGGTAGGATATTTACGGAATTTTAAGGAAAATGATCATTAAGTGGAATACCAAATTGATTGAGGAATACTGAGTGATGCTTTCTGCTAATTTAGGCCGATGCAGATACATTTAACTGAGTTCTGAATGACTTCGATATAAATAGGTAGGTTTATATTTTTTTATTGAATTACAGAATTCGATAGGACTGCTTGTTGAAACATGCGCACTATTTTCTTTTTTACTTTCATTCAGTTCTGTAGTCCCACAGAAAACTGTGCTTGCAGTTTAATATGGGTATTACAGGTAATGCAAAACCATAACTGCACATTTTCATTCTTACATTACAATAAAATTATAAATCTAATAAAATATAAAGTCTCACATCACTTATGCTTATATAGATAATTAATAATCTTAGGAATGGCTAATCCTAGCCGTAACGAATTAACGACGCGACGCAATATCTAGTATTATAGGACTTAGTCAGAACTGGATCTGCAGCAATCCAGGATTATAATGACGAGGCTCAAGTAGTGGACAGTCTCAATGGTGGGTAATGCACAAGGCTCAGTTAGGAAACGCATTAATGTTGTACTTGATCACTGGTTTAGTAAAGTCGATACGGTATTATTCTGATTTGTGTTTAAAATTATATGCTTGACTAATTTTTGGTAAATTACTCAGGATTGTAAAAGTTATAAATATTATGTAAGTATATATCTTTATTTAAAATAGAAGATAGTATAATTCGTCAATTGTATTTTGATTTAAGAGTTTATTGTCTCTCTTTGTCATAAAAAATAGGTATTTACCTAATGTTTTTAATATTATAAAATCAATACCTAAATTAGATTACAATGTTGAATACATTAATGTGTAGCATATACAATAAAGTTATTTTGGCAGAGGTATCACATAAAATTTTATATTATAAGATTTTAACACGACCAACATTTTCATAAACGATCAAGACTCTTTTTTTCCTGTTTGCGTTACAAGAGCTGATAAAAACAGAAAGTCGAAAAACGTTTTCCCCTACAGATAAAAAGTACACATAAATATCTCATTAAAAAAAACCTAAAATATAAAGAAACAAAAGCACACACACTACGGCACACAAACCTACGTACAGTCATGGAAATTCTTCGACAGCTAACGAGAGTTCATTAGCTGCAAAAAGAATACAAAAATGCTTTCACCAACACCTCATACGTCCCAATCAGCGCCACATCAGCGCTAAAAGAAACGTCTCCGCAACAAATCAGTGACAACCCTGTGTTAGTTCGCGAGACATACGGGCGAGACGTTCGGCTAGCTTTAGGGCGAATAAAAATATTCGATAAACTGAACTACTCTAGCTTAACGGCTTGGCTAGTTCTTCCTTGTCTAGTTCTATTTTTTTCGGATGGGAAATCATCAAATGACCCCTAACGCAATGGATGGGGTGGAAGGGAGTGTCGGACTCTTACTAAAACCCATCCATGTTCCTTCCTCAGCCCTATCTATTCCGGGGGTGTGGTATCTCTTTAGAACGTCTCGGAGCCCCGGCTTGGCTGGAGGCCTTAATTTAATTAATTAAATTAGGACCTCACCACATTGTCTGGTTAAGCAGGTCGAATGCTGTTAGAAGCACCCAGCAAGAGGTCATGTAGAAAAAAATAACTACTCTAGGTCAATTAGAGCTTTTGATATAACCTAAATCATTTTCGTTTTTCTTTTGTAATTTTACTGACATAAAGTTTTAACAAATATTGTATATTTATAACAGGTTTTTATACTGATTAAAATCAAAAGTTCCACTGTATTTTTTGTGGCTCATTAGTAAATAAATTTCTATACTTGCAGCAAAAAATAATTCGAGTATAGTTGATATTATTTGCAAAAAATATGAATAATGTTATTTCTAAATTTAGGTACTTGCTTATAAATATTAAAGAATCGTGTAATATGAAATAAAGATAAAATTGACAATAGGATGTACATGTCTGCTACTTAATGCCGTTGAAATGACTTAATCCATTCTAAAAGGCACAAAGATGCATCACATTAATATAAGCTAGACCAGTGCGTCGGCCTTTTTATCTAGTAATTGAATCAGGTTCCTGAAGGATGCGCATCAAATTATAAAGCAGATCAAGTAGCGGATATCAGTATATTATTATTTAGTTTTACTATCTTTAATTGTTAAATCTTCTATTAATTCTGTAACGTAGATTAGTATTGTTTTATTAAAATGTTTTTTTTTTAAACTCAAAAATCTACTTTAGTTTTAACAAATGGTAATTTAAATTGGGAATGAAAAATAACTGAATCTTTTTGTTACTAGGAAATTTTCAGCAACACTTTTAAATAAAAATAATCCACCAAAATTTCCCACAAATTATTTCGCAATTAATCAACATAAAACCACTCGCCAACCCTCAAGCACGTGTGTCCACACCATGTAAAACAACGCGACACCCAATTAAGGGGGGTTGAAGAGCAAATTTTTCACTACACCGACAACCCTATAAGGCTTTACTCGCGCCCGTCAAAGTACTTCCCTTGCACTCATACAAACGCCGATCAAGTGTACATTCTTAACACTCCCACTGCTGTATAAGGCACCGCTTCTTAAGACGACGACTACCGCCAATGACCTTGAGCAAATGGGCGGAGCTTGAGCTTCCCCCCCGCGACCCCGCAATGCACACCGCACGGTTGTCATTTTATATTTTGAAGAACTTTGACGGGTGACCATAATATTATGTAGAGATTCTAAGGACAATCGCATATTGTATTTTGATATGCATGTCTAAGATATAAAAATCGAAATACAAATAACATCTGTCTGAGTAATACTTCGAAACACTAATTTTAAATTTCCAACCCCCACTGCATACTTCGTTTGCCAGAAAAGCAAAAATATTTTCAATTTCTTCAATCTGCATAACATGTTTATCGATCTAAATTGTTACAAGTTTCTAGAAAAAAATCTGACAACTAGCAATTTTTGAATTAATCCGCTGTGAAAGATGGACAGACAGACAGACAAAATCGCACCATAGGAGTTAATTTTTAGGCCATATTGGTGTCCACTTCCAGCTCTTCTAACAGAAATGCACGCAAGATTTTTTCATATTTGCATTTTACGACATCTGTTGCTTCTCAAATAATTTCAGCTCATCTTCACTTGTATAGGAAAATCGTATTAGTTTTGTAAGGAGAGCCTTGAAGCCAGTTAACTAGTCCGACATTTCTGATCCATCTGTAAAGTGTCCGACCAAACCTTTGGCATCAGCTTTGGCCAAACCATTAGCTTAAAATTGGCCTAAGTTTTGACAGCAACAGAACCGAAATTGAATAATCTATTACGTTTAAAGACCTAAAAGTGAGTGAGACTGTATTACAAATGATCTTAATATTTTAAATAAGCTGCAGGTAGTTTTATTTATATTATTAAGTTGATACATAGAACATATTAGTAAAAAGTCATTGTGGCTTCTTTGCTAAGGCACCTGCATCTCATTTATGAGTATGCAGATTCGAACTTCGAAACCTAGAAATTACGAATCTGACTATTCCAAAGTTTTACATGCACGTTTTTAGGGTTCCGTAGCCAAATGGCAAAAACGGAACCCTTATAGATTCGTCATGTCTGTCTGTCTGTCTGTCTGTCTGTCCGTCCGTATGTCACAGCCATTTTTTTCAGAAACTATAAAAACAATTCTGTTGAAATTTGGTACGTAGATGTATTCTGTGAACCGCTTTAAGATTTTGACACAAAAATAGAAAAAAAGCAATAATTTTTGGGGGTCCCCGTACTTAGAACTGAAACCCAAAAATTTTTTTTTCATCAAACCCATACGTGTGGGGTATCTATGGATAGGTCTTCAAAAATTATATTGAGGTTTCTAATATCATTTTTTTCTAAACTGAAAAGTTTGCGCGAGAGGCACTTCCAAAGCGGTAAAATTTGAGTCCCCCCTCCTGTAACTTCTAAAATAAAAGAATGATAAAACAAAAAAAAATATATGATGTAGATTACCTTGTAAACTTCCATTGAAAATTGGTTTGAACGAGATCTAGCAGGTAGTTTTTAAGTAATCAGTAATTTTCTTCTAAAAACAAACTTAATTATGCGGTCGGAAAAAAACAAGATAATTGCGACTTTGTTGCGTATTTTATCTTTGCAATGGTCGGAACCCTCGGTGCGCGAGTTCGACTCGCACTTGGCCGGTTTTTAGTATAACTTAGACACCATTGACTAACGGTGAAGGAAAACATTGTGAGGAAACCTGGACTACACGGTCTGAAATCACCAATCCACCCTGAAAAATCGTGATAATTAATGCTAATGCATGTCCGATTATGATCAGGATTTTTTAAATTTTTACCTATCATGAACAATGGAATATCACCCGTTTTGGGCCCAATTATGAGACTTTGTCTGAATGAGAATTAGCTGTTAAATTTCAAGCACCAAATTTGTACGACACTTTTCCACGGTTTCATGCATTTTTGAAGAAATAAAGTAATGGAAAAAAATCCTACCATTGTATGGCATTTCGATAATCTTTTAGAAAGATGCAATATCGATTTTTGACTTTGAAATCATTTATAATTGCCGATTTAAATATTTTTGATCTTTATCTTTTTACCTTATATTACTAATATAAGGTTTTTTTATTATATTTTATCAGAAAAACACACCGCAAAAATTGACAGATTTTTTTATAAAAAGATTATTAAATTGACATGCAGTAGCTCAATTTTCATTTAGTTGTTATTACAATTCATCGGAATTCAAACATAACTTTGGAATTGTAAAATGGTCGAAATACCATATTAAGAAAAGCATTTAAGAGAAAAATGTACGGAAGTTTAATTATTTCAGAATGTTTGTTTTACAAACTACGGAGAGTTTTTTTTAAATTTAATTCGTATACCAAAAGATGTCGAAGAAAACATAAAAAATATTAGAATATGCATCAAGCCTTCATATCAAGCCCTTTCATAATTATGATGACGTAGAACTTTGTAATTTTAATCCCCATTTTGCCTCGAAAGTAATAGGTAGTATTTTTCTACTTTATCCATTTGCGATATATTTCAACAATTATTCCAAATCGATAAGGTTAGTTATTCCTGAAGTAATTATCAGCTCTGACAGAGGGACAGAGAAAGTCGCATCCCATAAGGGTTACTTTTTACCATTTTGGTTCGGAACCTTAAATATACTATTTGAATATATCTTTTTTTTTCGTTTTCAGTTCTTCTGTCTTTGACTTCTGGACCAAAAATTAAAGAAGATCAAGTCCTTTTTATTTTTCAGGGCTTTAGCGAAATAATTAAGCGATTGCCTATTAATCGGCCTAGGCCTAGCCAAAATCGACGTTCTGTCGGATACTATTTGGTGTTGAAAATAAAACATAAGAGTGGCATAGTGAAGTAGGACCTTCATTTCTAAAACACTATGCTTCGTCTTATCTTTTAGATTGTGTGTATATAATATTATCCCACATTAGATACCTTGACTAATAGATTAATATGTATATCATATGTGACTGCTTACTTGGCGTTTTTACTAAACTTCGAAAATGGTTGCTATGTAAAGCATCACTACCCAATGTTACCAGTAAAAAACCGGCCAAGTGCGTGTCGGGCCACGCGCAGTATGGTTCCGTAGTAGGTCTTAGTTAGTCAACTATAACTCTGTAACCGGTGAAGCCTACTTAGCCGTGATAGTTTTCGAAAGTTAGTTTTATTATTTTTGAAAGACCTATATAACGATACCCTACATGAAGGGTTACGCAACAAAAAAAAAATTCATCCCCATTTCACGTGTTCGGGAGCTCCACTAAATTATTTTTATTTTTTTATTTATTTTTACCACTTTTTCGGCGTGATCAATACACATATCTATAGTAAATTTCAGCTTTCTAGTACCAAGAGCCTCTGAGCTATGCCGTAAACAGACAGACAGACGGACATTGCGAAACTATAAGGGCTCCTTGTCGGACTACGGAACCCTAAAAATAATGTAAGCAATCCAAAATAGGAAAATGGTCTAGCTAAAATGAGAGACAATACAATACATTTTTACATTTTACAATACTCTTTTAATAGCGTAAGCTTATTTTTTTATCATATTCTGCATTTTTTTTCAAATTCGTCTCGTAGCAAAGAAACTCGAACCCAAATTCACGTGTTTAGAAATATATTTTCATTGGTAATAATTTAGAATAGCGCCACCTTGTTACCCATGGATAAACCGTTTTATTTACAAACCATTAAGTTTTGTTCTAAGATATCATCCCATGCCCTGACTTATAGCTACTATTTCTATAAATTCCAAACAATTAGGAAATATTATAACATAACATGAAAGAATTTTAATTTTGACGACTATCTCCGACCTACGTGTAAAATTTAAATGAGGTATGCAATATTCTCGTTTTGAATACGCAAAGTATTAAAAGAAATACATATTTAAATTCCTAAAGTACATTTAATTATTTAGTAAGTCAATAACAAAATATATTTGTCCTGCCAAATTTAGATACACACATTTGAGATTATGACAGATTATGGATGATTTGGTTTGAAAACACGTTATTCACATCAAAAAAATATTTTATCCGCATGTAGTGCCTTTTCAATGTAATAATTATAATTCACCAGTCATCTTATCACAAATATAATAATTTATTTACATCGTAATGTGCTCGCTCTGAGTGACAGCGTCTACCCGTGACAGTGGTCACAGACGTACTGCCCCCGTCGCCCGGTAGAGCCCCTCCGTAATTTCAACTCAACGTTTTGACAAAAGCACAAAAATTGACGTAAATGTACGATTTAAAAAAAATATACGTATACAAAAAGACAGATAATTAACTTTTCTATACAATGGTACAGGTTTCATTAAAATCCGCTTGATAAATTCTATGTAAAACTCAGTTTTTCTTCTGCGTTAGACCTAACTTTATGATTTTTTTTAACAATGTTATAAATACATAATTAAAAAAAATGGTATACAAGATTATCAAGCATATGCTCTAGTTTAGTATATATACTTTTCAAATCATGAAAGCAAGTCGTTAAAGCGTAATCATTGGCTTTAAAGGGGCTAAAGTCGTATATCGCCGCCTTAAATTAGTACGAGCAATTGTGAACAACGCCGAGCCTTGTTGCCGCGCGATTGTCAATCGAATTTATCATGTTGTTAAGCGGATTCTGTTTAAATAGTGTTTATTCGTGTGTGGAGTGTCGATTCATTAGGTGGATGTATATAATTGTGGCGAGCTAAGAACTGTTGTGTGGAGTTGAATGGATTACGTGTGTGTGTGTCTAGCCGTTCTTCTTGGTCAATGCTTGATAAGTTTGTGTGTTCTGTTCCTTTTATTCTCATGAAATTACTTAATAATAAATAGGAAGGTGTGGATTTATTAGTAATCTTGTACTGAAGCTTAAAAATTACTTCGATTGGGGTCGTAGTGTATTACAAATACAAGATGTTACATAATGTAAGCTTTGCTTTCATTGGCTCGTATGATAATACTAGCTGTTTCCTGCGGTTTCTTCACGCACTCGAATAAAAAGTAAGCTATATGTTAATCCAGGTTATAAACTATGTGTATACCAAATATCATCCAATTTCGTTCAGTAGTTTATGCGTGAAAGAATGACACACATACATACATACAAACGTTCGCATTTATAATATTAGTGTGAAGTATGATATCCATGTTGAAATCAGAATACATAATGTATTTTGTTAGTAGAATTAAATGCTCAACCATTAAACCAGATGTAGTTATTGTACATTCCCCTTTGAGCACCATTTTTTTTAATCATTAGCGTATTTTATTTGTTCTTGGTCACTCAAGGCATTGATCCTAAATTGGTGCTTTTTCTGTTTGCGGTACAGAACTTCCATTTTGTCATTCTTTTGGATAAGGTCATACCCATAAGCTAAGCTAAGTATCTGAATAGAATAACTCCAAATGTCCTTTAAGATACAACTGAATTGAAGAATTGTATGTACGTAATATAGGCTAGCTTAAACTTATCCATGCATATAGGGCCCAACAGAATCAGATAAGCCTCCCAATAAGGCATAGTGACTTCTACAGATGTTACTCTCAGTATTCCCACAGTTCTTTCGCACGGCTCACAATTGGAAATCGAATGCTAAAGCCACGGGGCGACTAGACAAATGAGGCAATTCGAAAGTGTATCATTTAAATAGAAAACTAGATTGTATGACACGTTGAACGCTAGAGTTTCCAGCTTTGAGTTTATTTTTAGGACTTGTCGTATCATCGGAACTTGATGGGAAGACAACTTTGCATTCTGTGTCTGTGTTAAATCAATTATTGTGGACTTCTAACACTTTACAGCTAGCAAATTATATTTGCATCAGTTCAGTAATGGATATAGCTTTTATTAAATAGGAAGATTTGATTATATGGAAAAGATTAACAAAATATTAAGATTGAAAACAGACCAAGCCTGCTTGAAATTCCACTTCTAGAACATTGCCCATAAAGATTGTTATATAATAAATAATAATAATAAATATCTTTGGACAATTTCACACAGCGCCATCTAGCCCCAAAGTAAGCAGTGCCAGCAAGCATGCTTGTGTTATGGGTGCTAGCTTAACGGATGTACTACTTATATATTTTTATAAATACATACATAGTATACATAGTAACACCCAGACCCATTACAGAAATTAAAATTCATCATTTCAATTTCTGCCCAGCCGGGAATCGAACCCGGGACCTCTTGCGTGGTATTCCGGCATGTTGACCACTAGACCACTGAGGTCGTCAATAGTTATATCATTATAAACATCGATAACGACATATATACTTATATAGATATATATATAAATCTAGTAAGTTTAAAATCAGCTTAAAGATATTGTCATTAACCTGCCAGGATTGCGAATTCAGAATTCGAAAGAGTTACCTCGGCTCTGGAACGCAAAGGGCAACAAAAAGAACATGGATTTAATCAGTAAAAGTCTGACACTCCCTTCCACTCAACTTTTATGATTTCCCGTCAATAAAAAAAATACTGTCTATTTATTCGAAGATCTATGGTGTGTGATTGACAAGCTGATGGATAAGAGAAAAAAATTGCAATGAATACCTAAAGCAAAAGTTTAAATTAAATCAGGACGATCCGCAAAATATGAAAACTGTTACCCTCCCTACAATTTAACAGTTACACCTCCACTAATAACTCGCCACAGAAATTGCGACTCATATGAACGATATATCCTTTTAAACGCCTGTAACACTTAACGATCGTATCTAAAGGTGTGCCGGAGAAATTATTTAGATGTTTGCTTTTCCTGCTAAGACCGCTTTTCGTTACATGTGCGGTAATTACACGTTGATTTTGTAGCGTGTGGTGCTTTGCAGAGATTGGTAGCTGTGTCTTTATGTGCGAGATTATTAAAAGGCCACGACTTGCCTTGCCGTAAGGGATGTCACCAAACGCATGGTTTTCTTTCGGATGGGAAATCATCAAATGACTCATCCCATTGTGGGTGGGGCGGTAGGGTGTATGAGACTCTTACTGTCTTATAAAATCCGATTAATTTTTAATCTGCTGCTTACAACGGATTACCAAAAATCTCACTCATAAATGCTGTTTAGCTTTAATCCGAACTAAATAACTTAGTAGCTTAATCCTGGATTACAACGTTAAGTAAGGATTAGGTGAGAAATGGTTAAACTTCAGGTTACAGATTTTTTATAAGTAAAACTAATTTTATTAAAAAAAAAGCCGCAGCATAGTTTAATATGTCTCATGTAACATTGACGGCACGTTTGGCGTAGTGGCTGAGCAATTGGCTGCTGCGCTGCGTGTCGCGGGTTGGATTTCCCGCACGGGACAACGAAAATTGTTCCGGGTCTGGGTGTTTGTGGATGTGTAATGTATGTTTGTAAACACATCCACGATACAGGAGTAAATCCTAGTGCAACGTTTTTTTTAAAAAAAGAACATTAAAAGACGGTGATCTATCTATATATATAAAAATGAAACCCGTTTTCCGTTGTCACGACATAGCATGAAAACGGCTTGACCGATTTGGCTGAAATTCGGTACGGAGATAGAAGGCACCCTGGAGAAGGTTTTAGGCTACATTTTATCCGGGTGCGTGAAGTAGTTCGCGTAGTAGAACGGGGCAACAGCTAGTAAACTATAAATGGTTCTAGTTAACTAACAAGGTCTATGGTCTCCAACCCGTCTACCAAACGTTTCGGATAAAGTGTTATGGTAGATAAGAATGCCGTTTGAATGCATCATCTATGTTTGGACAGCAGCGGATACATAGCTCGTTATGGGAGGGTATCTATTAGATTATGATGAAATCAAATAACACCACTGTGAGTTATCCTTACCAAATCTTTACATGTACCTATGCAAGCAGATTTCTACGGTTTCACTCACATCTATGGAGAAGTACTGATACTCGGATGAAAACTCTCCTATTCCAAAAATCTACATAAATTAATCGGTTTAACGTTTTAGCCGAGATAGCAAAGAAGATAAAAAGACCGAGTAACTTTTACGGCCATTTTCAATATCCTATCTATCCATAGATTTGCTTACTGGGGATAGATTTTTGACATTAGTCGTATGGACTTTATGTCAAAATTCTATCTCTAGTAAGGAAATCTTCGGATAGATAAGATATTGAAAATGGCCATAAGACTTGTAATGTTAAGTGTAAGGGTGTTAGATACCCACAAAATTGGTAAACTCATTACAAACATTGTGGCCAACTATGGCACCAATTTTAGAATCGCCAAAAACTTCCTAGTTTCTAAAAAAAATAATCATTTCCAGTTAGGTAAGACAAATAAAATGGTAAAATGGCTGAATTGATTGCGAAAAGTAGTTCCATCAGTTTGCAGGTCCAACCACGGGAATCAGCTAGTATATCATCACTACATAGTACCTATAAAATAAAGTCACTTCCCGCAGTCTATCTGTCCCTATATAAGCTTAGATCTTTAAAACAACGCAACGGATTTTGATGCGGTTTTTTTTAGTAGATAGAGTGATTCAAGAAGAAGGTTTTAGTATATAATTTTTAAAGTTTTTGTATCCATTGGCTGAAATATCGCGGGCGAAGCCGCTGGCGGAAAGCTAGTCTATTATTTTACGTCAACGGATGTTCTATGTCAACGGATTTTGATGCGTTTTTATAGTAGATAGAGTGATTCAAGAGGAAGGTTTTAGTATCAAATTTTGAAAAGTTTTTGTATCCATTGGCTGAAATATCGCGAACGAAGCCGCTGGCAGAAAGCTAGTCTACTATTTTACATACTATGAAGGGTATTAGAATATTCCTAATAAACACGCATTTAACCATTCTAACTGATAACTAACACGCAACTCATAAATCTTTGTCTATAAAGCGATCGGCATCTAATCAGAAACAAGTCCTCAATTTCCCACAATCATTTACATTTGCACCACATCCATAACACGCGCGTACCCAGCGGAAAATAACGTCACCGATGAATGATACCGTGATAACATTGGATATGACTTCCTAAGGCTCCACGCCTTTGCTGACGTATTGAGATACAACTTTCATACTTAAAACTAGTAGTGCCCCCCAGTTTTACCCGCCCGTGGCTCCCGAACTAACGCTTCGCTTTGAGGGCACGTAATTATTGTTTTTTTGCTTGCTTTTGTTCTTGTTAAATCGTAACTAATATTGTAAATGCGAAAGTGAGTTTGTTTGTTACGCTTTCACGGTAAAACAGCTGAACTCAATTGGATGAAATTTAGATGGTGCCCTCGAAATGGTTATAGGCAACTTATATTCGGGTTCGTTATGTAGTTCTTTCGGGAGGCAGTTGAAACTTCGGGAAATAGTTAGTAGTTTATAACAACATCATCAGCTTAGCTTAAGCTAGGGTCGGCTTCCACCGTAACCAAATACAGCTGAGTACCAGAGTTTTACATAAAGCGACTTCCTATCTGACCTCCACAACCCAGTTACTGGGTAACACGATGCCCTTTGGTAAGGCTGATTGTCAGACTTTCTGAATTTTGATTACCTACCCGTAGTTGGGAACAATGGTTTAGCATGCTTTTTGAGGCTTGGTGGAGTCTCGATGTCACATAGAAAATAAATAACTTAATTAGTATAAAATTTTTCGACTACTAGTCTACCAAATGAAAAAAGAATTCATTAAATCTAACTGCAACTTTCAGAGATTAGCGAATTCAAACAAACAAACAAACAGTCCAGCTTTATACATTAGTACTTATAAAGTACAGTTTATGATACACGAGTCGTATGTGCTTTACGCACAATATTCCGACATTAGTCATTGGAACTTTCTAGAACGTGAACAGCGATTTAGTACGTTGTGTGCTTTATGTGAGGGCAAGTCTGTCCTGTTTCTACTGGAAGCCAGTGTATGTCAACGTCTTTGGAATGGGCGAAGTCGTATGTCAAAATGAGGATGAAAGTGGAGCTAACAGATGTGTGGCGATCGCTGTCTTCATGAACTTGTAATATGGTTTCTATTAGAGCAAAGATGAAGACTCAGGAACTTTCATAAAAAGAGTCTTAACTAATATTTTATAGAGGATAATTGAAACGTAAGTAAGTATAATAAAAAAAATTGATGCCACCAAAAAAACGTCATGTCAGTATGCTCAATATTTGAAGGTTTTTAAGGCTCATCTTTAGTTGCTCTTGATTGTAGCTTATAATTTATCCTAAACCTAATATTATCCTACGATTATAAATGCAAAGTGAGTTGGTTTGTTACGCTTTCACTGTTAAACAATTGAACCGATTTGAATGAAATTTTGTACGGTGATAGATAGAACCCTGAAGACGGTGATGGGCTACTTTTATCTGGATACGGTACGTTGTTCCTTCATGACGCGAGTGAAATCGCGGGCAATAGCTAGTTTAAAATAAATATTGAGGACATTAAAATATACATCATGCAATATGACTAGAAAATAATGATCGATAACACAATTTTCTATTAGTAAGTAGATGCCGATATTTTTTACAATCAAATAGTAAAATTAAATTGTACAAACCAAAAGTTACTTCACAGCAGAACCATTCATTGCATTAAAATTTATAACTTAGTCTTTATAAATAAATTATCGACTAATCTTATTCATGCGAACACTAATTGGTGATAATGTTTATATGTGCTAAAAACATCAACGGGGACATCAAAATCACTATATTCGGATTTCAAACTATTAGAAAGTTCAAACATACAGGCCTGAGATTTAATACAGGAGTTTCAAATGATATACCAGCATCACATGTCAACAGGCTGGCATCACCGTTGCATGCTAAATTCGTGAAATAATAGACGTGGCATATGTAAATAAAGGCGGATCTACATACATCGATCTCCGACGATGCCCGATACTGGGAAAGGGGCACGACATTGCGTTTTCCATTGTTGTCGATATCACGTCACGAAAATTGACATTTTTTTTCATTTTGCACTTAATTGGATGGAATTTTTACAGCTAGTTCTTATTATATCAATACTAGATTTTCTTCAAGATAGATTATTTTCACTTAGATAATATTGTTTGTTACATTGTTTACACATTCATTTCTATCATAACAATGTATTATATATAATACCTAAAATATATAATGTACGTAAAAGATGCCATAAGGTTAAGGTTCCATTAAAATACTTGGTATTTCTTTATTGATTTATCTCTTTGCTAACAAGATATAAATCTAATTTTTCAATGACCTTTGTAGCATCACTGCGGGGGGCTTGGTTCTAAAATAACGGTCCATCTATTTGAACCATTATTTTCTAGGATTGTGTCGATAACATTGGACAACGTCACCAAAGTAGTCTAGATGTGGGAATGTCCTGAGAGAGATCTTCTCAACTGTTTTGAATACGGCACGCCGGTGGCCGGCGACACACAGTTTTTGTTGTAGCCACCTTAATTTGGTTTTGTCTTTGTTATTTGTTTAGTTGGATAGATTTTGAAGTACCTTGTCTAAATATCGTTTGAATGAAAAAAATCAAAAATAATAGGTTAATTTTTTTTTATCGTCTATTCAAATAGTTAATTTATTTTAGCCACTGACGTACCATATTAGCGTATCTATATTTTCAGGAAAATCCGAAAGTTTTCTTATTTACGTAAAAGCCTGCCCAGCTTTAAAATAATAATTGTTAGCATAATCTTGTGAACTACCACAAATAATTTAAAATATAGTATGATAAGCATTTTCTTCTTCTTTTTTCAGATCAGCAAGTAACATCAGATGTGGCTGTCACAATAACTCGTTTCGGCATTCTTATAAAACGCGAACTGCATTTATATTAAAGGAAAGATTGACACTTTTGATCAACGCGAGTGTCATAACACGCACTGTGAACATTTTGGGAGGCACATTTTGACAACATTGAATAAGACTTATGTATCGCTTTTATGTTACAGTACATCTTTGTAAAGCATCATTTTGCATAATGTCTGTGTTTACCTACTAGAATTTTTAAGTAATCACAAAAAATAAATATTAATTTTATAATAATATTTAATAATGGACTACCTATGTCTACACAATACGCTTTACTAATAAGTTGCACAGATTTCGAAAAAAAAAATAAAGAAAAAAAATTTGTTCAACCACATATATTAAACCCAGAATACTTTATTCATTATTGTGTAATATGCCCCCATAATTATCTCCAAGCACCAAGATATGATCTCGAAAATTTACAATCGCTACTGCTCTTACAATTTTGGTCATTACCTTATTTAAGAGACCTAGAGTAAAAAAATAAATAATTATAATCCTATCACACATCAGTACAGCTAAAAAATACGTATCTACACGTAACCTTCCCGCAACCAGACTTACAAAAGCACGCCCAAACACAGGACTTTCGGCGACTCAAAGATGCCGCGAGATAACACTTGAATAATTGTTTCATTAATAAATTGCTTCTTTAATAAAGGTAAGAAGTTATGTGGAAACGTTCAATAAATAAACACCGCTGTAGATGTGATCTTGTGAAAAAAATGATCATTACCAACAAGACATTTGGACTGCGTACAACGGGGAACAATGTTTGGTGGAATTTAGGGAGATGATGATACCGCTTGGAGAGGGTGTTTTTGAATTATATCTGGTCAATTTAATAAATACGTGTTTGGTGCTTATATCGTCTGGGCTGCAGGTTTAGTGTTTACTAACCTAACAAGCTCTAGTGTCAAAGTTTGCTTGAATCAGCTGGATTTGACTGTAGGCAGAACTTAACAAGAAGTCTTATTTAACCAAATGAGTTTTCAAATACTATAATTTTATTTTATTTTTTTATTTAATGAGGTTTTGGTTTAGTTTAGTTTTTATCAAAACTAGGTAAGTATTATAATAAATTGTTACTTGAGTCGAAATCCAATGAGCATAAACAATCAAAATATAATTATCTTAAATTAACAAGTGTAATTTTTTCTCGTTACTGCAAAAAAATGCAGCTTAATCAAACGCAGAAATGCTTCCGTTTAAACCCTTACACAACGTTATTCCTCTCTCTAACATGACGCCGTCACAGTCGAACCCTCAAGAAACACAGTGACAACATCTCTATAAAATCCTGATCAACCCAACCATCAGTACTTGCGAATGCCTCGAATTTTTACTTCAAATATTTCCAAAGATATTAATTGCGGTCTTTACCGGCCATACGATAGATTTCTTAAGATATTTAGATACGTGTTCTTAATGGCATCTATAAGCGGCAAAGTCGACGAAATACCCATAGGAAACACATTTTTTTCCTTTTAATAACATAATTAAAGTTTCTCGATAACCAGTTTAGATTGAACCCCGATTACAATAAGGTTAGCTAAGCAAAGAGGTGTTAGCTCTTTTGTTTTTCGATGTTCAGAAAACATTCACTGTATTTGAAATTAGGAATTTTTGAACATACAGATAAACTTGATGAATGGTATGTTTTTTTTAAGTTGAAATTGTTTACATGGGCTTGAGCCAGTCATTACTTTTACTAGCTATAGTGTTAAAATAAACTTAAAACATTAAGTTAAAAGTTACACGAGGAATAGAAAATTCCATTCCTTAGTATCTCTTCTAGAAATATAATAAATTATAGAATATTGAAAATTATCTCGTATTGCAAACTCAAAACCTATCAACACAAGCGTACATGGCTATTCACTACCGTAACTAATAAAATAGAAGCTATTATTAAAAAATAATCATAATAAACTAGTATTATTGCGTCATTAACATTTTCCCCACCTCTTTCGCCTGACCGTACCAAGCTAACTACAGTCATAGAAAGTTAATTATTATCTAAGACAGAAGCTGCAGCCTAGACTGGTTCCTAGGACAAAATAATAAATAATTCCAGTTATATAACAGGTTTCATTAAGACAGCAGTAAATCAGGCTACCTGAGATGCGCCGGCGCAACCGTATAGCAACATTATGACGTAGCGTCCGCAGAAAAGAATAAGGATGCATATTTAACGTTAACATTGCATGGTTAACACTATAATGCCTGGTAACACTGAATGGTTAACACTATTGTTGTTTATGTATGTATTTAATTTTACCTATCTGTCCTACTATTTACTACTTTTCTAAAAGTTATTTTACAAAAGAGAAATATGTTGTTGCCTGCGTACTTATTTTATGC
The DNA here is from genome assembly GCA_963891755.1 of Pyrrhia umbra. Classification (NCBI taxonomy): domain Eukaryota; kingdom Metazoa; phylum Arthropoda; class Insecta; order Lepidoptera; family Noctuidae; genus Pyrrhia; species Pyrrhia umbra. The sequence continues at coordinate 6,270,035 of OY982935.1, forward strand.
ACACGCCTTATGGCTTTAAAGTTCTTTTTAATCTTTATCTCGCTGAAATCAGGGTTCCTGGTCTGAAACTGGATCTTCTATTGTTATGATAAAAAAAAATAAAAAAAATCTTATTAAATATATTTATGGTCGTTTCAAAAATTACTATAGTTTTATTAAGCACGCCTAAAAACTTATTTGAAATATTCGAGAAGCTTGAAAATTTTCTCGAGAATAACTGAACACTTTGCAAATTGTTTCAACCGACCCCTTTTAAACTCAAACTTTGGTTATTGCTACAATTAGTTCCCGTAAAATATTCCCTCTGTGGCTAAAGTTCACAGTTAAGTACACGAAAAGAGCTCATTATTATAATAATCTTAAAGAGATCCCTTTGACTTGTAATAATACAATTTTAATATTAAGATTTTGGGACCAAAGTTTCATTTATTAGCTGATTTTTTTAAAAGATTTTATTAATGTATAGATGTCGTGATGATCTTATTAGTATACACGATACAACTACATATAAGAATCAGGAGTTATTTATTTTCCATTAATGTAGGATTATATCTATACCTTGTAGACAATACACACGCAGTTCAAATGTTTAAACAACCAGTTCAAAGGTTAAATAAGTAATCTTATTTTGGTTAGATTTTTTTCATTTTTTTAATCCTTTAAAACTTGTGAGTTACCTACCTACTTTCGAAAAAATAAAGTTTAAAATACAAAACCTCATTTTTAAATACTTCGAAAGGTTGTAATTATATTCAAGTTATTAATTATAATTTTAGTTTCGATTCACTATTAACCTATCTGATAATAATGTTTGTTCCCAAAAAAAAGTTTGTTTTATGGAAAAAATAATTAAAGAGTTTTTCTATTAAAAAACTATTCGCAGTATTATTTTGCGAACAGTACAATGCGTCTAATCTTTTTAGCTATTTGTGTTGGCTGGTGAGTGGAAACGGTTATTAAAAGAGTACATCTTCAAGCCTTATCCCTAGGGCATCGGCAGAGGATGCTGTATCGTTTTGTTTTAACGTATGCCTCATGAAACTCCTCATTATGTGGTGTTTTTCTAATTATATATTGCGTAAGAATACTCGGATGATGTAAGTCTAAAAATTATGAAGTCCGGTCTTCAGTACCTATAAGGTTTTTTATGACCTATTATAATGATCCTCACTGACTCATAATTGGAGTTCGTTGACTGCTGAGATAATCTGGTGATCCTAAATGCGACAGCTCAGCCTAGGAAGGTTTCTTGTTGTTGTTGCATCAACTGTTAGTGTTATTTGGTCTAGATTTTTATTAAATTTAGCATACATGTAGGTACAAAAATAATTATGATAATTAACAAGTTTAATTTTTTTGGCTTTACTTAATTTGTAAAAAATATATATCGCATTTAATAGTTTTAACGAGAAACAATAATAGTTACTTGTACAGATATCTAAATAAGTTTTTATTACTAACAAAAAAAAAACTTTTATCATTGTTAAGATCATAATATTAATGTTTTATGTACGTATTTAGATTCTAATATGGCCAGCTATTATTTAGATAAGTTTTGGTCCTACGACCACTGATATGTAACTAAAACATAATCCTTTCTTAATTAAGAATCCTGACTGCAGCGTTATCAACCAATTAGTCCAAACAACATACTGCCAAATAATGAAATATCGTTTAAAGCGAGACGAAAGACAATAAATAACGAAATCATAAGTGTCGGCCTACACGACCTCGCGTGTTCGTGTCGTTTGACCCCGGATAAAGGGTTAATCTTCTAAGGGGTTGCCCTATAAATCATGTTACGTTTTGAGTTAGTAGGGCTGGCAATGCAGAAAAAATATTCGGGTAATTATTTTTATGGATAAAAGTATAATTGTGGTAAGATGGTAAAAAGGTTTATTGGTAATGTTAGGTTCATAAAGTATGTTGGTATAATAGAAGACATTATTCTTAGATTGCTAAATACACTTAAGTGTTGCTACTGAAAAGGATTGACAGTAATGTATAGAATTAATATTTATAATAGTTACTTACTATTAAGTTACTTAATATTAGTACCAACGGAATTAACCTTCTACACCTACATTTTTGAGTCACCGACTGCAAATACGTACCTAATATTTTTATTGAAAATTTCCTATTTTGCAATAACTTAAATATATAGCAAATAATAATTTAATGTAAATCTAAATTACATTTTACACAAAAAACCTAGTATATTTTTACTAAAACAATAACCCGAAAACGCTCCTTCGTTTTACAAACTCAACAACAAAAACAAGGGCCAACCCTAAAATAGCAGTATAATAACTCATTCAGTTGACACAGATGGCGCTGCTGTACATCAAAATGGCCGCAGATTACTGTCCTGCATGATTTATTCCCATCAACTATTTGTATGCAAATCTTTATAGCTCCCGGTGTTTAAGTCTTCATAGTTATTTCTCTTTTTTGGTCATAAACTATTTCTTATAGATAACGTGTATAAGGGAGTGCAATTTTAGTTATGATATTATAATTTTAATGAATTATTATTGAAATGGATGCTGTAAGGAATTTGTAGTCATTATTTTTATGCGATATTTTTTTTATTTAAAAATATTTATTTTCCACATAAACTATCTGAATAGAGAAAGTAGAAACTCAACTATAACAACATAATAATTATCTTTATTAATACAATTTGTATCCCTAATTGTATAATTTCTAGGAGACTTGACTATGGTGATCAGCTGGAACATGAAATGATGAAGTACTTGGATCGCATGTTAAATAATGCTAGATGATACTAGCACATATTAGGAAAACGTGACACAGAGAAGAGACTTAAATGTACCGGTGGTTATCACAAAGGCGGCCAAGGATGATTGTACTAATAATAACTGCTATAGTCCTGCGCATATCAGGGATTGTCCCTGGGTGCTTTTCTATAGTGTATACAGGGACAATCGCCCGTCATGTGTCACAATGACATTTCATTAGTTATCTCAAAGGGCTTCGCTTCTGCGTGTTGGCTTAGTCTGTAGTCCCGTACAGAGACAGAGACATACAAAATAACTCATACTAAACCGTTTTTTAAATAGACCTGTTTTGCCTCTTTCAAAAGATATTCTGGTTATAATTGTATCAGCAAAAAAGCAGTTGTTCCTAAACATAATTAAATTATATTTAAACCATTATGAGTACGTATATATACTGCAATAAAAATAATCCATTGAACAACATCAGAATGAACACACTTGTCTGCACCCATCAACGGGTGTTATTCCTAATCAGCTGGTGTTTTTAATCCCCAATGACCGTTAAAGCACTCAACAAAGAGCTGTAAAGTGCACAAAAAATCAAATCAATGAAAAATTCCATTGAACATGACAAAATACATTATGCACCCATCTCATTTTATATTCCGTATATCAAACCGGGGTCGTTTCAACGCAATAATTCATAAATTGAGCCGATTAATTGATATCGCAACGAAGGGTTAAACCCTCCCGCCGGGGTTGTAGTGGCGTTTGTTTTGACAAATACATGACGATGTATTGGAGGGTTAAGGTAATGGATTGATATGATGGTATTTAGTACAAATTATAAGTGATACTGTGTTTCATTGTTGTTTTATTTATTGTGGGGATTAATAGACTGAACAGACTCATCACATTTCGCAGGCTTTTTGATAGAAGGTTAATAAATAGCCGAATAACCTGCTACTATTTTAGTAAGCCTCGAACAAAACGATGTTTTAATTAATAAAGTTTAAGGGGCACACTTAAGAGGCCTTGTATGTTTAACAGTGGACCTATATGAAAAAGGCTGATGATAATGGCTCCTATAGACACATCTAGACTCCAGACTCGAAAATAGAAGCTAGGTAGAAAAGCTAAACCAACGAAACACTCTTCACAAAAACTCAAACAAAAGACGAAAAGGATTCTCATCAAATCATATTCAATTCCAACAATATACATACCAGTTTTTCTTCCATTCATATCCGTACAGAAATCTCGCATTCAAACTATAATAAAAGTATCATAAATATTTATATGTGTCCCTCTCTGTACCTATTTGGTTTAACTGATGTGTCCATCGTTATACTGTGGGCGGTGATTACGCTAATCACCAGTCGTTTCACTAATAACCACAACGGCCAGCTACTGGTATGATTTGTTTTATTTTATTTTATGTCTAGCTACTGTTTTATGTGAGTATTGCTAAAAGAAATATTTTTACTATGGAGCGTCAGTATGGTGGATTGAACTTACTTTTTTCTTCTTAAGGCTTTGTAATAGTCAATAGTTTAAGTCAGTGGTGATTGAGACGAAGTCCAAAAATTAATATTCAAGGTATTCATTTTTTTTTCATTTGTTTAAGGCAAGTTTGCAAAGGTGCAAAAGGTTACAAGGCGTAGTTCAGTATAATAGTTTAGAACTTATAAAAATACTTAAAAGACGGCAGTCTCTGACAAGTTGAAATCTCTAGCTCCATACATAAGTACTACACTGGTTTCCATTTTTTTTACAAAAATAATAAAACCCAATAACAAATCAATTATACCTATACCCAAAAGGTATCAGAGAGGTATCAGGATGCTTGCAACTTTCCTGAGCGAGTATGTGATTAAGTGAGGATTAAAATGATTAATAGGTGATCCGAACTGACCAACGTAGGCCGCAGAATCGGGAGGCAAATAGCAGAGTAGAAAGTTGGCAGAAGATTTAAAGTTTATGAAAATCAAACTGCTATATAATACGAACCATGGGCCTTTTTACAACAACTAGTGGAAAACTTCCTAATCAGGTATGTGAATATCTGCTGGGTGGGGGTTACAGGTTGTAGAATCAATTCTACGGGGCAGACTAGTCCTGCACTGTATGTTTTTAAACAGGTCATTGCTAACAGCGTAACAGCTAGCCATGGTCAGGCCATCGATGGGTGACCATTTTCTTAACATAGCGTGTGCGTGTGTGCATCTCGAAGAGCACATAAGCTGTCGGTCCTGCGCCTGATCTCTGACCGCCACCGTAGACCCAACGGCCCATAAGAGTGAGGGAATAGAGAGTGCATCCGTGTTTGCGCTTGTGCACTATAATATTTGGCTAGACTTAATTGAGATTGACCGCCGTGACCCAAATCGGTCTGAACAGATTATCTATACGTTTTTTTATATAAATGCTAATGATAACGATGAAGGAATGATCACATTTCTTTTATATGTTTTATCTACTAAACATGCTTTCCCATAAGATGTACCGTATAGATTTCTAGCTGGCAACCAAGCTCTTAAGATATCTCTAGCCATTTCCAATTTCATAGTTAATCGAAGTAACTTGTCTTTCTAGATTACATCACTAGTTTTACATCTTAATGAGTAAATCTTCAGTACACAGTCTACTATTTCCACAGGGATACTATTTTAACAAGCCCCCGTGAAAACTTTACAGAATAATTAAGCAGTACACTTTGTTATAATGAAAACTGAATTAAAACAAGCCAATTACACATAATGCTATCTAATGCATTTCGAATGGGGTCATAGCATCGCTGTTTAATAATGCATTTCATTACCGAAGGGTGGAGATGATGCTAAAGAATTTTGTGTTTTATGTCTGCTGAGGTAAGGTTTGTTTTTGATTGTTGTTTGTCCGTAAAATCCCATGATAGATGACTCGTCTTTTGCCATGTGCCACGTCGATTTAATTCGATTGTAAATGTTTGAAATCTTAGCTGCTCACAACGTAATTTATAAATGTGTCATGTCTGCCTTGACAAATGGCGTTACTGATTTATTTATTCGTATATACAATGTACGGTTTTGTTATGTTGTTTTATTGTTTTCGAGTTATTTATTGGTGACCTTTGGCTGGGAATTTTGTTTGTTTCTTGTTGTCTGTTCCTAATTGTTGTGGAGAGTTTGTATGAATGTTAATTGCGTTTGTCGGCCCAAAAAGTCACTAAATAACAATTATTAGTAACTTCTGCTTTGCTACAGAGTACCTACTTATATCATCATCATCTGCCTAGCCTTTTCCCACCTATATTGGTGTCCAATTCCCGTCCAGTCTAAACCAGATGCAGCTGAGTAGGTACCAGTGTTTTACATGGCGCGACTGCCTATCTGACTTCTACAACCTATAGTTACCGGGTAACATGATACCCCTTGGTAAGACTGCCTAAGTACCTATTTATTTGTATTTATATTTGTAATATCTATATTTATATATTTTAAAATACATAAATATCGAGTACAATCGTAGAAGTTTAAAGTACCAAAAGACTGCACTGACTATTTTCTTTTTACATTACACCATGTAACCAATAAAAAGCTCCCATTTATATTATACCAAATAAACTAACGCTAAAATATATTTAAACTCTTAAATCTTCTCGCGCTGAAACAGTCATCCATCACTAGCAGGGTCTGATTAGCTCGTACTGTTTTGGTAGAGTGCGGCTCACTATTATTTCACCTTACATAGCCTGGATGCCTTCACAGGCTGAATATAATGATACAACCGCTTTAGTAGGAGTAGCACTAGAAATGGTTAGAATTGACAAAGTTTTTGTGAAGATTTTATTGTTTGGCCATGGTGTGGAATCTAACTTTTTAGTGAGTAATGACAAATACATTTTGATTTATAGTCAAAATACAAGTTATGATATTTAATGTTGTCTTTAATAATTAAGTAATCAGAATTAGTATTAATTTTATTAGCTCGCTAAAAGCTGTGACCGGATTTGTCAGATAACTATTTACATCAAGTCCATAATAAAATACTATAAATATCTACTACTATTAATTTAAATAATTATTTAAATAAAAATATGTCTATGCAATCATTATTATAAAAAAAACTTTGATATATTTAACAAAAGTATTGCACAACAACAGTCTGCTTATTGGCACAGAAAACAGTAAAAAAATATATTACAACCAATTCTATAAAATTTCAAATACAACGAGATTCACGGTGTACGCAACCAATCAGGAAACGCTCACATGTCAATCACCAATTACAGCGTATTTTGTCCCGCGTCACTCGCCGCCGACCAATCGGCGCACTGAATTTAAATCATTGTTTGAAATTCGAATCGTGCCGCATGGACCGTTTGATGCACAAAGTTGGTAGACTTTACTCAAAGTAGACGTGCTAATGATACTGTTATCTTTTATTTAAGTATTTGAAGATATATTATATATTTTTTGTATATTATGAAGTCTGCTACCACAAATTTGGACTATCATACAAAGTAACTCGAATATATTATATTTCTCGAATTATGGCGTTGGGAAATTATAGAGATATAAGATCTTAAATGTTTTTTCATTGCTGTCAAAAATCGAATAGAATAGAATAGAATTGATTATGTGCTAATGCACAAATTGCAATTCTATTCATCGATAGATTGATATTTTTAAATAACAAATACCTACTTGTGATATAATAAATTAAAATATTTAAAAAAAAACAACTCTTAAACATGTATATAGGCATACAATTTACCCAATAGCCGCACGGTTCACAGGAAATATTAACATACAAAAATTTTAACATATTTTAAAAATATAATAATTTTGCAAACACAAGACATATTCATTACTAAAATACTTTAACACTACATAATCAGTCGCTATTAATTCTATTACGCAAACACACTGACTACAGACAGCAATGACTAATTAATTTCCTGCCTAAGAAAGTGAATTCTTTAAAGCTGAGTGCAGAACGCTATGAATGTGCTCTTGCACAGGTTTGCACAGACATGTGTGGGAATATTTTCTTTATTGGCTTCCTAACGTAGCAATAAACAACACGTTTATTTTCTTAACATTACGATTTCTAGAAGCTAATAGATTTAATTAAATAGGCGTTTGTCAATTAGGTAAGGTTTTTATGAATTTTTGTAGGTGTTGTTAGAGCTAATTTCAAAGAGTTTTTTGAAAGGACTATCTACGACTAGCCAAATCTCTTTGCTCGCTTAGGCTTGTTTTAATCATATTGCGATTTTGAATGCCAGATTTAGTGAACAAAAATAGAAGAATCATCACCATTTTTTCTGCCAAAAACACCATTGCTGAGTTTTAGGTTTAATGGGTGCCGATGTAATTCCAGGAACATTAGAATACCTTTGCTATTTTTGCTTATACGATAAACCTACCTATACTATGTTGATATACAGTAGATGCCTAAAAGCTTAGACCTCGAATACCAACTAAATAATTCACCAATTTATTAAAAAAAAACAATTGACACCTATTATCTACACTCCGCTTTATTCGCCACACCCGTGCTTCAAACTCCTAATGGGAACTACGCTGCCTAATTCAAATGTTAATTATGTATATATCTAGGCTAAGCTTCCTTCGTAAATGCTATATAAGACTACAGGTAAGTTTTTTGAATAAAATTGCCTATAACAATGTGTAAATGTCGATCAATTTGGCAACTATTTCAATACATAGCTAGTTTAAGAAGTTTTTAATATTAAATACCTCTTATTTTAAGTTGGTATGTAGGTGACAATTATAAATATTCACAACTGTTGTTCATGTACATAATTGAATTGCCTTTTAAGCGTGTTTGATTCTAGAACATTTGTTATCAATAATCATGAGACACAATATGGTAGTAGTTTTGAATATTATAAATTTTATTATACTGACTTTGACAAAGAAGGCATACTTCAGAAACTTATAAAAGAACTAACTTTCTGCCAGAGGCTTCGCCCGCGTGGGCTATACAAATTAAAAATGACAGTTTCATTCAAACTTTGCCCTTTTTTTCACCCCCTTAGGGGTGTACGTAAGTTTCAGTCCAGATCCGTCAGTCTTTCAGGACAAAGCAATTTATATGTAAAGATAAAACTGTCTCTATATCTTCTTCGCACTAGAATAATTTACGGCTAATGACCATCAAAATCCGTTTCAAACACATATAGATACTGAGGGTTGTTTAAACATAATGTAAAGCCGTACGTCATGATTAGGTAATATTTGAATATATTCAACTCAGCCTTGAAATTGAGGAGTTACCGCACTAAAAATACTCAACTTCAATTCTTTCAACACAACAATTTTATAACATAAACATATTATCATAATAATAAACTAAAATAGTTATATTATAACTGTATTAAATTCGTATATAACTAACTAAATGTCACGAACCGACAAAACGATAATTCAAGAGATTTTCACACATAAAACATGTCGGATTCGTAACATCATTACAAATCCGTTTTCTCACGTTAGCCTCGACAATATTTTACATACAACTCATGGGTATAGTCGGTTTTATAATAAATTTCATGTGGAATCAATTCCTATGGTGATAATGAAATCAGAAACGACATATATCAGTTGTGTTGCTCACGCATCGACCTTCGCTCCTCGTAAGTTTGGCTGGTGTTTAAGTTTTGACGTTAGGGAGAGGTTACGTTATAGAAGCGGTAGCGATTTTACTAAACGCTTTATTTTTTTCGAAATTAGTTCATAGTGACTGTTGTTTTGAATTTTTCAGGGTATTCATTTTTGTGATGATGTTTGATAAATGGCAAACAAATGCATAAGGTACGGATTAAGACTTTTTAATACAAATTACATTATAGTAACTAGAATAGATAAATTTTACAATCTCAGAAAAATCTAACTATATTCCCTAAAAGTAGCATGAAAAATACATAATTCAAAAAAATAATGAGACCAAAACATTATCTTAAAACATAAGAGCATCTAAAAGTCTATATAGTATATAAGTCTATACTCGTAAAGAAGAAAATTCACATTCATCCAATATTGCTTCCCACTCCGTTCGTCTAAAACCACACCTTTATGTCAAAAGTCATCAGATATACGTCACAACACGAATTTTATCACAATTCTTATCACATTTAATGGTTGTTTGAATGCCTCAATAAATATATTGCGCTATCCGTATCAATTTTAATGCATTACCTATGATTTAATGCCTCGATGCCACGCAATATTGTAGGAAATTAATTGAATTCATTCAATAAAGCTGTAAAATTAATCAATATTGAATCGAACTTCGAACGTGTAGGTAGGCAATAATTATAGGGGAGTGGAAACTCATTGGTATAATTTCATCTTTCGTATGTTCAGTGAAGGCAATAAAACGATGCTCAATTAATGTAAATCGCACGGAAACAATGTTTGTTTACTGTGAAATTTAAGCGTAGGTAACATTAAAAATCTCTACAGAATTGTTTTGTAAAGTTAAAAAAAAAACAGATTGAAGCGTTTTCATCATCATCTGCCTAGCCTTTTTCTCAGTATATTGGGGTTGGCTTCCAGTCTAACAGGACCCAGCTGAGTAACATCAGTAAGAACTGATGAAGACATAGAGTGACTACCTATCTGATCTTAAATTAGAGCCATATGTTTTACTGCGATTTCATCTAATCTATATTTTTCTTTGATACCCTAAAACCTTGGGCCTAAATCATATTATTGCTTGTGATTTTAATAAATAATATAACTAACAACATTAGTAAATATGGAAAAAATAAAATGTGCAGGTTATTGGTTTGCTATGACTAGAATATTGAAATTGCAAACGTACATCTATTTAACGAGATTTAGTGGGTGACGACTTGATTTAAAATGTTACTTTCTAAGAAATTTAATTGATTTTAATGCAAAGAGTTCAATAATATTATGGGAAAAATATTAAAACTATTTTCTCAGTAACTTTGCTTACCAGCCTACGCGCACTTTAGAGCATCAATATTTAATTTGCTCGGAAATTCTTGCTGCTAATGTTGTACTTCCTCAATTATTGGTTTTTAGAAAGCTTAATGTGTATTAATTATGTGAATTTAAGTTGTTTGAGAAACATTATCTATCTACACTAATATTATAAAGAGGAAAACTTTGTTTGTTTGTTTGTAATGAAAAGGCTCAAAAACTACTGGACCGATTTTAAAAATTCTTTCACCATTCGAAAGCTACATTGTTCACGAGTAACATAGGCTAAATTTTATTTTGGAAAAAAATAGGGTTCCGTAAGATATTTGGGTTTTTCGGACACAAGGTGTAAGAAATCAACCAGAAAAGTTACTATTTTTGCGTACGCTACTAATTTCAGGAACTACTGGTCCGATTTGAAAATTCTTTCAGTGTTAGATAGCCCATTTATTGAAGAAGGCTATAGGCTATATTTCATCACGCTAAAACCAATAGGAGCGGAGCACCACTATTCCACGCGGACGAAGTCGCGGGCAGAAGCTAGTCTTTTATAAAATATTGAATTTAGATAGTCTTTATTGGTGTAGTCATTTTCACTACTATCTTGCTGACTGTCTTTATGATAAGTCTAAATCTAAGAATTGCTCTCACGATAGCATAGTAAGTTTTGCCTAGTAATCGGGTTCATCATCTCTATAGCCTTTTTCCAATTATGTGAGGTCAAAATTCCAGTCAAAACGAATGCAGCCGACTACCAGTGTTTTACATGGAGCGACTGCCTATCTGACCTCCACAACTCAGTTACCGGGTAAAACGATGTAACGGGCAAGGCCTAGTAATCGTGTTAAGAAGTCAAATGCAAGTCACAGTATAGAAAATATTGGTAGATACATTGCTATGAAAAATTTAAGCGCAAGAAAGACTTATTGTAACATTACTAGTTTTTTAATTGCGTGTATTTTTTATCTTATATATACAGAAATATAGCAATTCACACAAATCATGAATATGTGAATAATTTAATAACAAACATGAAATTGACCATTTTACTAATTTATCGTGTGAATTGGTGATTGGGCAGCAGTAAGCCCGTAATCTATGTCTATATTATGTATACCCATGTTTTAAATGACAAGCGCGTGTATTAAATTGTAACTTGTCTCACGACAATATTTTTTAAATATTTATGTGAGTTATAATATGATTTCTAAAAATAGACGAATCACGCACCTTTTCTATTTAAACACGCATATAGTACAACAAACTGGCTGAACCGATTTAGATGTGATTTTGTATGGAGGTAGATTGAAGTCATGAGAAGGACATACATACACATTACACACATGATATATGAAGTCAAGATTCGCGTGAAACTACGGTTTGTATGTCACAAAAAACGCCCACAAAATTTATCTTATCTTGAAATTAATATTCAGAATGAAAGCTTTTATCTACATAAGACTATTGAGCTAATAATTATTACCTACGTGAAAATTGAAATGATATTCAATATTGAATGGCCATACCATAGTTCCCGTTCATTCTTACATTTAATACGACAACACTTTCTCTTAACGACGTGAATATCCTATTATTACACAAGGGATCAACCAGTTAAATGTCGTGCACAACACCTCATTAACTTATATTTCCACTCACGAATTCGTCTAGATAATAACTTGGTCGATACGGTCACAAAAAATGCTAACGCGAAATAGGGTTGGCAAGGAGCGGTACCACGCGTGATCACTTGTAATTGGCCTAGACTGATGGATGAGACGGCCGCTCCTCATTACAGCAAAACAAACATAAACGTTACAGCCCTACAAATTAACTTTTAACTCTAACCACCAGTAATAAAGGCTGTTTATCCTTTGAACAAAACACGACTAAGTTGGTTGACGTAGAGAAACAGTTGGTAATTATTGGCAGCCCTGGAAGGTATCTGTTTCAAACAGGATCTAGTTAATTTTGCGCTTTAACTATATAAGTATTTATTGAATTAAATGTATTTATACTTGCTAATGTGTAAAATTAGAGTTGATTTCATGTTTATGTAGGAATTCTAGTTATATTGCAATCCTTTTCAGTAAACAGACTGGAAATGCAGCGTAAGATGTTGTAACGATTCGGGGAAAAGTTTTGTAACCCACCAGGGGGGTTAGACAAGTGGCAAAACGCTAACGCTAACGCTCAATGTATGGGAATGACATTCGTTTACGACTAGCTATATGTCATTCCCATACATTGAGCGTTAGCGTTAGCGTTAGCGTTTTGCCACTTGTCTAACCCCCCAGTACTTACTTACGAAGCAAAACTATTCATAGAATTATTGTTTCTTTGAAGCTTTAATGAAATATGAATTTGATGTAGTGGTTAAATTCTATGAACAGACTATGTATGGGTCATCATACTTGTTATAGCCCATAACACTTTTAAAACTGTACCAATCCTTCCAATAGTTAATTACTATAACAATATCCATGAGATGACAGTCATTCGGGTAGCAAGGGGTTCGAAAATCTTACCCTCAAAGATAGAAGAAGATACTACTGGTTGCATTCAAGAGGAAATTAAGGAAAATATCAACCCTCAAATAAACCAAAGGCCACCAAAACACCGATTCCCCATCAATTCCGTCTTAAACACGCTAAATGCACATCTGAACATTGCATTGTCACACAAATGTCGCTCCCCTTACCACGAACAATTCAAAGCATTATTCAATGTAGGCGATCTGTCAACGGCTTAATGGCACCGAAACAATTTCTCAACAAAAAAAGAGGAAGCACACGTCCCTACACGCCACTTCCGTTTGCCTGCGACAACAAAAAAAGTAACAAAACTGAGTACGAAAAGAAAATCTTGAGACTTTTAGCACTTTTACCCTACATTTCTTGACAATGAAATTTGAATCGTATGTCTACATGGCAGGGTTGAAGTTTGCGCGTAAGGTTTTTGGTGGTTAGGATAAATGCCCCCATAAAGGAAACCATTATTTCCGAGGGGTTATACCGAAGGCATTTGTATTGCGAATTTGAAGAAGTTCGACAGTTTGTTTTCGAGTGCATTTCGTCATTAATCAATGTTTTGTTCCCGTTTGGCGGGAGTTTCGCGGAAAGTTTTATATTTTGTGTTTTACCTGCTTTCTGTGGGAGTTTTCGCTTTGACAGTTTTCCTTTGTAATTGATTGTTTGGTATAATTTTGTGTTTTATTTGAGCTTGTTTTTTATAGAAGGATTTATTTATTGTTGTTAGTTATGATGAGTGTGCGTGGAATAATCATTAAATTTTAACATGTATGATTTACTTTTATTTTTTTCTCTATTACAAAATATGAGGTCCATTTTCTCCTACTTCTCAAAGAGCCAACCAGATGTGAGATGATAGTCTCACTTCTTATTTTCAGCAACCGGGTACAAACCCAGTCTTAAGATTGCTACTCACGTACTACACTTGGAAAAACTTAACGGCTTCTGGTCCTAGGAGACGCTCTTTCTTTTTTATAAATATTAATATAATATAAATAATCTTTTATTCCAGCCCTGTGTATGTTCACTAGAAACCAAGTGATGTCCAACAAACATCACATATTTAACTTAATCAACAAAATCACTATCAAAACTTTACTCATCAATGTAAAACGTCGTTGGAACAGCAAAAACTATCCGCTATCCGTAGTTATTACAACATGGACACGGCAGCTTTGAGCTGAATCCACCGGGTGGTATTGAGAGATTTTCTATATCCGCCAGCTTTCCTTTATGCTACGTGCAATTTTATCCGGCGGTGCCGTTATGAACTTGCTGAGAAAGATTTAACATGGATACGACGTATTTAAGGTTTGAGGAAGAAAATCTGTTTTTTTTATGGAGTCCTGAGTGAAAATTTGAGGTCGAGAGATTAAATTTGATATCTGGATTTTTTCGGCAGCAGCTTAAGTTTGGATTTTAAGCTAAATTGATAATAGTTAGCACTGCTATCGTTATAGGGTTTTTTTTTATGTAACTGTTTTTTATTTTTACAGTATTTCGTGAAAAGTATATATTATGTATTAAGAGATGTATCTGAGTATTAACAAATTAATACTTTTGTGTGTGCTTTATATGCCCGTGAAATAGTAACAATAACGGATAATATTTATTTAAAGACATACATAAGTATTTAAACTCCATAAATATTTTTGGAATCCACTTACCACAAACTGGCCAAGAAACGAATCGTTCATTGGCATATCCACCCTAGTCTGTCGTGTGATCGGACATCATTTTCTTGGTTCCTTTAAGAAAATGCAGCTGACTGGGAGTCTCTGTATAACTTCATCTATTAGTATACTCTTATTTTTATTAATATCCGAAGCAGGTACCCTATTTTGGCTCTTTGATAGCAAGCCAGCCTGTGACTTTGAGCCAATCGCGAAGATGACTTTATGCTGTATTAGTTATTGATTTATAGTGAGATGAACTTAACTACTTGTTAGTTTTATAGCTATTTGTATTGAAGATATTGTCACGAAATAATGACTTCGACTCGTAGGACCAAAATTTATTGTTTGTTTTTAAATATGTTATATGTTACATGGTTGATGCTTTAAGATATTTTTAAATAAAAAATAATGAACAAACTATTGGAAAGGTATCTTGAAAGATTAGAAGAATTGTTCGAAAAAAACATAACTGTGGTTCTGGAGCACAAAGGGCAATTGAAGGAATACCACACGTGTTACTTCAATCGCCTTTTGCTTTTTTAGTAAGTAAGAGTCTCACAATCCCTCAAGAATAGAAGGGATAATTTGATGATTCCTATTAATT
Source organism: Pyrrhia umbra (assembly GCA_963891755.1). Classification (NCBI taxonomy): domain Eukaryota; kingdom Metazoa; phylum Arthropoda; class Insecta; order Lepidoptera; family Noctuidae; genus Pyrrhia; species Pyrrhia umbra. Next base: position 6,285,548 of record OY982935.1, read on the forward strand.
AAAAAAAGATAAAGGTTGATGAAAATAAGTGATACAACCAGTAAAAGAAATAAGTAAACTTTAAACTTATTTTAACGTAAATTAATATAAAAAAGATATTCACAAAAAACTTCAGAAACACATAAGTACTTAAAAATAATATACGATGATACCAAATCTTAATTGATTGAAAGCACTTCTACATAATATAACAACATTTTCCTCGAAGTGATATCTAAATAAAAATCTAACAAGCCAGGCAGAGATCACATTTAGTGCCCAGAGACCAATAAATTGAGAAACGTACACCAAAGCGTGGGACGTCCAATTTAACATGATACTCTCATAGCGAATATTTTTTTCCTTCAAGTATATTATTAGGAAGAAGATAATTTAATTAAAGTGTACGCTGGGATTTTTATGTAAGTAGTAAGTAATGTGATTGGTGTATTCGTTTTGGAAGTTAATGATTTTTCTCTTACTTTAAAACTGAGCACCATTCAATTATTTCATAGGTTAAGAAACTTCATTAGCGTTTAAACCTAACATAATATCACTGCAAATTTTGTTTTTTTTTATATGATAGTTTTTATTTTTAATATCTATTACATTATTTATGTCAAATATTTTCTATTCTGCTTTTGAAGCTAAAATTGACCTCATATTAGCTTAAGATGAAGATGTTATTAAATTTTCAATTCTCTTAGAATTAAATTTAAAGTCAGTCTTAAACGAGTAATTCTGATCTTATCTGACAGAATTCAAATTCTTGATATATTTTAAGACTCCCAAGCCTTTCAAAGTATCTTCTTCTTCTAAATCAATCTTCGAATCTATCACAATGATCAAATCACCGAAAGAATGAAACCAGTCGTCAATCACCAAGATCTTTAGCTACATAACTCCAAACCATTTGAAGGGCTGTCAGTAAAGTACCACTAAATATGGGAACTATCTACATAGTGGCATCGTCAAAAAGTATTTGGTTACTTACAAGAACTACCGCGCGATGGTAATCTACGAAATCTATGTGTATACAAGTCTTAGTGTATGGTTTTGTGTGGACAACACTGTAATGTGAGACGTTTCGTACTTTATTGTTGAAATATACAACACCATTTTGCGACAAGCAAGATGGTTTAATTTGGTTGGTTGGAGGAGTGCAATTTTAAATCCACGATTTTTTTCATAACATTACAAATTAGAGTAATAAGTTTCTAATTTTGAACCAATTTATTCAATGATACAATTCGCCCAATTATTTCAAAATCAAAAATGTATTAACGTATTTTGGCCGTACGGATATTCTTTGATTTCATAACTGAACTGTTGACTAAACCAATTTATTCCTAATATGGATTGACATTGCTTGTTCTTTTAACCCCTTCTACAATTTGGTCCTTTCGTCACCTTGGTACATTTGGTCCTTTGATTTTAATTTAATTTCGAGCCTTTACATCATCGACGTCTCCAACATGCTCTTAAAAACGATCCCCCGTATACCATCAGCTAGAACAACGCGTAACTCCATACCAAACACCTATAAATCGACAGTTACTCCGTATTAATTAGTTCGCGTGTTCCCTTCGCTACTGTACGCCCGCTGAGATTTACACCCACACCAGCGGATATTTAAATTTATTTATGAAAAATGTGTCCATTTATATTGTAGATGCGTTTGCGTGTACGCTTGTTTTGTTTTCATAAACAGTCGCACGTTCCTTCTTGGTTGCTTTGGTTTATTAGATTGGTTCTGTAGTATTTGTTTTGGTAATATTTTGAATTGTTGACTTTGTTTTCTTAGACTGGGCCATAAATACAAGTTAATTTTTAAAAATAAAATTAATAGCTCTCTGAATAATACCCTTAATCTGATCAAAGACGAACTATCAGATTAGATTTTTTATTGTAATATTTGAATATTAAAAAAAAATAGTAGGGATTGCAGTTAATAAGAATATCAGTGTTGACCTTTAAATTAATAATTTTGATCAAATATTACCGTAGATTTTGTTGATAAAGATTCTACATAGGTTTTCATTCATTGCGCTAAACAACCGCTGTTACAATTTTTTTGGAGTTCAGCTGCCATTTCACAATTCTGCAATTTTAAGCGCTTTAATTGCTGGAAAATGTCTACGATCTTCATCATCGTTGTATGTATAAACATTCATGAAAACATTAATTGTATCGGCAACTGGTCAAGTCAAATGTACGTATATATTTCATTCTAATGGTATATTTGCATACATGCAAGGCATGGTGTACTTGTATTGCCATTTTATCGTCGCGTGATTTCAAACAGCTACCGTAAAATGGCCGACGGAGTTAATACATCTTACTGTCCTGTGATATTTTTTTGTTTTCTTTTCGGAAAGTAAAATGAGACACCTATTAGTTGTTGTTACAGTCATCAGTTTCGATGTTCTGTTTTTTTGTTCCAAATTGATCCATCTTTTATTTGGTGATTTAATTTTAGTTATTAATTAGGTACGGATCTTAATCCTGTATTTTTTAACAATAAATGATAATCTCAAACCATTAATCTCCAACCTTTTTTAGCTTCATAGTCGACAAGGGATCCTTATAGTTGCGACATGCCCGTCTGTTTGTCTGTCTGCGGTATAGCTCAGAGGTTCTTAGTACTTTTGAATAGCTGTCCTTTTCAATGTTTGTTTATTTTTTAAATATATTTAGAACCATGTCCATACCTATTATTTCTACTTAAGTACCTACTAAGAAATATAGTTATGTCACATTAAACTTTGTTGAGTATTTTGAACTCACGTTCTCCGTTGCACAATCAATTTCATTACTAGTGTCTTATCTAAAGATAGATAACACGCATAGTTGAAAAGCACTTACTAACACTGTGTCGATGTCTAGATAAAATCTAGATCAACTCACTAACAATTTCTCTTGGTGAATAATTACTTCGCGCGGCCCGTTGTTCTTTATCCATAGTTATTTATTTAGAAATAGGTGGGTGAATCTACAATATTTAACCGACTTCAAAAAAAGGAGGAGGTTCTCAATTCGATCGGTATTTTATTTTTATTTTTTTTCTATGTATGTACACCGATTACGCTGAGATTTATGATCCGATTTACGTGATTCTTTTTTAGTTTGATGCGGAATAGATGCCATTTGGTCCCATAAAAATTTCACATGGTTTGGCCCAGTAGTTTTCATTTTGTGAACATTTTTTACATTTTTGTTTACATCGATGACGTAATTGTTTCGGAGTCGATTTATATTTTCCGTTCCCGTTTCTTGATCTATATTGTTTAAAGCTGCACCTTTCGTAGGCCTACCCATAGCTACTTAAAAAAAAACTATTTAACATATAATTATGACAATAAAAACAACGAAATGTTATAGCCTTCCTTATGTAATCTATAAAAATCCTGTAAAAAATACTGTAGTTTACAGAGCAACTTATTACAGACACTAAAAAGTAAAAAATAAATTAAAAAAAACTACGTTTAAAAAAACCGACTTCAAAAAAAAAACTAAAAAGTATTAAAAAAGTATAAAATAACTTAATAAAGATTTAACACAAACCTAATACCTTTAATATTAATAAAACACCATTATTTGTATGTGTTACCTATTGACAGGTTTGAAGTCGGTGCCAAGTCCTAAACAAAATGAAATTCCTAAAGATTAACCTACGTAAATAAACTTAAAGAACAATGTGAATTAATGTGAAACAGATGAAAACTTTTTAATACCTGAATGAGTAACACTATTACATTTGGCTTGGCACCGACTTTAAACCTGTCAATAGGTAACACATACAAATAATGGTGTTTTATTAATATTAAAGGTATTAGGTTTGTGTTAAATCTTTATTAAGTTATTTTATACTTTTTTAATACTTTTTAGTTTTTTTTTTGAAGTCGGTTTTTTTAAACGTAGTTTTTTTTAATTTTTTGCTGTTTGGTTTTCAAATCATCATTACCCTCATCACTGACTATCGTGTGTGTCACTGATTAAATTGTAAAATTTACAAGCTTTATTTTATTATGTTAAAAAATGAAATAGGTGTAGTCTCCTAATGTAGGTAAATATTGAATTTTATACGGCTAGTAATGATGATTCTCGTGTGAGGAAGCGAACAGCGTCGAAAAACTAAGCGTATATTTTTGTAGATTCACCCACATTAAAGTAATTAATTATAACTTAGTATAATAATGTAAAAAAACACAATTTAGTACTTACACCAATTTTAGAAAGAGGGAAAATTTATGCATTTGTAAGCTTCTAGTCTAATTTGGCTAATTCTTTATCTAAGAGTATGCTACACCTGAGTTCCGACATACAACTAAGTGCTATAGGCATATTAAATCATCATACAATACAGGCATCGCCGTGGACAGAATCTGGTGTATCATACGATATTAAAACAACGACAGTGAAACTGAAATATGTCAAAATTCTGAAGAGACTTGAATTTGATATAATTTGAGTTCTCTAATAACCTTTTCTGCTTCCACTAATAAAACTCAAGCCTTTTGATCATGATTTTTTATTCAATTTGTTTATTATTGTAAGATATTATACAATTATAAATTGCTTTCGCGATTCATTCCCGTTCTCAGTGACTACAAAACTTAGTTCTGGTTTCTAGTTAATGGCTCGCCGTTGCATGTCATCTTTGATTAAAATAATTATTCTAATGAACAAGTCTAGCTATTGCTGTTCACTGTTATTATAGAGGTATTTAGAGATTACACATAGTATTCATAAGAGGGGCTCATGGCTAAGTAACAGCCACATGGGTCGATCGATCAAGGCTACCCGTTTGCCGCGGTCAGACTGAGGATGGGTCACCATCTATGTCCTATCGTGACTTCTCCATGCCTTAAACTCCTAGAAAGCACGTTAAGCTATGGGTCCCGGCTGTAATTTGTAGATCTTTAGGAGTAACGTTGTAGGTAGTCAGAAGCCAGAAAGTCAGACAACCAGTCTTACCAACGCGTTACTAGTAGTTACTACGCGTGGTTAGACTGGAAGCCCATATGGTTGGAAAAAGACTATGCAGATGATGATGCTGACATGGTCTTCATAAACTGCTAATGTGCGTTACAGATCTTTTAAGGTTTTTTTAATGTAAATTACTAGCTTTTTCCCGTGGTTTCACCCCAGTCCTGAGAGAACTACTTAATGCAGCTGGATAAAAATAGTTATATATCATATAACCGTCTCCAGGGTCTCATCATCATCCTCCTGCCCTTATCCCAATTTTATTTGGGGTCGGCGCAGCATGTTTTCTTCTTCCATACTCTTCTATCTGCCGTCATCTCGCTAATAACATTCATTCTAATCATATCAACCTTCACACAATCCATCCATCGTTTCTTCGGTCATCCCCTTCCTCTATATCCATCCACATTCATGTCCAAAACCTTTCTCACTACATGATCCTCATTCCTCCTCATCACATGCCCATACCGTCTCCATCTCCAGGGTCTATCTCAGTCCTAAATTTCACCCTAATCGGTCAGCAATTAAGATTAAGATAGGATATAGGTAATAACATTCAAACAACTTTTTTGTTGTAATCGTTTTAGTAAAGATTTCACAATTTGACTTAAACCAATAGTAGATAATAGCGACTACTGGATTATACTAATCTATCCCTCGTTTGAGTCAAACAATCTGAAAATTCTTCTTTAAAACTTAGATTAATCTCTAGTCTATAAATTCAATAGAATAAGAACTCATTTTAAAACCCTATATCATGCGAGTGGGTCCACATGCGAAGGCTAGTTATATTGGCAATGGTTATAAATAACTATGGACTTGGTGTTTATGTTAATTAGAGTAGCCGATGCCACTGCAGCGAGAAGAAACGACGGGTGATACCGTGCGATTAACTTACTTTAATTAATTGTTAAATTGTACTGACTAAATAGCAGTAGTTGAGACAAAATCTAATCGGGAAAACGTTTTACTAATTGATTCACGAATTGTACATGTTTTAAATGTCGTTAAAGTTAATGTGAATGTGACTAATTTTATAGATGAAGATATTATTTCGCTTCAGATACCTAATTTGTTGTCTAACCTAAACAAATGTTTTGGGGAACAAATATAATACTACTAGCTTTTAGCCAGCGGCTTCACCCACGTGGTCTATACGAATTCAAATTAAGCATGACAGAGTTTCATACAAACTTTGCCCTCCGTTTCACACCTTTAGGGGTAAAATTTCGGAAAATCCTTTCTTATCGGATGCCTACGTCATATAAGAACACAACCTCCAAGTTTTAAGTCTCTACGATCAGCGGTTTAGGCTGTGCTTTGATCCGTCAGTCATTCAGGATAGAGTATTTTATATGTATAGAAAATATGAATTTCCATTCGTAAACAATATTGATTCACTTGTGCTGAAAATTGCCAACAGTGCATGCAATTGTGCCTCGTAGTTTATTGACGAAGTATGAATCGATGTAAATATATACAAATGTAAACTCTAGAATCGGGTTTCGATAATGATTTACTACACTGAAACTAAGCGTTTTATATTCGTGTTTAGATGTTATAAATCGAAGAATATTGCATATCAATACTAGATTTTAACACATTAATTAGTCTAATTATCATATTAATGACTAAAAAACAATGTCGGATGGAAAAAAAAATGTGGTTGTGTTTTATGATATTGTCTAAATATATACCATTATAGAAAAATCTTACATTTCACACGGTCGTAAATGTCAGAATTCGATAAATATTCGTCCGTTATCATTATTTTACATTTATGAAGAATAGAATATCATTGGTGTTTTATTTCTTAAAAATATCAAACCAGAAAATATGTTTACTTAAAAAGCCTAACTATTAATTGGTATAATTTAGTAAAAAAACATTACTCTCTATATTGAAGAAATTTGCAAGTTTACCAAATCCCACTCTAAGTTATTTGAAAAAGTAGGAGATAACTGTAATTTTGAAACTAGATTTCCAAACAAATTAATTCTTCCCAAAATGAGAACTGAGCTATACAAACGAAGTTGTTTTCCCATGTGTATCCAATTTTATAATAGACTTCCTGTCCAAATTCGGGAGTTACCAATTACTCGTTTCAAGACGGCATTAAGTACGCAGATGGCTAATTGACAATCCTTTCTATTCTATAAAAGAATTTCTACAATATAAGTTTCCAAAATAATCCTATAAATAAAATGTAAACTTAAACATTTACATGTCATTATGTTATGACTGAATACTGTACTGATTGACATTTTGTAACATCTTTATACACTGTACTCATTTGCAAGTAAATCCTTTTACTTGCAAATTGGAAAAGCGTTTAAAACCGTTAAAATAGTATGTAATCTTTATTACTTACAGATGGGTTCTCTCTGTATTATTCGAACTTACCTGCAAAAAAATATAAATGTTTTTTTTTAATAAAAAATCATTAATTTAAAATGCACAATAGATCTACCGTTACTTTAACCATTAATTAAGCAAGGTGTTGTCAGTGCAATCGTTCCGTGAACACCGGGGCTAAATCTTCGTCGACCTCTAACAAGACTAATGTTTGCGCCGGGCCCTGCTCGTCGCATTGTGCTTTATTTGTATTCGCTTAATGTATACAATCTCTAATTACACGCAACGCCTTCGATCGTTTAGGGCTGCCAGATTGTGTTAGATTTAGATTTAGCATTGCGATCTTTGATCCTATAGTTTATTGCTTAAGGCTTTAGAACAACCTTAGTAAGAGTTGAGTTGATAAATAGTGTATGTGCTTACGTATTACGAAATACGTTATTTAAAACATTCTATGGTAAATAGTTCTCAGTAGGTTAAGTAATATATTTTAGATCAATTAGATCGTCCATCAACCGAGTTTATATTTTAATAATAAATTATGGAATATGAATACGTCAAAATAAAAATAATGTAGTTGTTTGTAGCACTTGTTCTATGCAGTCAAAGAATTAAATTAAATTATTCTTCAAAAAAAATATTTTTTACATGCCACTCAATATCATTTTTAATAAAGAAAATAAAACACTTTTGTCAAATTATTCCTTTCTGATAATTATAAAAAAGTATTATAGGTTTGCTATCATTGATGAAGGAAGTAACAAGAACATTTTCCAGATTGTATAACGGTTTAAGAGAAACCAATCTAATAAATATCAAAGGTGTTAATTTTCTTGTTTTCTCACACTACAGTCTATTGATAACTTGGAACTCATAAATGTTATATGCAAATTAGCTGCTACACTCTGTGAGAAGATAAGTAGGACATAGGTTAGGCTAATAAATTGAGACTTTGTCAATGTGTAAAATGTAATGGATCTAAGGTTTATTGGTATCTTCTGCTATTGCTAGCTTCTGTTTCTAAAATTGGTCCTTTTGTCCGTACCAAAGGACCAATTTTGCTGCGAAGCTGTGTGCCTAAAGGATTTTTTACTATATCCTTATTTTGTTGAGATAGATTCTTTATTTTACCAGGTTTAACACTCATGGGATTATTGAATATCTACATTGCGAGTCATAGAAATCAATTCGAAAGTCTCACGGGTAATTTTAATGTAACATAATGTTCAAAACCGGATCGCAGATGTTGTATGGCGGAACTAATAACTGCGGTAGTTTGACTTTTAATGGACTAATTCCCATGTAAATAAACTGTGGAATAGATATATTAGTTTTAATTTTAATACTGTATGACCAATGCCTCTCTTCAGAAGAAGACACGAGAATTGATCACATTTATGTAGGAACCCTCATTTGAGGATTGACGATTTCATACTTTTAGGTATTACGTCAACGTTTCCTTACGATTCATTTCATTTCATTAGTCATTACTATAAAAATCTCTGCAGATGACTACGACAAAATTTCTTTATTTTCATCATAATTTGTCGTAAAAATCGTTATGCTTCAATTACCTTTACTCTTTAAGTTAACAATTATTTCCGATCCGTTGTGTCAACCCTAAAAAGTTTAACGCCTAGGCGTTAGAAGTTGAGTCCCGTAGGTGTTGTCTTCCTAATTAGGAGTACTTAGGTGTTGGAATCCGTGTTCTCATTCTATTCTGGAACGAGTTGCAGATGCTTTTGTTGAATTAAAAGCTGGTGGTGCTATTTGTTGGTCCCAGGTCAACTGTATCCGCATACCCGGGTCAATTCGTAAGCTTGTACGCAATTAGGGGACGGATGGGAATTGCTAGACTTGCACGCATTGCGATTGTAATGGGCTTGTTGGTGAATTTGTTATTCTTGTGTGGATTAGTTGCAACTGTTAAATCGAAGAAGGAAGGTTTCTGTATTGAATGATATACCTATTACTTTTAGTTTTTGGAGGTATTGTCAAGAACTGTGATGGGCTTTTCATAATTACAGACTATCATTTAAATCCTTGTACATCTTTATGTTTTAAATTTTGTGAGACAATAGAAGTGGTATTTTTTGTAAAGTAACTACCTTATTTCCGTGATGAGTATTGGTTTCTTTTACTAAAATAATAAGGGTTTTCTTTTGCTATATATTATTTTAATCAACAGTTTATACGGCACGGCAAGAGATTGGTTAGTATGTTCTAAGCACAGTTACAACAACGAATATTAATCGTAAATATACATACCAGAAACATAAAAGGTTGTGAACAATCAACCTTTTCTGAGATAACGTGTTCATGTAGAATCCTCGAGCCTATAAATACGAGTTCGTGCCCTATGTAAATGATCTTTAACTTATTATCAACAGTTTTACATATTAGGAGAAGCAACATGGAAGCGGATTGTAAACATGTTCCTCTGCAAGATCTGATAAAAACTTGATTTAAATGGATGTACTTAGTTATTATATTGTGTAGGTCTTAACTAGTGTTTCGTCTTTATTTCACATTTTGTATATGAGACCATCTTTTAGTTAGTTGAATATAAATATTGCAAGATGATGTATCTACTGTATGAGTACTTCATTTCATTTCATGGATTGGAGGTATTAAGCCCAGTTTTGGGACTAGCGCATACATTTTTAGAGGTACCACTACGGTACGGTAAGGTACGGGCTGTAATAGCAGATGGCACGTCATGTGTACGATTTTTCGGTTCGGAAGTATTTTTTCTCAATTAAAATCTCTTTAGTATTTCAAGAGTGATATTGCTCGAAAGTCCTTGGCCAGTGCTCACAACTGATGTCAAGTGCTCAAACAGATATCAGTCCTGTATTGCGATCGAAGTTGATGTTGTAAAATTATCACATTTAATTGAGGTGTGGTGATCCGGAGTGTATAGGTTTACTATTGTCTCTCATGTGCTCTAATGAAAAGATTAGAATGTAAAATAATTAGGAATTTAACAAAGAAGACGTAATTGCCAACTAGAAAAATGATTTCGCCGATAAAAACCGACGAATGCCGAACAGCTACGAGTTGAATTACCACGAATTAGAACGTCGACTCGTGCGCAGAAGAGCGTGACGGAATTTTTTATGTTCTATTGTTTTTCAAATGGTGTTTGCTGATTGGCTGAGAGAAGCATGGGAGGCGCGTTCTGACACTTCATTGGCTGAGACGAAATGAATGCGAAATAATGATGGCTGCCCGATTGGTGACAAGACTTATTGTTGAATAAATTAATGTTAGCAATAGCATTAGTTTTATCGTAACCAGTTATTTTAATTGTTGTGTTCTAGTTAGATTAATAGTGCGGTTAAGTTTACAGTTAGTCATCTTGTTTGTTTGTATGTATGTATAAAGTGGATGATTAATGTGTGAAATTGCTATTACCTAAATTCAATTTAATTACTAGCTCGTCTTTTATTAGTTGGCTTTTCCTGTTGGAGTTGAGAAACAGACCACTTGTCAGTTTCTAAATGCCAGATACATACTTAATTATAATTATGGTAAGATGTAGGTAAGTTTAACCCTTTGATCGCCACGTCAAAAATGCCGAAGTATGTTTTCAACGTCTAGGTACAATATTATCCTATAATTCTGTCATGTAAGTCGTAACCGTGAAAATATCGCCTTATGTGTGATTTACTAGATTTTGAATGAGCCTCAAAATTTTAATAAAGCATGAATTACATGGCAATCTAATCCAAATACGAATGGACTTAATCGTTATTCAACTAAATGGTTAATATCAGAAATTATAACCTCGAAGATAGGAAATAAATTTGTAAACCAAATCAAACGCACAAAAGAAAATCATAGGAACCTACACAAAAACTTTACTTCATTGTTTATATTAATGCAACCTAAAGCCTAATACTCGATATTTTTACCGATTATCCTAATCCTAATTTTAACAGTCCTGACTAATACCTATTATACATTCGAAAGTCAGTTTGTTTGTCGTGCTTTCACGATAAAATGGCTGAACCGATTTGGATGACTGAGATAGATGGGAACCTGGGAATGGTTATCGGCTACTTTTAATTAGAGTGCGTTTTGTAATTTCTTCGGGTTGCGATTGAAACCGCAGAAAACATCTAATTTATTATATACTCGATTTATGTCCTATTAGTATAAGCACAATAAAGATTATCTTTATCTACCTAGTTGCAGCTACCTCACATCTAAATCTCACCATCTATAAAAAATACAGCATAAATAACAGTTCCTTACAAGTTGACTGCAACCAACAGCATAAACGTTCCTCTCCCATTAAGCTTCGCCAATCCGCTTTAAAAACCCACCATATATCATACAACTGCCGCTGAAACTCGAAGCGTATCAAACTACAAAATAATAACACGCCTGTTAAGTAGTAACTCATAGACATACACACACAACCCCGTGTACGCATCGTATCTGTCCGTCCGTTGCTGTCAATATATCATACGACCGCTAGACATTAGCATCCAGTAGGGCTGTCTGTTGACCTGGTGGAAGGTCAAAGAAAGAAGTTGTAGCCTTGAGACGCATCCTTATTTCGATATCGATCACGAAATTATGAAATAAAAACTATTTTCTCTTCTATTGAGTCCAAGATCATCTATTTCACGAATCGCACAAAATAAAAAACCGTGCAGAAAAAAACCTCGGAAAACCTACTTTAGTGTGTTCGCGTGTGTATTTTGTCTTGGGAAGTTATTCTTGTTATGAAAACTTATACAATGTTTTGAGTGATGAATAGTATAAGTTGAGGAAGTCCTGCATGTTTTAAATAAATAAAATAAGACATAGAACCATTCATGTCAGAGCGTCTGGTTAGTCTCGCCTAAAACTAGTAGATATACTTTACTACAACTCAATAAGACTTTATTTAAATAGGTACACTCTTGGTTACATAATGAATAAACCTTTATAAATAATTTTCCTATCATCCAGCATACCACAACGATCATAACTTGTCCTATTTTAAATAGAAACATTACATAGTAGCCAACCCTACGAAGAACCGCGCGGACGCGAAGCGGCCATCTTTTATTTAATATCCATGCGCCTGCGCACGTGGGAACATGCGTGAGAAATTATACGCGTATGATGCGCGTGATTGTGATTGAACGGCGCTGTGCTAGGTGGGCTTAATATCAGCTGATCGGGACGTTGGGACAGTAGCGGGGAAGGGATATTTCAATAGAGAAGTATGGATACTAAATAAAAAAACTGTTATTGGTATCTACAAGAAGAGCCACCATACTGATACCAATATGTTTATGATTGGACTATTTTCTATTAATCAAAAGCTAACGCAAGCAAGAAAATAAAATACTAGAAAAATATCAAACCAATACTTGATTCCTTAAAGTCGAGTTGTACTTGTAGTACATACCTACGTACGTAGCACGTTTCTTTCTCCTGAAGGAAATAAAGATAATTCATAAGGGTGTGTTTACCAAATTAATCTGGCATAAATCGAGACTGGTCTGCTACTAGGAAATTTCTAATGAAATGTCCATAACTTTATCAGACCGATTAATTTTATCCTCATTCAACTTTCTATTAAACTAACAAGGCAGTTTTTTGAAAATTTTCTTGTTTAATTTTCATTACCTACACTGCTTAGGGCCAACGATTTGTTAAAGACATGAAAACATAAAGTACCTTCAAGAAACATCCCGTTAAGACCATACATCACGGGCTAACAGTAACTTTATAATTGATTTCTGTTCAAGTAATGTCTACGGAAGAAAGCGCGGTTCACGTGACTTATCCAACTATTAATTAGCATGTTAGGCCCAATCTTACATCTATTGTAGGTGTGTTCAGAGGCCACAAGGCTAGCAAACCCGACCTTATACAATCTTGTAATTATTGACAATTCAATTTCGTGCATTATCTGATCCATTCGCTTGGGGTTTAATATCGCACAGTAATTAATAGAACGGACAAATTGTGCGCGTGTTGAAATTAATTTACAAGCACTGTTTTGTTTGGAGGTGAAATTGTAATTGCTTTGTTGTAATATTGTTGATTTTCTGCTGGAGCGAGATTTTATTAAGATTTGTGTGTTATTTGAAATAACTATTAATTATATTATAATTTCTTGATTTTGTTTTGTTAATTTTGTTTTAAAATTGAAAAGTTTTTAATGCTACCTTGTAGATACCTTTTTGATGGAGGTATTGTAACTAAAGCCTCACCAATACTCAAGTATCTAATAAGAATAAAAAAAAGCTACTATTAAACATCAACTTTACGGCAATGCAGCTAAACTTTCTTCTTAAGATCTTGATAGCATCACCACCTTAGAACCTTTATCGGAATGGGCACACCTTCCCTAGATACATCTCAATTATTCAACAAAAATAGACCACAAGAAACCATTAGTCGTTTCACACTAAAGCACGAATTACCCCTAATATTTCTTCAACAAAGAAAACAACAATACCTGCGTATCTTGGCTAGAAGCAAATCCATCAGGTGTCGGGACCCAACCGTGTCGATTAGCGGTGCGTACGTGAGAGAAAGCTGTACGGCACTCCAGCTACTCTAACTAACATCATTGGTACGTCTTGAATACTAAGCTATACTTTAAAATATCACCTCCTTTGAAGAGCTAACAAGATGTCCAGGAATCTAGGTAGGGCAGACTTTAGATGTAAACAAATCTACAAAGAAGAATGCGTGGTGAAGTGTTGATTTTTCATTTCAGTGGATTCGTAACAGATAAATGTATTTATTTATACATATACATAGATATTAACAATTTGTAATTATGATATTCCATTACAATACAGAAAATAACGTGTTAATTTACTAAATTCTATAAACTAATCGCAAAAGATAACAATCTTGACCTCTCTAAGCCGTTAGAAACGCTATCATATTACAATTTCCGTAACAATTTTTTTTAAAAAAACCTCTTCCAATCCATTGAACTGACGAGATTAATAACCACCCAATTTATTAAACTTTAATGTATTCATAAGTCTATCATAAAGATGTAACTCGAAACTACAAAATAAACCCCCGCTAAACGGCTTAATGGTGATAAGGTCATTCATCACCATTGCGCAGTAACGTGTTCTCGCTGGCTAATCACCGACGTAGTGACTGATCACCGACGCGGCATCGCATCCGACAGCGGTCTAGACGCTGTAATTATTTTATTTATGTTACAAATAGTTTCCTTTATGAGCGTGACATTGGGCTGGTGTATTTATTGGACATTATTATGGTGTAGCTCACTTAGTTAATGGTCTAATGGCGGTTGTTGAGGAAGTTCGTGTGTTTTGTTGGTGGAGGAAGCCATAGGTTTAAAATTTGCTTTAGTTTTTCTTGAGGAACCAATAATAAAATACTTAGCGATTTTTTCCAAAATAAAAATTGCCCAATATGGGGACTTTGTACCTGCGTCTATAATCACAAAATAGTTTTTACAAACAAACAGCATCTCACTCTTAAATTATTTCTGCATATCTATCTTAACTATATACTAACTTATTTGACTATTTGCCTAGCCTTTTCCCAACTATGTTGGACTCGGTTTTTAGTAATTCTGGATGCGTGAAAACCAGTATTTTATATATCTAGGACGAGTGCCTCTCTAGCACTACATATAATAATAAGATTGATTATTATTAGACTTTTACCTAAACGTAATGACTGCTAAACATATTTAACCGACCCCGAGCATTTAAAGTGTATGTCTGTACGAAATGGATGGTCCCCCATCCAAAAGCCGGATGTGGCAAGCGCAGCTTGTACGAGCGGCTGTTCTTGGACTAGTAGCTGCAACTTGTTATCAATGTCACCTTATCCGAAAAACATTAAAAATAATATCAACAGTCTCATTAAATACATCGCAAACCCTATTATTGTCTGTCACCTACCGTTACGTACAATGCTGAACCTGAAATTGTATTGTAACCAACATAATCGGCAGTACGCAAGTAACAATGAATGAAGTTTGCGCGGGCGTCGCTCCGGGCTGCGCGCGCACCTGTATCCAAGTGCACGCGATCTCGGCCCGTGTACACGGTGGGGTAGCGTTGATTTATATTTTTTCTTCATTTAATTTTGATTTATGAAAATTATACAAAAAAAAATGAGTTGAGGATTTCGCATACCGTAATTTGGTACCTCATTACTGAGGGTCGTGACCAGTAATGAGGAAACGACTAGGAAGAAGAATTTGGTACCTCCATATTTTCATTATCAGCCTGTAATGTTTTAAACTGTAGAACTTTGAGAACCCTTTTCTGTGAGAGTGACAGTAGGTGCATTTCCTTGCTAATACTGTAGTATTGTGAGTCAAAAATCGAATAAGTACCTACATTTTTTCCAAGACGTCTCCCTGCGCCATTATATCGCAATTTAACAGTGCTCTACTATTCTATTCGAGACTCGAATTGCATTTAGGAATTCAGGCTCACGACGCACGCAAGACTGTCTTGCTATCGTTCAAGGTAAATGAAAACTGGCGATTTAAATTTTCGGTTACTGAACCCTCTCATTTGCAGTTCAATTAAGATTTTAATACGAACTAAAATAAAGCTTCTTATTTCTACCTAATGAAAGTCAAAATTCTTCTCTCGTATGCACACGTCCTATCTCTCGGTGCGCGTCGCCTGTGATTACCTGCGAACGGCCTCCGTTTAAACGATTCCCTTTTTAAAAACTGGACGTTCCTGTTTCAAGAACCAGCGCCATTATTCCCGTTCCTTCCTCGTTTTGAATTTGGAACGGACAATGCACGGTTTTTCGCGGGCAATCGCCTTTTTTTTTGCTAATGTGACTACCGAGCAGTCATACCAGGTGTTGCTAGTTTAGAAATATTGAAATGTATTATTTTTATATGAGTTTTTACTAGTGCTTGTTTTTATGCGTATTTATATTTGTGCATACACCTCACAGTTTAATCTTTCAGTTACATTGACATGCTATTTAACCACAATAAGTAGGTATTATTCTGCTCCATTCTACAATGTTCTAAATGGTAGGTTTTTTTTTTATTTTGCATATTATTTAAGCTGTCCATTTAACATTATATTTACACAAAAAAAACAAAAGTTTACATCTGGCAACTTTACAATACTTACGATAGCCTAAGGACCCGATACAAAGCTTTATAAAAAAGTCACTTATGTGAAGACCAGTAGTCTGTACAGACCTCTTTTGTCGAACTCTTTGCGGTTCCCAAATAAGGTGCTTGGAAACAATTCGTCGTGGTTCCCTTCCAATTTATTTAATTTTTTTCTTATTTACATCTTTGGCAAATTGGGAAAATTGCGGCGACAGAAAGATGGCAAATTTTTAAAGTGACTTTGTCTGGTTGCGTGCTTCTGTAAAAAGTTGACTTATTTATGTTGAAAACTAATTAGGTGACTAATTTGGAATACTTAAGGGTATTCCAATTACGTGGTATTTACATATCAAAATATTTTTATTCCATTCTTTTGGCGGAGATAATAAAATCCTATGAATAGGTATTAAAAATGCAAACGTTTGAGATGTGTGTGTGATGTATGATTGTTACTCACTCACGCAGAATCTACAGAATGGGCTTAGATGATATTTCGTATACACATGGTTGATAGGATAGGATAATTTTTATCCGGGTTTGCGAAGAAGTTCCCTCAGAATGCCGGTGACATAGCCAGTTAATTCATAAATCAAATGGAACACCATTAAAACTCGAATACACTTATAGTTTTATAAATAAATATTGGGGACCTACTTGGTAAGATATCGCACATTACAGCAAAGGAAATTTTAGTATTAGGCCCATGACATTGGTTTAAAAAAACGTGTGGTTTAACTAGTCAGTGATGTCTAAGATATACTAAGAAAGTACAATATACAAGACCTTATCCCTTACTGACCATAACTTTCGAGAACAGTATCACGTAAGTCTATTCAAGCTCAAAGACCACACGTCAAGCCCACGTTTCCTCAATAAACTACATAAAAACAAAGCATTTACAAACAAACCACAAAATCACGAGCACAATATTACAACGGGAGCTAATTTCACAAGTTGCACAAACAACATCGAGGTACCACGATAAGAATCGCAAACGATTTTTCATAAACAATAGCCATTTTAATATAGCAAAAAAGTCGAAGAGTATAGGCTATTGATAATGCAAAAAATGCAATAATAAATTACCTGGCGGTGTGGTATAAACAGCGATTTGCTCCGGGCGACTGAGGGAGCTACCAGTGTGTTACAAAGAGGCACGAACAAAAAGATTCAGTTAAGTCGCTCGGTGGTATTTCGTGTTGGGTTCCGCGCATAATTAAAAAAAATACAATTGATACCTAGTTCTGTGCCTATCATGAAATGTTCTCAAAGGGCGGTGCTTTTTGACCTGTATTTAGTTTTTTAGGTTTTTGAATAGGGATAACTAAAACGTCTGATATCTCATGTCAGTATTAGATAATTTCTATATTTATTAGGTAGAGAACAATATTAAAGCTCGATAGAGTAAACAGTTTACCAACTTTTTTTTAACTAAAACCATTCTCAGCCAGTATAATATGTCAGTATATTAAATACCTACTTTTAAGGATTCGACCAGCGTAATTTAGACAACAATTTCCCTTGAGTTCGGTATTAACAGTTCGAAAATAAATTCTTCTGACAGTTCAAAGATTAAAAGCTGAGTTAATTGCCATTTTTCGTAAATAATTTGAATGATATAATATAACACTTTAAATATCTTAGCCAACACGATCAAAGCTGAAGTTGAAATTATTTCATTCACACATTAAAAACATCAATAAAATAAAACACAAAAAACCAAATGAATCAACTCCTGCTCTCATTCAAAGGAACCCTATAAAAACCAAGTAAAAAATAATACACTTAATATCAAAGAAGGTGTACTTCGTTAATGCATTCGCCTTGAGGCCCGTCAGTCCGCTGAACATTGTTTTCTGGAATGCGATTTTAAAAAGTTATCGTTGTTTTTTTTACTTACTTTTTTTATTTCGCCGAATCCGCTCGAGATATTTTCGGGTTGAATCCGAATGACATAATTAGAGCTTTATTAGCGTATTGAATTTTAATTTTTCGAAACTGTATGCATATTTGCAGTGCTGTTTAGTTTACTTTGGCGTGTTCTTGTTCATAAAGTTGAATATCATGAACGTAATATATTTGTCATATACATTATTGTCTACAAAATATGCAATAAATAAAACGTTTATTCTAAAAGTGTAGTTGCGTTGGCGCGTTGATTTTCCTCACGTATAAGCGACATGAAAAAAACATGTTGCTCAAAATTATAAACCTAGCCAACGTGCAAATAATCGTCCTCTCGCACGTTAAATAATTGCATTGTTTCTCATAGCCACACAATTAGCTGACTAGTGGCCGGGACACACCGGGGTCGCGACTGCGATTTGTCGCAGGTAACGAGCAACAATGCGCGCGTTTCGGTCGCGGCCCCCCGTCGCCTCGCATTTGTATCGCGATGTTCTTGTGGCATACTGAGATAGGTTTGTTTGTTTGTGATTATAGAGGTTTGAATTAAGTTGCTTTAAATCTTAGGTCTTAGGTAGACTTGTCTAAAAAAATTCGACGTAACTCTTGCAGTGGAATTTTAGTGATTTAATAATATTGTACTTTGTTGTTTTTGTAACTGCATGGATATAAAACTAAAACAGTCTTTGATTAATTAAGCTACACTAAACCACCTCATGACTTGTTTCACGAGGTGTATTTCCTACAAAAAAATACACTGATATCAAGACACTTCTATCAAATCTACTACTCATCCTCTCCATGAATTTCCAAAAAATACTAATTAAAATAAAGTACTATTAACTCTCGATGTGCCCCCATCCGTTCAGCAGGTTGCACTACGTCCTCGTTAGAGTTAACTAGGCAACAAACTATCGGTTATCCATTACAGTTATTGTGTTATTCTTTTGACAAATGCTTCGAACACTCCTTGTTAATACGAGACCCGATACCTGACGATTATTTGTCTTTTAACTCTTTGTTTTCTGCCAGTGCTGTTGGCAATTTTATTTGTTTGTTGCTGAGATTGGATTTAATTCGTGTAATGTCACGACTCGTTAGTTGTTACAATTAGTTTTTGTTGTAAATGCTACTACTACTACAGATATTATATATACGAATTTTGTATCTTTTTTCTCTGTATTTGGTAATCAAGTGTTCATCTCAAGACTAGACCAAATAAATTATTAGCAACGCAAGCAATAAAATATTTATGAGTTGTAAAAGTTGAGTAAACAAAACTGCAATCAAACGCAAAACTATAAAATCCAAGCCAAAAAATTCTTTGCTCTTTCATCTCTCTAGGCTTGGAGAGAATTCCCTATAGCCATATTAACCATATCTGATGCTATATTTTAGCATGAATATCAAAGAAACAAAAGCTTCCATATAATATTACCCACATAACCTTACATACATAACTTATTGTCTACACGTCCAATAAACTATTCGTTCACAATCTTCCGACTTCGGCCAGATTCGGCCGATCAGCATCGGATTCAAATTACATGCTACAGTGATGTTATTATCAGTGCGTTGCAAGTGCGATCACGTGCGATCGGCTGCGATCGTCCGATCTGATCGCATTGTGGCGCCAATGAATAGATCGTCCACCTCTATTGTACGTTAATGTATCGGGACAAGAGTTTGGGAGACATACGGGTAATATTTTTGGAGGAGCTTTAGAGATGATTGTCGAAACTATGCCTTGAACTAACGACCGGTCAACACGTGACGATATAAATACTGATCCTATCATAATATTGTTCCGAAAACTATTGAATTATTTAAAGATTGCTCAGTACTATTTTTGCGTTGACTGAATTAATTAAAAAAGAAAATGGTCTTAAATCTTTGCAGGATAGCTTAGAAATGACTCCAAATTGTATGTAATAATGTTATACTCGAAATCCCTTTCCGGCTTATTTTTTTTATTTGTTAAATTTAATCGAAACTGGACTTTCCAACAATGTTGACCATCCCTTTAAACCGTGTGTCCGTCTACAAGTCGCCTCACAAGAATGGTGATGCAGCTTCAACAGGAAGCCTTCAGCTTTTGTTCTCTGCACGAAATGATAAAAACGTCAAGCAACGCCGCGCGGCCAGCATTGTTTTGCAACCGGTTTTTTGTTTTCTTTATTGTCCCTTTATTGTTGCGTGCGGTGGCCACCGGCCATCCTATAAAATATTATAAGAAAATCTTTTTTGCAATTAAAACAATGTTGCAAGTTATGAATTTTGCCTCAAATTGATTTTTTGTACTGGCAATAATATGAAGTCGTTATATTTCTTTATTATTGCCGGAGAGCTCGTGAATCAACTGAAATTTAATGTGCGTAATAAAATAAAAGACGTTTTGTTACCGTATTAATTTTGTCATGGAATGAAAGGTTCAATATTTGAAGTTCCAAAAATTATTTTTTTAGTGCGAGGAATTGCCTGGTGTTTATTTAAACAATGAAGGTTTTACGATATTGTAAATTAAAATTCTTGAAGCATTTAAAATTACGGTAGTTACTTTTTAAGTTTATATAAGCAGAAAATAATAAAATGTCCAGTCATAATGACCACAGTCCCTTTTCTGGAAAAAACAGTTTCGATCCCAAATGATTTTTTACACAAGTACTTAGGTACCTAAAACGAATCGGTCTTTATCAATATTATATCCTCACTAGTTGCTTACTGCGGTTTCGCCCACGTCCCGAGGGAACTACTAAACACCTTAACACATACGGATAAAAAATAGCCTATAACCGTTTCTAGGGTCCTCTCTATCTTCGTACCATTTCATCCAAATCGGCTCAGCGGTTTTACCGTGAAAGCGTAACAACACACTTTAGCATTTATAATAATTAGTTAGGATTCCGTCAATTATTTCATCGATTTTTACGACCCATCATTTTCGACTATATTTTCTGGAATATTCTCCATCATCCTTCTGCTCCTATCCCAATTTATTTGGGGTCGGCGCAGCATGATTTCTTTTTCCATACTTCTCTATCTGACGTCATCTCACTAGTTACATCCTTTCTAGCTATATCATCTTTCACACAGTCCATCCATCGTTTTTTTGGTCTTCCTCTACCTCTAATAGCCATGCACATTCATGCTCAGAACTTTCCTCACAATATGTTCCTCAGTTCTCAGCATAACATGCCCATACCATGACAAACGGTTTCCACATAATCTTTGTATTTTCTAGAATATTCTAAGATGGAAAAAATCTCTAAACCCTTTGCCGTATATACAGATGACAATACCTACAGCACCTGCAGTTGCCGCTGCGGCTGCAGCTGATTGCGGCATTGTGCCGCTCACAATAACTCGATTAGAGTCGGACGGCACCGGACGTGGTCCTGGTAGTACTAACGTGGATATGCTTTGAACAAATATACGTGATTTTGAACATGAAAATCTACTAAGCCTACTTCTGCTGTATATTAAAAATGTTTAATACATATTTGGCTGTTAGATTGTCAATTACATCCTTGCTAATAAAAGGAATTCGATGAAATCCGCATTCAAGTAGGGATAAGAACGTTTTTATCCCGAAATTTCTATAGAAACGTGAGTGAAGCTGCCATTATAAGCTAATATAGGTCTCCTACCCATACTAGTTTACCACGCTGTATAAAGAATACCTACTCGCTATGTAATTTGGATTGTTAACTATAACATGAAGTAGATTAATAGTAGGTACCTATCTAACTAATACGGTGTATTTAACAGCCATTTCCTTAAGATGTAATCCTTACGAAAACAGAGTCTAGACGAACACTGCTAAATAAAATTATTTAAAAAAAAAGTACTAACAATTATGGGTACTATTTTAAGAATGGTTTTGCCCTTTTTATTCGATCTAGCAGTAGACGTTCTTCCTAAAATATAAATTCATAGACAAGATACATCCACAAGTTTCAAACGCCATGCTACCCCCAATTAGGTGAGCACGGAGCTACCAAGCACAAAGGCAAAGATAATGGTCAGTTAACTTAGTTCCGAAGATAGTTCACTTAGAGCCAACTTAACTTTATCAAGTTGCAATTAAGTTCGCCCGCTTAATTGAATATTCTCACGGCCCATTTCACAATTACGACCTCCTGAACTAGACAGTATCGATCTGGTCTTTCAACGTTGCGTGCTGTACCTATGTTGGTGAATGATGCGTTTTTATAACGATTTTGTTGCGTGGAAAAGTCTACTTTCTGAAAAACTTCAATTATTATTTTAGGTTATTTATCAATTAACTGTTGGTCTAGTAGTCGTTAGCATAATTGCTGAAAATAAATGCCGTAAATCATAGTCATTGTGAATGCGAGATTGTTTTTGTATGTTTAATTGTTTGTTTGTTTCGCTTTCACGGTAAAGCGGCTTAACCGATTTGGATAGAATTTCGTACGGAGATAGAAGAGACCCGGGAGATGGTTATAGGCTACTTTTTATCCAGGTGCGTGTTACTGAGATGTTTTATTTGTAAAATCTCAGTAACAGCGCGGACTCTGTCTATAGTACGCTTAGTTGATATAAATAAGCCCTTTTGTTACACGGGGCTTATACTCAATTGGCATACTAAATATAATGGAGGTATGTATGTTTAGTATGCCAGTATTGATGGGACAAAATAATGGTACCACGAGAAAACAGCCACTCATTTACCTACATGAACTATGACAGACAATAAGGAAACAAAAAAAACTATTCCATGAAATCTATCAGAGGACCAATACACTAGTTGTAATTACCGCTATTCGTTGATTGTAAGAAAATCTCTTACCATTACAATTTATTCCGTCATCAGATAAAAACTAAAGTAGACATATTTATATGAGCTTATTAGCTAAAACCCACAGTTTTAAACCACGACTCGAGAGAACTAATGAATACACACGGATGAACAGTATAACCGTCTCCAGGGTTCCATCTATCACCGTACCAAATTTCATCTAAATCGGTGCAGTTGTTTTATCGTTAAAGCGTAACACACTCATTTTCGTATTTATAATCTTAGATAGGATTTAAATAGGCACTATGGTAAAAAATAGGGGCCCACTACTTATTATTATATCCAATTTAAATTTCAATTAAATTGTTAAAAATAAATCAGTGACAATACAGTACTAATTTAACAACACTTTACAACATTGTTAAAACATAATGTTGGTAAGTAATTGACTTTTCACTGTTGAAGATTTTAATAACAGCCCTTCACTGGCACTAATAAAAACGTTGATATGATTATGGATTTTTATTGTTTGTGTGAACTTGAAAATTGTTTGGTACCAAGTAGGTATATTTCAGAACTGGGGGAAGTTCCAAAGAGTTATCGCGCCCTCGGAATAAAAAGGCTGAGGAAGGAACATGGATGGGTATTAGTCAGTAAGAGTCTGGCACTCACTCCCGCCCCACACATGGCTGAAGGAGTCATCCAAAAAAAGAAAGTATATTTCAGAGATTCGCGCCCAATGGATATTTTATTTAAAAATCCATGTTTTTAAAATATGTAGGATTTAAATTTTGTTCTAATGATTTCGCATTATTATATTATTTTATTCTAGCAAATTACTTATTTATTTGTTTCTAAAATCTTCGTCATATATTTAAGGTATTTGATAAGCTGAAAATAACTTATATTTATGTAGAACCATATAATGTATGTAAACGGTTTAATTTGAACCATATTTTAACCTTCATTGAATTTATGTTCAAAAAATTAAAATTTAAATAATAGCAACATTTTACACATAATTGTAGTTTACAGCCATGTCAAGTAATAAAGTAATGAATTTAATAATATTTATGGTAATTTAAACCTGCATTGCGCCTGCGCATCCTATGAGTAATTTGATGAATGTCGATACTGGTTTTTAAAAATAGGTCTTAATTTAAGAACGCTACAGACAAGGGATAATCTATCGCATGGAACTAGTTATATTAACCTTATTCTAGCAACTTTTACGGTGTTAAAGATGGCTAGAAAACGGGATATTAAAGATGGCTGATAGAGATCAATGTGAAAAAATCATCCTGTCCGTCAACACACTATAATACCTACGACTTCTGTTTATTTCGGAAGCATAGTTATCAGCTCGCTATGTACTCAATGTTTCTGGTCATTGCAACATAGATTTTTCTTTCATTCATCCCCTTAAATATCTGTCTCACATCTCTCTTTCTTCAAAAATCGAATCACGCAGTTCCTTAAAAGAAATTATATTTTTGGTATCATTGCTTGACTTTTCTACACAGAAAATAATATAGCAAAAAATGCAACTCCAATACATTCACGTCTCGTTTATATATCGACAAATCCCATACAATTGTTGAATCAATATAATTGGCTAATGTCTGTCAGTTTTGAGTGAACAAACCGACTGATGCTACATGAATAGTAAGCAATTATGTTCATTTTGCAGGTAAGGAGCATTTTTCCCAGCCGCCCACCTCGCACTAAGTACATGCCAATCTGTCAGTTTATCTGTCCCCTCGTAGTAGATAATATGCAACAAATTGGCACTATTGCCCCGTGTAAGCATTTAACTGAAAAGCCGCATCGATAAGGGCTTGGCCCAAGTTGTAAGAGCTAGCGGTTTTAATGTATAAAATTTTATTGTTGACCTTGATTCTGAAGCTTACTTAGAGTTGGTAATCTTTATTTGATTCGAATTATACTCGCAGTATGTGAATTGTGACTTAAAAAATCCTTTAATACCGTTGTTGTTTAAATTATTTTTAAGTTTGTGTTTTTTAAGTTTTAGTTTGTGAACGTGGATAATGCTGGCCAGTGAAAATGTTCTAAAGGAAAAACATTTTTTTAGACCGGATTAAAAAAACGTACATTTAAATTCGATTATAGTTTTGAAACAAACAATTTGACAACAAGAACGATATCAAATTTGAATTTAGAGTACCTATTTTCGAAAACAGAATCTGTTTTAATTTGATTTCCATTCAAGGTTGTTTCTGATAGGGGGTTGTCACCGTACCTCAGTTATGTCCCCTAATTCTAAGTATACCAGTATCACCCACAACATCCCGAGCCTGGTCCCATTAAGGAGTGCCCTTAGCTGCTCTTACTTAGCTTATCTTAGCTCTCAATTGTTCGGTAAAACACTAAAAGCCATCCGATTACCGCAGCCACTACTGCAAAGGGCTTCTGAAAAAAAGGACCTATACTTTACAACTTAATGTATAGAAAATACATATCGTATATGTTATCTGTTATATTTTATACATGATAAACTTGGTCTAGTTTATTTTGAAGTCCATTAAGGGTGATCTGATATGTATAGTAATGTACTCTAGTCTGTCAGTCTAACCTTTCAGTCTGCCTGAATTTATTCCAGCAATGTAACTTGAGCACAAAGACAATAATGAGGGGCTAAACTATTTTCAGACACACCTACTATTTCCTAACTAATATTTTACATACGTGAATTTGTTTGTTACGCTTTCACGTTAGACCGACTGAACTTATTTAGATGAAATTTGGTA
This sequence comes from Pyrrhia umbra, assembly GCA_963891755.1. Lineage (NCBI taxonomy): Eukaryota > Metazoa > Arthropoda > Insecta > Lepidoptera > Noctuidae > Pyrrhia > Pyrrhia umbra. The sequence goes on from OY982935.1 coordinate 6,311,412, forward strand.
TGGGAATAGCTTAAACCCTGGGAAAGGACATAGGTTGTTATTCGGATGCGTTATATTATATTAGTATATATATATATATATATATATATATATAGTCCTCCTTACCGATTTCGGTAACGGCGACCCTTTCTAGCTATTTCCTGGCGTGTGCCCTTATATGGCTGGCCAAACCAAATTTGCTTTTGAAAACCCGGTCACAACTAGAGCAATAGAGCTGACCGGCAGAGTTGTACGTGTAGGTATAGGAGGGCTTAGGTCTGTCTTTATGTAATTGGCGCTTTACGTTTAACGTGTTTAGTCGTTGTTTTTCGTATGCCTTAAAGGTAAAGGTATTAGTAAATAGATGTGTGTCTTAAGACGTTATTCTATATAAATAAAGCTGATGGAAAACTAATATTACGTTTTGTATAAACTACAAAGGCGAGATTAACATTATAGAGAACTATCACAAAAGACGTAAAAAACTTAATTCGCCCACCACAAAAAAAAAACTATCTACATTAACACACAATAAATTAATTATTATCTAAAATCACAACTCTATCAACGAGTCCACGTAGTACTTCTAATCCGATTCCCTATCTAGGATAAACCTAGGCTAAGTGTAAAAATAACTTAGTACTAAGTAATCAGCATCCTCTTATCTCTTGCAAGCGGACGATGGGGGACGCAAGAAAGCTCCGGTCGTGGCTACACCTGTTCGTCAGGCCTTTAAGCTTGCCGCGACCATTGTCAAACTTTGTCGCTGATAAGTGGGGTGGAGTCGACACGAACATTTTTGTGATTTTTTTTAATGATGTAAAGTAGAATATATGTTTTTTTTTTATAGAAGGTCAATCGTACACTAAATTGTACACAAAAAACTACTAAAAAAATGGAGTCTAAAAATAAACCTTTTAAAATGTTTTTAAGTAAACCAGTTACGCCTTAGTTTGGATATAAAAAATAGATTATTGACTAACGTATTTTTTGTATATAAAAAATAAAATACTTTTTTAATGCAAATAAAAAAATAAATAAGTATTTTTGGTACAAAACTTAAAAAAAAAGTAACTTTCATTTAAAATTTAATAACAAGCAGCTCCATAGTTTTCCTAAGGAGCTTTTAATCAATTAAAGCGTAGCGGCAACCCTGTATAAAACACATGACATCCATATCTGTACGCTGACGGATCGCCGGACGGAGCGACAAAGGATAAGTGTGAACGACCTCTAAGTGAGCCCTATCTAATCTTTTGTTACGTTTTAATAAAGTTTTGGATATTGATGTACCTTTGTATTTTTAAAATTAATTATTGAGATTGGCAGGTAGGTTTATTGTTTAAGATTTCTATATTTGACACTAAGAAATTCCGCGAAGAAAATCATATAAATATCTCACCTTTATTTCGTCGTTAACTAAAGAAGTTATATCATCTATAGTATAGAGATATAGAGTAAATAACGACTAACAGAACATATTTCTTAATTTTCCATAAAATTAGACTGTAAACAAACTCAAGAGTTTTTCAAAAATAGACCTACTTGTCGAGATCCTTCAAGCTCTATCATTCTTTTTATACATATAAAATGCTTTGTCCTGAATGACTGACGGATGAATGCACAGCCTAAACCGCTGATCGTAAAGACCTGAAACTTGGAGAGTATGTTTCTTGTATGACGTAGGCATCTGATGAGAGAGGATTTTCCGAAATTCTACCCAAAGGGCAAAGTTTGTATGAAACTCTGTCATCGGAAAGCTGCTCTCTCTTTACATTTTTATAATGTGAGTGAAACTAAGGAACTATAATACTATGGGTTTGGTTAACCAACAGAACTGGCCACTAACAACTATAAGATGATGAGAAATTACCCACCTCTTACACTAAGATCAAAGTAAGGCAGATAATGCACTAGGCGTCTAAATTACTGGGTAAACGTGTTAACTAATTCGCTGGTTGCAACCTGGCTTTAGAACAATTTGAAGTGTGCTGCGAGTATCGGTGATATCGGGGCTTAACTGCAGTATCGGTGCATTATTTACTTTCCTAACGTTTTAAGATTTAATCCATTTGTGACGTAATAAAAGCCGTAATATTATTCTTGAGAAAAATCTACCTGATACTTATCGAAATAGTCCTTTAGTACTGTAAAATAAAAATATAGGAGCGTTTTATTGGTATGATTAAGTCTAGAGTAAATATTACAGTACATAATATTATATGTATGTCAATAACAAAAATACTCCAAACTCCCATATTTTAAACTACCTGTTTCCCGTGGTTTTACCCGCATCTTGAAAGAATTATTTTGTGCACCGGGATGAAAAGTATGCTAAGTGTTAATCAAGCTTATAAACTATTTTTGTACCAAATTTCATTCAAACCCATTCCGTAGTTTTTGCGTGAAAGAGTAACAAACATTCATACATACACACATGCATATATCCTTATAAACATTCGCATTTATAATATTAGGAGGATTCTAGGGTTGGATTTTAGAATCCATCAGTATACAAATTTTTGGGTTTCTCTTGCCGAAAATCCCACAAAAATATAGTGTAATGTAAAAAAAAATTTTAAGAACAAGATCTGCTCGAGATTGGATTTTTTGTTTATTTTCGTTTTAAAAAATCGGTTTCAATACAAGCAATTTGTAAGAAAGCTAAATAGCGGTTGCATTTGACAACCCCATAAAAAGGCTGGCATGACGGTATGTGACCAACCAAACACGCTTAGTTCTTTTCAATTTAATTTAAAGTCAGGAAGAATTCTTTATCAACTCTTAATGACCAACTAATTGATTTTAAAAGTTCACCTCATTTGTATCAATTAACTTGAATTTCGAAACAAAGAAATGAAATATCTTTAAATAAAGAAATTTATTTTCATTTTACCATTTTGCATTCAATTAAAACTTAATTACAAACTGTATGCCGTTAAGATACGCGATAATTCAACAATAAAATTTAGGCTTTACAGCGTCAACAATGAATTCGAAATATAAAACAAAAAAAATATCAAGCAATAAACACTAAAACATTATAAGACTGGTTGAAATTTTATACGACGAAAAAAAAGAAAAACCAAGATGGTGGACAAAAGTTTTTGAAAAAAATAAAAAAGGATCTAATCTCAGCTGTCATCGGTTACAAAAATAAGGTAGAATATGAAGTCGGGGTCTAATGAGACAAAGGGTTAATGAGAATAACAATGGCTGGGCAGTAAACTATTGGATTTATTTACCCTGGACAGGCTGGACGATGATCTGATAACGCGGCGAATGCTCGGTTAAGGGGAAGACACGTTATTACGTTTTGTACTTTGTTTATTTTTACTACTAGTATTAATTTTTTTTATTAAAATTATTATTAGCTGTAGATAGGTACATAATACTTATATAGGTACATAATCCCATGACTATAAAAATCTAAATAATCGAATTGTTCCTTTTTTCTGACAAGTGAAATGAAATATTTCTTCGATTCAACACATTCTTTAAACTTGAAAGATACTTTCAAGTTGAGTGAATATTATGGAAAATAGCACAGCCATGCCATTTAAGAATTAAACAAAGTATTTGTCAATTAAAAACATTACTAAACTTTTACAAACAAATTCATAAAACCCACAATTTTAGTATTTCATTTTAACAAAAACACTAACCCTACTTCCCCTTAACGGATCACCGTAGCGTCGGACGCAATGATCAAATTTCGTTTTTATTGTTAATCCCGTCCACTAAATGAGCAACCACATATTGAGTTCAAACAACCACATCGCTTTACAAAAAGAACAACACTTAATATTCCCGGATTCCGGGATTCGAGGCCGCGGCGTTTTGAGACATTTTGTATTAAAATTTTATTCTTGAGAGTGTGTTGTGTGGTTTTGTAGTTAAAATACCAGAGTGCAAGGTGTTGTGTGTTTATTGTGTTATGTGTGTACTTTGCATTGAGAATGGGTGCTTGGAAAGATTTAAGACAGCTTAGATTTGCTTGGATGTAATCAGATAGATTTTAGATCTTTAGTCGTCTTACGTTGAGGAGCTCGTGGCTAAGTAACAGCCGCACGGTTCGACCAATCAAAGGTTAAGCTGCGCTTGGCGCGGTCGATCCGTGGATGGATTACTATCTATGTCAAAGCGAGACTCCTCCATGCCTCGGAAAGCACGTTAAGCTATTGGTCCCGGTTGTCATTTGTACATCTTTGACAGTCGTTACGGGTAGTCAGAAGCTAGAAAGTCTCACAAGCAGTCTTACTAAGGGGTACCGTGTTACCCGGTAACTGGGTTGTGGAGGTCAGATAGGCAGTCGCTCCATGTAAAACACTCGTACTCAGCTGCATCCGGTTTAGACTGGAAGCCGACCCCAAGACAGGAAAAGGCTTAGGCAGATAATGATGAGTCTTAAGTCTAAGTCAATTTTAGTATATTTTAATCCTTTTCCTTAAGTCGTTTTCTTACTGGTAGTAAGTCCAAAATAAACATAGAAAAAGTATACGACGGAAAAATCACATTGGTTATTTAGATCTGAAGCTTACAGCTAGGTATTATGATAATATTTAATAAAAATATCGTGTATTTTATTCAACAAAATGCCGTTGTACTACTCTGAACTGAGACAGTGATATGTCATCATCATCATCAGCCTATTTACGAGCCCACTGTTGGTACAGGTCTATTCTCATACAGAGAAGGGATGAACCTGATCACCACGCTTGCTCAAGGCGGATTGACGATTTCAGACCTTTATGTCCAGGTTTCCTCACGATGTTTTCCTTCACCGTTAGTCAGTAAAATGAAATGATTTATTTTGCGTATTGGATAATGATATCTCTTTTACACGTCAATTATATAGATTGGCGACGGCACTTTCTAACTGACCTCAGTGATGTCTGAGATACCCTAAAGTACATGACATGTTACATTTTAACTTTAGAAATGTCAGATTTGTACTTGCCGCGTTTTGAACCCGCACACTCGTTCACGAGTTACAAGAGCGTTAACCACTAGGCCACCACGACGCAGTGATATTTATCACGTATATCAGTCTAATCCCTATTTTCCCCTTTAGATCCCGTTTTTTGTAAAATAATAATGTGTAGTTTTTCAGATTCTGGTCGCAAATAGATAGTTTTAATTATATTGTCTAGGTTTGGTTTGTTAATATCACGATGTTCAAATTAATGCTTGTTAGAATATTCAGAAACGATATTCTAATAAATACAAGAAGCTCCTACAATTAATTGCTTTATCACAATTTGTATGTAAATTTGTTTACTAATGAATGCATTGTGCATAAAATATTACAAATTATTAATATACCTGTCTAGACTAATATTGTGATAACTAGTTAGAAGTTTAAGTTTTTTTTTATTTCATATTAATTTTATAGTTTTATTAAAACTTATTTGTGTTTGTATACACACAGCCAGTACAAACGGTAAGCAGACGCAAACCAACATAAATGTTGGTGTGCGTAAAATCAACGGGCGTATTATTTCGCCTACTTATTAGTGTTTGCTTCACAATAACCCGTTGTCCACGCACACACCTGCAAGTTCTTGTCAGTATTAAATACTGCAAAGAATATGAAGCATAAATTTAGCTCAAAAAGCTATCCTCTCCGTGGCGCAATGGTCGAGCGTACGGTTATTGACAGCGTGCGTAGCGCTAGCGTCGTAAGATCGAATCCCAACTGCATAAAGTTTTTGTATGTTTTAATAAATATTTAACATTCGTCTTGTTCAATTCATTACTTAGCTATTAGTAAGTCTTATTTATGTTTGGGTTGGAAATATTAATTGTCTACCCTGTAAAAATCATAATTCATATAAGTTAGTTTAAGTTCATCGTCATAGTGCTGCCACTTGAATATGAAAAAATAACATTCATTCTTGTTCGACTTATATTTTTCACACAATGTTTATAATTTACAATTATATTTTTTTAAACCTAGTTGTGGGCAAGTTATTGTATTTATTGGTTTATTTTAATTTATACATTAAATACTAAACAAATATACAAATAGAATATATACTTATTATATAATATTTATTTACGTAAATTATAATATAAGGTCACGCATTACATCCCACTTCCCATTCATTTGCAACAAAAAAACATAAAAACTATAATTCAATTAAATCAACAAGCATCACTCGTAGTATGCGGTGGCCGCCGGCTCGAGCCACGCTATCACATATGTATAACTAACTATGCACCACAGCGTATGCTCCGACCGCTAGTCGATCGTTTCCGAACTTGCTATTCTTCTTAATACTTGTACTCCATTTACAATAAGATTAGACATTTAAACGCACCCCATTTACCGTTCGTTCAAACGATTTTGAGTTCTATTCCGTATAGATAAGGATGGTGTTGAAAGCAAAATAATGTTTACAATACCAAATGTATTCCGCATCTGTTTTTTGTTTTATCACCTCAGCAATAGAGCTCAAAATAGGAGGAGGAGTTTCACACTTATACTGAATATATTTGTTATTATAAACATTATTTTGCATTTTGCTTTCAATGTCATCCTTATCAATACGGAATAGAACTCAAAATCGGTTGAATAAGCTGCAAAAAGAGTTTGGAAGTTTTTCTAATCTTATTGTAAATCAATTATAGTTTACTTATTACTATAGGTCGACCGATCAAAGGTTAAGCTGCGCTTGGCGCGGTCGGTCCATGGATGGGTGACCATCTATGTCATTGTAGATCTTTGACAGTCGTTACGGGTAATCAAAAGCCATAAAGTCTGACAACCAGCCTTACCAAGGGGTATCGTGTTACCCGGTAACTGGGTTGTGCGGATCAAATGGGCAGTCGCTCCATGTAAAACACTAGTATCAGCTGCGTTTTAGACTGGTAGCCGACCCCAATATAGTTGGGAAAAGGCTAGGCAGATGATGATGACACTCACGCATATTATTCTAAAACATAATCATCAGGACTGCTTTTGAATAAGTTACCATATTTTATTCAATAGCAAATGAATATGTTAGCCTATTTTAGCAATGCAATTAACAGTATTCGTAGCCGAGTTGTGTAATGAGGTGGTATAAAGACATCGTTAAATGATGTGTCGGGAGTTCAAACCTAAGCGGGAAGTTGTCTTTTTGTTACTTCAAAATTTTTGTATCTATTGTATTTTACTAAGATATTTTGTAAGTGATATTTCTTCTAAAAGTAATTAATTATAAATACAAAAACAAGTTATTAAAAAGAGAAAACAACAAAATAAACAATTTCCTGTTTCAACAATATTTATTTACATTTATATATTTAATTATACACTATTTTATAATAAGTAAAATAAGCATGGACGCTTTATTTCCATATAATATACCAAGTAAGTAGGTATAATAGGTGACATGAATCAACATGTTCGTAAGTTAGAAATCATTTGGTAGGGATCATAATTTCTAATCCTACTAACAATAACATCAGTCACTTATGGATTACCCACTTCGTATATATATAGATATTATATGTATAAAAGTTAATCCTCATTTTCCTTGGTCACGGCATCACGTGTGAACGGCTGGACTGATTTCGATGAAATTTGGTACAGAGATAGATTTATAAATAAAATAGGTTTAACCTATGAATATAAAATATTAATAACTTATCGGTGCACCGTCACTGTCTATCACTAAGCCACACTGTCGTCAGTATATTTTATCATTATACGCTCATAAGGTTTTCTCCACATTTGCGTCCATCCTTATCACACTTAAAACACTTTTCATCACTAAATATAACAAATATATATTATAACACAAATCAAAGTCCAGGCATTCCCTCGCAAAGCAGAATATTTTGTCACTGAAGATCAGACATTAACATTTTCTTTGCTGGTCGGACAGTTTGAAGACTAACACCATTGTAGTCGCCGTAGCTGCATTGAAATAAGCCATATGTATCGCCAACATATTCCAGTGCTTTATGCCGTTGGGAATTCGATCTTAGCACTAGCTCGGCGTAAGTTATTATATACCGTACGCTCGACCATTGCGCTACGGGGCGGATTGTATTCCAGTGCCGCAACAAGCACCCGTATGGGCGATAGCCTATGGGCCAGGCCGACGAGGATATATGTGTCTCAAGTCTGCAAACCGGTGGACCCACAACTGCATAGTTCTCCTCTGTAAACAAAATGTAAAGATTAATATTGAAAAATAACCACTTTAAAAAAATCAATACTTAGATAATTAAAATAATAAATAATTATATTTAATTGAAATATGGGGATCCGCAGCAGTATCTAATTTAAATTCACTTCAAAGAGTTCAGAACAAAATAATCAAAACTCTTTTCCATTATCATTATCTCACTCCAACAAAGACCGTATATGAAAAAACTAAACTATTAAATATCAGACAGTTATACATTTACTTCACTTGCATTCTTATTAAAAACATAACTACCAACTCAATACAAAGTATAATACAAATAAAGAAAAGAACAATGTCATATAACTTGAGAAATAAAAACAAACTTGAACTTATCAGCGAACGCACTAATTACGGTAAAAAACCATACTGTTTGAGGGAGCACAGCTGTTTAATAGATTGCTGGATGAAATAAAAGAATGTGAAAACGTGAATATATATAAAAATAAGCTTAAGAAACAGGTTGTTCATTATAAGTTGTAACTTATATTTTATAACATTATGAATACGTAGTATAATAACCTATGGCTTCTAATGCTCTGGAGGTAATTAATTAATTTTATTGTATTATCATACCTACTTTGTATCTCATTATTAGTGGACTGTAAGTTCTTATGAGAAATAAATTTCGTTAAACCGAAATAAAATATAAAATTTCATTGCTTACCGATATCTTTAAACGGCTTGTAATTTCACTCATTGAAATGTTTTGTTCACGCAAAACAATTATTTCTGCTCTCAGTAGTGTAGTTAGGTGATTCCTTGGCGATTCATAGTGAATAACTCAACAAAATAAATCTTCAAAAGGCAATAATATAAATAACCTCCAAAGGCGTACACAATAGTCCGTAGCTTGATATCTGCCCGTAGATATAGTACCAATGACAAACAAAATAATGTAATAATAATGAGGGTAGATAGAATAGATTCAAACACTCAGTAAAAATGAAAACATTATTAATTTACCTTCTTATCCGACTTCTTTAGAATGGTTATTGCAAGTGTGTGAGTAATAGAAACGAGTTACTCCGATAACAAGTGCATGTAAACGTAATATAATACTCACGCTGGACATTATACACACATGGTTGTTTGCCGTGTGCGTCTGTCTACTGAACTTTCTTGTTTTTTGTACATATACATAGTTTTATTTGTTTGACCTTTGTCATCAACTGACTTGGATAGCCCATTAATTTGGGGTCTTTGCAAAAGTCTGTACTTTCATTAATTATAGAATTTCGCGGGTTTTCAAATGTACTGTAGAGGTTTTATGAAACCGTACGAGATTGGACCTTATTATTTAAACTGGCCACACAATCATTTTGAAATTAGAATAAGAAAAGGTAGAAAGCAGATGTTGGCACCTAATACCATCACATTCTTGTTTGCGGGGGTTAATAAATGGCGGTAGAAACCTTAGGCGTGGTTTTCAAAGTCAGTGGTCTGTATTTGGAAATGAATACCTAAAAAAATATAAAAATCGATCGGTAATTGATTTGGAAAGGATAACGTTATACGGATAGGAGCTCACCTCATAAGCAGCGATGTTTGGCTTACTTTCCTTCCAGCTAAGACACCTGATGGCCCACGTTACGTTCCTCTTCAATTTCACCTCGAGATCTTCTTTTCTTGAGTATGAGAATGTTCACACGATAGACACAACTACACAGTACATTAGACGATTACACGTCGCGAATCCCCAAAACAGAGTTGCAGACCGATGCACTGGACGGTGATCACGCACGCACTTGAATTTGCGGACAATGCAGATGACCAGCGTCGTCGAACTGAGGTCGCGGTGACATTGAGTGAGCGGTGAGATAGGAATAGGAAAAAAGGGCGGTAGTTAGAAGTTTAGGAAATGACAACTACCTACCTATTTGAATTTAAAAAATATAAAACTCAACAGCAGATTTTTATATAAGACAATGTCAGTAAGTCGATAAACAATGCCATATGATGAAATAAAATGGAAGTATTCAAAGCTTCTCTTCGATTTATATCTATGATACCTCCACCTCTGACAACGCATTCCCTACAGTACTTAATAAGCTTGTAAATACTAGACTTTTATAATTCTAAGTCTATTCCTGACTAGCTCATATGTATTTTGCCTAATCTCTTCCAACCTATATATAAAAATATATAAAAATAATAATACATTAAATACGCATGAAAACTCTTGGATTGAATTAACCTAAACATTGGAGGCATGGCAGAAAAACGGCTTTACCAACTTGGATGAAATTTGATACGGAGATAGATGAGTATAGACTACTTTTTATCCAACTGCGTTATGTAATTTCCTCGAGACGCTGGTGACACCTCGGTAAACAGGTAGTATTTATAATAATATTAACAACAAAAAATGATTTAAAAATAAAAAACCCGCTACGCAAAAATGCCTTACATCATTTTGGAGCTGATACTCTGATACTCTTACACTGCTGGACCGATATTAACCAAACATAATTAAGAACCACCGCAAGGAAACTGGCGTTCAAATGAAAAAAAACCGCATCGTAATCGGCCCATCCGTTTGAGAGTTACGATGCCACAGACAGATACACATACAGACAGACATCGACGTCAAACTAATAACACCGCTCTTTTTGCGTCAGGGGTTAAAGAAGGACTTTGTAAAGAAAAAAAAAAATTGATAAAACAATCAATCATCCCGTAACTACTGTTAAAAAACATCATCCTAACATGGCTATAATATATGCGTTACATGCGATTCGCGGGCGAATCTGTTTGTCCATTTGTCACAAGCAATCGAAACCATTAGCGGTAATTACTGCCCTTGCTCACTTATCGACGCTATAAAATGAACGCTGTGTGTGGGTTAAGGTATAAGATGGCGCGTTTTGGCTCGTTCCTTATGTCGTGTATTGAAGTTTTTTAGATTCCAATGCAAAAAAGAAGGTATCAATAAGCCCAAAGACATGAATCACAATAATACATTAATATAGTATTTTGCGTGTGACAGATGAGTGCAATCAAAATCGGAACTGTGTGAATTAGTCCACGCTCCACGTATTGGCACCAGATGGCTACTGAAAGCTAGAAAAGTGTATAATTCTGCCGTATTGAGCTGTAAAAAGTATTAAAAATGTTACCTAGTGTAAAAAAATGTCTAAAACGCTCTTGTCACGACATAGAAAATAGTCACAAAGTGACACGCTGGGTTTCATACAAATGACGGAACATGCGTTGTCAATTTGAATACATATCATTGAATAGGCCAATAGCTTCGTCTCTCTTCTACACAGGACTAATAGGTATAGTTAGTTCTGTGTTAGTTATTATTATTATTATTATTATAAGGTTATGTAGAAATCGAATTTACATATTGCAGAGTATCAAGGCTCAAGCCACTCAAGTATCAAAATTATCTAGTCGCGCTATACCAAAGTGTCAAAGACAAAACGTAAACATAACCTATATGCTCGATGTTTATTGTTCAAAATTTCACTTATTTCGTATTCAAGCAATTCAAAACAAAATAGAGATCATAAATTAACACTTGATACAACTAAATACAACAAAACAAACTCTTACATACCTGTAATTATGGCGGTACTTTGGTAAATATCGTCGAGATCGGAAAGAAGAGTTTAAGCCTCATGTTCGACCAGATATCGCCAATAAACATTATAAATTGTTTCCTTGCTAGTACTCCGAATGGTTTTATTTATTATAACGTGGTTTTATTAACGTTTTGATGGTCGAAATAAAAAAATAAGTAACTCGCGAACTTTGTTTACATCGAACGACACAGAACGACATTAATTGCCAGCGGCTGCCATCAATAAAAAAAATTAGTTCCGTTTCTAGACTTTTTTGCCAAGCTGTACGTGATACATCACGTACAGCTTGGTTTTTGGGGTACACCCCAAAAAACAAAATATGTTTAACCTTTTCTGTGGGTCTGTGAATTATTTTAGCAATAACTCTAAAAAATTGCTGTTTCAAAAAAAATATATAATTAATTTAAAAATAATAAAGTGAGTAATTGTGAATTATAAAAAATATCACGAAGGCATAACCAATAAAAAAGTTCATATATATACTGTGAGTTTACTCTGTTGCTAATAGAACCCTGTTGTTAATACCAACAGCTTATCCACATTACAATGTAGTGATATTCATATTGATAAACTAAAAACGCGTACTTCGCAGCAACTGCACCAACAAAAAAAAACAAAAAAGCATGACATTGACAAAGACGTTAAAAGCACGTCATATTTAGAACATACACCATACATCATACATTCACTGGTGAGCATGAGCCCCTGTCATACAAATGTACTAAATCATTCATAATGAAGACAATGCGCCTGCGAACAGCACGCAGGTGTAATCATGAATTTTAAGTTTAATATTTATTTTTTTACTAGTTACTTGCTTCGGCTTGGTCCGTACCCTGAAGGGAGTACTTCACGCACCCAGGTATAAAGTAGTCTGTAACCATTTCCAGGGTCCTGTCTTTGTCCATACCATTTGGTACCCACCTGAGTAAGGGCATGTGATAGTTTTTATCTACGTGAGAAGGGAGGGAACTTCAATTCCTCAGGGTGCGAGTCAAACCGAGAGAAAAAGCTAGTTTAAAATGTTTTAGTTGAGATAAACAGTTACCTTCAAATTTATCATAATTATTACTAAGTTTAAGAAGGATCGATTAATTATGAAGTTGGTATCAAATCTTTGGTCTAATACATTTTTGTGGGAACAATTCGTGGTGATTTTCTAAATAATTAAATTGATTAAAAATATCTTTGAATCTGGAAAAAAACTTATCCTTATTTTAATAGCTTTTAGAACTAAATGTACGCAACAGTTACACCTAGACAAAAAACAACATTCTTACATTCACCAATCAGGCAAAATATCACCCCAAAAATACTACCTAGTCTACTCACCCCACCAGAAACAAAAGCGTGATGAGTAGCCAGATAATAAGAAGTGTAAGCGCATGCGCAGTGACGTGTGCAGGTGACGGAACAATGTGATGTTGTATTTCACTACTACATTATGTTCACAAGCTCTTCGTTGTCCACTTATGTTCGAATCCGCTTACGGTCAGCTTACATGAAGAGATATTTATGTTAGCGAATAAAAAATGTGGGATTTTAATTGCAGAACTGATGGATTTTGGACCAGACGAGTTCTAGAGTAAATTCAGATCAGATCAGATCAGACTAACGATCTTAGAAAAGTCACCAGGTTTGACTGAACATGGAAAATGGAGGATCAGGAGCTGTATCACTGTTGAGGATAGTAAGACGGAGCTAGAAGCGACGTATAGTATAATATCCTTTTTCACAAACGGAATTAATGCTGCTTTGTTCCGTCATGTATGACCCTAGGTAATGTGGTGCAGCTTAGTTGAAGCCTAGGTGTGCCCAGTGAACTCCATAGCAGACCATCGTTAGAGCTGATATGATTGATTGAAATTATTTTCATGTCAATTTAGGTACATTACAATCATCAGTCACACGTGAAATACACACACTTGCGTCATCTTTTTAGGTACATGTCGGCGGTGCTATGCTTCTTGTTTCGTGCTTTTCAGTCGGGTTTTAATATTTAAACTTTTTTTAGCCTAGTTAACCAACACTTGCATACATTCTCACCGCCATATAGACCTAGCTTAACCCCTCTCATTGTGGCGGCATTATCCATTGAAAGGGCTACCTATTGTTATTTCACTTTAATATAAAACAATACGCGAACCTTTTACATTGACTGTGATCTTTTATTTGCTCTGCGATCCTTTGTGGTGCCGCCGCGGCGTTTTTTATCTCTCGCAACTCATTAAGCTGCGCGACGTTTTTGTATGTCAATGTTCATTGAGTATTTTTATTGTGTAGACTTAGATGGATATTCCATTCATTCATAGTTGATTGTCTGTGGATGTGGAACTATTGTAGCAAAATGGCGGAGTTGTTCGTAAATTATTTTCTTTGTTTTTGTTTGTTTTTTCTGTGTCCATCCTGGGAAATCGTAAGAGAGTATGTATAGCGATAAAAAAAATGAATGACGATGGAAGCTACATTTATCAGAATAGACGGATTCATCAAAGTAAGCTTTAATCAATGTTCTGTCATCATCACACTGTTGGATGCTCTAACGTGTTTCATATCGTTCTATCATATTCATATTTTATGCTATGAGTATTTAATAATTTAGGGTACCTAATCCATGCAAGGTACTTATAAAATAAATTTTGGATTACTATCAATTCAAAAACAATAAATTATTAAAATAGTTGATGTCACAAATATGTTATTTTGGCATTGCGGCGACATAGGGAAGGGCAAAACAGTCATGGAAGCAAATCTTCTTTGACAGCCATGCATATTCCACCTTAGAGAATTTCGACACGATAATATCAAGACGAATTAACAAAAATACTTTCATATCTACCTCGCCTTTATGCATTCTGAGTGAATACCGCACTTCAATTGATCCCTCTATAAAACTACACAGACTAACATAAGACTAAAACAATGTTATTACTTGTATGCAAATATCTTCAGCAATAACATATACTACGTCGCCGATTGCGTTCTATCTTTGTATGTAACTTAATACAATTGAAAAACGAATACGCAGTCGTACTAATAATGTCTTATCGTGCGTAGCGTGCTGACGCTATCTTTTAACAAAAGGTTGATAGGTAGGCGTTTTTGCTTATACTTGAGTACTGGTTTAAGGCAGAGTGCTATTAAAATAAACTTTCTAGAATGATTTCGGTCAAGGCGGCCAATCTCAATTTAGACTAACCAGGTACGCAGGAGATATTATAGTACACAATCGCTTGCAGATAGGAGCATTCTCTATTTCCTCGCTTTCATAGTCCGATGGATCGGCAATTCGACACGACCGGGGAGAGATAAGGCGCAGGACACGCAGGATGATAGCTTTACGTGTTCTCCGAGGCTCGAAGGGATCTATCTATCTTCAGAAACCGGTCACCCATCCATGTACTAACGACAACGAACTGTGAACTAGAAGCGTGTAGCTACGATCCAATCGTGGGCTATTAGCTAGGCATTAGTGTGATGATGATAATATGTAGTACCTATGTTATTTGTTCTCACATACAATCTTAATTAATGAACCTTTTCCCAAGTATAAGCTGTAGTTGAATAGTTCCTAGGGTAATGATTTCAAAGGACATCATGTAGTTAGGTTATTGGTGACGTAAGGTTCGGTTTTACCTATCAAAAAAGTAAGCTATACACTAAGTTTTTATAGCTATACACTAAGTTTTTCTTTAAATGGATTTTCTATTTGTAGGATTACGATTTCCTCAAGACGTAGAGCGCCTAGTTGCAAGGCAAAAAAATGCTAGTAAGAAGGTCTGGATACTTTTTTCAATGATTGAAAGCATCAAGCTTGTGACAGGGAGATATGGAAAAGCATTGGTGATACCTTTGCCCAGCAGTGGGACAATATAGGTTAAAACAATAAGATTGATCTTGACTTATATTGGGGAACAAATAAGAATGAAATTCGTTAAACAATAACACTTAATTAGTATCCCTATGTGGAGCCAAATACTTTGAAATTATTACAAAACTCCAACTTTAATTTCTCATAAATGTATTTCATTATTAATAATCATGCTAATAAAAAATCAAGCACAATTTTACAGCATCGTAAATAAATTGGTGTTTTAATCATTAAAGTGGTTAGCGACCACAATATATAGTCCAAAGATAGTATTATAAAAGCTAATACAAAGGTTTATCAGCTGGGTAACAAACGTCGACCAATAAACCGAGCGATGAACCGACTCGGTAGTAACGTGTATGAGAAATGTCGACGCGTTCGCGGGATTTTATAGAGGAGATGTTACCGCAAGTGGAATATTTTTTTATTTTATTACTGGCCAGTACTAGTTAACTGTAATTCTATTTAAACATATATAATAATTCAAATCAAATCATTTATTTCAATTAGGCCTAATAACAAGCACTTTTGAAAGTAAAAAAATAAAAATATTTGTAATATAGATAATAGATAATTGACAGCTCTAAAATGTGTAGCTGTAGCGTTTGGCGTAGACTGTCACCATTAAAAGTGAATGTTGATTTTTTTGAATTTATATTTGTTATTCGCTATTTACAAATTATTTTATTTGAGTAAAATTAAGAAATATTCATACTAGGCTTATGAACACTTAAGTAGATTTTCCTAATCCTGTAATCCTATGCGATATTGTCTGCAGGAGGTCGTCGAATATATCATGAAAAACTATGTTCAGTTGCTGTTGTTTTCAGTAATAATAATTCATTACTTTAAAACATAAATAAAAAAATATCAATTACAAGAAAACACACCTAATCAACTTGTCACACCAAAGTGCTACAACTTTTTAAATACATCGAACCTTCTGAAGTAAGCCGACCGGCGTGTTGCCGATAATATGGGGACAAATACAAATTGATAAACAAAAAGAAACACATTAACGTACGTACACACATATATTATAGTATGTACGGATAGACGCTCAGACTAAATATATATTTAATGGATGGGAGAACATTTACAATTTTTATAGAGTTTGATGCAATAATTTCTTTGAGTTTTGTAAATATAGGTACTTATTTGATGATTTCTACAATATATTTACGTTTAGACGCAAGTAGACTTGACATTTCATTCAATGAAAGTAACATCGGTAAATATGTATAATATTTACAAACAAGCGCATCATTATATTTTTAAAACAGTGCGTGGCATTAATATCAGATCATTTCATGATCAATTTATTATATATTTTATGTTATTTAAAAAGGCGGAAAAAAGGTCGAAATATTTTTTGTTTTTCAAAAGTCATGTCAGACCATATTATATAAAATTTGATATCAGAAAGTATTTAGTATAATTATCATTCTTGTATAAACTTTCTTCCGTTAAAGACTAAAATATTGCCTTGCAAGATTACGAAATAATATAAACCCAGATGAAATAACTTCAGAAATTCCCAACCGTCTCACTAACTACAAAACAACTAGAATAACGAGTGTTTGCAATACAAAATAATAGTGTAAATACGATTACAAAAATCATCTATCACCCAACTGTGTAACACGACTGCTAAATGGTCTTAGGCGCCAACCGAGCCATTGTACCTGTACAGATGGACGGATCAATGGTCGCCCCTAACTAGCTGAGCCGTGAAAATGTACAAATGGCCAGCGGACATCGGAATTCAATTCTAAGGTTAGTTCTACTGTCATGTATACGATAGTTACTTGCTAATTGGTGTTCGAAACCATTTTTTCTTTACAATTTCAAAACAATGTGGTACTCGTAGTACTCGATAAAATTGCACTGAGGTGTACGCTTTTTGTTTAGTTCTTAATAAAACCTTTTTTGCAATTATGAGTGAATAAAAACTCAATTTGTCAAGTAAAAACAATACAACCAGCAATTAAAATGCTTTTTACAATCGATTTCGCAAAACATGATTTAATTATTTCAAATTATTTAATATTTAAAAGCAATTTCGGTAACAAAAACTAGTCGTAATAACTCTTTGTTTCATAAGCAGACAAAAGTACGTCATCATCTGACTTGTAAGGCAAAAAATCTGTCTAACTAAAAATATTTTGTAGTACAAAACAATAAAGCTCTTCTCCATACACAATCTGAAAAAAGGCTATAAATAAAATAGACCATAAAATCTGAAATAATATCATTTAAATGGTTGCACACGGTTATAGTTGAGCAATGGGTATGCTCAAAATCTAGCCATGATAGAATGAATTTTGCGCACCGAAGGTTCCGTACTGAAAAGCACTGCAATAAGCTTGTAATATAAATTCCAAAAATATTCAAGAGGTAATTTTATAGGACTGAGGATGTTCCATCGAAAAGGTTATGTTTTACCGGTGGGCATGCATGTCCAAAGAAGTATGTAAGGATCATAGCAAATGGAGTGAAAGGCGTGAGTGTTGATGAACAAACATTCGCTCCTAATTTCCTTCGGTTATGTTACAATAGATATATAGAACGCGCTTTGAGTTTAAGTATATAAAAATATGAAAATCTATTGTTCGGTATTATGTGAGACATATTACAAATATACAGTTAATAGTTGATTGAGTATCTTATATCGAAAAAATTTATTGATAGAAACTAAACAAAAAGTTATTTTTATTTGGTGTGACTTTAGCGATTTTCCACGTATAAAGTTTCCAGAAAGGTTTTACTCTCTTTAAGTTTAACCCTAAAATATCTGGGCAAAGCCCCAGGCTCTAAAGTAATATGAAATCAAACACCTATCTTCGCTATACATGATACTCCAATATCATTCGTAATTACACAGTATAACCCTCAAACGCGTGCCCGCCATTACTTTTACAGCTAGTAATAACATGGCACTTATCAATTATTTATAATTGTAATGTATATTCGGCACAATAGACGCAACTTAATGGTAAACGTTAAGATTTACAATATTTTTTACGATATTGGTTTGGCTGTTGGAATTTTTATTGAAATGTTCGAAATATTGTTTTTTGGTGTTGCTTGGTGGTCTGAGTATTCATTTGATATTTTTCAGTTGGCATCCTCGTATTAGGGCTGTGCAGTGTATAGTTCAGGATAAATTCGGACGAATATTTAGATATCCTACACATTGAGTATACATATTTCATTGCACTTGCGTTTTACACTAATATAAAAAAGACGTATTAAATAAATGGTATTAAAATGCAATAAAGCAGTACATACCTATTTAGTACACATTAAATACACACCATTTATATAAGTAAAAAACTACGTACAATTTGTATTAATATTATTAAAGACACCTTTGCAAGTCACTGTAAAAATAAAATCTGACAACGAATCCACTTCACATCACAGCAAAAAACCTTCAAACTAAATTTAACGACACACATTCGAGACAAAGCAATAAAACAAAAGAAAATTAGGTTTAAATTGTTTAAAAAAATAAATTATTCAATTAGACCGACGCCCTTAGACATTCCATACAAAAATCAGAGCCTTAACGCTTCGATTCACACTTGTTTTTACCGTTCCCCAACTTCATTTGTACTTTTATTTAATAGGCAATAAGGTGTATAATCGCGTGAGTTTCAGTTATGTAGCATTAAATATAACTAAGCAAAACTATAGCGCGAGATTGCACGTAGTGCACGCGCTAAGTATTTTTTATTACGACAATTACAGGGTTAACAGGGCATGTAATAGCGTGATGATTATTCTTGATTGGTCGAACAAAAACTGGGTGTGTTTGTACACGTGATTATATCGCCATTGTGTTGTCACGCTTTGATAGTTTTTACATTTTTCATAATTTACGACTAAATTTATCAAAGTACGATACTTAATCGACGACACGTTTCTTTGATAAACAGTAGTAATATAATTAGTTCTGCGTGAAGTTTTTTGTGTTAAGGTTAGTGAATATAGTACATTATATGCGTCTAAATACAATTACTGTGTGTTATTTATCGTCTCGCTTTAGTTGAAGTAACTTATGTGCATAAAATTGCGTTTATGTGTGATTGATGACGGGTTATCATTGTTAGGATCTATGACATTGCATATGATGTAGGCTCGGTTATTATGTGTGTGTTTTAATGAGTGTAGTATCGATATATGAAGGGTTAATACTTGGTCATGTTAGAATTGGATAGTAGCAATGTTATTTTAGTTATTCTATGGAAGACTTATTTCTCACAGATATATTCAACATTTATTTAAAAGAAAGTATTTACATTATTTACATTACGAAAAAAAAAAAAAAGTAAATATATTCTAATATAAATCTAACTAAAATATTGCGTCAAAAAATTCTTCCTCATCGCCGTCAACTGGAAGTGTACCCAAGAGGCTGGCGGCATTGCCACGTTGGATGGCAATGCTTAGCCTTTGGCCAAAGTAAAAGCCAGCCTTTGGGTCACGGGAAGTGTCAACAAGCCGCTTCGCTAATTCTTTAAAAAGAAGGTGGGCACTCGGACCCCACGACCCTAGAGTTTCAACCCCAAACGGCTCAAAAATATAGTTACCAATAAGGTTACTATACTTTCGCCGCTTGAGGTTCTCCGCAGCCGCAGCAGCGGAGCCAACGCAGCACGCAGAGCTAGCAAGGTGGGATGGCGCAAGAGTATCGACACAGGTTGCGTCCCACACTAAAGGCCTACCCATCTTCCATGGAAATAATGACATACCGTCTGGTCTCTTGCCATCGTCACGTGCCAAGCCATTTGGTTCTAATACAGCTGGAACGCCGACGGCAACAAGAGCACGACTTATTGAATTATTCTACTGAATATTAAATTATTTAATTATCACTATATACAAACACTAGGTTCCATATCTGAGGCTATAGCAATATTCATTTTAGAGGCTCTTTCCTTGCCAATTTTTATATACAAACTTAATTTACTTTTTTTTTAAATTAGGAATGACAGATAATTAAACAAATAAAATTTTGTTAACTTTACTTTCTAAGTAATTCAATTCAAAATCTCTTTTATTAAGTGTCTACTTCAAAGCCTTTTTATTTCCCAGCAAACAGTTCACGTGGCTAAACTGACCACTAACTACCAACAAATCGAAACACATCCAATTAACTTTAAAGTGGCATCCGACAACGCGACTTGTCAACAACGTGTCGGCGACGTATTGTCGCATTGAATGTTGCGACTTGTCGAGGAAAAACGCGACGGAAAAATGTCGGCGCGTTTGAATAGAGCTTGTCTTTAATACTCTCTGGATGCTGTTTTTATGCAAACTTAGTGTACTTAAGTAGTTAGATTGAGGATCGGTTTTCGAAATTGAATGGTTATTGAATAGCTTGGATTTGATAGTTGCTGTCTCTAATGAGGTACTGTTTGTTGTGGTTATATGTGAAATTGAATCCGTAAAGAATCCTACTAATAGGTATTGTGAACGCGAAAGTTTGTAAGAATGTATGGATGTATGTTTGTTACTCTTTCACGCAAAAACTATTGAATGGATGAAATTTGGTACATAGATAGTTTATAACCTCAATTAAAACAAAGGATACTTTTTATCCGGGTTCGCGAAGTAGTTCCTTCGAGACGCGGATGAAATCGGGAAAAAGCTAGTAGTATATTATATAGTCACTTATTTAGAAGATTTTGGTATAATTAAATTAATCAGTTATTTCCCTACTATAGTAATGTTAGTGATTTATCATTCAATTAATCACAAGAATGATTAATCAATAGATTACTTGCCCTTTCTGTTATTTACGGCAGTATGTTACTGCCTACTTTTATAATAACAATGACCTAATGATGGATTTATACAAGGTCATGATCTCATCACTTAAAAATAATAAATGAACCCCGACACAAGCATTAATACTCAAAAGCCACTGTTTGAAACGTAAAATTTCTAATCTAACTAAGAAGCCAATAAAACTTTTTAATAAAATAAAAAACAAATTGATTTAAAAAAATAAGAACTTAAAAGCGATTCGTTGTTTTGATTACAATTCGAATTTCGAATTCGGGTGACGCTATAAAACCGTCAAGTTTTTGACTTTCACCGTCAGTGAGGCTTCGTCTTCCCACGATGTTAGTTGTTTAGTAGGCAACAATTAGACAATTGTCGGCCATTTTAACGATCAACCATAAAATCGGGTTTCAGTCTCTCATTAACCGCATTCTTGTGATACTTCCGCTTTTATAGTTTTACTAATCAACGCTTTGAGATTAATACGGTCCCGTATGTAATGGCGTTGGTTGTGTTCAGATTAATTTTATTGGTCCGAGCTTCGGACAATTGGTCGTATAGATAATTGAGTTTCGGACGCCGCGGCTTTTTTTAAATCTCGTATGTTTACTGTTAAGCCACTTTGGATCAATCTACCGGCTAGCAAGCGACTAGAACCTTCTAATTTAGATTAATAAATGGACTGGTATTTACTTCTTTAGTTGTAATCGTATATTATGTAAGTTAAACAGTAAAAACTGTGTTTTGCTTGTTGTCAAAGCGGCCGGCCGATTTCTTTTATCGATACTGTAAAATTTACCAATAAAAATGTCATAAAACTTTGATATTGCTCCCCGTTATTGGGAGACAACTTTATTTACGTTATAATAAACACGTGATCTAAAACGAGAATTTCGTGTTTATTCCGATTTTTGTAAGTATTAAGTTGAGGTACCTAATACTTTATTGTATTTTTTAACAAAAATAATACTTATAATAGGTACCTATAAAAAGATGTTAACACACACACTTAACTTGCCTCATATGCAGAAAAAAAAATACAAATATTAAAGACTTTTTTGTTATGTAGTTCCAAATAACGGTTAAATATAACTGTTTAATTTAACTTAAAAAAAAATCAAGTTATTAATTTTAAAACTTCTTCATCAGCAGAACAAGGTGAATAAAATAAATAGATACGTTTAATCACTTGTCAATACATCAGAGGTCAAATAAAATAATTATCGGCGAAATATTAAAGAAGTTTTTGTAACGGAAACACATGGTACCTACTTACGTAGTGAAAGATTTATTTACGATTTGAACTTTTCATTTTGATGGCCAGTAATTATATTTTTGGTTAAAAACGCTTCTGATTTTTGATTAATTAATCATCATAATTTTATCATTGATCATTTTGTATTTATTACAAGTTAAAGCTATTTACATATAACAACTTATACAATAATGTTGAAACCAATTATATGGAGATGATTTGTAATGTATGCTTTACATGTTTAGAATAAGTTATAGGTTGAAAATAAGCTGAAGCAAGTTCCTTAGCAGGTTATTAATGTACTCGGATAAAAAGTGCCTGTTTATCTGTTTCTAGACTGCTACATATCTCCGTACCAAATATCAACAAAGTATGCAATGCCAAGTTTCAGTCCTGTATGGCCTCGAAGCAGTGTGATTCTATTTAAGCTTTTTTTTTTCGACAAAAAAAAGAAATATATAAAGGTAAAATAAAATAATTTTTAAATACAAGGATTTCGAAATAAAAAAATAATCAATTAAATATATGTATAATATAGTAATTTTTTTTTTTTGGGACAAGCCCGCCACACATTCCCAACCACTGCAACTCCTGAAAGCCAGAATCAACAGTGGCGACCACAAGAAAACGTCGAGGCAATGAAGCTCGACGAGTCCCAGAGAGATTTTTTTTTACTGTCTTGGAACCCGCAACGAATTTAATCAGAAAAAGATAGTGGAGGAGTAGGAATAATCATAGTTTCCACTTCCCTCCATATCAAGCAGGAGACAGTATAATAATATATCCTACTAATATTATAAACGCGAAAGTTTGTAAGAATGTATGTATGGATGTTTGTTACTCTTTCACGCAAAAACTACTGAACGGATTTGGATGAAATTTGGTACACATATAGCTTTTAACCTAGATTAACATATAGGATACTTTTTACCCGGGTGCGCGGAGTAGTTCCCTCGGGATGCGGGTGAAACCGCGGGAAACAGCTAGTAGTAAATAGGGTTTCGTGTTCGGTATAAGTGATTTGGGCTCGAAGCTCTGAAATATCCTTTTTTTTCGGATGGAAAATCAAATTACACCTCCCGCCATGGATGGGGGGCGAGAGGGAGTTCCAGACTTTTACGGACTAAAACCCATCCATGTTCATTCCTCAACCCTTTCCGTTCCAGGGCGCGGTAACTAACTCTTTCGAAGATCCCGCAACCCCGATTTTTATCTAACCTACTCTTCAAAAATATTGTTTTGTTTGTTTCAGGACAAAGTTGCTATTGACACATCAACAAAAATTAGAAGAATCTAGAAGCAATAGAATAATAGCTGGAAGAAAGATGAGAAGATAACCAACCAATACTTAACATAATTTGTAGACATTTTCATAGATTTAATCTGAACAATATTTTAACAAATGGCTAAATAAATTATGTTATAACTTATACAATTGATTTAAGTGATTAAATTACAGAAGAAAATTCAATTAAAAAAGGAATAAAGGATTTACATATTATTATAACCCAATTACATAGCTTCAGTTAAATGTAAAAATAAGTAGAAAATGCATTTCTTTTAAACCCACACACTATCTTGGTGGTCCCCTATATTTGTTAATAATTGACACATTAATGAAATACAACCATTTTTAATTATAACAGCTGGTGTAATTTCTTATAATTGTGTTTTGTATTGATTTATGCGCGTGCGCCGGTGGGCGGGGCGTGGCAATTTTATTGTTTCGGTAACAGTTAACGGTATCAGGTGCTGTGGCTCACTTTTTATAATTATATTTTATAAAGAAAATTATAAATATTGGTTATTGTATGTAAAAAGGATTGGGTAGTTTGATAACAAAATAAAAATATTACTTATTAATATAAAGCTATCAATTATAAATATAAAGGCTTTGTGTAGATTATTATTGAATGAAGCGTCAAGTTTTTAAACTTAATAATTTCTTAGCTACTTTTTTAAATAGGCTGTATAACATTTTAAGCAGTTAATAAAATCTAAATATTTCGCCTGCGTGATCTCACAAAAAAGGGCGAGTTAGATTCCTAGCTTTTAATATTTTAACATTTAAAGCTAATGAAAATATTTATAACTCTATGAACATCAACAAAAAAAAGTTATGACGTAATTTTTGCCAATTAGATATACTTAAAGTCAATCAATATTAATAATTAAATAAGAGAAATATTTTAACTGTATTAAATAACAGATTTATTTAATAAAATGTCTCGTCAATCACATCTGCCGCATATTAACAACCAAATGACGTTTTTTTATTTTTAATCTACAAAAAAAGGTGAAGCCTGCCCGGCCGAATCGTTGATCAAGAAATAAAATTATATTTTCACTAATAGGCGAATAATTAAGTTAGTATCGCAATATATATTGGAATATTTAATACTTTTGAATATTTTATATTTGTTACAGGCTTTGAAAATTAACATAAGTTACGTAATACGGAATGGAACTTCTATAAGAACTTAGATATCTAAAAGTTTATGAAAACTAGTACTAACTAGAAAATATCTTCACTTATAGTAAAAATCAATACTCAGCTGAAAAAAACTATCAAAAGCACTTAAGCGTTCAAGCAAACTATCAGCTAATTTGCTTATATTCTAAGATTTTGCGCACCTAGATTATAAGTACTAATCCTATGTGTTAATCCAGGTTATAAACTATGCATGTACAAAATTTCATCCAAATCCGTTCAGTAGTTTTTGCGTGAAAGTGTAACAAACATACAGATACATAGTATCCTCACAAGTTTTTGCATTTATAATATAATAGGATACCACGATGCATAAATCGAGCATTACTTTTAAACAAAAGAGAGTACTACATTCTTAAGTTCCTGCCATTTTTTCTTTACCACTAAAATCAGCATGGACACAAAATGAGTACCATTAGTACCACTGTAATCATGTAGTATATGGCCGCGCCTCCTTTGCAAATGTTCCGTATTTGCCATAAGTGTTAAACAAAAAATCTCCTGTTATACTAACTCTGCAAAGAACAAATTATAAGTGTAGAAGAGCCAGTTTACAACACAATACTGCGATAATAAGTACATTACAAAATAATATTCTGCTCTTGTAAAAATGGTATGCAGATGATTCAAAGTTTGGCTTACAGTAACAAAATCTTACAGCTAAAACTAATTGTTTCTAATGGCCAGTATCTATATTATAATGGATAGGAATGCGAAGTAAAAGTCGAGAAATTGATCTGAGAAAATGACTTTGTGTAAAATATGACATGGCTAGAAAGGGTATGAATAATGAGATGATAGATGTGTCGAAGAAAATAACATACGCCGATTCCAAAAAGTTTAGGTTAACTATAGGAGCATGGCGGAGTAATCCAAAAAAAAATTACCAGTCGCTAATGCGATATTTTTTACCAATTATAAACAGTGAAATATAGGTAAGTACAGGTATACCATTTTTTTACAAGGCACATTGTAGTTAGTACCTAAATCCTTTCTGTATGTCCTTGTTCTTTGCTATAAAACACTAGTAACGACATCGGCGACGTGTAAGGCGAGCACTCGACTGACTGCCGACTGTTTGGGGAGCATCCACTTTTTGTCCGGCGCCGGTGCGCAGGCGCATTGTATTACAAATTGTAATATTCCCCCTGTAAGGAGCTTGTTTGTTTAAAGGTGAGGTAATTAGGTATTTACTGTCACTAATGATATTATATGTACTTCGTATAATGTGTTTGTTGATCGAAGAACGGTTTTTAAATTTTTGGAATTTGTGTCATGAGTTTATGGAAAGTGCCAAATCAAAGTAGTTTTAATGCTGAACAAAAATAGTTACTCTGGTTATTTTTCTTTCGTAATCTATGTAACAATAGCTTTTAATATAGATTTAACATTACCTATCACAGATACAGCCTAGTAGCAGTTTCGGCTGGCCAAGTTTCACCGAACATACATTTAAAAATGAACACAAAAAGACTCGTATCGTATGATACACACATATAGCCTGAACACCACACTATCAAATGCTGAAGAGGCAAGAAATCAAAATGTGAAATCAAATCCTTGATCTAAATAACACTAGCGAGAAGAAACTGCACATATTTTCACAATGATATTTAATTGTGTATTATTATTGTAATTTTCCTGGCGTTCACCACAACGCGGTGTCCCCTAACCGCAACGATGATCGCTTCTTTGTTTTTACATATATATTCTATAAGCATACATAGCTATGCTGTACTTTCTTGCTTCTATTGTTGAAAGCAACCTTGGACTATCTATTTTTTTTATAATCTTAACTTGGATCTTCTTAAGAGTGACCACACCACACCAAATTGAAGACAACCAACATGGATATTTTTTGTGAAATAAACATGCTGAGGTGGAAGTGGGCGGAACTGTCAACAGATGGACAAATGTAAGATGGAGCAGATATGTGTTTAAGATCATGTTCACTCAAATGGAGTGAGAAATGAGTGGATCGATGTATGAAGGTGGCGGGCAAAATGTGGGTGCGTGCTGCCCAAAACCGGGATCGCTGGCGCTTTTTGGGGGAGGTCTACGTTAAGTAAATTGGTGATAGTGATTGCAATGATAATTATGAATTCAATGGCTATTTAATAAAGAGATAACAATTTGCAACAAAAGTGTGTGCACATTTAAAATTAAATAATTTCCAGGCAAAATTAATACAATAGTATTTGCACGATAAATTAGATAATTATTAATAACATTAAAATCTATACTTTCAATTATTAATTCGACTCTTATCTTAAACAAGGTAACACCATTTGAATTCATAATCAGTATGTAAATTGTAAAATCACCGGCTGCTTGACCCGGGAATTGAACATGAACCGTTGCGATTTGTTGCTTAATACTAATTACCAGCTTTGTAACTTAATGTAAACGATACTTGATTAGATATATGTTCATTGTTTAAAATTTATGTGACTGGTGGGTTGTTTGTTCGTCTTTTATGATAGGTATTGTACAATTCTAGTAAAGTATCAAATTTTATGGTACGGGGAAAATGAAAGCTTTTTGCAAAGCTGATGCAAAATATTCCCCACTCTATGTTTCAATTATCCTAAAAATAGTAAGCCTTTTCAATTTAGGATCTTTTTCATCCACATATTCAATCTTTCGTTATATTGAATGGGGCCTCCTTTACACTGTGCAATAAGTAGTATACCAGATGAACATATGTGACCTAACAAAACGTCTGATACAGGTTCTAGAATATTTTGAATTCTACTTCAAGTCATCATTTACTATTTTCAGTGAAACTTTTCCTGTGTTACAATAAATGTCACGCATCTGTTTACACACCTAACATAAACTCGCTGTAGATAAAAATTACCAGTACCGATTTCGGTCACGGCGGCCTATCTCAATTGAGAATAGACAAGTACCTACGCAGGAGATGTTACAGTGCACAAGCGTTGGCGCAGACACAGGTGCACTCTCTATTCCGCCACTCTCGAAGTCCGAGCGAAACCGACACGCCCGGGGAGAGATCAGGTGCTGAATCGACAACTTTTTGTCCTCTCCAAGGCCAGAAAATCGGCCACCCATCCATGGACTGACCCTGGCTAGCGCAGCTTTACCTAGCTAATCTGTCGATTCACATGGCTGTTACTTAGCTACTAGTCTGAGTGTATGGTGCCATAGGTGTAAACCTAGCTTGCGTTTTCACAATAAAAGTAAGTCCACCACTTAAATGTAAGTTGATCTGTTCAAACAACAGATGATAATCTCGCAATAGCCAGGATTTGTTCCATTAGAAGTAAATGTAATATAAGAATGCGTAGTCGTTATCCTTTCTATTCTGCAACTTAATGGCCAATCTTAGGCGTTCGCATTGTGGGAAACAGAATAAACACGGATTGCATTCCGTTTTAATTTGCACCTATCTAAAATTATTAATGAAAGAATTTTACGAAAATTATATATTCGTTTTTTTAAATATGAAACTGACATATAAAATTAGGACTGATTACAATATAAAAAAAACGCTCTAGGACGGGCTTGAATAAAGTACAGGAGAAAGGAACCCAGTAAGTCATCAGTCCATCAACAAGCCTTGTCTTCTAACCACACGATTGAGTAAATACCACGTTTTCACCGTAACCAATGTTCTTCAAGCATCACTGTCTAACCATTAAGAGCGGTCAGAAAATATAAAAAAAATCACACATCTATTAAACTGATTAGATTCCTATAGGTAATTTATTGTCAAGCTGCGTACCACTCGCTGGACCGAGCACAATGCCCGCTAGAACGAAACAGAAACATGTTTAGAGCGAGAGAGGTATAGTGGGCCTTGCAAGGTGATTTCAGTTGCGTCTACGCAAGCTTATGGTCAGGTTGTTACGCACACAGCCGCGTTTTTGACGCGCCCTTATACGGCGACGCGATCGGAAAATGTAACGCGGAATGTTACGTTTCGAAAAACATTTTTTAAGGATGTTTAGGTAATGTATGGCTGTAACTCGTGCGTTAATGTTACACCTGTAACTTGCATAGAGACTTGGTGTGAAAATTTTTTGATAAACATAATGAGACATGGTTTTGTATTGTTTAGGTAAAGTGGACTTTGTTGACATATAGTAATTGATCTGTGTGAGTGTCCGAGTGTATGTAACCTGATGAGACTTGTGAAATAACTTCTAAAGTGAAGTGCAATTAGCTTTTTAATAACTGAGGACTATAAGGTATGTGCACCTTTTGTCGGTAACATAAACACTAGTTTTAGTTACCTTTGAAATTGCTCGGAGACTTTGTTTATTGAAAGATTTGAAATAATAGGAATATTTAAGCATGATTCAAAGATCATATTTGTTTTAAACAACGGCAGGTGTTGTCAACAAGTCTTATTAGAACTTTTTTAAAACAATAAAGGAACTAGCAATATAAATAAACTTGACAAAAACTTTTAGGATTCAAAACCATGATTATCTTTATTCTGCATAATATATATTATATCTACATCATATTATTAATATAATATTATTTTAAACTTCATTATATAATAATTACTAACTAATAATGAAGTAAAAGCATAATTCTACTTTATTCTAAGTTACAACTTAAATTAATTGCTGCGAATCATAAACGATTGTGATTTACTCCACACGTATTAATATTACTTAGAAAAATAATGAATATAGCTATTAATAATATGATAATCTATACTTATAATAAATCTGTAGAGAGGTCAATTCTGTACATGAAATATATTTCCAAAATAACTATCAGGGGGTGATTAGGGATCGATACTGATGCCAAAAATGTAATCAGTAAATTTTTTGTCTGTCTGTCTGTCTGTATAAACTCTATAGAAACAAAAACTACTCGACGGATTTTAACGAAACTTGGTACAATTATTTGTCATACTCCTGAGATGGTTATAGTATACTTTTCATCACGCTACAATCAATAGGAGCAGAGCAGTGAAGGGAAATGTTGTCATTTTGTTTAAACGCGCTAATCTCAGGAACCGCTGGTCCGATTTAAATAATTCTTTCAGTGTTAGATTGTCCATTTATCGAGGAAGGCTATAGGCTATATATCATCACGCTAAGACCAATAGGAGCGGAGCACCACTATTCCACGCGGACGCAGTCGCTGGCAGAAGCTAGTTACTAATAAAACTAAGCTTTACACAAAGCTTCCCTTTATAATCTTATGAAAGCCTATGACTGTTATCGAAAATTCACAACATGAAAAAGTTCCACTTACTTTGACAGCTCTTCTAATTGAACCATTCATTCGTTCATTCAATTCTTTACAGCTACTTCTAAACTAGTGAAGGAAATTATCATGAGGAAAAGTCATATTCTAGAACAAAAAAAGTAAAGATCAATACGTGTGATGTCTCCCAAACCACATTGTGCTTGCGTAAAGAGGTTATAGTTCATTTAGATCATTATAGCTATATCATAGTTGAATTGGGATAGGTACTTCTAAATGTGCTAATGTGTCTTTGTCGATGGGTAATAACAATTGATATTATATCTATCTATACTAATATATAAAGCTGAAGAGTTTGTTTGTTTGCTTGAACGCGCTAGGAACGCTCAGTAACTACTGGTCCGATTTGAAAAATTCTTCCAGTATTAGATAGCCCATTTATCGAGAAATAGGCTATATATTATCACACTAAGTCCAGTAGGAGCGAAGCATCAATGAAGAATGATTCAAAATTGGGGGGGTTAAAGTTAGCGTTAACCCAAAGTATCTATTACACGCGAACGAATTGGAAGCTAGTTTCATATAAAAAAAGAACTCTGTACTAAACTGCTAAACCGATAATCATTACATATGGAATAGAATTTAGTACAAAAATTTGTATCTTGTGCACCTAGTTTGCTATTAAAGTACGTATATATTAATATTATATTTATATTTCTTATATATCTACAATAATCTCAAATATATATAGCATTTTGATAATGCAATGGCAATACTTGACTAAATACGAGAAATCATTTGGCCAAAATTAATCAGGGATGCTCAGCTTGCGCCTGCAAATCTCGTTGTTTTTTTTTCTATTTTCATTTTTATATATACCTACCTACGCTCCAATGAGTATATACGCTATGTATGGAGTCTTAGTGTAAACCTAGCTTTTCAGTGGTATATTAATAGCTATGATATACGGTAATACAGCTGAAAAAAATCCACGGGTCTATCTCAATTATATGCTTAACTGTTTTTTATTACTAACAAATAGCAGTAAACGATGACGTTTAGAGCTTTTTCGGTAAATTTCGATGTAGATCTACTAAAAGAGATTTATCTATCAATTTTTTTTTTTCAAATATTTTAACCTTAATAATACGAGGTATTCCTCGAAGCGCCACCGTTTTGAGGCGCACCTAATGAAGCGCACCTTTATTATTCCTCGGAGCGCACCTTTTAGTAGCGCTCCCGATAACAATTAAAAATATTAAAATTTTATTCCATGAAGCGCACCCATGTTTAAAAATCATCGATATAATTTATTACGTTTACTTCATTCTCTTTCCTATTTTTAAACATGGGTGCGCTTCAAGGAATAAAATTTTAATATTTTTAATTGTTATCGGGAGCGCTACTAAAAGGTGCGCTCCGAGGAATAATAAAGGTGCGCTTCATTAGGTGCGCCTCAAAACGGTGGCGCTTCGAGGAATACCTCAATAATACAGTATAAATCAAATATCTAAATAATTTTATAAATCGTTTTACAATATTTCTTGCATACAAAAAAAATATGTCTTCTGCAAATCACGCACAAACAAATCAGTCTGATTGAAATTTGAAATCAAGAGTACAATGCAATACAATATAACTACGCAAAATACAAAAGCCTTTTCGAAAAACGGCGAAGATTTAATAATTACGTAGAGATTAAAATGTTATATTTGATTAGAGAGATGAGAGATTAGAATAATTATTTTTTTCAAATTTTCCTTAAAATCTTGAACTACGGTCATCTATATTAAATTATATAGCTTTATTAGTATTTCGCCGCCATGTTTTTGATAAGATTATTGATCGTTTATATTGGCAGATGTTAAAAGACTAATTTAAACATTTCTTAGTTCGCCGCATTACCATTAGACGCTATTAAAACTGCCTAATAAATAATCTCTAACGCATTTCACCGCTAGTATTCTGCCAGCCGTGTTTCAAATTTATTTGGGGTCAGCGCAACACGTTTCTTCTATTCGTCCATTCTATTGAACATCTAGGCATTCATATATATGCTACTAAAATGTATTAGGCTATCTTTCGTCTTCATTTATTTAAAATTCCATGCATCGTCATATCTAGCACAGTTTTGGTCACACGAATTCCATACTACGATAAACAGTTTTCTCTTCAGCTTCTACTCTCAAAGAACTATGTTCTATTTTGGAAAAAATGATTCCGTCATGAATGTTATCAAACACATAATTTAGAAAGAAAAACTAGAGAAATTAAGGCTGTTTACCATATAGAACAGCAGTTGTTTGAAATCCTATGTTATTTTTATAGGTAGGTAGTTCTTAAAGTTCATTTTTTTCGCCAACCTGTACTTTTATTGAACGATATTGAATATTCAATTGTTCTAAATTCAAAATCCTTATATTACCAGCCAGTTACGATTAAGGTTAAGCTTAATTCACCCAACCATAATCTTTAATCTACTTTATCTACAAAAATGAATCCCTATTTCCCTTGGCCACGCCAACACTTGAGAACGCCTCAACCGATTTGGATAAAATTTAGTACGGAGATGTAATGGACTTTGGAGATGGTTATAGAGTACTTTCTATCCGGGTGCGTGATTGTTTTTCCCTCGGGATGCAGGTAAAATGCGGGAAACAGCTAGTATATAAAATAACCAACTAACTCCCAACCAGAATAGTCCCTGATCGAAAGAAGAGACCTAAATCCCAACATTCTCAATACACAAACCCAACAAGGAACACCGTATCACTTTTCCTTCACACACGTACAAACAAACAGATATAAAGTGTTCTTTTGTTACAACCTGTTGGTTGGCAGTGGAGCGAGACTGTTCCGTAACCATGGCAACCGATACAAAGGTGTCAGATGAAAGCTAACATCAAGTAGCGCGGATAATCTAACATAGGTTTTTGTTGATGAAATGTTCATACGTATAATAAGAACATAGATATTAACATTGGTCGATATTCTGCCGCCATAAGAAAAAGGGCGCTACTAACTTTTCCTCAGAAAAAAATCTAATTTCGAATGTGTACTTCACTCAATATTGAAAATAAAAGTTTAGCTATATCTACCCTTTTTCTTGTGAATATGAACATGAGACATCAGAAAAAAAAACAAAATCCTAATAAAATCGGAGTTAAGTCCGAATGGTGTTTTCACGGATAAAAAGATTTAGATGAAAATGATTATTGAGATAGATTAAAAACTGGTGAAGGATAAATAATATATTTATCCGTTTATTATTATTTTTTATTTATCCGGGTGCATTTAATACTTTCCTGAACATACAAGTGAAAGCATGGTGAAAAGCCAGTAGAAAATAATTGAATTAATAAATGCTTTTTCTTTTTCTTATGAAACATCAATTACTCTCAGATAAAAATGACAAAACAAAATTAACAACTATGCAAAAAAATTGCATTAATTTAATTCTAAAAAATCTGTCAA
Organism: Pyrrhia umbra; assembly: GCA_963891755.1. Classification (NCBI taxonomy): domain Eukaryota; kingdom Metazoa; phylum Arthropoda; class Insecta; order Lepidoptera; family Noctuidae; genus Pyrrhia; species Pyrrhia umbra. The sequence goes on from OY982935.1 coordinate 6,345,238, forward strand.
AAATAACGGTAAATAGTTTGCAATTTATTATAAAATATCGATAACAGGTACTCAATTAATTGTATAAACATAAAGAACGACAAAATTAATTTCAATTCAGTACAATTAATAAAAACAAAACATGAATTTGTTATATTCCGATTTATGATTGTTACCATGTTGTTTAATAATGATTCTCGGAAAATAAACGAGCGATTTAATTGATTGGGTATTTAAAACAATAGTTTGTTTAATGATTAAAATATATTTTTTTGCAAAAAAAATAGGTTTTTACGTTCACTGTTTTGAGTCATTGGATTTTACGTTTGGTGTATACGAATTTTACAAAATACACAGCAAACAAAATAAAAAAAAAATCGTTTAAAATCATAAAACCTCGTACTAATATGACTAATAAAAAATATAGCCTTTTAATCAATTTTTATATTTAAAAAATAATACTTATTCCATTTTTGAATTATTTAAAATATGTATTGCCATTATTATAAATTCATCAATTTCCAAAAAAAAATACTTAAATACTTTTTCTTGCATCTCGTTGAAGTCTTTCCTAAGAGAACTGATTAAGCCGTCCGTCCGTCGTCGCCCGCGCAACGCAATCCGCTACCAATAAGTTTCGGCTTACATACGTTTTTTAACTCCATATATCTATATACAACAAACTATTTATCTGTTCTATACATAAAACATAAGCAGTAAATATTGATAACGTTATTACTTTCTGCAAATAATGCAAATCGATTGATTTGTTCGACTGTATCGATTACTATCGATAAAAGTTTTCGATGTTATTTTTTGTCGTGTCGCACAAAATATGGTTTTAAATGGTAATAAATGGATTTATAGTTTCATTTCTTATCAGTATTCGATATAATTTTAGTTTAGTTTTTCAAGTTTTAGCAAAAACGTGTAAACCGATTGATATGAAATCTGGAATGTTCGCAAAAGTATATAGGTACAGAAATTAATAGTTTTAATTACATAATCGCCTTTGCCTTAAAATTTTAAATATATTATTTCTATTGGAGCCCTCTTTGGAAAGAAGTATGATTTAACGAAAATTTTAATTTGAATTTATCAATCATTACTTCAAGAAAAAGACGAACAGAACACTGAAGAGAATATCCATTGTATTTTATAATAAAAGTGTATTCTTCCTATCTATATTATAATGTAGTATATTGTTATTTATAATGTAGTAGTATAATAATAAAAATACTGTTTAGTACGTACAACCGCGGGAGACGACTACGCTTATTTTTTAAGTTCGTATGTTTTTTTCTTTGGCAACATGTATTTGATCCTAGTTTTACTACATCCTTACTATATTAATATCATAAACATGGAAGTAACTCTGTCTATCTGTATGTTACGGTTTCACGGGAAAAAACATCCTCCTACCCTTATTCTAGTTTATGTGCTCGGCGCAGCATGTCTTCTTCTTCAACACTTCTCTATCTGACGTCACCTCACTAGTAACCTCCTTTCTAGCTATATCATCTTTCACACAGTCCATATATTATTTATTTTATCTTATATTATTCATACTCAGAACGTTCCTCACAATATGTTCCTCATTCCTCCGCGTAAAGTGGCCATACCATGACAGTTTCACGGGAAAACGACTAAACCAATTCGGATGATATTTGGTATGGAGCCTGAGGAAAGACATAGATAATCAGGTGAAATTGCAGGAAATAGCTAGTTATTCTTGAGAATTGCCGCTGGATAGATCACCCAATAGTATCAAATAGGCCTAAAAAACGTAGAAATTCCCAAAGTAAACAAAATTACACTAACAAAAGAAATAGAGAGAAAAAATGCCTGCGGTTAGGTCTTTGTACATTTAAACAGCAAAACAAGTACCGTGTGAGTTGGTCTTAATCTTGGCTTAATATACCAGCATGGAACGCAACCAACAGGTGTAACTTTATGTTTGTATTTCTTTATTTTAACGTAAGCGTAATGGATGCCGCATGTCAATTTCACACGACGCCATTGTATTTTTAATTGTTAATAATTGTTATGTTTATTTTAATTAATTTTTTTGCCAAATGTTTAAAATAATGTTTAAAATGATAGAAAAAATACATTATAATCATATGTTTTTACTATTGTCAAAAACTGACTGTTCTAAAAAATGATATGATTAATTTAAAACGACATAAAATATTTTTGGGAATTCATTTTTAGATTTTAGAAACTTAATTTCAGGTTTTTTTTTCGACCATTAATTGACAATTATTTTTTTTTTAAAAGCGTGTAATCTTAAATTATATGGGTAAAAAAACCCTGAAGGAAAAATAAAAGAAAAAAAATATTATAGCCTAGTAACAGGTTATTTGTTTTATCATATTTAATGCCTATTTTTATGGGCCTCACACGTTCCGTTTTTTAGCGTATAACTTTGACTATTAGAAAAAAAAGGTCTTCGCCTTAATATGAATTTAATGCTAAAATGACCTGATTTCGATTAATGATGTTGATAAATCGTAATTATAGAAATTCCTGCGTGTGCTGATCACATTATTTTTTTACAAATTCACCCAGTTTTTTTGTTTATGAATAATTTCTAAATTTATTCGTGTTAAATATTTACAAAGTGAGGTAGAGGATTTTTTTATATTAATAGCCTTTTTGGCTAACGAGCTTTTTATGCCTATGTAACATTGGTCAGTAAACTATAATTTAATCAACATTAAAATTTCTTATCGGACATAATAAGTATTTGACGATTACTAAAAAGTGATAATATTAAACTAATGTTAGTTTATCTGTCGCTTACCATATAAATATCAACTATAAAAATAAATAGTAAATAGCTACTATGAATATTAAAGCCAATAGGCATATTAAGTACAGTAAAATAAATGTAAAAATTACTGCCTTTTTTGGCCTATGACTTTGAAGTGGAGGAGTCTTTATAGTAAATTGGAGTTGGTTTCTTGGAGTTTGAATTTGTTCCCATTTTATGGTAATCATGGAATTTAACGCAAAACATCGTGAGGAAACCTGGTTCAAAAAGTTTGAAATCGCCAATCCGCCTTTAGCAAGCATGATAATCAATGCCCATGCCTTATTTGTAGATCGTAAAATAGGCCGATGATGATGATGAAAATAAACATAAATTATCAACAATATATTCACCGTACTTACGCCATTATGCGTAGTATCTCTTCGGTTGGTCCACAAATGCACAGGACGTTAAGCAACCGGCTAGTTTAATGTTTTCCTTTCCTTTTTATAGTATAGCAGACAATAATATTACTAAATTATTATCCGGGAACGTTTAAATTGGAATGAAGTACATACCTTCCTATATGCGAAACGTACTAAAATATAGTCGTAAAATTAAATCTATTCCATCCATATTATTTATGATTTTATTGTATTTAATGATTGTAGACTCACAAATCACACACATTCGAAAGCAAAGGTAATATTTCTATCACTAAAACTATTAGAACTTTATAAAGTAATAATAACTAGCTTTTTTATTTTATTTTTTCGGGTGAGAAATCATCAAATAGCCCCGCCGTGGTTGGGGCGGGTGAGTCTGTCAGACTCTTACTGACTAAAACCCATTCATGTTCCTTCCTCAGCCCTTTGTATTCCGGGGGCGCAGTATATCTTTTGAACGTCCCGCAGCCGCGGATAATAACTAGCTACAAGTCTAATTAATATTATAAAGCTGAAGAGTTTGTTTGTTTGAACGCGCTAATCTCAGGAACCGCTGGTCCGATTTGAAAAATACTTTCAGTGATGGATAGCCCATTTACCGAGAAAGGCTATAGGTTATATATCATCACGCTAAGACCAATAGGAGCGGAGCACCACTATTCCACGCGGACGAAGTCGCTGGCAGAAGCTAGTCCACAATAAAACCTGTGAACCGATATGGATGAAATTTGGTATGGAGATAGATGGAACCAGGTATATTAGGGTTAGTAAGTAGTTCGGGTAAACCCACGTGAAACTGGCGGTAATAAAATATATATCACTCAAAATACAGATATTAAGATTTTTATAACTAATCAGAATTTATTACAAAAATACTTATTCTATATGCCTAGGGGAATACTAACTACACAGCTGGGTTGACAGGTGAATAATTTATACTTAGCGCGAAGATAGGTAGCCTGTGTTGTTTATTTATTTTTCAAAAACGTGAATAGTTGGTAGGTGAGTATGCTATTCTTCTTCTTCTACTAACACTAGTTTATTTACTTTTACTAAGCGCACATTATTTTTCTTTTCATTAGTAAATTAATTGCTAATACGACTTATAGGGCCCGACGCGTTTTCGTACGGGCGATTAGCGGTTGATGAGCGGCTTGTAACTAGAAGTGCATCTGATTATGAGGATGATGTGATTCTTGTTTAAATAAAACAGGGTTTTACAGGAAACTAATGAATACTAAAAAAAATATTTATTTTGTAAAAAGTTCTTCTAACTTCCAAAACACTTTAAGGAGAAAAATAAATGGAATTTCTTTTGAAGCATCGCTTTAGAAGTCGATGTCTTACACTAGTTTTGTTACGACTGTGTTTCTTTTTGGCAAAGATTTAGACGGCGTTTTTCACTGTAACCACCAAACGATCAAACGGACTATTAACGCAAATGTCTATTCTAGGCCTGTTTTACACGGATCTTAAAATATAATAAGATAACTTTTGCATCTGATTTAACCATCAGGGAAAATAGGTGTGATGCTTTTTAAACTAAATTTAAAACTAAACTAAGAAATTACACGTTGTATAAATATAGATTACAAATAATACACTATAATCTGTGTATTATCGAACGGAGGTTTCAATTTACGGGTTCGATTATGGGATGGTGCAAAAAGTTGAGGGCCTCTCTCGTGCGAAACGGAACGCGCCGCGCACGCAACACCGCTCCTGTTTTACAGTCTTTTTCATTTTGTTTTTCTGTATTATTTTGTTTTGTTTTTTAGCTTTAATTTTTTTTGTAATGTTGAGCGTTTGTTTGCGTAAAATAATATTGTATTTATGATTAAATTAATGTTTATTTTGTTATTATTTCCAGATGTTTTGTTGTTTTCAAATTTAATAATCGTTATTTCCAGTATGAGTATAAAATTTAAGAAATATAATTGTATTCCTACTTTACACAATTTAATAAGGTTTAAGAATTGTTTTACTGTAGGTGAATCTTAAGTGACCATTAATTTAGTAGTTGATATTGTGTCACACAACCCGTCTACACATAAAATTACATAATTAATTAAAACTAATCCTTAAAACTACTATAAGACACAACCCTCAGACCCCCGGAGGCCTCCTCTCTCTTAAACACAAACACACATCCTTACACAACAAACAAAATTCCCACGAGCAGTACTCACTAAAACCTAGTTTACAAAACATAAATGGATATTATAAATCCTATTACAATAAATAGTATTCGCAATATTGTTTCCTAGACAGACCTTTCACCTGATGCGTTGTGTCTCATTTCCCTCTATCAAGACTTTAATGTGTGTGTCATCTGCGACCTAAGGCTGACCGTCTACTACTGAGGTAGCTGTAATTTACAGCTCGTAACTATTTTATCTTGTAAACTGCAAGCGTTCTTGGTTTGAAGGTTTAGTTAGTATTGGTGATTTTCGCATAGCTCTTCTGTATATATAAAAAAGGAATCCCTATTTCCCTTGGTCACGGTATTACACGTGAACGGCTAGACCGATTTGAATGAAATTTAGTACGGAGATAGAAGTGACCCTGGAAAAGATTTTATTTATCCGGGTGCGTGAAGTAGTTCCCTCGAGACGCGGGTGAAACCGCGGGAAACAGCTAGTCTAATAATGAATACGTTTGCTAAAAAAGTCTATTTTAGGTTACCAAGAATATCTTTCCGTTAAACATTGTTATAACTTGAGAAAATACAATACAGGACGGTTAATTTTTTGGAAATGCTTTATTTAAGGAATCTGAGATTTATTGAAATTAAATAAATATTTAGGCGTATTTGAAATATAATAGATATTTTGTTAAATATAATATTTATGGAAATTATTGTTTTTACAGAAAGAAGTATTTGCGATATTCTTTGAAATTGTTTTTTTTTATTCGGTAATTTGTAAGTTTTGTTGAGCAAGGTTAAGAATGCTTTAGTCCCTAAATATCTAGTCCTTTAGTCCCTAGCTATACCCTCGAAACTATGTATACCTTCATTATTACACGTCATGCGCCATTTTAATTAAAACGCATATCAAGATCAATTTTAATTAGCAAATAATTGCTTAGTTGGTCAAAATAAATGTGAGTTGTTAAGCTGGTTCGTAAAGTCAAACTATATTTTCTTAAAAAGGTTATAAAGTAATTAAAACTAATTTATTTATATAGTATAAAAAACTCAGTTAATAGCTACTTAAAACGAATTATGCTATATTTGAACGGCAGCTCTACCGCGCTGTTTTAAAATACTTACTAATATTATAAATACGAAAGTCTGTCTGTGTATTATGCTTTTAAGCTAAAAAGGATAAACCGATTTGGATTATTTTTTCGGATTAAGAATTCGAATTTAGTATGAAGACAATTCAATCTAGGGAAGAGGACATAGTGTAGCATCGTACGCGAAGTAGTTCCTTTAGGATGCAAGTCACATCACGGGGAAACAGCTGTTTAGCTATAGATTTTATTTAATATTTAAACGTTTATCATTTTTGATATTAAGTTTTATAATAAAAAGATAGCTATATTTCATGTGAAAACAACCCAAGAAGTAACTAGTAAAGATATATTTTACCCACTGCTTAGAATTCATAATATCTAGGCATACCAAGATAGCATCGCTTCGCAATCGCCCCGCACAATGTGATGAACCGTCTCAACTCATTAACTTTTTGTCCTGGATTACTGTGTCAGTTATTATTGCACTATAAGTCTATTCTACTGTTTTACCCGGGCTCATTGATGGTTGATAATGACGTTTTTTAAGTACTGCAAATGTATTATTGTGAATTACGAACGAGATGTGAATTTCAAGATGCGAAGTCATTTGTAGGAATAGCTTTTAATGGTGGTATTTCCAATCTATTATTATTGTTGTAATCTCTTGGGATAATACAGTTTTTTTATTTTAAACTAGCTGCCACTCGCAATTTTACCCGCATCCCGGGGGCACTCCTTCAAGCACCCGGAAAAGCTGTCCTAAGGCCTTGACCAGGTCTCAAAAATCTAATCGGTTCAGCTATTTTCTCGTGAAAGTGTAATAGAACTGTCGGTCCTGCGCCTGATCTCTCCCCGGCCGTGTTAGATTGCCGACTCATCGGGCTATGAGAGTGAGGGAATAGAGAATGCACCTGTGTCTGCGCAAGCGGTTTTGCACTATAATAACTCCTGCGTACTTGGCTAGTCTTCATTGAGATGGGTGCCGTGACTGAAATCGGTCTGGAGATTATACGTACATATAAATATAATATTATTAAGGATTACTAATAGACGTTGAAGTGAGGTAAACACCTAAACTAATGAATTAACGTTCACTAAACTGCAACTGTAGATAGATAAATTAAATATGGTGACAATGACTCCAATCCGATTTTAAGCCTAATTAATTTACATAAGCTCTTCAGTGGAATAAACTAAAATATTTTTTTTAAACTAACACGAAGAGACTAACTCCTGAAACTCAAAAAATAGGTACCTTTATGCTAATTGATTTTCTTTTCAATTACTATCGATAGCTCTTACCGTTGTTAGAATATTAGCTTGCAAAAGGTTGGTAATGAGGTTGACAGGTCAGGGTGCGCTGGATAAATATTTCAAAATAGCCATTCTTCGAGGTTTATATAGCACCCCTTAGATGTGTACCTACTACAAATTCGCACAGACATAACTCTAGACTCCTACCGACTAAAACCCATCTATGTTTCTTCCTTTGCCGATTGCTTTTCTCTAAAATTATAAGATAGTTACTACATACTTTTTCTAAACTTTCCTTATCTCTAAATAGAAAACTCCACGCACTTATTGCTACCAAGAAAACATGAAGCTCCAACATTTATCCAGTTACCACAACTTTCGAAGCTAAAAACAATTATCATCAAGACAATAAATAGTCGCACAATAGTGCACTCTAAGACAGGCTGCGTTCCACTTTTTAGATCGTCTACGTAGCCGTATAAGGCGGTGCGTCCACTTGGATTTCTTGCAAAACCTACCTTGATTGTCGAGTGACGCTGTGTCGTTTGTAACCTACGAGCTGGGTAGCTTGGTGCGGAGTACGGACGCCCATTGAATTTGTATGACTTATTTTGTGGTATGGTTTTTCTTAAGGTGTGTTTAAGTGGTTTTTTTATCTAATAATTTTGCTCTTTTTGTATTAAATCTAGAATATAATTTAGAAATGCTGGATGTTTCCCGCGGTTTTAACCCAATCTCTCAATCTATCGCCATACCAAACTTCATCTCGACCAGTTGATTAGTTTCATCATGAAAGCATTATACACAGACATACTTTTCGATAAATATACTAGTGAGGTGTTATTAAAATACATCACGCCTGTTTTTTGAAGGGTTTTTTAGGGGTGAGCCTAAAGTACCACATTTTGCATTTCAGTTTTATTTAAGCCTTTGCCATCATTTTAGCTAAGCCCCAGACTCCGAGTTGGTACTGAGAAATTCATCCACTAGTAGCCAGTGTCTGTCTACTATTGGACTTTGCTTTTTCCCAGACGCGCCACTGAGGTCGATTTTCAGCTATCCTCGTCTAACCCCAGTACGCTGTTTTACAAATATAATTGCTTCACCTAGCTACAAGGCGCCCCATATAAAATTTACAAATGGAAAATTCCAATAACATTTGTCCAACTCGGGAGCCGAACCCGGAACCTCATCAGTCGCTTGCGGCTAGACCGATGAGGCACTAAAACATTTATTAGTTAATTTATTTTCAAGTTCCAAACCACTTGAAGAAATAAATATTTAAATTATAAAATAAAACATACAAAAAATAACGCCATTTTTCAGTAAGAGTAGGTAGAAGCTAGAGAATGGCACGTGCCGCGATCCATTTAAGCAGTATATTTATTTTATCGCCCAATTTATGTGGATAAAAAACGCATGTTTTGAACATTTCCAAATTAAGTTTTTTTTTTACTTTTCAATTATAATAAATTATGTCTGGAAATATATGATGCAAATAAGTTTTATTCGGTGTGTTATGTAGTTATGTATTAGTTAAGCGTGTGTGTGTGCGTAAGGGTCATTATCCTGTCTGAAAAATATAACTTTTATAGCGGTGATTCATAGAAGTTCTGAGATTTTAACATTAAATCTTGTTCGAAGAAATAAAATATTAATTAGTCTAGATCTTTTACATGCGTGTTTTAGGTTTTTTATTGGTCATAATTTTACAGTAAAACTTATTGTATGTTTAATTATCAATTTTTAATTGACGGCTCCAATGACGATTTACGATTTTTTTATAATTTTCAATCTTGTTTTTCTGTATGTTGTGTAACTCCGTTTAGAAAAAAAATAGCTTAAATATTCGACCTTCTTGTCATCTTTTAGGACTATCATATTTATTGGAATTTTAGTAATAACTAGCTTCTGCCAGCGACTTCGTCCGCGTGGACTAGTGGTGCTCCGCTCCTATTGGTCTTAGCGTGATGATATATAGCCTATAGCCTTCCTCGATAAATGAACTATCTAACACTGAAAGAATTATTTAAATCGGACCAGCGGTTCCTGAGATTAGCGCATTTAAACAAAATGACAACATTTCCCTTCACTGCTCTGCTCCTATTGATTGTAGCGTGATGAAAAGTATACTTTAACCATCTCAGGAGTATGACAAATAATTGTACCAAGTTTCGTTAAAATCCGTCGAGTAGTTTTTGTTTCTATAGAGTTTATACAGACAGACAGACAGACAGACAAAAATTTTACTGATAGCATTTTTGGCATCAGTATCGATCCCTAATCACCCCCTGATAGTTATTTTGGCAATATATTTCATGTACAGAATTGACCTCTCTACAGATTTATTATAAGTATAGAAGTATAGATAGATAGAAGAAGATAGATTAGGTACTTATAATGGACATAAGGAAATTTTAATACCTACCCAGGCCTGTATACAGAACCTGACTACCGATGTAATTCGACTTGAAATCTATGCACAAAACAAGAATAGATCCTGTTGCTTGAGTACCTATTAGATACCTTAAAATTCACAAGTAACAACTCTTTCTATACTATATTTGACAGTGGTACTTACTCGTGCTTACACAATTTTAAACTATAGTTATGTAGGTACTGAACAAACGGTCATAATATATTCCTTTTGTCGGCGTCCCCGAAAATACGATAGGTTGGTACTAACAATGTCTTTTAAGATTAGCATAGAAAAATCATAAAGTTACGTAGGTACCTAACAGTTAAGATACGACAAAAGATAATTGTTACACGGTAGAGGTTAGGTCAGAGGGAGGCATAAACATTTTCTACTAAGAGGCAATGTTACTGCTTACAACGGATCGTAACAGCTTAAAAGTAAGAGTACTTGATTATGCTTTTATCTAAAACTGTGTGTGAGGTTGGAAGAATTTTATCTATTAGAGAAGAAACCGACTGTATTTTTAAATTTGAATATATACCTCCATATCCATAAAAATTTAGTAAAATTAAATAAATGTGTGGTAGAGAAATATGAATTGGAATTGTTGAATTTAAAATGAATGTATTATTTTGATCGAATTGTTTTATTTCATCATACTTATATAAATACAAGTTATTATTTATTTAAGTAAATGTATGAAATAAAAATGTAAAAATATTTTTTTTTTATTTTTTAAAGACTGTCTAGATTTTTTTTACTAGCTCTACCTTCAGTTTAATGCACTTTATAAGCTGCAGTAACTAAGCGAAATGTTAAGCAAATTGTTTCTTTATAATAAAATTTTGTCATAATAAATTTTACTTAACTCAGGTCAAGTTAAGTAAAATTTATTAGAAATAAAATTAGATATATCTTATTCTGACTCGTGACTGCATCTATTGTAAATGTGTACATTTATTCATTGCATACCTATTGGTATAAGTATTACATTTGCGATCATAATGGTCCATTGTTTACGTGTGAGGAAACATTGTGATTATCTACGGCATATCAATAATCTTTGTGTTTATTACGTAAAAGGTTACTCGTGTTTGTTGAATTGAGTGTGACTGATATTGTGTGTACTGCGTAGTTCCATATTATTTGTTTGTGATTTAATTGTAGAAAAATGTTGGATAATTTTTCTGTAATTAAATCACAAACAAACAAATCAGGTGTTTTTATTTAAGTTTTTTCTTCATTCGTCATGAGATTGATAAAAAAGGTATTGGTCACCTGTTAAATTAATGAAAATGCTACATCTAGTATTGGCAAAGAACTTTACATAATCTCTATATGATATTAGAACTTGACTTAAAAAACATTATTGTGCAACCTCTAAATGTTTATAAGAACGTGGTATATTAATTCCAAAGCCACTGGTTTGGGTTCAAAATACTTCTAAAACAAAAAAGGAAACTAGTACAAACAAAACAAATGAGTACATCACTAAAAATCAACAAAACAATGAACCCTACACCACCCACTTCATAAATATTAAATAAATAAAAAACTATCATTACCAAAATGCTCACTTCATTTAAATGTAATTCAAAATAACTGCCAGAAACATTCTTTGCCCAGCGTGGCTGTAATCACGGTCGTGGGAAACAATAGCTCAATCACTGTTACGTGCGTGCACCTGTCCGTCTAACCTGTGGTTGTCGTGATAATGGTTACTACTAAGTGAGCAGGCAGAGGGTTAGGTTGGGTTTAGAAGTGAGTTTTCATATATTGAATTCAATATTGTTGTATATTTGAATTAAACATTGTTAATAAATATTTAATAATTTATTTTGTTGTAGAAATGTAACAATGTGCAGTAATTTTATTATCATCTACGCATCTGCTTGGTCTGATTTGACCTGTTACTTTAAAAAAATAACATTTATAACAAATCTATCGATTTTTTATTCTAGTGATGGGTTAGAAACCCAGATGAAACAAGTATGTAGTTACAAAAATAATAAAAAAACTAAATCATTAGCACAATAATTTCTACGCCTAATAAACTAAATAAATTATACAGTTTAAATGAATAACAGTGTTCGGTGATCCGGTGAAATTAAAATTGTTACTTTCCAATCTTGAATTAAAATCGAAATGTGAAAGTATTTAAGCTAAACATCATTTATGTTTATTAATGTCGATGATAAGTAGCCATTAGATAATTGTTAAGATTAAGAAATTATTTTACACGATAAAAAAAACTCAATCTTTAAAACGGTTTCATTTCTGCACAATTAGTTTGTCTACTTTGAAATAATATAGCTTTCTCTAAGCGAAATTAATTAATTATTATAAATTAATTATTTTCAAGAAGTTTGAGTGTGAGTTTTTATTGTTCCTTGAACAACAAACCGATACTGCAAATTCTCTCTAAAATTTTGCTTTTTTAGGTAATTTATAATAATGGTATACATATTAAATAATAAAAAATATCGTAAAATCACACCTATTAAGATTAATAGTCTATATTAGTTTCTGTAAGCTAATTCAAAATTGTGTACAAAAAACAAAATCAATGTATCTATTTCTTTTAAAGTTTTGCGAATAAAAACATTATGAAAGCTAAATTTCTATACGGATACTATCTGTTTTCCGCTATTCCTCCCGCATCTTTCTTGAGGAAACTGTTTCATGGACTCACATAAAAATAATGTCATGTCTTTCCCCAAGATGCTAAGAGCTAACTCCATACCAAATGCCATCTAAATCAATTTACCCATAAAAGCGTTACAGACAGACGGATTTACTTTCGCATTTATAATAATTATTATTAAGGATGAATAAAGTTAATCAAATCGTCACATTCAGGCTGGCGAAATAATCTAAATCTCTCTAAGATGAGGTGAATAACAATCGAGTTCCTTCAGTAGTGTCCGCTGCCCGTCCGTCCGTCATAATATCAGCTGTTACGGCATCTCAACACTTATCATCTGAGAGGTTAAGACAATGCTCATCGCATTAAAAATGATCAATTATATTTAGCTTTATTATTTTATTTTATAAACCTTGAATTGTTGTTGAGCACCTTGTTGTTGTACCTGCGGCATTTTTATTTAAAAAATAAAAATAATATTTTGTTTGTAATCAATATTTGAAAATATAATTTATTATGTGTGTAAAATAAATAAACGGAATTATAATAAAATAAGGTAATTTGATTTCACAATTTTTAAATGAAACAGATAGTTATGTCACCAATCAAACTCATTTGTTTTATTTATTTTCTCAAAATAGTCTCTTTTAAAATATGCAAAGTGCAGAAGAAGGATCTCGGATAGGTTTTAATAAGTCTAAAGTCTAAGTCTATCATGCTCAGCCCATAGCGAGGTCGGTCATTTGGTAATTTAAATACAAAAAAAAAGTATTTTACGGTAAAAATTAATAGATCCTATAGAGAAAAGTCGAATAAAAACTGTCAAAACTAATCAAAATAAGAAAAAAAACATCGCCCACATTTTGTATTCAGAACCGAATATTAGTATTTTAAATTATCTAAGCATATCAGATATCTAACTAAATATACATAGACACTTTCCATAACTGGTTCTGTATTAGAATAGTCCACCTGTTGCGAGATGTCATAATACTAGACCAAATAGACTATTTCACCATATTAAAACACAATGTTTTAGTGGCAGCAAGCAGTGATGACCCCCAGTGATAACGGAACATACTAAAGGTCATTGGTCGGGGGTTCGAGCGAAAAATTGGCTTTTAATAAGCATTTTAAACTATTACTAATGGATCTTTGTAACCTATTCAATTAACTTTAACCTCTTATTCATTAATGAAATAAACACCTTAATTTATTTTTTATGTAGGTATTTATCTATACTTATAATAAATCTGTAGAGAGGTCAATTCTGTACATGAAATATATTTCCAAAATAACTATCAGGGGGTGATTAGGGATCGATACTGATGCCAAAAATGCAATCAGTAAAATTTTTGTCTGTCTGTCTGTCTGTATAAACTCTATAGAAACAAAAACTACTCGACGGATTTTAACGAAACTTGGTACAATTATTTGTCATACTCCTGAGATGGTTATAGTATACTTTTCATCACGCTACAATCAATAGGAGCAGAGCAGTGAAGGGAAATATTGACATTTTGTTTAAACGCGCTAATCTCAGGAACCGCTGGTCCGATTTAAATAATTCTTTCAGTGTTAGATAGTCCATTTATCGAGGAAGGCTATAGACTATATATCATCACGCTAAGACCAATAAGAGCGGAGCACCACTATTCCACGCGGACGAAGTCGCTGGCAGAAGCTAGTATTAAATAAAATTACAAATAAGAACGACATATCAAGATGGCTGTTCTATTTAAAAATGCAGATACCTCTCATTATGTGCAAAACATCAGTGTACTACGATAGTCAATAGCCGATCAGCTCATTCCATTCAGTTCGTGACAATGTGACTAACAATGCCGTGGGAGACGAGACTTATGGTCAGAAACGGCTAATCCATATTGATAATCATAACCTCAATAACAACAAATAAACCAATAACTTTATTTACAGTGTCATTCTTGATTAAAATATTGAGAATGACGCTGGGAATTGAATTGTTAATATCCCACTTTAATTGAATTATTGACAGCCTTTTGTGGCTGATATTGTCAACTAAATTAATTTTAAGCTACTCATAACTGAATTTATTTTCTCCTTCTTATCGTATGGGCTGGTAAGCCCTAGTGTCAGAGTTTTCTCAAATCCACCTGACGGCCTCTGACATGGAATTGTAACAATAACTGCTATCAATACATAGCAGCCAGGGACGACGGCTTAATGCGCCCTCCCAGACACGGGGGTATAACAACACCAACTTCCTGACTCCAAGCTGCTTTGTGAAATTTTTCAAAATCCATAAACCGATTTCGGCCCGCCCCGGGAATCAAACTTAAAATCCAGTTTACAACAATCGCGTTATGCAACCACTAGACTAGTTATGTATAAAAAAATAAAAATTTTACAGAGTATTTTCTAATAAACCTACCTATTATTTTAATTTAAAATGCTTGACAAAACGCACCGTCACAAAATAAAACTGTCAAGCTTATTATCACTTTTAACTCATCCCATTCTCACGCGTGAAATTCACAGGTGATACATAACAAACACATTAATTTCTATATTTTATAACTATTATTTACGCATTTTAAGCAGAAACATCTATACAATGTCTTATCCAATAAGAGAAACCGTGGGCGGAATTGACCGACTTATTTTATTGTCGTACTGCATAATCAAGTTAGGGAAGAAGCAGACGAGTTATCTTATAGCTACAGTGAGGCGACTAAAAGTTGCCGTCGATTCGTAATTATAATCTTAAATTATTGCTCAGGCCCTAAGACTTAACTTTACTTCTTACGTACAATGTTTTAGATATTATTTACCTACTTAATGTATGCATGAGCTAAGTTTTGTACTCAGATAAGGAATTTCTAGAGTTTTGCTATCGTCTGTTCATCAAACTTTTACAGCTGTATTTTTCTTAAACTTTTCACAATAAAGAGCAGTTATTTAAACAAATCTAAATATTGTTAAATGTTAGTTATAGATCAGAATTCTATCACTATATACTATATATATAACACTATATAACTATATATACCCATAGCCACAAAATTTTCCATTATTTAAAAAAACGCGCGACTTCATCAAATAAAACTCAAAAACGTTGCTCGTCTGTCCGTATAAAAGTTTTACAATCTTTTATTAGAGAAATTTCTGTGCGCGCCTACGAGTGACGAATTACATGTCAAATCATTTTAATTGTATGATTAATTGGGTTGTAAATGTGTTATATAAAAATCAACATTATGATATATGACATACGGTTCTATTTAAACAAAGGGATTGGAAATTTTTGAAAATTAATTACTTTGTGATCAATTAGTCTGAAAGTGAAGATTTGACAGGAGGATTGGAGTGGTGACTGTGAATCAAAAATTATCTTAACGAGGTGCAAGTGTGTGTATCTATATATGTGTATATACAGATATTGCGGCTTTTCTTGTACTTACAGGTAATTTTAAGGTATAAAGTGTTAAGTGATTTATTATTTGTTAATATTGTAAGAGAGAAGAAGAGAGATAAACTTTCAATTATAAACTTGTTATTTTTATTATTTTCTTTGAAAGTAACAATTAAAACAGAGATCTGCAATTTGTATCAAATATTGGTTACTTAATTATTAAGTTTTTATGTGTTGTATTAAGTCTTAATAGGTACATGCCTGCCGGGGCTGTGGGACGTTCGAAAGAGATACCGCGCCCTGAGGATGGAATATGGATGGGTTTAGTCAGTGAGAGTCTGACTCTCCCACCCGCCCCACCCTTGGCGGCACCCTCGTCATTTGATGATTTCCCTTCCGAAAAAAAAAAGTCTTAATACATAGTATAAGCCTCCATTATGTAATATTATTCATAAGTGGAAACTTAATTGTCTAATACTTTATTTAACTTGTATGCTATACTACAGCTACAGCTGTTTTTAAGTTTTCCTAATAAAATCAAATCAATATGTATATAATAAATAAACACATTGAGATAAAGATATTATACTTAGTATTTTCAATTAAGAACTTGTAGGACTAAAGAGAATACTATAATAACCTTCAGATCAAATTGCCGCTGACCATTTGCCACTATAGGGCAGAACGTGGGAAGAAAACAATACTACAGATAAGTACTTGTTATTTAGACAACACCAAAATGAAAGAAACAATGACCAATAAGCTGAACATTTTAGAATTCTACTTCATACTGTCTGACTAATATTAAAAACGCGTAAGTATGTAGTATACCTACTTATGTATGTTTGTTACTCATTCACGCAAAAACTACTAAATGGATTTGGATGAAATTTGGTACACATATAGTTTATAGCCTGTATTAACTCCTAGGATACTTTTTATCCATGTATCTGGATCCAATTCTAAGTCGTAGGCGAAGTCGCGAGCACAAACTAGTATTAGGTACAATATAACATAATTTACCTAATGGATGGATTGTGTGAAAGATGATATGGCTAGAAAGGGTGTTACTAGTGAGATGACGTCAGATAGAGAAGTTTGGAAGAAGAAAACATGCAGCGCCGACCCCAAATAAATTGGGATAAGGGCAGGTGGATGATGATGATAACATCATCATCTGCCTAGCCTTTTCCCAACTATGTTGGGGTCGGCTTCCAGTCTTAACCGGATGCAGCTGAGAACCAGTGTTTTACATGGAGCGACTGCCTATCTGACCGCCACAATCCAATTACCGGGTAACACGGTACCCCTTGGTAAGACTGGTTGTCAGACTTTCTGGCTTCTGACTACCCGTAACGACTGTCAAAGATGTACAATGACAACGGGGCCAACAGCTTAACGTACTTTCCGAGGCACGGAGGAGTCTCGCTATGACAAAGATGGTCTCCCATCCACGGACCGACCGCGCCAAGCGCAGCTTAACCTTTGGTCGGTCGAACCGTGCGGCTGTTACTTAGCCACGAGCTCCTCCTGATGATGATGATAACATAATTTACCTAAATAATCAGTCGGTATTTTCTCTCCTGTTATAAGTAACTTTATAAATTTTTAAGTTACAGATACTATCGTAAGCAAAAAGTCGGACAAACACTAGTCGAAAACTTGTATACAAATTCAAAATTGCTGTGTAGGTTGAATGTCTCAATTGAAACAATGTTACTTGCCGTGACAGCACTCAAAAACTATTGTTCTGATCAGCGTGGGCGAAATCTGTATCTCGATTTTATTCTTAGTCAAATGTCCCATCAACAAAAATATACACAGATATTCAAGTCAACAAAAAAAAAACAGTCTTTTTTTGTAATTTTATTTCTTAATATAAACTTTTAAATCGCGAACTGTTGATTTTCAACGTTAAAAGTCTATTTGATCTTTACTTTATTTTCTTGAAGGCTATAAATTTAAAAATTTACA
The DNA here is from genome assembly GCA_963891755.1 of Pyrrhia umbra. Classification (NCBI taxonomy): domain Eukaryota; kingdom Metazoa; phylum Arthropoda; class Insecta; order Lepidoptera; family Noctuidae; genus Pyrrhia; species Pyrrhia umbra. Next base: position 6,363,343 of record OY982935.1, read on the forward strand.
TACCAAATTGGGAATAAAAGTTAAAATTATTAGTTGTTTATCTCCTCAAGAGTCGTAAAAGTCTGGATGGGGTACTATGATACTTAAATGGATAGTTCTATGTAATCTAAAACAGTAGACATTGATACAGCAATAAATATTTTAACTAACTATTGGTTTGTCTGAGAGATTTTAGTTCATCTAAAAAGTATAGTAACTTGCTTATTTGTATAACCATTATGATACAATATTTTTATGGTTACATTATATATATGTACTCTGAAAAATACGTTTCTCATTTAGTATAATATTATATTACTAAGAAGGTATTTAACAATAAAAAAACATTATACAATGTCAAGAAAAAAATATAAATATATACCTATATGAACAACATCACTCGCCCTGTATACACAACGAAACTTTATACATGCAGTGTACAAAAAGTGCTCGATAAAAACCAACATTTGAATCAGTTTAAAAAGTGTTCCTATTCCTATATTCCCTTTTGTAGCATTGCGTAAACTATCACCCATTATATATGTGCATAAATTGTTCATAAATTGTTTGAGATAGCACCATTGAATTAGTTAGAAAATATAAATCTACATTTTATTGGTTATTATAGTTTATTTTGAATGATATGTTGCTTATAAATGATACAAAATATATGGTATTGTAATAGGTTTAGCTCTTTTTGAACTCTGGCCGTAAATAAATATTTTTTTTAATATCCATGTTGATTTTAGGGTATAAACTAATCATGTCAAAAGTCAGCTGTTTGTCTTTTTGGGTGAAAGTTCAACATACAGATGTACAAACAATTTCTTGGCCTTAACAGCGGTTGGTCTATGAAAGTATGATATATTATGTACAAAGAAAATAAAGTATTTTGTATTGTAGTTCCATAGTATGGAGAACTTATGCGGGAAGGATATGAACAGCAAAATTGTAATGTTAAGTGGAATTTCCAAAATATGATTTCTTTGAATCTATAAAATTAGCTTAATTTGTAAAAACCTGTTTTCCTTGAAGGAGCACAATATAGATGTACCTCATCATCAGCCTAACACCAGGCCTCCCCTAGGACGATGAAGAGCTACCTATTTATAATAAAACTACTGGATGCTAGTAAGAAAATCTTAAAAGAAAAAACCCATCACATTGTTCGGTCTGTGAATCAAACTTAGGAATTCATGCTAATTAACTATTAATTCTCTCAAAAAAGTTACAGCCCAACAAAATTAGCAACCTTTTTTTTTGGAACTTCTCCCTCCATGATCTGATCCCGCAGGTGGCTTTTTCGGAGGAACAAATATACAACCTGGATAGGTTTTAGTCAGTAGGAGTCAGAAATTTCCTCCCGCTTCGCTCACAGGAGGAGTCACTTGATGTTTTCCATTCATGCAGACCTATATGCAATGTGGTGAGAAAAACTATTTCTAATATTCCCATCCCTAAAAAACAAAACAATTTTTCAGGAGAATTTGAGAAAACTCTGACACTATATTACGTGTATGTTAGGCCCAAAGGATAAGAAAAAAAGAATAATAGTTTTCGACCATTAATAGAACAACAAAACAATAGTAACATGTACCTTAATTCATGCAAAAAGCCCTTAAAAAGTGCTTTACCTACTAGCCACTACCGAATGACGTCATTGTATAAAAAAATGTATTCCCACGATCGTAATTATCTAAAAACATTTTCCATAATACTTTCTGAAAACTAATATCATTTATAAAAAGTGGTCGATGTCAGTAAGTCGTTACATTACCATTTAAATTATTAATACAGTTTTGACCAATCAGCGTTCACAAATAACCAATCAGTACAAGATAATTTATTGTTACTGTTTTACTGAGAGCTAACCAAAACTGGTGATTTGATATAGTGATGATGGGTAATCTTTAATCATAATATGATTATCATCTAATAGAATTAATCAATCAATTTTGAGAATAAAAATCATAATTTTGGGTTTAAAAGTAAAGATTTTTGTCTAGTTTCATGATTATTAAACCGTTGAACCATTTTTTTGAAACTAGCTTCTGCCCGCGACTTTGTCCGATCTTAGCATGATGATATATAGCCTTCCTCGAAGAATGGGCTATCTAACACTGAAAAATATATTCAAATCAGTCCAGTAGAGCCTGAGATAAGCGCGTTCAAGCAAACAAGCAAACTCTTCAGCTTTATAATATATTTATTAAGTATAAATTTTGTATCGAGATAGATGGGTCACTAGAGACGGTTATAGACTCTTTATCCGGCTGCGTGAAGAAGTTTTTTTATATACATACTAATGTATATAAAAAATCACTCCAATTTTCCTTAAAAGATTAGGCTGATTTGTATTAATATTAATACACCCAAATTTCCAAGTCCCTTAGAATAATGAGTGTCCTTGATGACTTTAATCGGAAAAATCCAGTCATACCTATAGCAAGCAGTTACTGAGAAATTCCTACTGGAAAAACCAAATAATATTTTACCATAATTTATGGGTAAACTCGCTCCATCGTCAACCTTGACTAGAGTCAAGAGCACATCCAAGATAACACGGACTGCGAATTAGGCTCAACACATAATGATTAATAGTAGAACTTAGTAGTAGAAATTTATTACGTTTCCCTTCAATAAATGAGGATGGTCAGCTACTTAGTCTCCACTAAATAAAAGTAAGCCCTTTCACAACACCGCCTCTCCGATCGACAACATTGACAAATAAGTTAAAAAGCCCCGGCGGTGTCTCTCAAACTCCTACGCGACTAGTTTGACACTCGTTTGTTAAAGATTTCCATTCGTTTTTTTACGCCACTTAACGGGTGACAGTGTAATAATACTTTTTGATATTTTGTTCGGGTTTTGTGACGTCATGGTGTGACATGTCAATTTGTGGGTTTAGTTTTTGTTCTTTTTTATGATGTATTTGTTTGTTCTTTTTTTGAATGCTTTGTAACGGGTTAGATTCGGGTTGTAAGAAGGTTTATAGTCAAGTAGATGATGTATAGTTAAGTAGATGATGATGATTTGTAGGTGAATTAATAGAAAATAGTTTCAATTTGAATAAAATTAACGCCCACTTGGAATCATCAAGAAGATCAAGCTAAAATGAATACAGGTTACAATCAACACCAGGTGTAAAACCAAACAAAAAAATAAAAGATCGTAAATAAATTTCTCAGGCCAGTTTTAGTGGTCATTACAAACAAATGTTATAATATACTAACAATAGCTCAGATACAAACTATGCGCCGGATGCTAGCTAAACGAAGAGGATCCTAACAAGCGGATACTGGTAATAGAAATATTGATTACGATTCGAACCAAGCTCGCTGTAAGGGAAGGGTTAGACTAGAAACAAAGTAGAAATATTCTACAGGACAAGACGAGAAAGATAAAGAATCAAATTCCAATCGATTTGCAATAAAAAAGTAAGTAAATATTTTGGATGAAAAATATGAATAAGAACAAGTAAATAAAATTAAACAAATTACTCTTATTGAAACAGAAGATACAGTGTAATGATTTGACGATCAATAAAATGTCAGTCTTGTATGTTAATTCAGAAGATTATTAGTATAGACTAAATTGAAATGAAATCAAAATTTACACTAACATAGTATATGTCAATATTGATATTGATAACAATGAATAGGAAAAGCAAATTGAAAAAATCTGTTACCGACACAATATTCCAAACAAAAATTAGACGGAATAAAGTAAGAAAATACAGTACTTTTGCTAACATACTCAAAGCACAGAATCACAGTCGTAATAAGCTTTCTGATGGACAAGGAAGCAAGAAAATTGCAGTAACATTTACAATGGTAATGGACCACGGCAGCCACCTGTTTCTGCAACGAGCCAATTTGGAACATTTGCTGTAGCACAAATTGTTTCTCTAGTTGGTGGTTGATAACTTGATTTGATTATGATGGATGTGGCGTGTGGAATTCATTAGCTTCGTGAACTTCAATTCTCAAATTGTCATTGGAAGATAATGTAATAATTGTTTCGGTTATTTTATCGTTTTTATGTGTATTTTTATGATCATCATTGACACTGATTGTATATGCTATATGACTGAAATTGACATTAACGAGATTGTTAGTAGATTTGTTGTGTCAATCTCCTTTTTGTTTTTAGGTTTCATTGTATTTTATAGTAGGTACGCTTAACATACTTCATTTCACAGTGCTTATAAGTATTATGATTATGTCAGCGATGATTATGTATGCTATGTATAAAGATTACTAATTATTTTTCAATCAGCCTACTGCTCATTATAATGTTATTTTCACTCAGAATAATTAATTTAACATGTAACGCTAAAAGTAATATCATCATAAAAATATATAGAAATGTGCAACTATTAAAAGGCCTCAATTAAATTCTCTTGTTGGTAATAAAATTATATCTTAGCCGGAAATTACTATATTAATTAAGGGTCATAAAATAATGCCATATCCATAGTGCAAAGTAGTTTTATATCATCCGGAGCTCACTGTAAATGAAGATTCAGTTATAAACTTAGATTTAACGTTACCGCATAACATTACTCCTTGCGGTACACCTACAATTTAACTAAGGCCTTCTTACGGCATACAATGATATTTACGCCGGAGACCAACTTACGTTGGTGGCTAAAGAATTATGACCACGCACTTTTGACCTGCGTAGTCCTTCTATATTCTTTATAATGGCGCTCAAGTAACATTGGTCTGGTAATAGGTTGTATTGTAACTGTATGGGCTATACAAGTTTCTCTTGTTAACTTTTAATAACAGACTTATAAGTGCCTGTGTAAAATTGGCTGTAAATCAAAGCGGCGTTGATTTGAGTGGTTAAAATTATAGTATTCACTTTTTTGTGTTCAGGTTAATGAAACAAAGAGTTATAATTAAGAAGGGTTGCATCACCTGCTATTATTTGAAGTGGTTGACAATGAACAACCTCCTATTATGTGACCTTGATCGAGTTTTGTTATAATTTCATATCATTCGAGGCTAAATCTAACATTATTAACTGGGTGGTGGAGGTCAGACCGCCAGTCGCTCCATGTAAAACACTGGTACTCAGTTGCATTGAGTTAGACTGGAAGCCGATTTAAACCTAGTTGGGAAAAGACTAGGCGAATCATGACCCTACTGTTTTGGGAGTAGACATTCCACTCCTATCATGTATCGTCACTATTGCTCCCAAATGACCATATACCTATGTCATCTTAGTAATGTCACCTACTGTATTAATACATAAAAAACATCGAATTTAGAATCTGTGGTTTAATCTGTTCTCAAGACATGAATTTCTATAAACCAGAATTATTACGATCTTACAAGCATTACACAGCTTAAACTTAACAATAAGCTTATGTAACAGCATTATAACTTAAACGTCTAACTTAACAACAAATACAGATATTTTAACATTTAACATCCCGGATATCGAACTTTCTCTGCAGTTAACAAACACAACTCATCTTGACAAACAGACATACTAAATTTTATACGTAACTCTAGATTCAGAACAATAAGTAGGTATTACTTACACACATTCCATGAGATTTTGTGGGAAAATATTTTTTTAGATAGATGTTAATTTATTCAAAATCCGTGACCGAAATGTAGAGATGACTCTATTCGCTCGTTCGTATTGTTGAAAAGCGTCGACTCTACATAATCGGCCATATTTTAAATATTTATGACCATTTGTATGAGTTTTCTGGAAATTGAATAATATTTTGTATGAATGTTGTTTTTTTCTGTTACAATATTTAAAGGCTTGACATGATTGTTGTAATACTTTTTGTTGTTGATTTCTTTTCTTATAATTATTTTTTTTATTAAAAAGAAAATAAAAATTATCAATTTTATAGATCGAAAATATTATACAATATTTAATATTATCAGGAAATTAAAAATGTCTTTCAACTCTTTAATAAGGAAGTGTTTAAGTTACATACTGTTAACAAAACATTTATTTCTGTACTTATTTGCATTTCAACAAAAATATATTTCTTATTTATTAACACTATTTTCATCACTTCATTATACATAGATTGTAATAATTACGCAATGTATCCGGGAAATATCAACGCTGCACAATGACAAACGCGACTGGGTAAATTAATTAAAAATACATTTAAATTTATTATTTGTGTAACATCCTGTTAATTTGATTTACAAACGTGACAAAAAAACTAAGACTTTATTCAAGATTACAGAGCTAAATGTGACGCAATTACCAATTATGTGAACAAAATGAAAGTAAGAGAAATTATAATACTAGTTCTGGCCTGCAGTTTTACTCGCATCCTCAAGAAACTAATTTATGCACCTCGATAAAAACCATCATATGTCCTTCCTCAGATTTCACTTCATTTTCGTACCAAATTTCATCTGAATCAATTCAGCTGTTTTACCATGAAAGCGAAACAGACAGACAGAGATACTTTCGCATTTTTAATATTGGCTAGGATTTTTCAATGTTTAAGGAGTTTAAATATCGCAAAGTTACTCAAACAATCGAAAGAAGTGAATTATTAACACGTTACTCCACATCATCAAACCAGTGTAAATGTAAACATAATAATTTAAATAATACCTTTATCCCAAACCAAATACGAACAAGAGATATTTTTACAATAAAAATAATAAAAAACAAAAGAAAAACGACACTACAAAGTAAAATCACACGGTGCTCAGGTCAAAAGTCAATGTTGACTTTAAAAAAAATAATGTCATCAACCTTATCTTTAGAGATAAAAATCAAATGACACTTTAGAAAGATGCATGGGCCCTTCGAATCGATACATCGGTTCCTACGTGTATCGATTCAAAGATCGATGCTTAAGGCTTTTTAATTGACAAGCGAACGATTAAATTATTCGAGTATTTTAAAGTATGATGTTGAGGTTTTGTTTACATTGCGGTGTAAGTTTACATGGGTTTAATATTAAAGCGAGTTTGTTGGTCATTGGTTTTTTGATTATCGTTCAAATTGAGTTTTAATAAGACAAGAAAACGAGTATTAAATAAATTATCATACCTTTTCTGATTTAATAAGAATAAAATAATAATTAGCGAGATTTATATTACACTGTTGTTTCTACCTGCATTCTAGCATCGCTCCCTACTTTACGTGTTTGTATTATAGACTATGACTACGTAGCCTATAAACCTATAGGATATACAACTCAAGTATAATGTAGCTTTCTATGAGAGAAAGCTTTTTCGAATTCAGTTCAGTAGTTTCAGAAGCCATCCCACAACCACAACCACAAAATTTTACTTGTTTTCGGTGAGGTTACTTTAGTCCTTGCCGTATATGTGGAAAAGTTAAAAAATATTGTTAAACACTAGTCATGGGAGTCTATAAACTATTGACGTAGGTATGGTATTTATAATAAAGTATCGAAAAAAGATTATTCAATTCCATCTGCGGAGGATCAGTCGATCATCCACTAGAATATGAGCAAGCTTTATTATTTATTTCTACTGCAATTTCCAATATTTATAAAGTTAAAAAATATTAATAACTGGCTATCACCAATTAGCATTTTTATCACTAAAGTTATCGTAGTTACTGCAATACATACTAATTACTGTCAAATTACTCGAGATAACATACCTAATAAAAATATCCATTAATTACTATTATTTTCATAAAAAATATAAACAAAAATGTCACTACTATTTACAGTTTAATTTGCAGCAATTAACCAAAGTAATAAAATTTAGTACGAGTCTAACAACGCTTAATAATAATAATACAGGTAATAATTATTTAAAGCGTCTACGTACGTACTATCATAGTCACTAATAATACTATAATAACCTGTTATTTTAGTCTAGACATTTTAAAATTCAATTTTTTACACTAACTGTTATTAGTTATAATATTAAAAAAAAGAAAGAAAGAAAAGCGGTTTGCTATGTACCTACCTAACATAATCGCAAATTTTATATTTTTTGTTATAATTTTTTTTTCAGAAGATGCACATGTCTTTTAGTAATAAATTAGTATGCCTTTTATTCGTTTTAATTATTTCTTAAACATATTATTTACATTTAATTAGTATGCCTTTTATTATAATTATTAGGATGATAGTGAATCTTGAATGTAGGAAAAAAATAGACATTCTGTTTAATACATCGTAATAAGAACTTGTTTTGTTTTTGTTTTATTTCAATCTTGAGGTGTCTCTCAGCGCAACAAAATTATTCATCTATACATATTATGTACATGATTTATTTATTTTATTTACTACGATTAATAAAATTGCGCCAATATTTTTGATTTACAATTAATATTTTTTCACAAGAAATATTTATATTGGAATACAATATTAATTTAGAAGTCTACCAATGCACACAATATAGACATCTACTTAAAGCAATTCAAACATGTCTTCAATTAACAAGTAACAGTCGAGGCGTCAAATCTCCGTAGCGGCCAAGAACAGTAAGTTTTTAGGACAGACAGACACTCGGATTAAGGGGATTAGTATCAATCATGGTACCAATTTGTAAATCGATGGTTGCGCCAGCTACCAGTTGGGGATTAATTCGATGGACTTACGATTGTGCCCAGTAACAGTTATTGACATTTGGAAAAAGTTAATTGTGTGAAGTGTGTATGTGTGTGTGTTGATTGATGAGGTTTTTATGAAAGTGTGGGAGACAAAAGTTTGTACGGAAGTTGTTCAGACGGTTTTTTATTGGCAAAATTATGTTGCGCTAGAATCATTAGGTTTGATGGCCTTCTTTTTTTTAAAGATTAATATATTATAGTAAGTGTTTTGAGTTAAATAGATATGGACAGTTTGTCTTTGTGCGTTAAAAGCTCTTAGTTATATGAATTAGTGTCATTCAGCTTGCAAGGAACTGCATGATAAATTGTTGAAAAGACTGTACTTTTTATCCGACTGCCAAGGAAGGGTTACGTTGTATATGTAAATTCCTTTTTTAATTACCAATATAAATGTGCCTATTGTAAATCATTTCAAGTTTAGTTACGATTTATTCTATATTAATTATAATATTTTCGTAAACTTCTAAATCAGCACCAAAGTGAAAGTCTTCACCATCAGATATTACTAATACATATATCATCCAAAATAACAATTGATACACATATAATAGAAATTATTACTGTTTAGTATAATCGTATCAAACATGAACATCTATCATTTTGACCACCAACGCCGACCTAGGCAGGTCAATTAAACCATCAGACAGTTTTTCAAATTTATTACCACCATTCGTATTGTTTCAATTATAAATAGAGAATTAAATATATTCTTGAGACGCCCAAATTACTATATCGCAATAATGATTTAGGATTACTTTCTATTGTATAAGTTATTTATATCAAAATATCAATAAGCATGTGGGCCCGGAGCAAGGCATGGCTCTTCGGCCCGCCCTAACGGTGTAACGTGAACCATTATTTTAGTTTTCGATTTGAATTTTAGCCGTGTTGATAACTTTCTTGTACTTTCGCTGTGACCTCAAGCATCTCTACTTATAATAATATAAATGCGAACCTGTGTTTGTTGTTTCGTCGTTATTCTAACATACAATTTCTTCTCAGTGGACTTTGGGTAATAATTAATGTTGGTGCCATCTTTATTGATCAAAAGGTGCCTAATAGTTTAACAACACAATAGAAAATAAGTGAAATGATTACTCGTATTATAGAATTAGGTATATCATAGGATTGTGCATAAAGATATTTTAAGAGTCACAAGTATACTTATTATACCAAAAAAAATAACTCAAGATTTCTAAGGACCGCTAAAGCAAACCCCAAGCAAAAACTTATACCATAATAAATTAGCGAAGAAATAAAATCATTTATATAATCAAAAGAAACGGTTTCATTGATTATGTGTGAACGGAGAACGAAATCCGATATCGTCAGTTCGGTAGGCAGACGAAGTAGCGATGGATGCTCACTACCGTCGCGAAATTGATATTTTGTTAAGCATACACATTGTTTCTCGTCAAGTAATTAATACTGTAACAAGAATCGTTTTGTAGACTGCCTCGTAATGACATTGCATGCATATGAGTCTTGAATTCAATTCTCGTGAAAAGCTTTTTGGGAAATTTCCATGTGGTTTCTCAGTAGCAGTATTTAGTTACCGTTTTAGTGACCGTTTTGTAGGAAACAGAACTGATACGGAAAAAAATATTTTATTCATGATTATATCTAAATCATTGAAATCTTCTTCTTATTATGTGGACGGCAGGTTTTACCAACCTAACAAGCCCTAGTGTCAGAGTTTCCTCAAATCCGCCTAACGGCCTCTGACATGGAATTGTAACAACAACTGCTATCAAGATAGCAGTTGGGGACGACGGCTTAATGTCACCGGCACGGGGGTCTAACACCATCAACTTCCTGACTCCGGGCTGCTTTGTGATATTTTCCAAAATCCACAAAGTGTTTTCGGCCCGGGAATCGAACCCGACACCCCGTTTACAGCATTCGCGTTATGCGACGACCAGACCAATGAGACATTCAATCGATGAATAGCATCATCAATTTCTCATGTTCTTTCGAATACAATATTCTCATATCGAAATTTACTATGTCTTTGAAATCTATAAATATAAAATGCTTTGTCCTAAATGACTGACGCATCAAGCACAGCCTAAACCGCTGATCGTAGAGATCTGAAACTTGGGGGTGTGTTCTTTGTATAACGTAGGCATTGTATAAGAAAGGATTTTTCGAAATTCTACCCCTAAGGGGATGAAAAAGGGGTGCAAAGTTTGTATGGAACTCTGACATTTTTAATTTGAATTCGTATAGCCCACGGGAGCGAAGCCGCTGGCGGAAAGCTAGTTTATAATAACATATATAATGACTATGTACTGAAGGTTACTTATATATGTATATTGAAACCCGTATGTAAGTGTAATTACTTTCATAATGTTCGCTACCTATAAAGTTATTTCGTCAATGTGTGGCGGCAATTTGCAAAATTATAGCTTTTACAGCGTTAGTGATTAGATATAACGGCTTTCATTAGTGTTGTGCCGCCTACTGGTCGATAGTCGGCTTTTGTTTGATAATATCGATTAAGAATCAGTGATCGATGGTTTTTTATCTAAGCTTTGATCATGTTTTAGGCTTAAAATGAGGAATTTCGTTTTTTAATTTAAATGGGTCATCAATCATTAATGAAGTGTGAATAAAGATAATCTTTTGTGATGTTTTATGATGCCTATAAACCTATAAAATAGGTTTATTTTAATTGAAAAATCATGTAGCTTGCTAACTCAATAATAAATATCTATTTTCAGAATTACCTATCTATAAAGATTATTGAAAGATCCAAACTTCTAAAAGAACACAAAAAATCGACTACCAAACAAAAATAATCGACTCAATTTCACCTCTACATCACTACATTGGTGTTTCGCCTTTGGGAATGATTTTGTCGAAAGTATTTAAATAACTAACATTACGTAGTATATCGATTTAATAGCACCACGTGATTGACAGAGCCCATAGTAATAAAATTAAAAAGTGAACAATGTTTATGGTGTTACATATTTTTCCCGTACCAATAAAAAGTTTGTTGATTGGAAGTGCATATACGTTAATAAAGATGATTTTCGAAACATTCATTGGATATATTTTACATAATTTGCGTGAGAAAGAATGTCTGCTACCGGCTGTGGGCAATAAAGTCGTTAAATTCGATGAAAAATTAGTCTTTTATTAACAGGTGTTGCATACAGACCTAGATTTGAAGCTGATTCATTAAGTATATCCAGTTTTCTTAATTCTTATGCTTAGGTCATTATATCTTACAAAATATGAACAGATGTGCGGAAGTGACTTTCACGAATAGTTATGACTAGCTGTTTCACGCGGTTTCACTCGCATTCTGAGGGAGCAACTACGTGTACGACTTCAGAAATATATGAATTCAGAAAAGTCACTTTGATAGTTGTCAGATTTCGAACCCGCACACTCGTTTACGAGAGGCAGGTGCTATAACCACTTAGCTACTACGACTTCTCACTATAGGTACTTATAGATTGACTATGTATGCACTAAATTTAATTCAAATACATTGAGTAGTTTTTACGTGTAAGAAAATTAAACAAAATCTGCCGCGACTGCGGGATTATCAAAGACTTACCGCGGGCCTAAAACGCAAAAGGCAATATTGATGGAACATGGATTTTAGTCATTAAGAGCCTAACACTTCCCCTCCACCCACAGGGAGGGGGGTTCATTCGATGACTTCCCATAGTAGACTACCAAAATGGCCATACCTTAATATGCTTTTGTTTTCGATGGGAAATCATCAAATGACCAACTACCCCACCCACGGGTAAGGACCCGCGGGTGGGGCGGAAGAGAGTGTCAGACTCTTACTGCCTAAAACCCATCCATGTTCCTTCCTCAGCCCTTCGCATTCCGGGTTCGCGGTATCTCTTTCGAACGTCCCGCAGCACCTTACCATGCTGAGACATATGTAAATTAAACAGAGATACATACATTATTAAGACAAACACTGTCTACCCACTGCTTAAAGGTGCAACCAATCCAGCCGAACAACTTTTCCAATTTACCTAAGAAAAGTGGAACCCACTGTAATAGCGTAGCAAGTGCTTTCCTTACCGTTTTATAGTACAAGCAGAGTATTATGGCTACTAGTAAGAGTATAATGACGGATAATTACTATGTATCATGGTGCTCGTCTATGGTTTATTAGTTGATGTAAGAAATGTTCATGATAAGTTTCTTTTTATAAAACACTAGATTCTGCCCGCGACTTCGTCGCGGTGTATAGTATAAAATGTGGATACAACTTTTTTGGGATTTGTATTTGAATGTTAAGTTTCATCCAAATCTGTTCAGTAGTAAACAGCTATTTTGAATATAGTTTACATGGATTTTGAGTTAGAATAATAAATGGTGAACAACTCACAATTTGACTTGAATCATGATGATTAATTTATAGTAGAACAAGTAGAGGGTATAGAGACTTAATATAACAGTTTCTATTTAAGTATAAATGTCTATCTATTTTAAGACTACAAGCGAAGAGTTACTATGGAGGAAAGCTTCATAGAATAGCTTTTTATAGACCTTAAGTTATGCCTTTTTTTCGGATGGCAAATCATCAAATTACCCCGCCGTGATTGGGGCGGGACGGACTCTTACTGACCAAAACCTATCCATGTTTCTTCCTCAGCTCTTTGTATTCCGAGGTCGCGGTAACTCACATCCTACAGCCCGAACTGGGGATGGCGGTATGGCCCTGGTGGAGGGACCCATGCCTGGATAACGTATTCTATAACTAGGCTAGATTTTGATTTGTAGTTTACAGATAACCATCTCGATAAATAAAATAGTAGTCTTTGTTTAATATTCGACATTTACTGCACCCGAAGATAAATCCTATTAAAAAAGCACATCCATCTTCCAAAATCTAATTAACAACTATGAAAATATAAATTAAAACAATATAGCCTTCGGCGAAGAAGTTGATCTGTCAGAATGTATTAATACCAGCGCTGGACATACGTTGGGCAACGCGACACCTTGCCGTGGAGGTGTGTAGAAAGCAAAGCCACAATGAGTGGAAACTCACGCATACCGCGGATTCAATTGAATCATTCTACCATTAATTATGTAGCTTTTTGTACCGTTGACAATGGAAATTTATAATAAAAAAAAAGTTTTTTTATATTTTCAAGAAATTATGTAAATCAAATGCAAAATTATACCTATTTTTATGTTTAAAAAAAGAATGGAGTAATTTGAAACTAACTATTTCTTGTGGGAAGATCATTTCCAAATAAAAACAGTGGTAGTTTGCATAGTATTTATTTGTATATGCCATAAAAAGCTTATGGAAAAGCTTAAAATAATAATAAAACAGCCAAACTTAAGGATACGCTCCTTTTAAGTAACAATTAACAAATTAAAAGATGATCCAACGCGTAAAATCTTAGTTTTAAAATCCTAATTGAAACGGTATTTAATCCTATTATTTATAAGATGTCACAGAAGCCACCGAACAGCTGTTAAATAAAAAATAGGCCAAAAAACTTTAGAATCACATTAATCACCATAAAAATCACATTTGATTTATGTCTGCATTTAAGTGCCAAAAGGTAATAAAGCTTAAAATAAAAATGGCGGCAAACAATTTGACAGGTCGATGACGGAATGCGTAAAATTGTCGTGCAAACATTGTAATAAGTGGAACGTGGCATGTGGGAGTTAGTTTTGTGTGTCAATTATTTCGCAGAAACGTATCAAAACCTATACAAAAAATTAAACGTTTTTTTAACATTTCAAATTATTTTTTATGTTGTTTTAGTGCCTTTAAAAATCTTACTTTGACTGACATTCATAATACTATTGTCAAGTCTGCAGACAGACTCGAAAAAACAAACATTACAATAACTGGCTGGTTGACATTTTTTTGCGGTCGCTACAAAACTTATCGGTGGTAACCACACGTGAGTGATTTTTAATTTAATTGTAATACTCGATTTTGTCCAACCGAGCGTACGAAGCAGTCGGGACGGACAGATGTCAATCTACCGCTAACTTTTTTATATAGATAATACATTATAATGATTTTTTTACGACATATGAATGGCCGGGACTTGGCCCGCTTTTTGTCTTTTTATTGTCATGTGTAATGAATTAACGATAGACAAGAAATGATATCGGCATGTGAAATCGTTCGGACGTTTTTTATTGTAATACTTTAGTCACCTACTTAAGACGACCGCGTCATTAGAATAAGTAGTTAGCGTTAGTTTTAAATGGACGCCTTTAAACTGATATGAAATTAATCTGTTCTATGACAAAACTTGTACAAAAAACATGACATATATACATATCGACCAAATCAAACTGCGGTAATGTTCTGAACCATAAGAAAAAACAAATAAAACTAAAGAAAAATAAATTTCTAATTGTAAGATTTTTCTTATTCAGAAATAACAAACTGCAGAATCTCCTGATCACGAAGCGAAATGGCAACACTAATTTCAATTTTCCTTTTTTGTTTCAGGTAAGAATTGGCAACAGAATCAGTTGGCGCACAGTGGCCCCACTCTTACCGGTAATTTCCTATCAATTGTGCGGCCTAAGAACACATTTCATAGAAATTATCCGTACTACTCCCCTGTCCACTTTCACAGAGCCTCGTTCACACCGTTCCAGTTAACTCGCTTGACCACTTGCCTCAACCGGCACTTACATTGTAGTGGATCACGATTGAAACACGTCATTATCTGTGACTCGTATTTAGAGACGGCATAATGAATTAATTAGAATTTTATTAGTTGCTTAAAGACTTGGTTCGTTTGACAATGTTCCCAGTTTGTGATATTAGGCGTGTCTACTTGTCTCGCATATTACTGTGAAGAAGTTAATGGTTTAATCTAAATTTAACGGTGTTGCTCGCTTAGATTGAGTTTTAAAGCAGGCTATATAGGTTTTCGTAATTTCTACTTATACAGCTTAAGTTGAAGCTCGTTTACCTTTACGAGGTAGGATTATTTGCAACACCAATGATATGTATAGCTTAACATAGCTCCTGCAATAATTATACAAAGTTGTATCAGGTATTACGTAACAGTAATATTCTCTCATTTATTATTCGGTAGAGTGATTAACTCTAATTTCTTAATCTCATCATGATTTCATTGACGTCACTATTGGTGCCCAAACTGGTGTGTTTATTGGTGATTGGTGGTCAATTACTCAGTCACTGTTATGATTTTCCTGATTCATTTATTACATGGAATAAATAAGCTCATCTAGAATTGGGTTTTTTCACACATACTATATCATCGATAAAGCTAAAGCTAGTATGATTCAACATTATTCAATGAACCACTCTATCTGGAACATCAGAATTTGTCAGAAATCAGATTAAAATGTTCGGCATTTGTAACAAAAAACTAAATTACAGTAATCAAACCCATGTGACATGCCCACACTTTTTCCTAACATAGTTCTAGAAATATTTTGCACGAGCTCGTAAATCAGTCCGACAATGCTCCGTTCAAACGCTCGCTCCAGTAACTAGATCTGCAAACACCCGCGGCTGCGCAGTAATCGTCAACATCCGAGTTACGCGTTTGCGCAAGTCGAGCTTATACCATTTCCTTTGTGATTACGACACAGCATCAGGCAAGATTTTTCTCAACCAAACCAGTAATGTCCAACTGGAATCTTTGTGGATTTTCTAAGACAGGTAGTCAGTTAATTATCGTTATGATTCACGGGGAATTACGAATTACGTCGTACGGGGAAAGTGTTGAGTAAAAGGAAAATTATTTAAGTTTTTGTTCGTGCAGTAATCATTGTTATTGCGGACTATGTGACGTATCCTTGTTTTTTTCTATAAATAGAGCAATTGGTGATAATGAGTCGGAAAATACTTCGCTGCATTTAAAAATAGTACGGTATTTTGTTCGATTAAAAATAACAGTTATTTATTACCTACGTCATGATCGGGTTTTTTCTTGTTAATTAATCTGATTTTTACCGCCTGTTTGGTCTGCTGGTCGCAAGAATTACTAGCGAATATGGTGTTTTAAGTTCAATTCCCGAATCAGAAAATATATTATCAGGTTTTCAGTATATTTACATGTTTATCTGTGTATATTTTCAGTAGCTGCCTGGAGTTAATTTAATGGCAGTATACTTACCTTCTATTACATAACCGTGAGTATAACCTTAAAGTGCATCTCTGCCATACTCTTTGGTGAGCAGGTACGGTGTTAGGTGTTTATGGGTTAATATCAAATTATTTTTTACCTTTACGAAGTTCATTCAAAGTTAACAAGACATGGTTACAGTGGTTAAAGTGTCTGGGACGGGACAGCCTGTTATCCCATCGCGTGTACGCCTTCTAATTAGTAGGTATGCTTCGGAAATATTACGGGATATGACGTTTACGGGATTACCATGCAGTACCTTTTACTTATACATTCGTAATTATTAATTGCTAGATTTTTACCGCGGTTTCATCCTCGTCTTAAAGCAACTATTCTACGCACCCGGATATTAAGCTGTATTTCATACAAATTACTGTAACCAGACATACAGAGCTACTTCACATTTATAATACTCAATAAGGATAATCTCCCGACTAGCTGTTTCATAAACAAGTAAGAATCGTTCTGGTTTGCAATGAAGGGGTCATTGGATGATGACGATTTAGGGGCCACCGTGGATGGGGCGGGAAGAGTCAGTAAGAGTTTGACACTCCCTGTCCGACTCTTACTGACTAAAACCCATCCATGTTCCTTCCTCAGCCTTCTATATTCCGGGGGCGCGGTAAATCTTTCGAACATCCCGCAGCGAGTAAGGATCGTCCTAAGTTGTGTAGATGCAGAATGTCAATATTTTACGATCATCGTTTGGATGCTGTATTTTGTATTTTTGATGACTTAACCTTATTTGGTTTAATGAGTATTTGTTATTGTGCTACTTGCATTTGAACTTTACAACCTACGTGGTCAGACCGGTATTGTAAGGTATTGACAAAGTTTCATACTTCTGACTAAACTTAACAACCTTTGGGACTAACCGTTGAGCGTACTAATTAAAAAATGCGGATTCTCAATTGATAGGTTTCAAACATTCATAGACTATCGCTCGACCTTGATCGGTCAAAAAAAATCACATAACTCCTCAATTCCATCCAATAAAAAAAGCATCCAAAAATATATTATTTAAAAAGATCTTTGAGTAAAAAATTCCAAATATTTTAAGAAAACGAGGACATAGGAATTCTTATATATTCCATCCATTAAGAATACCGTAACAATGACTGGATCTAGTTAGTCACACATGCTTCTCAGTAATCGCTGTAAAATTTTACTATCGTTTTCCTTCTAGAAACCAGCTGACCATCGACCTCGTAAAACAAAAACCTATTGTCTGAGACAAAATAAAAAATATGCTGGTCGAGTGTGAACCGGATTTTTTTCAACAACCATATTTACTTGAGCCCTGGTGCTGAAGAATTTACTTCTTGTTAGAGATCCTTTTAAAATGGTGGGTATTTCTCGAAAATCATAAAGGATTAAGTGGTAACAATTATCAAGCTAATATTTTATAATCCTAACCTTTTGTGGTTCAATTAAAATTCTTTTTCTGTCATCCTTTTCAATACAAAAATATTTTTAACACGCAAATAATTTTGCCATTATCTTTTTATCATTTTTTGATTAATTGCATTTTAATATAGGCTTAAACTAAATTTATAACATTTTCAAATTTTTATTTAATTTTCTATTCTATTAAAAATAATCTTTAGGTACTATAAAAATTTGGAGATACATGGTGTAGACTGTGCTTGCATAAAAGTTTTTGTTTTTTTTTTATGCACGGACAAGTTCAAGTCCTCACCGAAAGTTTACATATTTAGAACTACAAAACTATAACAAAATCTATAACCAAAATACCGACGCACGTATGCTGTATGTATATATATATATATAATAGGTATATTGTATACGTTAATGCGTTCGGCGATTGTGTGATGTATTCATATTTATGCGCGGAGGCCTTAACTGCGGTATCTAGTGGCTTAAGTATAGGCTGTAACAAATTCCAAATTAATAACGATCCTCTGGGCACCGGCGCGTCTTCAACGACTTCAACTTTAAACAGGGCGATGCCGTAGTTAGTTCAATAGTTTTTTTTATAGGTTTACGTGTTTCTTTAGAGGTTTTTACATAGAAATATTGTTTTTTTTTTTGTTAAAACATTTAAAATATAAAAAAAACAAATAGAATAAGCAGACTCTTTTATGTACGTTACCTGTTATTTAATACATATGGTACTAGGTTTTATCTAGAACGTTGAATTAGATTTGTGTTTAAAAAAAGAAATTAAAAAAATGACATAAAAATGTTAACTTGATTTTTCTCAACCACATTATTTTATCTAAAAAAGTAAATATTTATGTGATCTTACTAAAGAGAAAATAACAGTGACAGTGCTTTTGTTATTTAACCACATTAATGTTATAAATTCACAAGATTCTCTGTCAAATTAAAAAAATCTAAAAAAAACTCACTCCAAAAATATAATGAAGTACAGACAACAACCTGTATACAGCCAAGAACACCTGTTCAACCGGCCTATACGTATAAATAACCCAATCCGAGTGAAATTACTTTTGTCCACAACGCTAGAAAGCACCATTGTACCTCCATTAATAGCCATTACACTTTGGAAGCTACTCTTATTCGATTTACGATTACAATTCGATGCAGCACTCGATTCGTATTTAGGGCGTTCAAATCGATTCACTTTACAGAAGTCGTGAAATTTTTAAATTCGGTAGTGGTATTCCAATTTCAATTATGATGCTTCCAATTTGGAATAAGAACAAAAATTCTTAAGAACTCTTTGTCGGTGTTCGATTTAAACAACGAAACGGTAACAACTGATTGCTACACAAAGATAAACGGAAACTTGTACGTGAAACGGAAAAACTGTTATTCAAAATTCAAGATGTGTAATTTAGAAAATAAGTTTACTTAATTATTATAATATGTCATGGTGATACAAAACATCTCAGAAGTATATAATTATCATTAAAATTATTAATTATTATAATCTTGATTTGTTGATACAAGAATAAGTCACCGACAAAACGCCGTCAACTATGTCATTTGCGTGATCATGAAATCTCGTCACAGAAAAAATCAAAGGAACATTTACATTAACACTAACGGTGACCACAGGGGCCATGTGTTTTTGCAATCACTATTCAGCTGTGAGAGCGAAACCAAGCTAGTAACGCCATATAGCACCGTCTCTTTTTCACAACGAAATTATTCCTGCATTGACACGTCACGGTAAGAGCCCAGTTAAAAGATTTCTTGTTGAATATCCTAACATTATGATATTGTTACCGGTTATTGTTCTGTTTATGATCATTAAAATTTGATCAATTTACTGATGATTATCACAAAATTGTATCATAATGACTAACATTGAGATCTCATACATTTTGTACACATTTTTTTTCTATTTTACATTTATAGGTATTCTTCTTTTTGTCATAACATAGAGCTATAATCATTTAGACCTACAAAATATTTTGTACCTATTAAATTAATGTTATTATTATTTTCACAGTCCATTACTAAGGAAACGCATCAGAATTCACTACTGTTGAATATTTAGCTACTATTTAGCAGTAATATATTAGGGGCAATTTACATCCGTAAGCTTTAGTCGGAGCACGTAGCTTATTAAAACATAATTCAGACAATGCGACGATATAGCTATGGGCTTTGCATTGTTTTGTGACACGAGATAAATCTTACTTTAAGCAGGTCGGTGTATAATGACCAGGATTTTGGTATGAAGTAGGACAGTCTTGAAAGCGTTAATAATAGCACAAGTAAATGTCAGGTAACAAAATAGATTTTGTTTTTAGCGTATAATTTAGGTGCTGTAATATTTAAAAAAAAACTTTTATTTTATTTGTTAAACTATATTTGCAGCTTGCATCAGTACATTGTATTTTACATACTGTCTAGCGAGCCATTTTTTCACACTAGGAATAACACTCAAACTTACGAAAAAAATTGTAGCATGATAAAAAATCCTGCTCGCTTAAACATTTTTCTTAGTAACAACAACCTGTATTAACTGTTAATACAAGTGGTTGATGTCAAACGTAATGTCCTAAAAAATTAAGCATACTTGGCTACTCTATTTCGAACAAATGTCGTCCAAATCACATCAGATCTAAGATCATTAACAATGAGAGCACCTGTTCCTCTATTTGTGGTCGGTTTGACGCACATTAACTCAAGCGATACGCGTGCCTACATTGATATGGCAGATAGTGTAGAAGAATGATATAATGTCGCCGGTACATACAAGCCAATCTGTAGTTTATTTAGTTTCAGTTGCCATGTTTTTTTATGGTGTCTAATGATGAGATGACGTGTTACCTTGTTACCAGGTTGTTGAAGACAGATAGCCATTCACTCCGTACAGATAATTCTTAACTGTAAGCCGAATCCAAAATGTTTAAAATGCAGCATAATACTCTTTCGTTAATAACATGAAACAAAAACAATGAGAAGCAGTGCGAAATCAGGTTCATCATAGGCCTATATTGTCCCACTTTTGGACACAGGCTTCTTTTCATAGATATATGGGCATAAGATCACCATGCTTGCTCTACTAGGCGGATTGACGATTTCAGACTTTTTAACTTAAAATTCCCTCACGATGTTTTCCTTCACCGACAGTCAGTGATGACTAAGATATACATACTTAGAAAGTACCTACTTAGAACTTTAGAAAAGTCACGTTGGTACTTGCCAGGTTTCGAAGTCATATACTCGTATACGAGATGCCTTAAGCACTAGGCTACCACGACTTCTTCATCAAGTTTATAGTTAAGGCTTTAAAGTTCGGTCTTTCTTTATCATATTGATATTATTATCTTTGATTTATTATATTCTTCTTCCTCGACAAACACACCTTATGATTAGTCAGTATAACTAATCCTACTTTTTGAATACTAAACCTGAGCACAAAATATTTAGTTCCCACGGATCTAAATTATAAAGATATACCTAGCAATTCTGATCGCCCTAAAAAGGTAAGCAGCGTAATGGTAATCTAAGTTTGTTCAAGTAATTCCATCTTCAAGGCTACAATAGATTTTATTTGAAAGGTAAGTGTAGGCAATAACAGGTTTATGTGACAGTCAATTAAAGACACTTTGTTTGTTCCATAAATCATAGAATGATGAAATTAGATCCGATCTGATTTAATTGAACAAGCATTGAGCAATCGCGGTTCGGTTTTATGGGACTTATTAGGTAATTTCATACGATACCAATGTTATCATAATAAAATAAGCTTACTTCAACTATGTTTTTTATTCAGTGCTAAAATCTCCCCTGTACAAATACTATTTCTGGGAATGTGAGGTGCGACACCATGATGTGGTCGTCGTGAAATCTTTGGTCTAATTTTTGGTTGTGGTTTTCCTAAAATCATTTTTTAGGTAACACGAGTCATTATGGTAAACTTTGGAGGAAGCTTATGACTAACAAATTGATATAATTATAATGAAACGTATTTTGGCCTTACCGAGACATCATCTTTTCTGTGTTAAAGCGAATTTCATTCTTAAATGAGTTTGCTTAAAATTGATTTTGCGAAACGCATATTGAGAGACTGGTTGAAAAATGATGACTGTTAATAAAAACAACATGATGTTACAACACTAATTATAACAATTCCTTTTTTAAATTCAACGTGTACAGGTGGCCAGTGTTAATATACCTACCTTCACTTTTGATTTACAGTTTACCGCCGGATGTGGTATTACGGACAATTAAAACATATTCAATGTAGCTACGGCTACTAGCCTTCTAAACTTTATTAATGCCTGTGAAATTAAAATCTAATCTTTTATATTTAAGTTTTAATATCTTGTAAACGGTTTTTATACCTATCGTTTAAAGTAGTGATGCCCAATGGATTAAAATTAAAACCGAGGAATGCATTTCATTTTCGTATTTTTTTTTACAATCATCTCTAAAAACTAATACTAATTAATCAAGGACATAAGTGAAATACAGACATCTCTGCACCGTGTTAGTACTTGCCCAAAGTGGAAGGTAAATTTATTCTGATCCAGCCTGTCCCTTGCTGTCCTCCCCCAGCGACGCCCTAAGCCGAGGCCCGTACCCCACTAGGGGGTGCCCTTAGCGTGTAGTCGCTTAGTTTTGTAAGTTAAGCCCTGGCTGGAGGCCCTAAATTTATTTAAGGCACTTCACAGGCAAGCCCGGTTAAGCAGTCGACAACCTTCTAGGTTGACCTGCGAGATGCCATACAAAAAAAAAAAAAAAAAGTGGAAGGTAAATTTTTCTTTGGGCAAGGAAATCATAGTAGCAACATTTAAATCAGATTATGTACGTTTACATTATACAAAGAAAAGCATTATTAAATATAAGTACAAAGCTTGAGACTCCTCATTACGCCGTTAAATTAAACGATATAAATATAATCCTGTCAGAATAGAGTCTGAATCAAGGTGAGTCGATTATCGATAATTAATTGTTATCGATAAAATGTCTCATTCCCTAAGAATATTGCCCCACAAAACTGCGTAACACAGGACACATGCATACGCGTACATTATAAAACAATATCAAAACGTTACGTAACCATACAAGCAAGTGTGTCTCAATCTTGTCGCAGGCATTATCATAAATCTTGATCAACATCTACGTTTAGATGTTAATGGGAGCCTCGATTTATTAATGCCCTATTCTTTCTTGGAATGTTGACGATCGCTGGCCCATGGCGTTCCATTGTAATCTCGATTTTCTAATAGTTATTGCCTAATGAAATCTCGGGGATCAGGTTACTATTAATTGTTTGTGTTCATGTATTTTATGATATTTTTTGTTTATGATTCTTTAGGTAATGGTAGTTTTTGGAGATAAATTTGTATTTACATAATAAAATGGGCGTTTACGCCTACGATTAGTTGCTGTATATTGTTTGTTATATGTAAGTTTTATCAGAGCTCGAGTAGCTACATATAATTTAGCACAACCAGTCTCGGAATACCGTAGAGTTTAAGACGGCGATATAACTCAAAGATTCAAAAAAAAAAGGTTTAAGAGTTTAGGAACCGCCGTTCCTCCGTTTTTTCAAAGATTTTCAAAAATATAAAAGACTCGAATAACGAAATAAACTAACTTTAAACTTGTGAAAAAAAACTGCAAGTATTTTTTAAACAAATGTAAATATCGTAATTACGTGTAAGTTAAGTTCAAACGACACTTACAACAATGTGTGTAATAAATTTTATGGTGCGATTTCTAGTACCTCTTTATTTCTTATATCTATATGAGTATAGTATAGTATGTTTGTATGTTGAGTGCTTAATCTTGACCTTCAATTAGTGTAGTTTATTGTTCAATGTTTGCATAAGATACAAAGACTTAGGTTTAGTAAGAAATAATTTGAAGGATTAGTCATTCGTGAGGTTGTATAAGTAAGCTTTTTATACTATATTTTCAATAGGTCGCCCGTCGGAGAATAGGATTAATAATGCTAAATTCACTCATTTTCAAGTACAACAAGCTCAAACGTTTAAATATCACGAACATTTATTAAATTATTTATATTTGAATTTCAGTTGTATCAATTTTAAATTAGTAAATGTCAAAATAAAAAATAAAAAAAACTATTAATTGATTCCGAATAGAAATCACCCTGTCTCTAAATAACCAATTAGGTACTTTGGATTTACAAAAATATCTAACTTATTAAAAATAAACCAAAAAAAAAAACAAAATCCTGCTGACATTTTTCGATAAGAGAGATTGGATGATCGACCGACCCTAAACCAATAAAGTCGCGACCATACCTCTGCAGTTGCGCAATCGCCTACCTGTCGCAACGTTTAGTCTGGACAAACACCGTTCAACAAACACTAGTCTGTCAGCTCCCATTGTTTGTGTTTAGGCAAACAACGTGGGATGGCTAGTGATAGACGTCATACGCCTCTGTGTTTTAGAAGTTGATTGTATTGGCATTGGTTGTAGTTGAAAACTATTGAAAATTGAGATTAGTATGCCTGTTTGTATCTAGATGCGTTTGTATTTAGATAAAAACGTTGTTTTTATATATTTAGATGACAATAGAGGAACTTGTGGCTAATTAATAGCCGCACGGGTCGATAGATCAAAAGTTGTAGGCCCTACTGAGACTCCATTTTGCCTCGGAAAAGACGTTAACAGTCATTACGTTAGTCAGAAGCCAGAAAGTCTGACAACCAGTTTTACCAAGGGTTCAAGGGAGGTGTCACAGTCAAGGCAGTCGCTCCATGAACCACTGGTATTCGGCTGCATACGGTTAGACTGGAAGCCGACCCCAAGATGTTCGGGTAGAGGCTAGGCAGATTATAAATTAGATGACTTCAAGCCGGGATGTTCTTCTGATGGCAAGTGGTCACTGTCAACTACACCCTTACTCTGAAGAGAAGACGTCCAGACATCAAGAACATCTGTGATTATCAATATTTTCAAAGTAATTAAAACTTATAAATAGAATGCTTTAACGGATAAAATTTATGGGTTCGGCGAAGGACTTATAGAAATGAGGCACAGAAGAAAGTACGTATAAACTAATATAATAATAAAACAAAAAACTATATACACATCACAAGATAGAAAGTAAGACAGTCATTAGTTAATATTCACATAAAAGGTTATTTATAAAAATATTTCACGCAGAACGATTCCCGCGCGATACCGCGACGCACTTGCCGCGTGAAATATTTAGATTAACCTTTTATGTGAATAATAACTTGTGACTATCTTACTTTCTATCCTGTGATTTGTGTATATACTTTTGTTTTATTATTATATTATTTTTTTAAACGTACTTTCTCTGTGCCTCATTTTCTATAAGTCCTTCGCCGAACCCATAAACTTTATCCGTTAAAATGCATTTTTTTTATTTTTCACCTTTTGCCAAATTTTGCATTCAATTCTAGTCATAATTTTCTTGTATCGTTATAAAAGGAAATTATAAGCGGGAAAATCGCGCAAAGAATTTTCCTGTAACCTAACTACACAAATAAATTCTTAGAGAATGGACTTTGCAACTTCAAACACATATAGAAAGTACCAGGAAACATTCCAACCAATCAACAAAGTACTCAAAATTCAATATCTAACAATAATACTTATACAGCTTTCTGTAGAATAACAACAATGCTATTTGCCACATCTGAACGGGCCGTCTTTCCCACCGCACTCATGCGCAGGTCGAACACACACTCGCAAGCTTTTGTCTGCCCACTACCGCCGGACAATAGCGTGATGTCATAGAAGGGTACCGCGTACGACTACAAGAATTGCACAGATATACGTGAGATAGAAGTGGCTTATGACTATGAAATTGATTTAATAGTAGATATTTTTTTATTTTTTATTTTTCCTTTTATTCCCTCTGTATAAAACTCATTTTTATTAAACACTTAACCATGATACCAGCTTTCCATATCACAGACTTTGAATGTTGTGATATTGTATAACGAGGACAATGAACATGATATTATTAAAAAAGAAGATATAGATTGATTGAGTAGAGCTATCAAATACGCAGGCACATGTATAATTGCTGCTGGCCATAGACCATAATAAAAACGTCCGTTATGCCGTTAATTGCTATGCTAAGGCCTCTTCTCATACAAAGAAGGCAGAAGAATTGATCATCTTGCTCAAAGGCGATTTTTAACTTTTTATATCAAGGTTTATTCGCAATTTTTTCCTTTACCGTTAGTCAGTAGCGTCTAAGATACATTTTGAAATTTCCTTCTTTCCATTTATCTTAATGGTCGTAGTTTAGTAGGACTATCGTATTTTAGATTTTTTTTGCATCTATTACAATAAGCTTCTTCTTCTCTGGCGTCACACTCTTGGCAGAGTGGTCGTGGTCGTCATGACAAGGTGGTAGCAAGCTTCACAATTCGTCGTCATTCCTCTCGTACTGTTGCTTGCCTCAGCCTTATTACATTCGGCTGGGTCACTTCTAAAAACTTTAGTTCTCCAATGCCACACAAGTCAAGTGCGCACGTGTCATAAAACCAATGTTAGCGTGCAGCCCATTCCGTCACCTCACAATGTGGCCTGCCTGCTCGTTGTGTAGCCCGGTGGATTTATGCGAGCCTGGTACTTTGCAGCTTTATATTATCATAATTGATATGAAATAATGTTGTTTAAACATTTTTTGTTTATCTTTCATTTGAAATAGACATTTTTGTAATTAGTTGCTGCGTCGTTAAATGTCGTAGTTTTCAGATTAAATCTTAAGCCATTTGATTGAGTGTTTTTTTTGTAATGTGTTTTCATTGAAAGCTTTTAATGCTGATTTTAATAAGAATTTTTATATATACTTAGTTAAACAGACTCATGTTTTATGGTATTCTTTTATCCGAAAGCAAAATACTCATCTATCGATATATGTATAGGACAAGACATTTTATAAAATGCCTTGTCCTGAATGACTGACGGATCAACGCACAGCCTAAACAGCTGATCGTAGAGACCTTAAACTTGGAGGGTGTATTCTTTGTATGACGTAGGCATCCGATAAGAAATGATTTTCCAAAATTCAACCCCTAAGGACATGAAAAAGGGGGCAAAGTTTGTATGAAACTGTGTCATTTTTCATTTGAATTCGTATAGCCCATGCGGTCAAAACCGCTGACGGAAAGCTAGTTTGAAATAAACATTGTGGTACCTAATTAGTTATTACGTCATTTAGTTTTTCAATGGGACTTGCAGTCTAGCAGTTTTCATGAAAATGATCATACTAAACCCATCCTAGTATAAAGCTGAACATGGCCCATACTGCATCTGAAACAGATCATCCGAAACCATCATATACTGCCATGTATGCTCCTATTATTCCCATTATTAAACCAGGAAATATAAACAACTGTAGGTATAAAGATACGCAATGAACTTCAGACAGATGAATGACCAATTGTGTTACAGTAATACCATTAATACGTTTCTATGTCGAAAATTGAATGTCGTACAAATTATCTTGACGGTACTTGAGAGGGAAATTGTTTAGTGTCATTGTACGATAGATGGTAAAGGTGGTTTGAATAATAGTTTTTTGAAAACATCTGATACAAATTGTCCGGTTAAACAGGTCGAATGCTGTTAGAAGCACCCTGCAAGAGGTCATGTAGAAAAAAAAAACATCTGATACAACTGAAGTTGAAATTAATCAGGATTTTCAATAATTAGGACTACTGTTTTAGTGTTAAATTGGTACAAAAACTGTGAAAACTTTTTTAAAAAGGAATATCATTTCTCAAAATGAGTACAATAAGATGGCAGCCTTGAGAAGGTCGTAAGGTGAAGAATACAATAAACGTATAACTGATCATTTTGTGTACGAAAAAATCGATCAAGGGTGAGTAAACTTTACTTGTTAGGTACTTACAAACTATAGAAAAAAAATTCTTAGTAATTCAAGGTGTGGCTTTATTTTAAGTTGCAATATAAAACGAAAACTCCTGTATTTTGGAAAATATCTATACAATATTATATTGGTGAAAGATTCATGATGTGAACGATTTGAGAAAAACAACCGTCAAAAACCGTCCAGCCGTTTGGGCTGTAGGGCGTGCCAAAGAAATGCACATACATACATACATATACTCGAAAAACATAACCCTCCTTCTGTCGTAGTCGGGTAATAATGCAAATTCTTGATCAAAGACCCCGGCACCTCATAAGGACCAGTCCTTAAAATCAAAACACCCAAATTGACCATTTCAAAATTAAACCGCTCAATCAACTAAACGTCCTAAAGGCTGGCAATTTTAACGTTAGCCAATATCCCAATAATACCAATTACAATATTTTCAATCCCGTAGACTGCTTCAAATCACAATAGAGGTACAATCAACAACAAATTAGTTATTCAACTTGATCGATCGGTCGAAATCAAACAATCAACATAATCTGTTTATTGACTATGGAAAATCGCAAACTACCTCTATAAAAATGTAGGAACAGGGTTGCCAGCATTGTTTGGGTTTATTTCGGTGATTTATGGTGATACAAAAAAGAAATCCTGAAATTGAAATGAATTAAAA
This sequence comes from Pyrrhia umbra, assembly GCA_963891755.1. Taxonomy (NCBI): domain Eukaryota; kingdom Metazoa; phylum Arthropoda; class Insecta; order Lepidoptera; family Noctuidae; genus Pyrrhia; species Pyrrhia umbra. The sequence goes on from OY982935.1 coordinate 6,392,027, forward strand.
TATGTAACTATTGATCATAAAATGTGAAGGAAACTATAAAATAGACATTAAAAAAATCCGTCATCAAAGTTGATTCCTAATTAAGAAACAGTTAGCTTCAGTAGAAAAACAAATAAATCTTTATTGAGACAGATACGAATACATCAGAATTAATCAGTTGAAGCAAAAAAAAAACAGTAAACTTAATTGAGCAGTATACTATGCAAATAAAAAATGGCCGTCAGAAAACAGTTACCAAATCTTTCTCAAAGTATAAAGTATTTATTTTTAACCCGAAAATAAGACAACAATAAAAAAAGTCTCGTAAATTCGACCTGTCACATTAATCATGTCAATGCCAATGCAGCAACAATGAGAAAAACCTGCAGTCAACCCTACAAAGCTCAATTTCACAAACCTACAAATAAAATCGAAGTAATTTTCCCCGACAAAGTGCGCATCGCACTAATGATAGTTTATAGCGTAACTGTACGCGTGCGGACCGGCGCGAGCGCACCCACCAATTATAATCAGGAGCGATTCGTGGGTTATTATTTTCATGCCCGATTTGATCGTGTCCGTTTTAGTACGTCACGAATGTGATAAGACGTTTTGAAATAAGAATCAACTTTTTTTTTTCCGTAAAATTCGGGTTTTTTAACGATGCGGTAAATAAAGGTTTTGTTTGAAGATTGAGTTTCAGAATCGCGAAATAGTTTGATAAAATGGAACTGAAAGTGAACAAGTTAAGGATGATTTTATTCGTAACTAGCCTATAAAGTACAAATGTCAAGTCAATTATTTTAGGAACATAACGAAAATAATTGACAATCTGATTATGAGTTAGTTAGTTATAACGATAGAAAGACATTTAGATCCATCAAGTTTAGTTTCAAAGCAATTAGCTTAAATAATGTTAAAGGTGTTGTAGGTTTGGCAGACTCATCATTAATTTATTAGTCTTTAATTTTAATTTATTTTCGCTGGTTTCGTCTGGCCTCTCCCATGACATGTCACTGAGCTCGGTTAGTCCAGTAGTAGACTGACACGAGCTGATCATGATAATGCTGTTGATGATACATCTAAATTTATCATATATTGTGCGTTCATTCTTTTAAAACTTTAGAAAAGTAAAAATCAAGAACAAAAATATAAATTAAAACAAAATTTAAAATCCTCTGACTTATAATTTTCATCTCGACAACTAGAATACACCAGTTACCGATGTCTAAACGATTGCTGCAAATCAAGCGGTATTTTTCATTATACTTCACAATCGGACCGGTCACTGTCCATCCAACGCGTAGGACGTCTTATCTGTGCACCGACTTGAGAACTAGAATTGTCGTTGCACAAGGGAATTTAGATTTCAAAAAGAGACTGGCAATACGATAGTTTAAAGGACAAGCTTTTAAATTTATCTCTGTTGTTAAGGAAAGGGAAAAAAGGGATTATGTCGTCGTTAAAGTCGGGGAAAACGGATGGCAATCATCCTCTAAGGCGTAGGTTTGCAATTTGTCACTGTTTTTATTGCATCAAATAATTAAAGGCAATTTATTTTATGTTAGATGAGTGCCCGTGTGGTCTTGGCTATAGAATATGTTTTTTTTTATCAAAACAAAATAATTTATTATACTTTTGGAAATAATTGCTATTTTTATTTGTGCAAAATATCAACGCTCCTTTCTATAAATTCATTATCATTGGGATCTCTAATTATCCAAAAGAATTTTATTTATGTTTATTTCAAAAAGACATAATTATTATTACGACAATTCAGACCAAATGTATTACACAGATTTGGAATCCAGTTAAATAAGCCCCTTCAGACTGACAGTACCAACAGGACAGAATCAATTTATGTGTAATTCTGCCTTTAATAACCGTTGCGCCATTGACGCGATCAAGCTTTGCTCAATCGACAGCCAGCCCTAACTCAGTCGAAGAAATCAGGTTTCCTAAGAGATCGTCCGTTTTCTAATACGTCCATATTTAATTGTTTCAGGTACATTGCTTAGAATCGAGAGTTAAGTGGAAGTTGTTTTAATATTTAATTGAAGCTGCCAGTAAGTAAGGAACTATTACACGTATAGAAAAATGAATTCTAGAATAGGTAAAAGAAGATGGAGGAAGCGCGTTTGATGGTAAAGGTTCAGATAAGGTCATTTTTTTACCTGACTAAAGAGATTTTAGGAATTTATGTGTGTATATTTATCTGTTTTTTTTTATATCTTCTTGTTAATGAAGAAATATTGATCCATACAGAAAATTAATAGAACATTAATTTTGAATTGACAGACATCGTAGACCTGTACCTACCTACGTTATTCTTACATCCATATAAAATTCTTTGTCCTGAATGACTGGCGGATCAACGCACAGCCTAAACCGCTGATCGTAGAGACCTGAAACTTGGAGGGTGTGTTTTTTGTATGGCTTAGTAGGCATCCGATGAGAAAGGATTTTCAGAAATTCTTCTCCTAAGGGGGTGAAAAAGGGGGTATAGCTTGTATGAAACTCTGTCAATTTAAATTTGAATTAGTATAGGTCAAGCGGGCGAAGCCGCTGGAGGAAAGCTAGTAATATTATAAATGTGAAAGTTTGTGAGGATTTATGTATGTTTGTAACTCTTTCACGCAAAAACTACTGAATACATTCGGATAGAATTTGGTACACATATAGTTTATAACCTGGAATAACACATAAGATACATTTTGTCTAGGTGCGCGAAATAATTCTATCAAAATACGTGGTAAACTGCAGGAAACAGCTAGTTTTTTAACAAGGTTCTAAAATAGGAAAGATTCTAGAAATGTTGATAGCATAGAAAGATGTGAATCTCTATTGGTTGCTACACTGAGATAGGCGATAATAACCTATCATTACACAGAGCAGTTTATCAACCCACCACCCACGCACATTTGTGTTCAACACGGTTTCTTCAAGTAAATAGAGCTTTGACACTTAGTATAACTTTACGCAACACCACGCAGAACAATGTACTATTTTCTATTTGTCTTTGGAACGTGAAACAAATATTAAGTAGGAAAGTACCTACATTTTCATTTAAACGATTAAGGGCCTGCATGTACACCGTATTTTTTAAATTGTAGCACATATTTACGCTTGTAGCAATAGGTCAAGTACGAAATTTCATTCAAATCCATTCAGTGGGTTTTGAGTGAAAAAGTAAAAAAACAACTCAAGAAAGAGTCACGAAAACTATATTTAAATTATATAAATTAAATCCAATCATCAATATTAAACTAAGTTTCAATTTACACAATTCCACAATTAAATCAGATTACAAAATTAGGAATGCAACTACTAAGTACAGCTTCCAATTAATTAAATCAATTACCATAATTTGACATAAACAAAGATCTCAATGAAATATCTTAGCTTATGCAACTAATGCTATTCATTAAAGAGGCAGAACTCGATGCGATGAACAAACTGTTACTTTCTATAAAAAGCTGTACCTTAGCCCAGTACCTACCGGTTCTAATAGTATAAACACATAATAATCCCATAAAAACTACGCATCACCGTGATGACCATCAAGGGGGGACCATCTTAGCATTTTCCCAAGTAGGCAAGTTAGGGTCGGCATCCAGTCTAACCAGATGCAGTATCAGTATTTTACGCGGAACGACTACCGCCTGACCTCTACAACCTAACTAGTAAAGATACCGACATAAAAAAATCAAAAGAAAAATATTCAAAAATATTCAAAAATATTCAAAATTATAACTCATTTGAAATAAAAAAAAAAATTAAACTAATTACTACCTACTGTACTAACTATTCTATTAAAATAATTATACTAAAGTTGCAAAGGGAAAAAACAGAGTTGCGTTCGCGCAATGCTCGCGGTCGTCCCGCAGTTGTTCGATTCGGATTAGCGAATGAGTTTACTGGCTATTAGTGCGTGATTTATGATGTGACTCGCAACGAACGGGCCCGATGGACCGGGACGGCGCTGCGTGAGATCTAGGGGTAATGCCGATAAATATCGATAGTTGATCGGTTATCGATAACGGCTGGTAGCGGATTGTACGTCGATAAATGTGCGATTAGATATTGATAGGTTGGTGGTTTTGTGTCTTTCCTTTTATTTAGAGATGTTACTCGTAGGATAGGGTCTAAAGCAATTTTATTATTTAAGAAGTGAAAATTAAATATAGTGTTAGTATTTCAAATGTAAGTACTCAAATAACAATAAAGATGCTAAATGACGTTAAATCATTTTTTGTGCTTATAAATAATATGCATCACGAAAGGATGTTTTCTTCACAATGTGCCTACAATAAGTTCATTTACTATGTAATACTAATGGCATAGTATAAAAGTTAATAAAACAACACAAAATCTATCGACACTTCGCCATCCCTAGCCGCCCGCCGACCGGTACAGGTGCGTTAGGTTCTCACCGCTGCGCGTACGCAACACACACGACGATTTGTCCGCAGATAACCATCTCGGGATCGCCACTTTATTTGTCGCTCGCCGCGAACTGACCAGAAATTAAAACGAGGCCGTATTTCAATTCTACGTTTTCGTTTTATTCAACTATGGCGAAGCGAAAACGTGTTGTCATTTTTGTTTTGTTTTTGGAAAGTAAATTAAAAGAGGTGAATAGTTTTTGTTGCGTCGTTTTTGTTATTGCAAAATCAGGATTAGAATTGCAAAATCGCTTAATATAATTTAACATGTTAACTAATGTGAACGTAGAAAGTTTTGACGGATAATAAACAGCTTTTACTTGAATAATATGTTTGAGACATTAGAGATTACAGCTTCATTAAGAATCGTCTATCTTGACAATAAAAATCTTAGCATCATTAAAAAGATAAAGATTTCAATAAAACGTATATCGAATTTAAAACTAAAACGACGTACTTATTAATCGACATCTAGTCGTCTGTCTCTATCATGTCTCTAATGACGGTGCTGTCAAACGTCTAGAAAGCACTATTAGCCGGAATGATTCAATTAAAATGAGTTATTGACCATCGATATTTATCGTACCACTTGTTTAAAGTAGGTACGTAACTATTCGAATTAGTTTCGATGTCTTTCCCTTCCCTATCGCGGCGTCGATTTTTTTTATGTTTTTATTTGCATATTAATTTACGAACTAATTAATTGTCGTAGGCATCTGTGCTGCGGGCCCTTTGAGTATTATTACTGGCTATAAAATTATATAGGGTGCTTAAAAACGGCGAATTTTAGTATTTTAAGCACGTTTAGTAAAAGTGTCAATGTGGTTGGTAAAACTATGATACTGATCTTTATAACATCATCGTGTACCGCTGACATCTTGGTTTAATTAATTATTTATTTAATAATATTATTAAATTAAATTAATCTTATCTTTTATCTGGGAGTTTCTTTTGATTTGAAATCTAATTGGAATAAAAAAAATCTCTCACGCTTTTATCGACATAATTAAACGAAATATTTTTAACTATTTATTATAAAAACCCTATAATAGCGTGTTTGTGTATATGTGTAAGAACATCACAGAGATAGCCGTCTATGTCTGCCTATATTTTGAATGTAATTTTTTATAAGAATTAGGCAAGAACTAAACGTTTCTGAGACGTCAAATTACAAACTATTCATTGAAATAAAGGTTACTTTTTGCGAATCATTTGTCAGTTTCCTTTCTCAAAATGTTGAGTTTACCTACCTATAGGTTTTCAATCAAAAGTATTTCTTACTAGTGGTGAAACACTCCAATAAAAACAAGCCTATGTTTCCAGGGGGGTTAGACAAGTGGCAAAACGCTAACGCTCAATGTATGGGAATGACATTCGTTTACGACTAGCTATATGTCATTCCCATACATTGAGCGTTAGCGTTTTGCCACTTGTCTAACCCCCCAGGTTCTAATATCATCCCGTTTCATCTAAATCGCTTCAAATAAAAAGCGAAAAAATTTTTTACTTTACATTAATTAGTTACTTTTGCATTAATTATGATATTAGTAAGGATTTAAGTTTTCTATTCATAAAATACATCGATGGACCGGCCTAACATCAATAAAATGAAAGAGGTCGTTCAAGTTTCATACCTATTGATTTATAAACGTTTAAATAACTAGATGATGTCAACATTATTTCGATCTCATCTCTACATGCTTATCATTTTATCAAAATACCCGCACAGCTACTTAAAACTAATTATGTTACCATACTAAAAGTTACAGGTTAATAAGCGATTACAATAGTCGATTTATCTTGAGACGTATCTCGAGATCCTATCTCAGTCGAACCACAAAGCAAACATGGTGCGGATGACCAGACCTGTATATGTGACATTTATTCATAGCCCTGTCTATGAAATTATAATTAATAAAAATATAGAAGGTTATTTTTTTGTATTATTATTGAGACCAATTTATGTTGTGTATAAAATCCTAGAAAATAATTATAAAATATAGTTATATGAATTTAATTGAAAAAAAAACAAATACAATCAAGAATATTTTTAAGTAATCTCTTCTCAGTGACCCCTAAATGATTTTAAGATCCTTCACATAAATAAAATCCTTATATTTTTATGTGGACTTTAACATCCAACGCAAAATCTGCATTAAAAATAATACCTACCTCACAAAAATAAATTATCAAAGAATTTAATTAAACAATACCATTTATCAGACTTTAAAATACCAAAACTAATCACCACCTTAAAAAAGAAAAAAAAACTGATCAAAAAAACTAAAACGTGTCGACAGTGAAAAACAATATTTAGACTATAAATAAAAATTATATTATTAAATTAATATCAAAACCTGCACTATGAACAAGGCCGTGTAAAAAATTATGTAGAAAGTAGAATGACAACGCACACCAGTGCGCCCGGTCCGTTGATTAGGTGGCTGTGTGAACGAGCCACCGCTATACAATGTTGCTAGATGCGACACTTGAACGTAGTTACAGAAGAAAGTGATTATTTTTTTGTTTGAAAGAAAAGTAAGGAAATATTATCTAACTATAATCTATTCTCAAGTAGCTGTTGCTAAAGTACAGTGGAATTTTCAGAAAAAAATATATAGGTGTTATAAATACGAAAGGAGTTTGTTACGCTTTCACGGTACAATGGTGGAACCGATTTGGATAAAATTTGGTATAGAGATAGTTGGGAGACAATTATAGCCTATTTTTTATTTGAATGCGTGAAGTAATTTCTTCAGGACGCGCAGAAAACAGTATGTTTTACAATTAAGAAAAAAATCTATTACTAGCTTGTAAACTTCACCATACAGTTTAGAGCTATATTTGTATTATAGTAAATAATTCATGTTCAGTATAAAATGGTTGATAAACTTCAAATAAATAAAAAAAAACTGATTTAAGAAAAAACTCACAACCCATTCATGTTAAACCAAACCACGCTCAAGCTACATCGCATTCTACAATAACTTAGTACAAGCCACATCCAGTCATACGTTTTTAAGTAACACACATGTAAGTTATCTCCTTTTACTGTTACTTGTAAGCAGATATACGAAGATTAAGGATGTAACTACATAACCATAGGAGACATTGTATTAGGTTCAGCTAAATAGTACATTGTCATTATTACTATAGAGACGATTTCATATCGGCACTCGTTGCTAATATTATACACGGTGTAATTAAATTCACTGTTACCCCGAAATTGTTTGTCAGTCAATGATATAGAACCTTTCTAAAGCATTTATTCATGAAAATAAAAATATTATTAATTATAATTATCAAACCCGGACAACTCCTTGAATATCGTGTTTGTACTATACCGTGACTTTTTATACTATTTTTTTTATTATTTTCGGTACTTAGTCATGTAAAAAATCATTAACTGAGTAGTCTGTTAGTTTGTCTCGATTCGAAAAGTAAATTTGCAGAACCAATTTAGATGAAATTTGCTATGAAGATAGATTGATCACGGAGTAAAGACTACGATATTTATCTATGAAAAGTCTCATGGGCTTCACTAGCATGTGATTAATGTTTGTTATGATAAAATTAGCCCAACAATTTAACTGTGGAAACATGACAGGCTCATAAATTAATCTTCGCATTTATAATAACACACGTAGAAATTAATTTATTATATAATAAGATTTTTGGGCATTCTTATAAATAAATATAGTTAGAGGGTCAAGCTTTTTAACATAAACGCGGTTCATAATATATAATTTATAGGTGGCAAGTAATTATGAAAACGAATGGTCGGAGGTTAAACCGTTCGCCCTTTATCGTCCCACGTTAGTAGCAAAAACCATTAAAACAACTAAGAATAACATTGTTCAATTGATTTAATTTGTTTATTGGCATAAAGATTACTATGTTTATTCACTTCTTTTTCAACTTTATATCCTTTTAAGCACGTGCATTAAAAAATAGGTGACTTGGAGGCTACTAACCAAAACCTGGTAACTATCATTATGGCTTTCCAAAACCACAAGTTTTAATTCTTTCTAATAAACGAGTGTCGAGCTAAATAAAAATGAAGTAAGCTAGTCTTAAATAGGCTTAAGCTGTGCTGTCCCAGTAATATAAATTAACCCAATGAAACTTAAAAACGTCATATTATTAAACTTTCACAAATCTATTTACCGTAATAAAAAACGAAATATAAAATATGCATCAGCCATATTTCTCTCACCAACACCTGTACAATATTTATTTTTATTTTCCAGATGATCATATAAAATACATAAAAGATTTCGGCTTCTCATAATAATAACTCAAAGTAACCGTTACACAAATGTTGGGTCGCCATTTGAAGAATTTAAAATTATCTAAAAACCTCTTTTCGGCCTTGACCTCACCTTCAGAATATATTTCGATGATCGAGAAAGTTGTAAATTGTCATTCGATATTTTATATACCTACTAATTTAGTTTTATAGTTTCGTATATCTACGTATCTATGCGGAATATTTGTGGAAATTATAATATTATGTTAAAACTGTTTGGATATCCAAATAGTTTGGGCTAAAATTCTATATAATATCTGAATTTAGCAGAACGGTAGGTGCGAAACGAGAATCGTTTTAACAATTTATTGACATGTTAAAAGTATAATGCTCCAATAAAATAAAATTGAAAAAATATAATCTTGAGCACAATACTAAAAATCTTTCCATAACATAACACTCTAAAAATTAACATTTAACAAGTTTTTGTGCTTACCGTGTTCTATTTTATGCGAGTCGATAATTTGTGATTTCAATGCTATAAACATAGAATTATTATTCACAACGTTCATAAAATGATTGATAAAAACTCACGACATTAGACTTGGTTTTGTAACGATTTTATTAAGACATGTTGATACTGATAGGTTAGGCATGATTGATTATTTCAATCACCTATCACTCTCTCCTAGGCACCTATCACATGATGATGATTGGTCAGAAACGTGAAAGGTCATCTATCATTTAACTTAGTTAATAGTTGCTGCAGATTAGATTTAACGTACACGTCTAAAATGTAATAATATTACATAATCAATTAATAAAATATCTACTTTGATATCGTTTTAGATGAACTGCATAATAATCAAATAATGATTATAATATAAGGTTTGATCTCAATGCCTCATATATTCAGCGGTCGAACACAAAGTTGATCTTCCAATAACTCAATTAGACTCCGGGCTAGTACCATAGTTTTCCCTAAAGGATTAGACAAAGGTACAGTTACCTATAGTACCCATATTTCACTAGTTTGTTATCAGGCTTAATGTTATTTAATACCAATGGTGTAAAAATAGGATCTACTAAATACAAAAAATAAAATATTTTTATATAAATAAAAAAAAATACATAAATGTGCCTCCAAGAAATTAGGAGTCAATATCCACATTACTGTTATCCGATGTGCCCAGAAGACTGGCAGTCATGCACTGTAACACTGTTGGATGGCAATGATTCTTTGCTCAACTTTCACCAGTTATGTTCAAATCCTAAGTCATCGTCATCCTGGTGAGTCTATTTCCACCAGGCATAAAGCCTGACTCCTAAGAAAATTGGTGATCGACAACTCAAAACTGATCTAAGTAGTATGAAATGCGAACATTATAAATTGACATGTTTTTTTCGTGGTTCTAAAGTCATGTTCATTGCAATAAGATTTAATGTTGCCCTTTACCTATCAAACGTATCCGTCTGTATGTACAAATCCAATTTAATATAATAAGTCTACAATAACCTTTTATATGCAAAATACCCACGTTCATTATTGTATGCACTTCAAGGTGCCCTGGTCAGCAGTCTATTGTTTGTTCCAACAAACTATTAATCATGTTCGACATTACAATTATATTCCGAACCGTAATCAAAGATCTTTTATTATCGATGCGGTTGCAAAAACTTAGATAATCATAGTTGTAGCACCTTACATAACTAGCTGGTATTTGCTAAAAATGTTACCAATAAAATAATTATATTTTCTCGAACTGGACAAACTTATTGAGGATGCTTTTTTTTTCTTTTTGTTAATTAAGTTGCTAAGTTTGTAATAAGTTATATAACTTTAAACCTGTCACTGGCAGCCCTTTGTAATTTGAATTCTATTTAATTTTAGCATTTACTATACCAAATAACGATTCAACAGCACCCACTTCAAACCAACCTCCTGCTTTCTTCTCGCACCGACAACAACAGAGGTCATAGTAACAAATGTTAAAACATGGTAACGTGCATTTTTTATAGCGGATCTAAAAACCGGAGAGCATGACATGTGGAATTACCAAGCATTACATCGGATCCCGCGGTTACTGACAATCTGTCATCGATATAACTGCTGACCTCGCACGATTGTTTCATCCGTGATTGATGTACAGACCCACTGAGCACCTGTCAGATTGATGCGACCTAAGTTATAAGAGAAAAGAGACTTTATGAACATATCTTGGGATTTGACATAGAATACATTACAAGTACTATGAATATATTATCTAGTTATGTATCTTTATTCTTGGAAATAGTCTTAAAAAGTTATGTGATGAAAACGCGGTTTCTTAAACGTACTAATGTTTATGACATAATACAGTAATTTAGAAACTAGCTTTTTATTCTACTATAATTATTATCTCTTGATGTAGTCGCTATTTCTTCAGATATGTACCACAACCTTAACCAGCGCGGCAACAGTGTGAAATCAAACATAGTCGAGCTAACAAATTGAAAATCGTACGCGTATAAAGTTTAATATTCAACTTAAACATATACCGTATCTTGCCGCATAGCAGACGATGATTGTCAAAATGCTGGTTATTTTAAAAATCTTGCGCAGAATAAGAATGATATTATCAAACAAAATATATTTATTTAATTTCTTTATTTATGTTCAGGAAATGTGGTGGGTATTAGAATGGTTTTTTTTTAGTTCTGTTCGCAGACGATGTCTGATTTATTAAACATATTCAATTTCTTCTAAACATCAATTTATTTCGGTTCCATTTGTAAAACTGTGAATTATCATTGTGATGCAATAACAAAATAGCTAATATTTTTGAAATGTACCTATTCTTTATTCATAGTTATCTCCACATATGCGCAAGTCGCCAAATTACCAAATTTCCGGTTCATAATAAACTTACTTTACGACATGTTACGTTAAAATGATTCAAATGAGGATCCGTAACGTTTTTAGTTGACAATGCAGATTTGTAGAGCTAAGTAATCCTTAACATACAGTGCAAAAATTTTTGATCTACGATAAAAATTGACGAAGTTATGACCAAATTACTAGCGAAGTTCACCGAGCGGTCGCCGCGATAGCTGTGACGTCACTCCTACGGTTAGCCGTTGGCAGCAGTATGGCGCGCAGTGTTTTGTTTGATTAATTGTGACTTTCAAACAAATTAAGTGTCCGATTTGTGTCTAATTCACCTTTTCAAACATGTATTAATATTGTATAGTGCCAAAATGTACAAATACTTCTATTATTACCTTAGAAAAATTATTTTTAACGTGCCGAAAAACGCAAAACTTCTTCAAAATGGTATCCTGTTGTAAAGAGATGATTGATGATGATTTTTTCAAGCCATCCTAAGTAGGTACATACTGAATGAATTATTTGTAACAATGAACGAGGTGGCAAAAAATAGCCATTGAAAACCAATATTAAGGTTTCCGTTATAGATCGACAAGTATATAGGGAACTATGAACTAAATAAAGCGCAAGTTGGTTAAATAGCCATCCGCGAAATGATCCGCATAGGAATGAACGAAAACAACATTTGTTTATCAAGATTTCTGTACCAATACATTATATTCATTATTTTTTACACCTACCTACTGCTGCCTCCACACAATCACCGATGATCGCGGTGATTTGCTATACATTGCTGCGTTGGATGAAAAACTCTCAAGAGTTTTTGAGAGTTCACAGCAATGTACAGCGATTCACCGCGATAATAGCCGATTGTGTGGAGGCCTAAAGATTTTAAATCAATATCTTAACCACTTGCACGAAGGCGTTCGCGAGCCGTGATGTGGGACTTACGTCGCAGCGCAGCCGATTGTCAGCGCGTCTAAAATGCCGCGGATCTTTCCCGATAAAAACGTTTGCCAAAAGAAAAGTATTATAGCAATTTCAAAATAAAAAACACCATTGGTTACGTTAGCGTATAGAGAATAAACTTAAATAATATATATGCTTTAAACCTACATTTTCATACTTAAAAAAATTAAAAAACGTACACAAACCAGAAACCGATCGTAAACAAACAAACGGCACTCGACCATTTCTTTTGCTAAATTTATCAACTTGGGAGAATAAAATAGTATGAGAATTATACACCATTGTAACGTGTACATTATATAGAATAATAACGTAGATTAACTTAGAACTAGATTACTGAGATAATCAAATGTCACGAAAGAATCCACCTTTGGAAGATTATCTGACTGAGCTCGCACAAAACCAGCCTCTACTTTATTAATACTCATATTTTAGGACGTTTTATACTCAAATATCACAAAACACACTCTAACAACACTTTACGTAAAATAAATTGCCAAATATAGTGACCAACCGCGTCGCAGCTCCGCCGAATAGTGAAATATGAATGCAGACTGCGCTCGGTTCCGTAGGAGTGACGTCACACGCTCCCGCGGACATTAATTTTTAGCGGCCGGAACGGCAAATGTTTATTACTTAATATCTTCATAAGTAATGGTCCGATTTCGATAATTCAAAAAGATATATCATTCTTATGTCATAAAGAATAACATAGATACTAGTTTTATTGAATTTGCTATTACATTACTGATCCTCATTAAATCGCAATTTAGCAAGCTGACGTCAGTCTAGTTGATTTTGGCGGCGAATGGCATGTTGATAAATCCACAATTGACGTTCGTATGTATTATGTTATTTTAACCCAGATTTACAATTTAGGTTTTGACCAAATAGCATTTAAAAACTCGACTACTTTACGACATAAAGACATAAACTTTACGACACTTTTTGAATTGGATATAATTATTATAACAGAATAAATAAAATATAAGTTTAGTCAAATTCATTACCAAATCTTCTTCTTAAGGTGTGGGCTACAGATTTTACCAACCTAACAAGCCCTAGTGTCAGAGTTTTCTCAAATCCGGCTGACGGCCTCTGACATGGAATTGTAACAACAACTGCTATCAAGATATCAGCCGGGGACGACGCGCGACGGCTTAACGTTCTCTCCCAGGCATAACACCATAACGCATACTAAATCATATTTATATGGTACCAGAGAACTAAATTTCTGTCTAGTAACACCTACAAAAATAATATTACAATACACATATAATATATCATGTACATATACTTTGCGATAACAACATAATCATCAAAATATCGTTACTATGCAACAAAACACGACATTGTCAAAAGTTCATCGAACTTTCAACATTAAATGTACGTTAATGATTTTGAATGGAAAAAAAATGTTACAACAACGTATTGTACAAAGGACTGGAGATAAAAAACTCGGGATTCCACTTTGTTAGTGTGCTAATGACAATATTATTATAAGGTCGACGTGTTTGCTAGCAAATAATACGTTATTACCGATAACTTATTCTTGTTTTGTTAAACATTTGAAGCGCTGATGTCTTAGAACTAAGTAATCATTCACGGATGGTGTATAGTTCGCAAAAACATTTTTTGGTATCGAAGTAAAACAAAAAAGGTATTTTTTTATTTCCAAAACTTATTTACTTTCCGAGACCTAAATCTGTGTGTATGTTTTTTCATTCATTCATTGTTTTTTTTTTGTGAAATTATGTTAATTGCATTTAAGTTTTTAAAATGAAACTCACGATTGCAAAATATATTTTTACCTTAAAATTAAAAAAATGAAAAATGTTCTATCTATCGCTTTATTAAGCTATAGTTATCAACCCACGTGACTTTTGCTGCAAGGGAAACAAACGAGTACAAAGCTAAAGTCTATTATTATCCTTCATTAAAAACACCTACTAAGGCTTAATAGAAACATTAAGAATTCTTTTCGGAACTTTTTGGTTATTATTGCGTTAATAGTAGATTTCATTAGGTAGGCTCCATTTTTGTCTTGAATTACCAGAGGCGATGTTAGGTAACAGTGCCTTTTAAAAAAGAGAAATATATTGTTAGTTTTAATCTTCATCATAATATCTCAGTTAAAATAGAGATAATGTCATATATTTTTTTTAATATAAATTATTTTATAAAAACTGCACCCCAATTAACACACCTTTTCCAAATGTATATAATATTTATGTGCATTGCTGAATATGTTTGAACGTTTATCATATATATATAGTTACAATGACGCAATGTTTATCATTGAACTGTCAAAATAAAATGTCAAAAATACAAAAATATTAAGATATTTTCAAAAAATTAATATTTTTTTCTGACGCTACTAAACTAGTGTCGATACAATCAACAAATCAGAATACAATCTGACAATTAGATTATCAACCATAAACTGCTCAGTCATCACTAGTCCATTGTTGTTGCTCACGGTACAGCAATAAAAATTCCTATTGTGAGTCGGTAGCCTCACTGTTTCGTTGACCGTACAGTAGGCATTCGAAATACCATAGTCATTGAAATAAAGCGTGCTCCCTTTGTAGTTCATGTATTAATTTATTGTGTGTTATACGTAATTATGAGAATTTTACTTTTGAAAACGTACTGTATGGAGGTGGGTAGGTACCTACTACATGTTTTGAAATGTACTTGTTATATTATTGGTATGTATGATCATACAATGACTCTGCATTTATTTATAGGAATATGATAAAAGCTGTTTTTTTTTCGATGACGCTGACTTATAACTTTTGTTTAACAATGGGGATAAATGAATCTTCAATTTCGCAGTTTGTTACTGAATGAAGGCCTATCCTTTATCGTGTCATTTAGTATGTCCTTAGTATCTTCATCAGGTCTGGCTAGGCTTCTAATATATAAAAAAAAACTAGGATATCATAAAGGATAAATACTCGTAGACCACATCGTAAATACAAATACACGTACTAAAATATATTTTCTCATAAGACGTAAAATAGCAACATATTTGTTTTTTTAGTAATCAGTCAGTTTCCTTTTCAATAAAAACATACACATACCTGAAATAACTATCTTACATTAAGAAACATCTAAATAAAATCCCTAAATAAAATGCCACAATGCCAAAATAAATTTCTCCCAAATTACTACTTCCAAAATTGCACACTAATAAAGTCCCACAACAAAACATAACAACCCATAAACTAATCCATAAATTGACCTTTCTAAAACCCGATAATGAAAGCATAAACTCATTACGGGCATTACCCGGGCGAAGCGAAAATGATTTCGCATTCTAATCTTACACAACACTAATAGGTGTAAAAGCGCAACTTGCTCGGGAATCGAACCGGCGACCTCTACGGGTCACGCGGCATAATTGATTTACGTCGCGGCGGACTATGCATTAACATAAAATAATGCTTGACCTCTGACACGGGTTTTAAAGTTCTTCACCAATATAATAGAACCTTTGTTTTTTATTCTAGTTAAGAACAATGTAAGGTTAGTTAGATTAGATTAATTTTTAGCCTATTAGATATTATTTACTCGAATTGCGAAATTAACTCCGCCTGTTAGGCTTTCAAGGGTCATACCAATTTCGATGAAATTTGGTCTGCTGATAGAATAGAATATACTTTAATGTATTCTAAAAGAAATTAAGACTGATACGATTTAAAATTAAAATTATGGGTACAACGGCGTTCTTATCGCTAAAGGTGGTATCTTCCAGGCGACCTTTGGAGGGACAGATACCTTTAAGCCTGAGGGAAGACATAGGATATCTATACATAAAGCTTCCCTCAGAATGAGAATAGTTAAATAATTAGATGAAAAGACAACTAAATTATTTCAGTTGCTATGTAGTTGGCATCTTGATCAGTCATCACAAATCGTCAAACGACATCACCGCTGCAGATCCTAACTTCTAATAAATGTAAGTTTTTCTACTTGTTTGTTTGTTTATTCCACTTTGACGGTCGAATGGCTGGACTGTTCGAAATTTGGTATGGAGACAGATGGGATTCTGGAGACGGGTATAGGCTCTTCCGGATGCGTGCAATAGTTCCCACAAATGCGGGTAAAACCTACTTGTTGTTTTATAACCAACTTATTATATTATAAAAAAAGTGAAAATGTAAGATGCTTAGAAAGTTTACTAACATTTTGCAAATGCTTATAAAACTTCATTAGTACTTTAAATCAAAGGAGCATATATGAAGTTTTTTTTAGAAATCTAAGTAAGAGGTTTCTCTTTCATTATCAGCATTTATACTCGTCATAATTTCAATTGTAAACAAAAAAAAGTTAAAAGAATAATTCGAAAATTTCTCTAACAAATGTTTAAATCCGCTTTAGGAGTGTTTGAAAGACTATGTAATGACTAGCTTTCCGACAGCGGCTTCTCCTGCGTGTATACGAATTTAAATTAAAAACAACAGTTTCATACAATCTTTGCCCCCCTTTTTCACCCCCTTAAGGGTAGAATTTCGGAAAATCCTTTCTTATCTGATGCCTACGTCATACAAAGAACACACCCTCCAAGTTTCAGGTCTCTACGATCAGCGGTTTAGGCTGTGCGTTGATCCGTCAGTCATTCAGGACAAGCATTTTATATGTTTAGATGTGTCTAATTATACTGGTGTAGTGGTCACTCGAATTTTTTTACCTATCAAACAATAGCGCATGACCTCCGCTCGCTGAGTGCCTTTGAATTATTTTTGTTTATTTTTGTGAGATGCTACATCACTAGTGCCGAGTAAAATCGATTACGTATCGATGTTTTGGCTATCGGTATTTTTTTGAAGTACGTGTAACAAGAATGTTAAAAAATCTGTTACCATCGTTGTAAAATCGATGACTTTTTTTACGTTATTTGCATTGATTATCTAATTAAGGTACATTTTTGGCTATTAAAGTGGTCGATTATGTTAAAGTGTACTTTTAATAATATATTAATGAATGTAAATCAATGGCAACAAAATCTGTAATGAATATCGATAAAGCATCGCTTAACATTTACTTGGATTTATTTTACAGTTTTAGGTCCTGCCGATAAGATTCCTAATTGCATTTTATCGCGTTACATTAATAATTTCGAACTTGTACCAATTCATCTTGATTTAAATACAAATCGTTAAATAGACATAATTTATAGATAATATCAATAATCTGTTTTACTATCAATTTACAATTATCGGAACTCTTATGTCGATTTATATCTTTAAGCTAACACAGTTATCGATATGTAAAGATAGTATCGATATTGAATTAATATACATCGATTAATTCTTTTAACGAGCAACACTACACATATGTTTAGGATGGATGATCTCATATTTTTTTATAGATTTGCTTAGACAGTAAAATGCAATCATAGAATCATAATTAATCACTCACTTTTTCAACTAATCGTATTGTAAAAGCGATAAGAAAGCTAGACAGATATGTTAGTAGATATTTTTAACCATTTGTGGTTGATAAAAATAAAATGAATCTTATTTCGTTTCACTAAAAATCAAATTCATTTATTTATACAATTATTTCAGGAATCAAAAACTTGCTTTGGCCAAAGGCACGATTTTTTTTCAAAAAGAGAAGCTCGATGATTTATATCTTACTAGCTGTTTCCCGCGGTTTCACCCGTATCCTGAGGGATCTATTTGATGTACCTGGATAAAAAGTAGCCTGAAACCATCTCCAGGTTTCATCCAAATCAGTTAAGCTATTTTACCGTGAAAGTGTAACAAATAAACAAACTCACTTTAACATTTTTAATAATAGTTAGGATTATCATCGGCCTATGGCTTCAGTTATATTGTATTCATAAAAAAATATATAGTAGCCTATTTAGAAGTAGCGATATTTCAACTTTCTATTAGTGAAAGAATTTCTAAAATCAATGCAGCAGTTTCGGAGATTACCCATTACAAACTAACAAACTTTCATTTTTTTAATATTAGTAGAAGAGATTAGACCTTTGTTCAGATTCTATAACACCTACTATTATTGACTACTCACAATAGTAACAATTGTTTTATCATAATCCTTTCACCAGTTCATTGCGATACAATCAATATCTATGCGTCCTTGAATCAACCACAACAGAGCCTCCAATCATCTTCTAAACCGCAAGCCGCGTTGCTTAACTTCATGACGTAACCAAATAACAATATAAGAAGACTCCAATATGATGTATTCCCCACGCTTAATTCTATTGTTAAGTAATACGACTCTTTGGCCCCATCAGTAGTCTTACTTTCTCGGTCAAAGGTCCAAGTTCGAATTCCAGTTGAGTTTATAGATGGTTTCCGTCATTGTCTAACGCGGGAGAAGAATCGACATGTTGCCGGGGAACTTTGTACCTACAATGTACAATCGTGTGCGAAAGAGATAAAATATATTCTTTTTTTTGTAGTTGTGAGATGTTCTAAAAGCACATAACTTTCGTCGTTATTGATAATGATAGCTGGTATACTAAGTATGTAATAAAACCGAGTGGGGGACTAGATTTTTTTATATACCTCCATATCCTTACTCCTTACTAATATTATAAATGCGAAAGTAACTCTGTCTGTCTGTCTGTCTGTTACGCTTTCACGCCAAAACTACTGGACCGATATAAATGAAATTTGGTACAGAGATAGAATAGACCCTGAGGAACAACATAGGCTACTTTTTACCCGGGTGCGCTAAGTAGTTCCCTCGGGATGCGGGTGAAACCGCGGGAAACAGCTAGTTTAGCATAAAAGTATGAAATTGAAACGTAAGCTGTATCTTTTTGCATAGACACCCGAAATTTGCAAAGATTTGAACTGTAAAAATACAATGGACAATTAATTGCTTACGTTAAAGTGAATATACTTTGTTTTAACTATACTGTATACAAAATAAAATAAAAATGTACCTATTAGATTGATAGTTCAATAAAACTTTTACATCTAATAACGGAAAAATATACTTTTCTAAAACAGATAATTATAACATTATGTTAAATTGGAAATTCCTGATAAATCCAATTTAACAAGCCAGTGTTGTAGATATTTTGTACAAGACAGTTTGACTTTCCATTTTCAATTATGAACCAACAAACAATAAAATTTACGTAGATCTTATTTACTTGATACTCCAACGACTAACACTTTCATTTCCACATGTATTATTACCACTTTATAAAGGAGACGCCGTTAGTATCAAGTTTCTTAGACAGTTTTAATTTGAATGAATAATTTCAACAGGTTTTCCTTTCCTTCACTTTGCAACAACAATAATACGAGTCCCTTTACCACTTTCACGATTTCACTGGAAATTTATCGAGCTTATAGAGAATTAGAGGTTTGAAATCTTAACATATAAAATGCTTTGTCCTGAATGACTGACGGATCAACGCACAGACTAAACCGCTGATCGTAGAGACTTGAAATTTGGAGAGTGTATTTTTTTTATGACGTAGGCGTATCTGAAAAGAAAGGATTCTCCGAAATACAACCCCTAAGGTGGTAAAAAGGAGGGCAATGTTTGTATGAAACTCTGTCATTTTAAATTTGAATTTGTATAGCCCGGGAGAATCCGCTGGCGAAAAGCTAGTATACCATAAAAGGGTTTGACAAATGAAATCTGACAAATCAACAGCTTTGTCTATGCCAAAGTATGCCTTTTGTGGCATTCCTTTCGCATGTACAGGTTAATTGTGAAAGTTGCTTAAACAAAAGATGAGAAAACAAACTCTTGCGCACAATACGCGACAACTGAGGTGGTCTACACAATTGTTGGACCACCGTAACGATAGTTCGGACACACAAGTTGTGTTGTTTGATTAGCGTCCGTAGTTGGTGTGTTTACCCTACGACGCATATTCATTTCGTATTTCAATTTTGGAGTGTCATGGATCTGGTATTTGGCTACTTGTACATTTTTGACGTTTGTTGTGTATAGCTAAGAGGAAATGACACTCGAGACGACAAATAAAGATCAAACTTTTCAAACAATACAATAAAAAAAACCATTCGGCATTCATTAATTATGTTTGATAAAGCTTAGTGGAATACTGCTTATCTAACAAAGAATTTTACGAAAACAAAAAGCAAAATCCCTTTTGTATTGTTATCTTACCAAGCACTTAACATTAATTTGCATCTTCAAACCACCTTATTAGCTTGCCTCAAATGTTCATCAGTCAACAAAACAATTGTTCGTAGCCATTTTCTAATTTCATTCAAACGACAGATGTTCAAGCCAATATTTGTCCAACGGTACTTTTTACTTCCAAGCGGTCCTAAAATTTTGTTTGTCCATCCGAAGCTCATTCGTGTCGTAATTCGGACCGATTGTCAAGAGCACTCTTGCGCATTGTCAAGTACGAACTTCACTTACATTTACAGAATGTACACTTTTTCGTATGCCACACTTACCATACTTACCACCAAATATGTGATGGGTTTTTGAGATGTGTGAAAGAGCATTATTATCCATTGGTGGCATATTCTTGGAGTTTTTGAAACTTATCTTTTACTAGCTGTTTCCCGCGGTTTCACCCGCATCCCGAGGGAACTACTTAGCGCACCCGGGTAAAAAGTAGCCTATGTTGTTCCTCAGGGTCTATTCTATCTCTGTACCAAATTTCATTTATATCGGTCCAGTAATTATGGCGTGAAAGCGTAACAGACAGACAGACAGACAGAGTTACTTTCGCATTTATAATATTAGTAAGGATATATCAAAATGTTCTTTAGCGCTTTCTTCAGAATAACGGTACCTACTTTTAAATCGTATTTATTGTTCAAAAAATGAAAATGCGTATTATTCAAAAATTATTCATTCAGAATTTAATTAGAATTGTAACAGAAATATTCATGAACATGTGTCTCGCTTTTATCCGTTTCCTTTACTATCTCTTCAGTCTGATTATTCTTATGCAACCTACTTTCTTTTTCAGATATTGATTATTTAGCTAACGTTTTACTTTGTTCTCGTTACACAACGCTACCATTCTAATGAACTACTTCAAAATTGTCATTGACAAGTCAAGGGGTCGGTAATTTATTACAAGTGTCTACACTTGAATGTGGTGTACAATGATTACAATACGAAATATTTCGCGGAGGTCAAGAGCTTCGTCACTCTTGTTAATATTCCGTAGAGATTCAAATGTTTGCTTTACTGTTTTTTCAAGTCTTTGTGTTATGGGAGCGTGAAGTGTCGGATGAGCATTAGTGTTTGGCTGACTTCATAAGCTGAGGTAGTTTTTTTACTATGCGGTACTAAGTTAAATGATGCTTAAATGCTTTTTATTTTATATATTTATTATACTTTTTGCACAGAATATGTACAATGGCAGACTTAAAGCCTTAGGCGTTCTCTACCAATCTACCTTTGGGTGATGGAGAAATAGATGGAGAATTTTTTTACAGTTGAAGGTTTGTAACAGATCCTATTGGATGATACCGTAATTATGATTAGTTTTTCTATAAATATACCTCTTGTAAAGAAAGAAGATAATAAAAAATAACTTTGCATGCATCTTTGAAAAAAATGCGTCTATCCACTCCGCAGACTTGCTTAATTAATTTAAACTAATTTGTAAAAAAAATGATTAAATGCATCAGCTGCTTACGTTGCCCCATAAACAAGAATACACAACAACTGACTTTAAAACTATTTTCTTAAAGTGCAAACACTATGATTACCAAAGAAGCCACCATTTTTCTGAACCTAGAATTTGATTTATTACAACGTAACATCTCAATTTGAGATCCAAAAAATAAGCTGCAAGACTAATTTATTAGTTGTATATGTAAATAATATTCATGGTTCGTACAATATCGTTGGACGATTAATATTTATGCGCTGACATAGCAGGCTATAGACACATCAGCCGTCAATCATGGATGAAGAATTAATGTGCGCTTGATAGCTTATACGCTGAGTAAGTATAATGTTTTGACTCTAATTTTATATTGTAATTTCCTTGTTGTACATCTGTCTGGTAATGAGCTGGTTGTCGTGGGAGAAGAATCCTTTGAGTTATTTTCTCACGTTTTTTTTTTGTAGTTGCTATGTTGGTCCGTGGATTGGTTATCGAAGTATGCTCAGAAAGTGAAGGTTGTGATAATATTAGCAGATAAAGAAGGCTTTAATATAAAGTGGATAAAGTAAAAGAGAGTGAGTCTGTAATGTAGAAAAAAACATCAAGTCCCATATTCTTATAACTTAATAGATACTGTTGGACGCATATTTTTTTACGAATTCGTAAGTATGTTATTATAAAACAAAAATGATAGAAATGAAAGATATTAGTGTCGTTTAACTCTTGTTTTTTTTTTAAATTTCAAAATATATTTTTTTATTATTAAATGATTTTTATGTATGTACCGCGAGTTATATGTATTTTTACAAATATTGTTATATTTATCAGGAAAACAAAACAGTTTTCACTTACATTGTATTTTAAAGGGCCTCATCACCTATCCGTTGTTCTGATCTTTAACCCTCCATATATTGCTACATGCGAATCTGATTGGTGTCATTTGTAGGGTTACTCGTACCGTAAGCAGAGATTACCACGATGCCTAGTAAATACTAAACTGCCATAAACTATGTGCTTTCTCTTCGATGTATATTATCTTAATAATAGTACCTGCATTAATTATTAAAAACTCAACTTCCTAATTTAATATCATACACGGTGAAAGTGAGTTTGTTTGTCATGATTTCGCGATAAAACGACTGAACCGATCTAAATGAAATTTGGTAGAGATAGATGGTGCCCTGGAGACGATTATAAGCTATTTATCCGAGTGCATTAAGTAGTTCCTTCGAGACGCGGGTGAAACCGCGGGAAACAGCTAGTAATCTCATATGTTAAGTAAAACGATACTAAAGACATTAGTTATTAGTAGCTTAAAGACAGGTACGAATTTGATTATGTAAAAAAAAACTGTGGGATGCATAGAAATCTTAGACAGTTTGCCGCCTCAAAGTTATTCAAGCTAGTTTACGTAATATGAAAAAAAAAACTTATTATTACGTATCTTAGATGTTATTTTAAGAATGAACTATGTTTAAGTACAATTTAGAGAATTCTTAACTTAGATTTTAAGATAATTTTTACTCAATTAGGGTCTATAAAAATGCTTGATAGAATCTTATTAGCGTTAGTTCATATATATTTAACCTCACTGGGTTTTTTTTGCCTGGTAATGACAAAAATGATAAGTATGATTTCTTAATTAAATATACATAATAATACATAATATCTAAAAAGCTAAGTAAAAACAGCACATCTCAATATTTCCCTGTATTACTTAACCTTAAAGGTGAAAAAGGCTGCCAGGTTCATAAATTTACACTCGCCGCTTTTACATTTTTGCCTGGTAACGATAAACATTAAATAAAAAATATCTAGTATATATGATTTCTTAATTAAAAATTTACTTACATTCACTTAACGTAATTGTTTTTCTCATAAAACAATGATGCAAAGCTTTTTTGTTTGTTCGTTAAATCCTACTTGTTACTTAACATTAAAAGTTTTGACAAGTATTGTTAAATTAGCTGATGCGTTAAATTGTAATTAATTAACAGCTCGCATCAAAATAATATTTAAAACTTATTGTTACTTTATGGGGCACTAAAATGCTGCTACGCTTAGCTGTTGGAATATGATCTTTGATAAATAAGTTAAAATAATGAAAAAAGAATTATAAAATCTATAAACACCATAGATAATAATGATTGTTCTGTTATTTTTTTAAAGTTTTTTTAAGTAGTAAATTGTAAGATCTTTTTAAAACACCTGGGACGACAAAATGAGTTAATAATCATTTCTAAAAACTGTCTACTAACTTTAGAGAAAGGCTAGGCAAGGCCGTTTCGTTAAACAATATGCTGACGACCTGACTCACGAAGAGAAAATAATTCAGAGAGATGAGTCATCAAACATGGTTTTACAGAAAAAATATCCATTTTAGCGCATCAACTCTAAACTCGCATTTGCAACATTTTAGCCACCCAACATAATAAAATTTTTTGTGTTACCCAAACACAATTTGATAGAAAACCTTAGCAGATCCTGGATCAGAGGTTGATCATTGTTGTTTGACATTGGCAACTAAGTAAGTTCTACAAACAGGTAAATATTACGTACAGGTTATTGTTAAAGATTTTTAATAGTCACGACGAGTGCTCACGAGTGTGTAATAATGTTTATGGTATGTTAGTGCATTGTGTTCTGGGGTTTATTACGATGAAATGCACTGATGTTTTATGTTTTGACGACCTGAGTGGTTTAGTGGTCAACATGCCGGAATGCCACGCAAGAGGTCCCGGGTTCGATTCCCGGCCGGGCAGAAATTGAAATGATGAATTTTAATTTCTGTAACGGGTCTGGGTGTTACTATATAATATGTATGTATTTATAAAAAAAAATATAAGTAGTCATATCCGTTAAGCTAGCACCCATAACACAAGCATGCTTGCATTGCTTACTTTGGGGCTAGATGGCGCTGTGTGAAATTGTCCAAAGATATTTATTTATTACTAGCTTCTGCCAGCGACTTCGTCTGCGTCGAATAGTGGTGCTCCGCTCCTATTGGCCTTAGCGTGATGATATACAGCCTATAGCCTTCCTCGATAAATGGACTATCTAACACTGAAAGAATTATTTTAATCGGACCAGCGGTTCCTGAGATTAGCGCGTTTAAACAAAATGATAACATTTCCCTTCACTGCTCTGCTCCTATTGATTGTAGCGTGATGAAAAGTATACTATAACCATCTCAGGAGTATGACAAATAATTGTACCAAGTTTCGTTAAAATCCGTCGAGTAGTTTTTGTTTCTATAGAGTTTATACAGACAGACAGACAGACAAAAATTTTACTGAATGCATTTTTGGCATCAGTATCGATTCCTAATCACCCCCTGATAGTTATTTTGGAAATATATTTCATGTACAGAATTGACCTCTCTACAGATTTATTATAAGTATAGATAGATAGATTTATTGTTTTGTGGCGAATCGTTTTAGCAGACTTATTGATACTTTGTGCAAAGTATGTTATATTCACGGCTAGTAAAATTATTATTTAATCTAAAATGCTTAGTGCAGTTTTAATTCAGCAAATTTGGTAGAATTTAGAAATTCTGTAGTTACAGATCACTGAAAAGATCGTCATTTAAAACTTAAAATGTTGCAATTATAAGCTGAACTCATACCTACCAGAAGCATATTATTTTAGTTCGATAGATGAGTCGAAAAATAAAACAAAAAATAACCCTGAAAACAGCCTGCATGATTATACCTAAACTATATACTTCCGGCTGAGGAATCAGCCAGTAGGCACCTTGTTGACTGATAATTTTTTAAACCAAGCCAAAATATGCCAATAAAATGCCAATTCTTACAAAAAAATCGCCGTTCATTTGTTTTAACTTGAACACCAATTTTTTTCTTCATTTTATAACAAGACATTTCACTTCAAATCGATTTCAAATGAAGTCATAAATATCGATAGATTGATTAAACATTACGATATCGAATGACTTTTAAATATCAATCTTTTTAAGTGCAGGCCATAATGTATGGGTACACTCAAAGTGTTAGTAATTCTGCTATAACTATCGACACGTATATTATAACTACATATAATGCTAGACCAATAAATATAACTAATCATAACAATCAATTAGGCAGATTGCGATAGATTGGATTGGTACACTTTCTGTTTGGGAATGTAGAACTAAGAATCACTACAAAAGACTATAACATATTTCGATGATTTTAATAGCGTGGGAATAAGTTCATCATAGATTTTATTGACTCTATTCTTTAATTTATCTACGGTTTACAAATAAAACCTGTGCTAATCGAGAGATGTGTGTCAGTTGTATTTTATTTATCGAGATCCCTCCATGAATCGGATTATTTAAATTTAAAATCTGAAGTCCTTACGCAGTCAGAAGCCCGCAAGTCTGTTTATTGGTTTAGTAGCGAAATGCTGATGCATTGTTGTCAGCTGCTTGGTAATGAAGTTAGTAATATTCCGCCATATGTAGTAAGACTGGAAGCCGACTACAAGCTATTCGAGAAAATGCTAGGCTGTTATAATGTGTAAGTCCGGAGGCGGCAAATAAAAAGCTTTGACTTTTACTTTCACATACTTAACGGAAACATAACTTAAATGCACATTGTTTTATTTAAACAAAGCATGGACAGTGCAACATAATGTTTAGTTATTTTCCTTTGTATTGTTTAAATGTCACTCACGTGTAATTTGTAAAAGTTGAAATACTCCTAAACAAAACTTATTTAATAATGATTTATGTCAAAATTCTAGTAATTGTGTGTTTATCTCGACCGACTTAACAATTATTTATTAAAGTCACCATGTAACTTGTTTAATAATTTATTTAATTGTTGTCACGTCTAAATGTTATTAGCTCTGTGGTCCAAACAAAAAACCAGTTATCTAATATGTTCGCAACTCTCGATTGTTTTGCGCTTGCGCAACGAGGAGCGTCCACTTTCTGACGCGGGATGTGGGCGAGTGTGTAGGTACACATATGTGAGTGTGTATAGTGTGTGTGAAAATGTGTGGTCAATATGTGGGTGACTTTTATGTGTGATGTAGCCTTTTTAGGGACAAGATTAGCCTAAAATTATAACTTAAACAAATAACTTTAATTTTTTTCGATTTTGTTGTCATTTTATTGGATGGAACATTTAGAGCCTAAAAAATCAAGTAGGCAGGGTTTAGAAATAAATAACTGAGAAGTTGTTACGATTAAACTTAATTTATCGGTTGTCAAATTATTATAGGTACCTAAAGCTACTATTAAAATTATACCGTTATTAATAGACGGTTAAAAAACTTAGCAAGCATTAGTTAATTTAATTGCATATTGGCGTACTAGTTAATGCGACAAACAAGGCTATAAATTAAAGTAGAAAGTGATTTGGCGAAATCTAAAATAGCATTTATATTTTTTCTGTATATTATAAGTACTTAAAATCTTGCCATGGGCAGACATACATGTACTAATATAATTATATTGTAAGTAAAAATGTATTACAGGTTTTATTACAGTAAAAAATATCATCGTACCTATATATTAAAACAAACTCATTGTTAATGTTAGGTAAGTATATTTATTTATGTATGTTTAATTCATGAAATGTCATTGAATAAAACAAAAAACATTATTACGAATAGAGCAACTTTGTTGTCACTATTTTTGACAAGCGCGGACGAAAAGACCAGCAATTTATTTCCAATTATCGGTTTAAGATATCAAATGATTTTGGCACCTATGACAACTAATTTCATAACACTATGTACTTATTAAAAGATCTTTATCACACAAATTGATTTTTAGAATAACCTTAATTATATTGTCTCTTAATCATAATCCGAACACACTGTAGGTACAAAATCTAGTGTTACCGCAAGACAAGTTGCTCTACTTCGCTGCTAATATAATTTATTGTGAGAAATCAATGGTAGTAGCCCGTGAAACGGATCATTGAGTAACACAATTATAATATAAATATTACTCGTGCCCCGCGGCTTTGGCCGGATTTCATCGCTATAACTTCACTTAACAGGTACTTACTAAATCAAAGCTATTCTAATAAAAATAAACCATGCGAGGTTAGGTAATAAATTAGTCAATAGTACCGAAACTAGTTTCTTTACTGCTCGTAGTATTGCGGGTTATTTTATTTTAATAATATAACATGGTATAACGGTTACGACATTAATCCTTAAAAGGTATCACTGTGCATGAGTATTATCACCATTTATATATAGGTACCTACAGGGCGAGTTCTCTAACCTAAAAAGCCAAATTATAAAAAAAAATATCATGCGTCTCTATAGCTATTACATAGCATAAGTACCTTACCTATTTTAAATGTATAGTAAAGAAAAGATCTATCATTCTGAACATATAAGAAAAAACAAATGTTGTTTTTCACAAATAGGTATTCACAAGTATGGTAAGTTGTTTCAAGTGGTCAAGCCGTCAATAATGTTAACTTGATAACACTATACGCAGTTAAAATAGTATAAAAATGACTTTTACAGTTAAAATAGTATAAAAATTACTTTTTTTTTTCGCAAATAAATATTCTTATTCTTTATACTCACCATATTTTTCGATTGTTATTATTATAAAAAAGTAAATGATGATGCAATCCAACCTAATGCCAAATCAAATGTATATAATAATATAATGACAATGACCTATTTATTTACCATGCAAAATAAGTATCGCTGTTGCTCCAAAGACTCTATACAAAACACATGGAGATCACACGGCAATTAGGACCCATTAATCATTATCATAAGGTATTAAGTATAATAACCCCGAAACGGTAATTCGTGCGTTTGCGACAGATGGCGTGACCTATCACGTTAATACCAATGCTTTATTTATTATTAGCCTGGGGATTTTCACACGTTATTTTTCTTCGATTTTTAATATTTTGTAATAAATATTTTTATATATCTTTAAGAATAATTATAAAGGTTTTCTCTAATCTAATATACCTTGGTCCAGTAACATAAACATAACTAATCCTTTCATAGAGTTAAGCCTTATCTTCTCTAGTCTTACTAGAGAAGGAAACACAAATTTTACCTATATGGACTACCATCAGATCTCCACAACCCAAACACAGGTATTCTGGAATCAGACAGGTCATTATCTGAGTTCCAAGCTGATTATTCTAGAACAATACTCAAATTCAAACAAGCTTGACGTTTATCATCAGCTTAGTAAATATTCATCCACTGTTAGACATAGGCCTCCCATAACGTGTGGCATATCACCCGGTCTTCACCTTGATGGATCCAATTTCCTGCAACCTTTCGCAGATCGTCACTCCATCTTGTTCTGGTTCTTCTACTGATGTGGCCAGCTCACTGCCACTTCATCTTACCAGTTCTTTGAGTTATGTCAGTGAGTTTGATGTTTATGTTGTGTGCATATATAATGCCAATTTTGAATATCATTCCAGAATACTGGCCTAACTTCTGACAATTTTCTGGCTGCTATGTCATTGATAGTTTTATGAATGTAAAGACCAACCGTATTTAAAATGTACGGCGTTTGGGATAGTGTCACATAATACGCACCTGTTCACGAACAAACCACAGCAATTAAGAATAGACCAACAAATAAATTGCCCGTCAATCAATTAAATGAAATAGTTTGCGAGATGACTAGCACTTCTCAACTTTATTTACTTTTACTACGCAATAATTAGTTAATACATATGTAATTATACGTGTATAATATAACATACTGCAATACTCTTTATAATATTTTACGATACATTTGATTTAGTGAGCATGGCAGTTGTCTAATTAAAAAATAATATTGAATCTTATGAAACGGTGGGAACGATTTGAGTTGTTGCGAAATTTCAAAGAAGATCGGTTGTTATAAAAAAAGAGGTTGTGTAACTAATACGAATAGTTTGGTTACGTATATTGAGTGTATAACTTTCAACCAGCAGCTATTAAGCCATTTTATTTTTTGAGTTAAGTCATGCTAATACGTGACATCATACTTTTTTCCAATTTTAAAACAAATACGCGTATTTGAATTACAATTTAAAGGTACATGTTATTATTTAGAGCGACTAAACTGATAATAATACCGATTATTTTATTGACAAAACAATATTATTAATTTGTATCAACGTTTTACCTACATCTGGAATACAAAATCAATTAAAACGCATGAAATACCTACTGCAATATTCCAAAATAAAGAATATTACTGTGAAATGCTCATCTATATCGTGGATGCGACCTAAATTACTACGGGGAACATTTTTGAGAATTAATTCGTATATATTTATACAAATTAATTAAAAAAAAATGTTCATCAATGTGATCAAATGGTATCAATTATAACGACGAGAGCAAAAGCATAAGAATAGATTAAGCTTTTTTTGTACACCAAAAGAAATTAAGACAGATACTATTAAAATTAAAATATGTATCGATAGCACAAGCTTACAAAAAAAACAACTACAAACACTGATGTATGCTCACAAAATTATAACACAAACAATTGTAAACGGCGCCTTTCTATCTCTTTTTGTTATAATAATTTCATAAAATCCCTATCACACAGGCTTATACATCATTATCCACGATAGCAATCCGATTTTTAATTTATTCACAGCTTATAAAACAATCGATCAGTTCGCCGCCTCTCTCGATCATGATCGATTACTTGTCGCCTCTACGATACGACGGGGAATCGATAAATTAATCGATACGTACCGAGTACAATCGCTCGTTGTGTTGTAATTGTTGTTTGTTCATTTGTTCCGTGAATTTTTCGATGTATTCATCATGTTGGTCAATACATTTGACATTTGAGAGGAAAAGTGGCGGTATTGTTATACGACATTTTGTTATAAGTAAACGAGAGAATGTAATTGTTGGTATTGTTTGATAAATGGCGAGGTGAATGTTAGTTATACGCGTAATATGTTATTGAACTTGATTCCTTCTTCTTCGATAGTAATCTCCAGTGAGGAAAGTGACTTTACTTTATGAAACTTTTAGTTTTTATAAAAGACGGTCTGTGATCTGCACTGGACATATTTTCGGCTAGTATGATGATAATGACTGCTATTTTCTGATAAAAAGATGAATCTGTCATAACAATTCTCCTATAAATCAAACGTACCATACATACCATCATCCATAAATACCTATAAAATTAAAAGTAACAGTGTAGCAAAATCTCAACATAACCTAAAGTTAAACTGGATAGTAAACTAGACTGGGTCTAATCTAATGTTATTTTCCGTATCTCGAACGATT
Organism: Pyrrhia umbra; assembly: GCA_963891755.1. Lineage (NCBI taxonomy): Eukaryota > Metazoa > Arthropoda > Insecta > Lepidoptera > Noctuidae > Pyrrhia > Pyrrhia umbra. The sequence continues at coordinate 6,423,409 of OY982935.1, forward strand.
ATACAGAATGACATATATAAAGAGCTTAAGAAAATGTAATTATGCAAAGGAGGCTGCATTACGTTTGTGGAACGGACGTAGATTTCTTTGGGACTGGTTTTGTAATACAACGTTTTTATTAAACAAAAATAATTAATAACGATTATGAAATAATCTTTGTTGGTTGCCAATATTTACAATTATATTGCTAAAACTTTTTTAGGAATGGGAAATTATCAAAATGTCTCCTCCCACCATGGGCAGAGTGGGAGGAAGTGTCAGGCTCTTATTGACCAAACCCATCCTAATTTCTTACTTCACCCTGTGCGTTCCAGGTAACTCTTCGAATAATCTAACAGCCACACAAAAGCTTAGCTAAGTTTTCTACTTAAAGACCCATCTTGTCCCTATACAGCCCACCCACTAATAGCTGGTTAAAAAACAAAGGTTAAACCAAAGTAATAAGGGACCCAAGTGTTGATTTTCCGGTTAAGCAGGTCGAATGCTGTTAGAAGCACCCTGCAAGAGGTCATGTAGAAAAAATAAGAAAAAAGGGCCCAAGTGTTGTCTATAAGTCTCATCTAAATAGGGATAAGCAGTTAGCAGTCGCCACTCCCTAGAGTGTAGGTATCATCATCTGCCTAGCCTTTTCCCAACTACGTTGGGGTCGGCTTCCAGTCTAACCGGATGCAGCTGAGTACCAGTGTTTTACATGGAGCAACTGCCTATCTGACCTCCACAACCCAGTTTACCGGGTAACACGATACCCCTTGGTAAGACTGGTTTTCAGACTTTCTGGCTTCTGACTACCCGTAAAGACTGTCAAAGATCTACAAATGACAGCCGGGGCCAACAGCTTAACGTGCTTTCCGAGGCACGGAGGAGTCTCGCTATGACAAAGATGGTCACCAATCTACGGACCGGCCGCGCCAAGCGCAGCTTAACCTTTGATCGGTCGAACCGTGCGGCTGTTACTTAGCCACGAGCTCCTCCCTAGAGTGTAGGTATATATTGAAAAAAAAATCGTCACATAACAGGCTGTGATAGCCACAGAAGCGATCCAATATAATTGTACTCATTCTTCTATATAACATAGAAGTATGTGAGAAGGTCAGCCTTATTGTTTTTGCAATCGCCATTTGCATATATTTGATTAAGAAATTACCATAATAATCACCAACAATTTGATTACAACATTATTATTTAAACACCTCATTTCTATTATTGTTGCCGTGACAAAGTTATGGGCACTTAAAATTAAGTTCGTGAACACAAATGAGCTTAAAGATTTTAATCTTATTTCAAAACTGTGTTGTACCATTCACAGTGTTTCCCAGTGAATTATCTAAGTAATAAACAATAGTTAACATTACCGTACTTACAAAACTTTAGGTTAAGCACCTGTGTACGACCTACATACTAACATAAGTTAAACAAGAATATAATATAACGTTACAGCTACGCTTTTAACAGATGTTGTACGTAAATCAATTTTTCGCAACAATAGCCTACGATTTACTTCTAAAAGGATTAAGTGCACACCTCTAAACAATCCAATAGTCATCTTTAATGTTACAGCATAAGACATCAAATCGATTGCAGCGAGATTAGCTGATAGAATTTTATTGATTTGTACAATGAAACGTAAGTACGACTCGACTGTCATTTTAAACTTAACTTTATTTCAATGCTAACAAAGTCTGAACTTCGATGTTGGATAGAGTGTTTATACGACATTATTCGTAGTAATAAAATGTAACAATGTGCACTTGCGTCCACTCGCGAAGCTTGAATGCTTGCGCCAGATTTGAAGCGAAGTGGACTAAAACCAATGACATGCCATTGTTTGATTATTTATTTTATAGTCACAAATTATTTTTAGAACTCAATAATGTAGTTGTAAAATGCTTTTAAATGTAAATAAATCTAAAGAACTTATTTTAAAGACTTAATATTCAATTAGGTACTGGTTTTATTATGTGATACGATGTACTTGGACACTATTTTTTTACAAAAACTTTAGGAAGATCAAGAAAACAATTAATGGAATGTTTTAAAGATGAAATTGCCAAAAATAAATGAACAATGACGATTGCTGATACAGATTTATAGAAAGAAAAATACATGCTGTATGAGGCATTTATAGACAGGAGTATGATTAAAATGCTTATCGCTAACTTGAACCAAATGTTAACACGCACTACAAGTTTAATAACAGCATTTATTAAATAATACTTAATCCATTAATTCTGATCAGATAACATAAAATATAGAATTATATCGCACTTAATTCACGCGATACTAACATAAAGAGGCTGTTGCGTATCACATAAGAAATCAACCTCAATCGATACCACACTCATATAAGTACAGTGTACAACAATTAAATAAAGATTATGCAAATCATTGTCCTGTACATACATGCTCACGGGACCTTGACACGATATTAAATGTGTAGTGTAATGTTGGTTTTGTTTTATAGTCGGTAACTCGTTTGAGTACAAATCACTATTGAGTGGTACTCTTTTGAGTACAATTTACTATTTCATTATGGACTTGTTTGGGGATACAATATTTTTTTTGTAATTTTGAATCTTATATGGGAAATGTGGGATCATAAAAAATATGGTAACATTAGGAGTTACTCTTTTTTGTGAATGTACAAAAAGATACATAAATTATTATTGATAATAAATATGAATAACTGTAAAATTAATCATACCCGAAAATTATACATAATTCAGTTTTTTAAATATTTTTCGTCATTTTTGATGGATAGATTAATTTTATTTTATTTTTTGATATAATATTTTCACTACATGTAACAAATACTACTTAATGCATTCAAGGAAGTGTAGTTTTCTATTCGTGTTTTTTTTATCGTAATTAGTAGTTACTCTTTATAAATGTTAGTGTAAATATAAAAAACGACAGAATGTTTAGAACTGGTAAATCAGTCACGGTACTTGTATATTATATAAATCGTATATCCACATTATCTTTGTCCGAACAAGGAAAATAAGTTTTAAGCATTGTTCATTTGTTTTTTGATTGATTGATCGTTTCGAGTGTGTTGTTAGAAGTCTTTTGTGTCTGAAGGGTATTTATATTAGCACTGATTTGAACTGACAAGCGTAAGAAACCGGCTAAAGTCTTTGTTTTAAAAAGTTTTATAATCAAGATGTAAAATGTGTTATTGTTTGGGCAAAGCAAAAAGAGACGCATATTTTGACTTACTTTACAATACAAAAAATGTAGTTAGTAGTAGTACAAATTAGTCCATAATATTAAAAACGAAATTTGATTTCATAAAACCTTCAATGACTAAGATAATTAGACATAATAAATAAATGCAGTCTTAAATAAATAAATTATTAATTTAAAAAATGTATGATTAATTATCACTCTACGGTTGTCACTATTCTGTCGGCCTGATAAAAAGGTTGACAAAGGATATTGTATGGAGAGAGCCTCTCTATTGTTGTTTGTTTTTAGCAAACCACAACGCAATGCGGTGACAAGTTGTTGACTTGGGAGGCTGTGACGCTACGAAAGTGGCTCTATTTTAATTTTAGCAGTACTAAAATATTTGTGATTGTTTTTTTCGTTGTACGTTGTAATGTTAAGAATTTTATATACAATATTATAAAAAGATAATATTTAATCAATATAAAATATTAACTAGACTGTGTAAACATTTATTATATCAAAGTTACAATTTCATAATCTGAACTGTAACCAAACAATTCGTCTCAAAATAAACTGAATTTACTATCAAACCGACTTCATAATTTACATCTGTAGGTTTTATCGATACAAAATTAACACCATCGCTGTTGGTAATTTAATGTTAAGCCTCAACTTTGGCATGCTATTCTTAACCTTATTCCTTTGAAATAAAGACTAACGTTTATTTAGACGACGATTAAAATTTAAATCGAATTAAATGCGAGTTAAACGGCTGATTAGATGCAGATAGACTTCCAGATCAAGCAAATCATGTTAAAATAAACATGGATAGGGTTCGACAGGCTTATGTACGGCCCCTCGGCGTTGCATTGTGCTAGCAACTGGTTGATTGCGTTGCTGGTTCCACATTGACTTATAAATCGTTGCTTTGTACCGTTGATGTGTTTTATTCCCGTTGGTATTGTAGTGAGATATTTATTTGTTGTTGTAGGAAGTCTTGGGCTAGTTTTGAAGTCGGTTGTATAGGAAATTATTTTGTCGTGTCTATTAATTTTATTTTGTTTGCTAGTTAGAAATTGGAAGTGGCCAGTGTTTCTTTGTGAATATTAAAATTGTCGGGAAATAAAATACAATTTATTAAGTATTTAATTAAATATAAATTAAAAATAAATTGCAACTATTAGGTTTCACTACTACTTATCCCTTTATTAATAACCTCAGAATAAAATTACCTCCGTTGAACTACTATGTTTACCTAAAATCTAGAGAAGAAGTTATCTGACATGGAATTGCACTGATTTTTCAGACTATTTTTTTTTCTAGTGTTGAGTATTTTTTTCAGACTAGGTAGATTGTTTTTTTTTCTAGTGTTGAGGCTTTCTAGTATTGGCACAGTTACCTACTTACTAGATATTAGTTAGCTTTTTATTCCATCATAATCCTTACATTATAAGAGATTAACAGCATTGGTTTATACGATTATATAACATTTAATTCTTAGCTTCCATATATTATTAAAGTCACAAATCATCTTTAGCTGAAACATAACTCTAAAAAACTACAACTTTAGAGAGAAAAAATATTAAAAAGCTATAACGCAAATTATTTTCTTACAAATGAGTATAATTTTACAGATATCTACATTTTTCACGCCTCATTATAGTTAATAGCAAGCATAAAATAAATACGGCACTATTTTCCAAAGTATTTTTTTATTTTAAAGTTTATTGTTTGTTTGTTGTTAAAAATATTCGATCAGTCAAAGTAGAGCACCTTCCCCACATAACAACCTGCGAGAACAATAGAACCTATAGTGGGCAACGACTTAAGATTGCATTTGAAATATTCACAAACTCATTCCGCGCCCGTCTGTCTACCTATAACCGTGTTACCACCACACTACTATCATCTCAACACATTGAAAAATTGCCCCTATTCGGAACACCATAAGAGCTACAACAAGTGTAAAAATAAACTTGTTTGTCTCGAGAAAACTTTTCGAGTGTTTGCTACTTTAAAATGTATTTATGCATAGCTCTTATGACCTCAGATAGCGTAGAGCAGTGACCCATGAGGAATTGATTTTGGGCCGTTTCGGTTTCGATAAGTATTAATTTGTCATAGCAACATTTAAAAAGTTGGTGTCGAGCTATTAATATTGTTGATGTTTTAAGTTTATAGCATTTTTTGTTGCACATTTTTGTGTGATTACGTTGAACGAGAAAGGTATTAGTCATCACTAGATCCTGCTGTGTCTGTTTCAAGCTAGCTCTAGATTCATCGTCACGTTGACACGTGTATATATGTAAGCTTTAAGAAAACCTGTGCTGAGTTATCAACGTATTATTTTGCAAGAATGATGATCAAACTACTACAAAACTTAATTCTTACTTAAAAAACTTTAAGCTTTAAGAGATGTTAGTGTATTTGCAGCATTACTTACACCAGGGGTTCCCAAACTATTTCAATTTGCGGCCCACTTACAGTATAGTATTTTATCTTGGCGCCCTAGCTAGTTGACATAGGCTACAATAAGCTAGGTAGGTAGATAGGTAGATAGCTAGGTAGATAGCGTCAAAAACTTAGAAAACAGTATAGTAGCGCCTCACGGCGTCCCAGTTTACTGTCTACGGTGCACTAGGGACCCGGGGTACACAGTTTTGGACTTACACAATACTCAAAACTAATTGATTGTTGACTCAATGTAAACGTCACGTTCTAATTTTAGGCTGTAGTATAGTATAGTATGTATATGCTACTTTCCACGCAATATTTTTAAGAACAGTGACTATTTAAAATAATTGCACTAAATCATATGCAGGTTTATCTAGGTGTGAAATCACGACTCGTAAATCGGTATTGTTACGATTAAGCCTACCAGTACTTTTCTCTACAAAATTGCCTATTTACTACCTAATAATTATTCTGCTACTTATTCCAGAAGACGGTCAAAGTGCCGTTTGTATTAATAAAACAGTGGGCGCCTGACAGCATCACCAACTTTAATACGCCATCATTTAGCAATATATTAGCCAGTCTCCTACTGACATTTTAGTAGCCACATCATATTTTTATTACAAAATTATAACCTCCTAATCATACCATGCGTTTATGATATTAATAAATTAATTTAAATTAATTTTAGTTACACTAAAGAAAGTATGGTTCTGTAAGCGGTGGATAGGTTAATTTTAACCGTTTGATAAACTTCAAGTTAATTTATAACAGCGTTGGGAACATGGTGTGTTATTATGTATCTGGTTTATGTTGTAATTTTAAGTTTTACGATAATGTTTAAAATATTAATGTGTAATTCGTGTGTTATTTATTTTATTTATGTTTACATGACACATTTAAATGACGGAGATTTGTCAAACATTTGCTTTCAGTAACTACTGTCATAGATATTGGTATGTTAATCAAAACCAGTTCAAAGTACATCCCTACATCTAAAGTTTTTTTTTGTTCGTTAAATGCTTTTAACACATATTTACGGCATGCTGACAGCCATCAAACTCTATCCAAGACAAAACAAATCTACTCTAAGGTACAATCTCAAAAGAAATGGTTCCAATAACACATATTTTAAAAACACAATTTAAATTTCAAACAATAAAATCTTAAGACGCGCAGTAAATTTTTCATTGACAATAGTTTATTCAACCAATTTACATAGGATTAAATATCGGTGATGGAGTGTTACTCTAATCAGTAGATATAAAATATACTGCATTTATTGTAACGAGGAAAGAATATGGAGGAATAATGGGATTTCTCGTTGGGGTTAAAGATTAAATACAGGATTAAAAGTTCATTCAATTTTGGGAATGTATGTGATAGTCACACTTTTGTTGTGTTAGAAATATTAAATAAAATTAGTAACCTTTAAAAAAAAACTTTTCCGAGGTTTGTGCTTTTAAAGATAGTCTAATTAATATTATATTGTATGTCACACGTATTCAATGATTTGTGTTTATTTATCAATCAATGTATTTTCTTTAAAATTCGCGCAATAATTTCTGATGCTTACACGTAATCCGTAACTATGCAAATAAAATAATAAGGAACTAATTAACTACCTAAAAATATTTCATATACTTATAGGTACTAGTGGTTTCACTCGTGTCTCATTCACCCGCAGAAGAAGTAGCCTATAAAGTCTCCGGTATAATCTTATTTTAAAGTATCGGAAAATAAAGCAACAGGCAGGTTATAAAGGCACAGGAGAAATGACCTAAGGCTAAGTTTAAAACCTATGATTACTTGTATGTTGTCAAATTCGCCATCATTATTATTTTAATCTTTAATGTATATGACACAAAGTTGTAATTACCATAACAGTTTCATTAAGTATCTCATTCAAAATTCAATTAATAACCTAAAAAATCTTATAACTCGTTTATATCCCTATCGGATTTCATATAACACCGGCCACCATAGCTCAAAACCTATAACCATTAGTTAGAACAATTTGTATGGTAAACTACTCAACTGATTGCTTATGTAAAGTAAAGAAATTATTTAATTAAAGCCCCCCTATCGTCAATGTTTATTGTTCATTTGTTTAATATAATATTCAGACCAGCATAAAGTGGTCTTTCGAAGAGAATATCTCGGCATATTTTTGGGTAGTAATGGTATGATTAAAGGTAGTTTTATGCTGGGCGTTAAAAAGGTTCGTCATAGAACATAATGCTGTATAATTTGTTGTGTTTCTCACATAAGCTGTGGTGTCAACGGGTGGCATTAGTATGGGCTGTGTGCGGCGCTTCGAAACCAATAATTGCTTGTTGCCCTATTAAAATGAAAATTTAAAAGTAAAGAATAGTCAGTCGGATTATGAAACTTTTAGTTTTAACGAGCTCATTATGTCTGTTTGAATGTAGGCCGGGATATACTGCGTCGATGTTACATAGCGGGGTGTCAGTTTTAGAATAAGGTTGTTTAGGCTTTTAGTAGGGCATAAAAGTCTTTTTATAATAAACTTTGTTGGCATAATTAATCTAATTACCTGTATTTATTATATCTATCTTAGTTCAAATTGATAATAAAAATTATGTATGTTAAAAAAACGTATTGAGAAAAATATTTTTGCTTTGTAATTTTTATCCACAAAATGTTAATAATTTTAGTAGTAACTACACTTCTCATCAAAAAAATCGAAACACTTTCGTTTTTATTGTTTTTGTCCTAATTTTTTACAAAAGAGAATTAATTCCATGAAAAAAAAAACATTATTGTGTAGCTGGCAGTTTGGTCATTACAGTAAGAAGAAAAAAATCAAAATTCGAAATTAGAATTTCATTTGTTTATCCTAAAATGAAATTAATCACTGTTTTGAGACAAATGTGTATTTAGGGTTGGAGTACGTTTCTCGTTTAAAAACTAAAAATTAGCGCTTGTCTTTAAACTTTTTGTTTCTTATTTCATTTACTGTGACTTTGGGACGTCTGAAAAAACTTTTTTTTCTAAAACATATGGATACTTCGCCCGCAGAAGCCGCCCAAGTGGTGGCATTGCTGGATTCTGGACTTAGTCAGCGTGTTGTGGCTGCAAGATTGCATCTAAGCTTATCATCTGTTCATAGAGTCTACAAACGCTATCGGGAGACTGGTTCGTTCACGCGCCGTTCAGGATCTGGCAGGAATCGGGTCACTTCTGAGCGAGATGATCGATTTATTGTAACAACTTCTTTACGAAATCGACGCCTTAACGCTTTTCAACTGCAGCAGCAGCTTCGCGTTGTACGAAGAGTAGCTGTAAGTGACTCTACAATAAGAAGAAGGTTGAAGGAACGCGGATTGGCACCGCATAAGCCAGCGAATGGGCCGAAATTAACTGCAGACCATCGAAGAGCGCGCCTTAACTTTGCACGCGAGCACCTAACTTGGTCATACCTTCAGTGGAGCAAAGTACTGTTTTCTGATGAGTGTAAAATTATGCTGTATGGTAACGACGGAAGGAACAAGGTCTACAGAAGAGATGGAGAACGCTTTGCACAATGCTGCATTGAAGAAAAGGTCAGCTATGGTGGCGGTTCGTGGACGGTTTGGGGAGGAATCAGCGCCGACGGTAAGACAGAACTTGCCTTTGTGTCTGGGCCACGGCTGCCTGCACTAAACTCTCATCGGTACATCGAACAGTGTCTTGAACCTCATGTGATGCCCTATGCACATTTTATTGGCAACGACTTCATATTCATGCACGACAATGCTAGAGCTCACACCGCGGGCGTCGTACGAGATTATCTTACCGAAGTCGGTATCTCCATTATGGTATGGCCAGCAAGAAGCCCGGACATGAATCCCATTGAACATCTATGGGATGAATTAAAGAGACGAATTCGAGCAAGAGATCCAGCCCCAGAAACACTTAACCAGCTGCAAAATGCAATCCAAGAGGAATGGGATAATATACCACAACATGTGATCGTGACTCTCATCCGATCGATGAAGAACCGTATGGAAGCAGTAATAAGAGCTCGCGGAGGGAATACAAGTTATTAAATAAACGTTTCTTAATTTTTTTTTTCATTTACGCGTGTTGTTTTACCCATTTCCTTCATATTCCATACAGGGTAAAAATTACTCATTATACAAAATACGAAATCTATGAAGACTTAATTTGAATTTAGAACAATAACATTAGGATTTAAAAACCTCATACTACTCACTATTAAATGACATTTTACATTTATTCCTAAATATACACATTTTTCTGATAATCCTTATCAAATCATAAACTGCGAGGTGTTTCGATTTTTTTGATGAGAAGTGTATAACCTGATGAGTTTGCCATATTTTATTTTTATTTTATAGAGTTTATCAAATATCCTTTTTAGAGAACAATTATGAAGAAGGGTCCTGGCACTTTAACGGCTTTGAACTAAGGTTCGAAATGAAAACAATGATTTTTGCTAGAACTAACGTTATATATATTGTTTTTACACATTATGTCACAGTAATTTAATACACATTTCCTGAAAAATAACAAAACAGCATCGGCATAAGCAAAACTCGTCAAAAACAATTCCGTTTGTGACCCTCCGTTTAGCAACATAATAGCTCCTGGATAATAACAGGGTGTGCCGACCGGAATAACGTCCAGACGGGAAATAGATTTTTGAAAGTTCCCATCAGTGGAAAAATCTGATTTCACTACCATGTTTTGGGGTTGTACCTATGCGTAGTTGGGTGTATTTTTTTGTGTATGGCGGCTTTCGTGAGTTATTCGTTCGTGAGGACTGTCGGAATGCGTAAAAATCAGAGGATGTTTTTTTTTAAAACTGATGTAAATTAAAGTAATATCTAGGTACTCTATAGGTAGGTACCATCACCCAAGCCCTATATATCTCCGTATCAAATTAAATCCATATAAGTCTTACTAACTCTTAATCCTAAGAAGTACCTATTATAATTTTTTCACCCTATGAAAGAATAGGTATTACTGATTTTTTATTTGTATTTTATCTGCTATTTTTAATTGGATTTTTTTGACTTGCTTGCTACGATGCTGCCATGCAAACAATATGAACATAACGAAAACTACTTAAAAAAACATTTGGTTGCCAAAAGGAAGACCTTGAAAAATGTTCATTAAATATCATTGCACACAAATAAAACTTTACAATGCCTTTTAACCCAAATACTCGGTGTACCATCAAAAGGTACCGTAGTACTTTTTTGGTACCTTTCCGTTATAAATGAAGCAATTTGCTATGTTGTATCGTGAAATATCGTTCCTTATAAGAGACAATGGTGCTATAAGTCAGTGACAAAACGGATGACGAAGTAATGGTTCAATTTTAAAGAAAGCTATGGGTAATAAAATGTACTGTATCGGTTTTTGATGGGATATTACGGGGTAGTTCTCATTTCGGTGTATTGTTTGGTATTTGTGACATCGCCAATATCAGTAAGTACGTATACAGATGGATCGTGATTAATAAGACAGTTATGGTTAATTTGACTTAACAAACTTGAGTTATTTCAAAGATTTAAAAAAAAGTCGATAAGCTCTCCTATAAAATCCCCATAGTGGTTTTCTCCGTTTGAGGTGAGGGTAAAAATTTATGGGCAGAATATATGACCACGGAGATCCAGCGGAATGCACATCACATTCATTAAACTTTCGGTTCTAGAACTTGTTTTTTTTTACTATATCTTCTATGAAACGTTTTCACAGCAGTGATGAAACTAATTCCAGATATTTATAGGTACCATTACCACCTCCTCAAATAAATAACGATCAAGAGGACTTAAATTAAAATCACCGTAATTAATCCTTCAGCAATTATAATTTCAGAATTACTCCGGTAATCCTTGATTTCAATCGAAATCATTTCCATTGAAATAGCCAATAGTCTACAAACAGGCATATTGTTTCGTGTAATACAATGGCAGTCCGTTCTATAATTGTGAAGGTGCACAGCCCAATTGTGGCTTAATGACTGAGGCTATAAGCGTTAATCGTTGAATTTGTGGTAGTCCGAAGTCATAAGCGATAGCGGGGGCGATTTTGTTAATCACGACATTTCACTTTCGTACATTCCTAGGTGAAGACCAAACGTAGGCATAAGCAAGAATTAATAAAAAATATTCCTCAGATTTTTAATGATTGTGATTGTTAAGTATTAGTATAGTGTAATAATTAAAACACATTTGTACACATTACGAACTTGAACGTCGTGTATTATTTGATCACTAAGTCAATTTAACTAAAGTAACTATATCAACAGATACCACAGCAAAATGGACATCTGTTTTGAAATTTTCTTTAGGATAACATAAGATTATAAGTAATCGCTTTCGACCCTTCACTTGAACCACAAACTTAATCGTTAAAATAAATCTTGATACGATAATGCCGGACTAACGAGTGAGGATACAATGCCGCGACAATCGGCGGCGGTGCCTTTCATCTCGACACTTTGTCTCCTGTACTCAGGTCGAAACGCATTGGCGCGGGACGCCTTTAATTGGGCCCGAGATATTCGTAATTATTTAAATGTTTTCGTTGTGTTGTTGGAGGGCCTTTTTTGGGTCTGATAAGGTTTGAGTGAATGACGGAATTTGTAAACATGCTTGGTGATTAATTCTGCAAAAAGCACACGGCTATTGCAGCCGACTAAGATTAGGGATCGCTAAATAATTTCTGGTGGAATACTTGGTTTCGTTTTGATTAGAAATAACACTGTAGTAAAATATTTTTGGTTGACTTAGGATTAATGATTTTAGTTTAAACAGTTAATTATTAATTATTGTATTATTACCGATCTTTAAATAAATGAAATTTTGAATATAATGCAAAACATAACCCAAATTAACACTCATTTTTTTTTCTCAGTACCAACCAAAATGTAGACAAGAGCATTTCACCAGCCAAACCGGTAAACTCAACCAATTATAAATAAAAAATAAACTAATCATCGGCCAATCTACACCTGCATGACTACACGACTATTGGTTTATCAGATGCCGCGGTAATCTGCGAATTTCGAAAGACGGGCGGCACTTTTGTTCTTGCATTTTTTCAAAATCACTTTTTAAAATTATCGTCGTAAGAATCGATTGCGCCAACTGCGGCCCGATCAGAATTCACACGGTGCATCTCAAAGGATAGCTTGAGTGATTGGTCCGCGATTTAAATGTTGCTTTTTGTGATTTGTTGATAGAAGAATACCGAGTGGCTTGTTACTTTCTGAGACTGTTGATACGTATACTGCCGTCATAAGAAGAGAGGCCGTAACTAACATTATTCATTATTTTTTCGATATTGAGTTAAATATATATTCGTACTCAGATTTTTTTCCTGATTCCAAATATGTACTTAACTCACTATAGAAAAAAAATACCATACGAATGCTCACGATGATGGTATTTCTAACCAAATTCTTTAAATTTGATAGACTGGAGTCTGGACTATGCCTAGTTTATCATACTCTCTGAAGAGAAGGTGGAATTATTAAGTACGAGTATACCTCTGTATATCTCTTCGGATCATAGAGGCGTGATGTTCTGAAGCCGAACCAAATATGATTTTTAAATAAAATTAACGCCATATACTTACATATTTTGAAACGTTAGCATTCCTATTAGTATATACCGTAGGTAGAGGAATTTATGACGCCATGCGTGTCATCACAATTATCACGGTATCATCTCGAAACTTCACTGATTGGTCAGTTAAATATTGGACGTACCAATTATATTTGTTTAGATTGTTTTAGAAACAATGATTTCATTGAAAACTTGTGGAACCAATGTATTTCACGGTAAGACTATTTATAATTGTTTAGATACGGTAAGAGAAGGTACCTACTGATTTGGAAATGTATATGCCTACATATATTTTGTATACAGATGTCATAACTCTAACTAAGATTATAGAAAAAGAAAATCTTGCCGTTTCATATTGAGGAAAACTTCACAAACCAAGATAAAAACTATTTCAAGTCCTACCCCAGATTTCAATATTATCTCTATACCAAATCATTTGCATCGGTAAATGGACGCTGGAGGCCCTAAATTCATTTAAAGCACTTCACAGGCAAGCCCGGTTAAGCAGTCGACAACCTTCTAGGTTGACCTGCGAGATGCCATACACAAAAAAAAACGGACGGACAGACAAAGTTCCTTTCGCCTTTTTATTGTAGTAGGTTTACACAATGATAATAAGGCTCTGCAAATCTAAAAGAAGACTAGCTAATTACGTTTTCTCTTATTATAAACCTACAATACTTTACTAATAATATGATTTATTTCAGGTACCTACCTACTTAAAATTGCGAGGTGAAATTCATTTGAAGATCCTCGGGATGAGTTAGAAAAAGGTAAGTTTTAATTTATTGAAAACTAATCATAATACTAAATTTTTATTACTTTATTAAAATTGTTCAAATTAGAGAGAGTTTTTTTTTTCATTTTTATATTCATAATTACACTATCAACAATAGTGATTATAAATTGAACCCAGAAACGTTTAAACCTCTCCGGAGTTACCGGTAAAGTTAAAACAGGCTTGACCCTAACGTGGCGTCTACTAGAAAGTTATATAAACGTATTTTTATACCTAATACATACTTGATTAGTTACAATACAGAAAATGTGCAACTATAGCTATTTTTATTTTATCAACCGACTTTTCAAATGCAGGAGGTTACTGTATTCGGGGTGTATAATTTTATTTCTAAAACTAGCTTCTGCCAGCGACTTCGTCCACGTGGAATAGTGGTGCTCCGCTCCTATTGGTCTTAGCGTGATGATATATAGCCTATAGCCTTCCTCGATAAATGGACTAACACTGAAACTGAAACTGAATTTTTCAAATCGGACCAGCGGTTCCTGAGATTAGCGCGATTAAACAAAATGACAACATTTCCCTTCACTGCTCTGCTCCTATTGATTGTAGCGTGATGTAAAGTATACTATAACCAGCTCAGGAGTATGACAAATAATTGTACCAAGTTTCGTTAAAATCCGTCGAATAGTTTTTGTTTCTATAGAGTTTATACAGACAGACAGACAATTTTTTTTCTGATTGCATTTTTGGCATCAGTATCGATCCCTAATCACAATCACCCCCTGATAGTTATTTTGGAAATATATTTCATGTACAGAATTGACTTCTCTGCAAATTTATTATAAGTATAGATAGATAGATATTTCAAACTAAAATTTGAAAACAAAATCCACGTCTCACAAAATGAATATCTATGGAATTTACCTTTCCGAATCGATGGCGCCTGCCAATTTGGTCAAAAACAAGAAAATTAAGAATTTCATTCGTATCCTACTATTTGTACCTTGATTGCCTCCAATAAATTAATGAATTGTTGCTCCACACGAATAAAACACGGCAACCAAATATAAATCTAACAATTACTTCGTTAATGGACTATAAAAACATAAAACCCGTTAAATAAAATTAATTAAATAAATAGTTCTGAATGTACCCCTACCGTTAACTTTGGAGTTCCGTAAGAATAGAATTTTGATCTGGAAAAGTCGTTTTTAAATTGAAATTTATTTAGCCTTGGTACAATGTTACCTTGAAGACAATAACCCTTAAGGTAAGGTACTTTTGATTAGAATCATAAAATATAGAATGCATTTTTTTTAATCAGTACTTTACACTTGATGATCATAGCCAGTATAAAAAAATAGAATAATAAAAAGTTGCTCTTAAAAAAAAACAAGAAAAGAGTTCTGAGTGAAAAATAGATCTACCGTTAGCTTTAGAAGCCTAGAAGCTAAGAATGGAATTCCAATCTAGAAAACTAGTTTACTTTTCTAAGCTGAATTCCATTCATGCCTGCATTTTTAAAATCATTATTGTTTTAAATAAATGTTTGGTGAAATCTAGACTAATCTTTGTCGTTTGTGACTCATAATACGAATCCATTAATTTGTTGGCATTATGTATTTTTTATTTTAATATGATTATAGAACGTATTTTCAATCTTTTCATTTTATAAACGCACTTTGAGACAAAATTATAATAATACGTATATATATTTTTTATGTCACAAAGCTTACAGAACTGACAACAAAGTTGATTGCCATCTGATTGCCCATTTCGATGTTGTACTTTTTTATTGTTCTCCTTTCATAAAAAGCCAGTTTAGTTTAGAAGAGCTCATGTTATCATTGTCGATTAAGAAACGAGAGTTCAAATTAAACCGGTCATAGACCATGAATAACGTACTGCTGTTTACATCTTAATAAGATATTTACGATATTTAGTGATGTGATGGCTGATATCGATAATGATTTTAAATATGTCGTAAAATAAATGTACTGTTATATGTAGCCGAATGGTTTTATTTTATTACTTCAATAGAAGGTATTTTATGCATTTGATCTAAAAAAGTGAAATTTAAACGTGAAAATATTGGTTAAATTTATAATAAATAAAATCCTTATCTGTAAAGAACCGGTCAACAAAATGCAGTTCAGATATAAACTGATGAGTTGTTTGAAATTAAATTAGGTACTTCAAAATATATTCAGCAATTTTATAGAATCTTTCGACGCCGCTCCGTAAATTTTATGTCATGGCTTCAAACTATAATAAATTCACATCTTAAAGGTTTACTCAGCATCGGCTACTGAATCTCGGTAATTTTTATAGGATACTAAATTATCCTTAGAATAATTAAATATTACCTACCATTTATACCAATTCATTACCTACGGCCTAGTAAGTCACCCTAAAATGATACTAGAAGCTAAAAACAAGGCAATAAAATCTTTTTACATTTTCAAAAAAATAAATCTATATATATCCAATTACAATCAATTTCATTAAAAATCTATGAATTTAAAATGTAGAAAATTTAGTCTTATTTTAAGAATTAAAGAAAATTAAGGGTTACTATTACTGATTATGATTAAAATATATATTATACTAGCTTCTGCCCGCGATTTCGTCCGCGTGGAATAGTTGTGCTCCGCGCCTATTGGTTTTAGCGTGATGATATATAAATAGCCTATAGCCTTCCTCAATAAATGGGCTATCTAATTTGAATTTTTCAAATCATACCAGTAGTTCCTGAGGTTAGTGCGTTCAACCAAACAACAAACAAACAAATAAACTCTTCAGCGTTATTATATTAGTATAGATGTATCCTACTGAGGATCCATGTATATTGTATTACATGCTGAAGTGACGCTCATACGTATTTCATGAAAGAAAAAAAATCTATTTCAAATTAACTTTCCTATTTAAACAGACGTGACCTTGATTGGTAAAAATTACAATTTCGTGAGGTCAATCGTGTATGTAAGGTTACTTACTATAGAAGATATATAGAAACTACCTATGGATTTAATTATTGTTCTTAAAATTGGGTAAAACGATAAAATTCAGAAAATCGTGTTGTATAGTTTCATAGCTATGATAATTTTGCACAAATTGACCTTCTATCTATCGCTCAAATCTTTTGATTGGTCGTAAACTTCATGGCAGAAATATACTTGGAAAAATACTCTGATTTTAAAAACATAAATGATCATTTTGTCTATTGATTGCGGTCGCTGATTGTATTTAAATTTATGTAATGGATATTTTAACGTCGAATAATGACAATAACTTTTTAAAAATAATGGCGAGCGATTACCTGAGATTTATTTAATAGGCACATGAATCTAGAGAACTGTTGAAAACTGTTAACGCTTAAATTTTAAATCTGTTCTTTTTTATTTTGACGTCACTGTGTTCTCTATACTCTTTAATAAAATACTCTCATCTTGCAATATGAACAGAAGCAAAACTGTAATGTTTTTATTTCGGGATATATTAACTTTCTTGACTAATTAGGTCTATCTTTATTTTTATTGGTGGAAATGATCTAGTTTTTATCTGAAACTTGCTGTTTCCCGCGGTTTGACCCGCGTACCGAGGGAACAACGTCACGCACCCGGATAAAAACTAACCTATTATCTCCTCTAGGGTCCACTATATCGCCGTACCAAATTCTATCTAAATCGGTTTGGTTATTTTCAAGTAATGGCATGACCAGGGGAAATAGGTATTTAAATAGTTTTTTAACAGAACCTAACAATTTTTCATTAACCTAAAGTAATCTCAGTATAAATACTATGTTGCGACTAAAAATGGCTGCCGGGGGACACCATCGGCTAAAGCAAATGACGTGTACATGTACACTTCCACACAAATGTAATTTAAAACAAATTTTATTTTAAATATCATATTCGGTGTTAGGTTAACTATCTGTCGGAGTATTCTTGAACCACCGTTTACGAAGGTACTTGTTAAGAAAAGGGCCGGTTAAAGAGTTCATTGGCTAGGAACCTATCACTACTTAGGCATAACTGTGCCCTTTGAACCCACTAGCTCCTACTTTATGTAGCAGCGCCGAGCCGGGCCACTTAGTGTTTAAACTACTTGGAATTATACTATGTTAGAAACGAAAAGCAGTTATTTTACTTACATAGGTACTATTATCGTAAGGCAGTTTAGGAAAAGGTGAAAAAGAAAATAAAAAAGGCTTTTTTGGTCATATTAAGACCAATAAAAGAGTTCCTGTGACCATCCTTAAAGTTTATCAACCGAACTTTATAGAAATAAATGTTTTATGCAGATAAAAAATAAAATGATAAAAATGGAAAATGCTATTTATCAAATTCCGTAGGCCTTATATTAATAAAAAATGCAAAAAGTATCTAAGCGTCAACGGCTTAAGACATAATTTCAAAACTCAATGTTGTTTACGTGGTCATTGAAATTCTTTTGTCTACATAAAAAATCGAATACTTTTTTTAATTGAACAAAGTTTATAGTTTCTAATTTCTTAATTGTAATGAATAAACGAAGTTTCTTTTTTTTTTGTAAAAGAAAAACATTAATGTTATGAGTAAAAATAACAGAGTACCTACATAAAACAACTACTTCATTCAGCAAAAGTCCCGATCTGTAATCGTATACACACGCCGTTCACATTTACACATTTTTCCCGAAACCAAAGGATCTAACCGAATAGTGAGGGGAAAAGGAAAAATAAAAAAGGTATCGGTATCGGTACCCGATCTTTGGCCATTTGCTAATTACTATACCGCACGCGCCTTTGTGGCTTTTCTATCTAATGGCAGACTTACAAAAAAGTTTCGGTTTTCGTCCAATGAGAAATAGCTGAAGTTTCTAGAAAAAGCTGTAGGGATCACATAGGTAACCTATGGATACAGAATCTATACTGAACATACACTGAATTTATCGATATTTTTACAATAAGAGTAATGATATGATATTTTTGTATCGATATTCAAATTTAATTATATGATTATCGATATGCAAGCAATGAAAGTAGTCTTTTATCTGCATTTACTTATGTGAATTAAATGGTGAAAAATTTTGAAATGTAATAAAGCCCCGACTATCAGTATTAGTTTGAAACTTGTAAGCCCGTAGATCATTTACTCTAAATTAAAAACATGCAATTCAAAATTAACTTATCTTTTTTAGTTTGCAACTGTATATTTTTACGAGAGTATGAAAGCAAAAAAATCTACTATAAAAATTATAAAAAAAACGAATTATTAAAAAAAAAGTATCGATTCTAGAATGCGCATCCAACGACAAATTTCACCGGGTTCATCGACATCATAGGCAGACCAAATGTCGCCGTATTCGTGAGAAAATCACAAATATGTCGAATGTACAAGTTGTATTAACATAATCGTGTTTCACCTTCATAAATTTACGAGTGGTGTCCAAGCGGGCTTTTACATCGGCTTTCCGAATTGTAGGGTTAAGTAGCCGGTTGTTCTTTTTTAATTTATAGGCACTTTTGTTTTGTTGTCGAGTTAAAAGGGTTATTATGTGATTTGCGGGTTAATGTGTTACGTAATTATTTCTGATAAAACATTTATATACTAACGTTTATTAAATTGATATTACCTAATAAAAAAATCTTAACTAGTAAATCTGGCTACTTTAAATTGTTTATTTGTTTGTTGAGATCCAAACAAGTCATTTGTTTTTTGCAAATGAGAAGGGATATATTCCATAACAAACATTTAACAAAAATTTGGGTCAATTAACTTATTAACAAAAGAAAGCGAAGAAGCTTAATGTAATTATAATAAGTAATAAATAATTGAAGGCCTTAATTATATACAATGACAGGTTTTTAATGTTTTTAATATTCTAAATTTCCGGACAACACAAACTTGTAGCGTGTTTTTAGTTTCCATTTTTCCCACGTGAGATTATGTTTTGTAGGTCACAATGCTATACGTATATCAGCTATTATTATATTGATTAATTTAATCTTATTAATAGGTTTTACTATATACTAGTAAATATACAGGCAGAGAGATTTTTTTATCATATTACCTAAATGTTTTGAAGACTTTCTTATAGGTTATCACAGCCTATGGAGACGTCAAAATACGGGTTAGTACGTTTTATTTCAAACAATTAATATATACCAAAATTTGTATACGATACCAATTTGTTAATATATACATGGCCGTTTTTATGTGAAATCGTTACAGACAGATAAAGCTTTTTTCGTATTTATAATATTTGTAAGGAAGGATTGGTAACGACTAGACATTGCTCGCGACTTCATCCGGGTATGTATTTCAGACTTTCCCATGCACCTATGCTTTGTTGCTCTTCTCTTAGAACAGATAGCGTGATAATTTATAACCTTAAGCCTGTTCCAGTTTACAACTGTAACTTATGGTAAATTTTAATTACATCTGTACAGTTGTTTTGACGTGAAACTCAAACAGAAAAACATCCAAAGAGACAAGATTTTGAAACTCGCATAGTTGGCATCGTCATCGTTCTCCAACTCCTTTTATCAAAATATTCAATGTACAGATTTTCATCAATGAATCTATATTAAAATAAATATATCATTGAAAATGAGAATAAATACAATAAAATAAAATTTAAGTATGATAGATGCTTTACAACAAATCAAAATGTTAGCACTATTTTAAGCTGGATATACGTCGTTTCTAGAACAGTATTATTATAATAATAAACCTATACATATGTTAATAGATAATTTAGATAAATCTAACGGAGAATTGTTTAGCCATAGCTGAGATAGCATTCAACACAATGGGTTGGAATGTGTTTTTTTATATAATTTATTTTGTATATAATTGGCAGTTTGGTGATTAGGTATATTTTATGCGTTATAATTTATTTGTAATTCAATGACAAAATTATTGTGATTAGAATTTATTTAGCTGTTATATTTTGCGCTTTATATACATATACTATCAATATTTAAGATGTTTTTTGATTTTATTTTTGTAGAGATCAAATCTGCTGAAATTTATAGTTTACCCTGTTTTTATATATTAGGTAGGTACTTATGTGTTTTTTTTAATAAATAAGATATTGATTGTCTAATCTGAACAGGCGTATTAAGAGATTAGAGGTAGTGATCACCTTTTAAAAACATATTTATTTATTTTGTCGTACATTTCAAATAGATAAATTCAGATACAAAGTGTGCTCTAGACTTTATAAAATAACATATTTTTAAATAAAGTAAATGCTTCATAAAATCTTGTCTACATACAACATAATTTACAAGCATCATAAATATTAATAATTAGCAAACATAATAGGCCTATTTCAAAAAGTATTAGATTACGAACACTTAATATAATATTTTTATGATACCTGCCTACGTTTTTATATTTGTGTACGTGACATATTTTACTGCTTTTTAATGTTGTAAATTTTCCTATTATTATCACTTTGACGTCAAACATATTTCGTGAACCTATGTGACATAATGAAATAAAACTATTTGTATTTGTAATTTTCATATAAAATATATTATTTTAATAATATGGTGATTTATTGATACACATATTTACGAAGATTGGAAATAAAAAAGTTATTGTCGAAATTGTATTTTTGTGAGTTACGTAATAAACTGGTCAGTTATTCAATCTTATTATAGAATATGCTGAAGTAAACATTGTACATGTTTAGCGCTCTGTGGGCCTAGCACGAATCACTTTCGAAAAAGTATTCGTATCGAAAGCGATATTCGAATCATAAATAAAACCATACTAGAGCAAAATTTAAGCATAAAATGTGTAAATAGCAATTTGCAGCATACAAAGATATGATTAAAGTCATCAATTTAAACAAATAGTTCGTAAAATACGAGTATATTTCATTTAAAAATAGCTGTCGATACGAATACCTTTTCGAAAGTGATTCGTGCTAGGCCCACTGAACGCGATACTCATGATAAAAACTATTGTTTGAGGGTCACTAGTAGATCGCGTTCAAACACTTAAATAATTAATTAAGAGTAAATTAAGAGTAAGAGACTCATACTGACTGACTGCCTCGCTGGTCTAGTGGTCGCAAAACGGGACTGCTGTAAATGGGGGTTGCGGGTTCGATTCCCGGGTCGGGCTGAAATCGCTTAGTGGATTTTGGATAATTTCACAAAAAGCAGCCTAAGGTCAGGAAGCTGGTGGTGTTATACCTCCAATATCGGGAGGCATGCTAAGCCGTCGTCTCCGGCTGCTATCTTGATAGCAGATCTTGTAATAAATCCAAGTCAGATGCCATCAGACGGTTTTGAGAAAACTCTGATAATGGGGCTTGCCCATACGATAAGAAGAAGAAGAATACTTACCTACCATCGTGGGAAAAAACATCTCTTAATACCTACAGAGAATCATAATTCTATCCAGCAAGCTTAAACAAAAGCATGCATTCGCTCAGATAAAAAAAATATATCAAATAATTACAAAATAAAACCTCAAGTTCCCAGTTGTACTAACAAAGCAACATATTGCAAAACGTCTCAATAGAAAATATCGGTTACATAAACTAGCCTCGAACCCCGACGTCGCCGATAAAATGCCGATCAGTGCATACTGTATGCGCTGAATTATGCCAACTGCCGGCGTCTTTGATGCCCACAGAGTAGAACTGTGATAGAGAGAACAGTGCTAAAAAAATATTTGCATTGTTTTTTGTTTTATGTTAGTTGCTTAGATATTAGTTTTTTATTTTCATTTATTCAACATAATGTATTTACATTTTTAAATATTTAATTTAATGAATATACCATTAAAAATATATAAAAATAGTACTCCACTGGCAACGGGAACATAGTCCAAGATTCCGGCGGTCAGGACCTCCGAGAGAGAAACCTCCTGACGTTTAGTGTATTATTATGATAATGGTGGTTTAAATCAAACCATGAAACTTGAAATTTATTTATCTTTAAATTCTAGACCAATTAAACGTTCTCCCCGTGGTCTCGGAATAGCAAAACACTGAAACAGCATTTAGGGGGTGACTTCTAAATTTTTGCTTCTCCGTATTCTTGGGCTAACACTTTAAAACTATAACGTTATATTATATAGTAGATGAAATTCATTATTAATAAGAAAATTTATCACAGAAAATTCTGATTTTTATCTTGACAGATGACAATAATGAAATGATTTTTTATTTGAGTAAAGGGCACCGATTTGTGTGAGTTTATAATCCCTATATATTTGCATGTCGTAAATTTATAGACTAAGTTACATTTTAAGTGGCTTCCATACAATAAGACAATATTCGTACGTATGATAAAATAATTATATTCTAATTTATTCAAGTTCCGCTTAAATACCTAAAATATAAAAATAAACTTTTTCAATTTATTTCCTTCTATTGATAATAATTTAGCAAAAGATATTGTATCTTGTTTATGTTGTTCGGTACAGTGAATATTAGGTGTCTCTAAAATCATGCTGAAAGGAATTATTACCTAGGTATATCTATAAATGTTGGATTTGCATTATAAATAGTGAATCAGTCTGTATAAATCTAAATATTTATGTTTTTGTTTAAATAATATCTCACTTCTGATCAAATTTATTTTTATTTGAAAAATGAAAAATATTCCATAAAATTGCACAAAGCGTGATTCTAAAGGTTGCATACATATAGAGAATACTTTTTACATCTCCTTACACTGTTAAGTCTTTAAGTGTCTTCTCTGTCTTTTAGTTACTCTATGCCCAAACACAGCTCCCATACAGTCGGTAGGCTTTCTTTGTGAATTATTGCGGGTTCCGTAAAGGAGCGGACTACCCGCGTCAATACCTTAATGGCAAGCCGTGTTTCCACCTGCGGAACTCTAAAAAATAGTAAAAAATAGCCTTCGGGCAAGGGAATAGAAACCGATTGGATTGAAATATTTGTTTGTACTTTTTGTGTTGCTAGTTTCGAATTTTGTGTAGCTGTTGCTGAGATTAAAAAATATTTTTAGTTTGTTTCTAAGAGATAGTAGACTTTATTATTGTCATCAAGGACAGAACATTTTTTATTATGTTTTTTGAGATTTTAATGCATTATTAAAAGTAATGCTGACACGAAGATGTTTGGCATATATCTGAGCTATTGGCTGCTGCGCTGCGTGTCGCGGCTTCGATTCCCATACGGGACAACTAAAATTGTTCCGGGTCTGGGTGTTTGTTCATGTGTAATGTATGTTTGGAAATGCACCTACGATACGGGAGTAATTCGTAGTGTGAGGCATTTAAAAAAAAACTGTATCAATTTAGAACTCACCGATAACAGTTCTGTTGTTATCGTAAAAAGCTTACAATATTATAGATTTCCTATTACCTAGTTATGTAGCTATTCCTTTAATAAATATTTTTAAAACGTTCTCAAAAGGTAATTATTCAGAAACCAAATTAAAATTTTACACCCCTTAAAGATAAACGCTCCCAAAAACCAATATCAATTTACAAAATAGACTAGAAAGGGTGAAACGAAACATATCTTCGGTTCTCCTTGAAATTTTTATTCGTATTTATACATAACGACCAGAAATTTTAGAGCCCTTTCACTCCATGAAATATTCCCTTTTCACCCCATATTCTTTCAGAATCAGAAAGGGGAGGAAGGTCTTAATACACTGGTAGTCGTCCATCACTACTCTTGGAAGGGGTTGGCTGGATTTACAACCCTTTTGCAGCAGATTTATGTGGCGATCGCAGGGTTAACTTAACCCTCAAATGCAGAAAAGATCGCGTTTCTTTATTTTATAAATGGCGGACGAAAATAGACTGCATTTTTTGTGCGCCTTACTCTTTCGAGTTTTATTTAGGATCACTACTATATTTAAACATATTGGTTGTTCACCAAAATTAGGTAGGTAGATACTACGATTTAGATAGATATATTTTAATTTCATTCAACTCTATAATTAAATTGTATTGCAAAAAAACACCTAACACTCATTCCAACTAAAATCGTTTAATTGTTCTCATTAAAATGTACTTCAGTGCAAAAAAAAACGTTTCTCTAAATACACTGGCGTGCACTAAGGCCCGATATCTCGACTCATTACGTCCATACCGTGCAGGCCAGAGCATGTACGCCGTATCGATGTCAGTTAATTTTCCACCAAGTGTAATTACCGTGTTTCGCTTTGTTTTTGCTACTAACTTTATTTGCATAGTGGAGTAAGGGGATCGGGTCTTGTTTCATCGGACAGAAAAATGTGTGGAATCGATTTTTTATATTACATTTTCCTTTTGAATAAAAGACTGGTAGTGATCATTCTGAGCCCTATTGTAATTCTTAGGTACTAAAAATACAATCATTATTATCTACAACCCGTCTTCAAAAAACAATGACGTAAGAAGCGGGGAATAATAAGGATTTATTTATTGTGACAAGATTAGCAATAAATAATTTAAAATACTTCGTATTAAAATAATAATAGTGTTAATATAATATAATGGTGAAGGAAAATCCTATTAAATTTCCAGTTTCTTAAGAATAAATGCGTGATGCAGATGCGAATCACCTGTTTCCTATTAAGCACTATTGTGTAGCATAAACAATGTTGATGACTTCATAGTAATAAGTTTAAATGTATGATAAAATATGCAATGAGTCATGTATAATATCTCTAGAGCTGTTTTATACCTTCTAAGATTCTTGATTGTCTTTATTATATAAGTGCAACAAGCGAAGAGAATTATATAAAAATAAATTACAATTTTATGTTCCTTATTGACATGCAAATATTAAAAAAAAACTGAAATTTTATTTATCGTGAATTCTAAAACAAATTATTCTATTGCGACGTTACAAAATTGATCTTTAAAGTAAAAATAAATTGTTATTGTTAAAATATTCAATGTTATTTTTGAATTAACAAGGATTGATCGTTTAATTTATATTAAAAAAAATAACAACAATCTTCTCCATAATTTCTCCTGTTCTGATCTAAAACTCCAGAATAAGCTAATAGAGACATTGTTCGGGCGCTCGTTAGCCGCATCAAGATGCGCCCGCGCCACGGGGGTCTAGCCTGCGCGCGCGCACCTATACCCCTATACCTTATACTGAATACTGACTTTAGTAGTAGCGAGTAAGGATATCTAAATTCACAAGATGAAGGTTTAAGTTTAGAAGAAAAAGACATTGATATGTCAACGAGCTTCATTACGTTCACATTTGCATTTGTACACACCAATTAAGTTCTCAAAGCCTGTTCTACAGTGTTACCAGTATATTTTGTATAAGAGAAATATATAGAGGTGATACAAGAGTGGAAATAAAATAACATTTTGTATTATTGATGTTTTTTTGTCTCTTCTTGATGTCAGTCAGATACTGACCAGGCGACTGGGAGATAATGCAATTGAATTTAAATCCAATTCTGTACGCAACTTCTGTTTTTAATTTTGCATAAATAAATATTTATAATATATTTAAATTAGATTACAATTAAATTAGGTATAAAATTATGATCGTTTCTTTTCACTATGGTGTAGGTGAGTAAAAATGTTTTTTTTAATTTTATAAAACATTAGTAACTAAAAGCTCGTATATTTAATCCACAAATTCAAATTTATGAATTTGTTTGAATCGCATTTTTTCGAATTACAAACAATATTTTTATCGATTGTTCTTTATTTATATTCAAACTTTCATCCATAAAAGCAACCTTCTACTAAAATAACTACCTATTTAATGTTGTTACTTTTAATATTAAACTCAAAACAGCTCATCATCATAAAGAAACACTTTCTCTTTGTTTAAAATCATAATAATGTTACTAAAATTTATTTGCATAAGCAACCCGACACCTAACATTTTCAATTCAGCTGGGCAAAGCTTTCAAATTTATTTCAGGACCGTATTAAAACTGTTTTCGTCCGTCATACGACATAATATGACAATAAACATATTTTGCCTCATTTTGTCGTGTCTTATGTTCGAGACAAGTGAGTGACGTGAAATATATTTATTGTTTTAACTATTTTTGGTAGACGTTTTAGTGAACGGGTTGAGTTTTTTTTTCTCTTTAGTGCTGGGAAAAACATTTTAAGTGAGAGTGTGAGTGTATCTTTTGTGGTGGAACGAACAATACTATATCGTAACTCATCTGTATTATGAATGCGAAAGTAACTTTGTTTGTTTGTTACGGTTTCACGGTATAACGGCTGAACTGATTTGGATAAAAATTTGTACGGAGGTACAGGGGACCATGGAGACAATTATGTTTTACTTTTTATCCGGGTGGATGCGGTTGAAACCGCGGGAATGAGCAAGTTATTAAAAATAAAACTTTTTCCCCTATCCCGTTTTATCAATGAAAATTTACAAAAGCTGCCATAATAAACCAGCACAAATATAACCATAAAGCCTAGTATACACTAACGTAAATTCAAAGGGGAGTAACACTTGAGATGCAATGTTGGTCGTCTTAAACCCCGGTGCACACGACCGGCGCGGCGCTTATCCGCAATGTAGGTCAGTCTGCAGATATTAAAGTATTGGAAGCTGAGTATTAAAAGTTTGGTGGAAATACTGAGAGATAACGGATGGAAAACCTATAGCTATAGGAATATGGAAAATTTTCAGTATTATTTGACGACCTGAGTGGTTTAGTGGTCAACATGCCGAATACAACGCAAGAGGTCCCGGGTTCGATTCCCGGCCGGGCAGAAATTGAAATGATGAATTTTAATTTCTGTGACGGGTGGTGACTGGGTGTTACTATGTATAATATGTATGTATTTAAAAAGTATATAAATAGTATATACGTTAAGCTAGCACCCATAACACAAGCATATTAGTTGCTTACTTTGGCGCTAGATGGCGCTGTGTGAAATTGTCCAAAGATATTTGCATAATAAATCAATATTTTTAATCATTGTTGAATGCTATACTGGACAATAATAGCTCGTTTGCTATTTATAAGATGGTCTCATCTACATCACCCAAAAACTAAAATTACAGCTAGACAAATACGTAGACTATCCTCTTACACTAACTATTAAAACTCCACGAATTTTATAAAATTTATTATCATGTCTATGAGGAATTACCGCAGCTTGCAATTCATGCATTGGCTTCACTGCTTACATAACTCATCTGTACAAAAATGCAAACATTCAAACATACAAACTATCGAACATACAAAACAAAAAATCCGAAATAAAATTTAATTCTTGCGCGCGGCCCATTCCTGCCCATAATAAGCCATAAAGCTCGCTACACACCAATAAATTACTCAATTAAATGCCTAATTACAGCAAAAAACATCGCATAAAAATGTTTAGTACATAGATAGAAATATAGTTGGCAGTTAAAATGAATATACGCGCCTTAATTGAGGGACAATGACAAGGGATGGACCGAAATAGATTGAATAACAAACAGATGTTTGGTTTGTAAAAAATAAGTTGCAAGGAAGGGTTTCGAGAGAGAAAAAAGGAGGAAGTATTATTTCGTTGGTACAAGCTCTTGCATGTGGTTTTACTTGCATTTCAGGAAGATAAAAATGATTCAGTGCTTCTATGATTCGCGATCTTGCGTCTGAGCCTATACTAAACTTCTATTCTATACTAAACTTTATCGAAATCTATCTAGCAACATTTTTCTTGTCTAATAAATTAATCTAGATATTTACTGACCATGTTAACATTTCCGATTCACTATCAATCTTTTATAAGCTTTATTTTTGACAATATAACACCTAGCTTTATTTGTTTGACAAGCTCATCGACATGAAAACAAAATCAATTAATGTTGAATTGTCAAAATGACAGTTATTGCGGATATTACAAAAAATAACCTGTTTTGTTAACTGGTACGCAATTATGAACTATGTCACTTTAGTAATTATTGCAAAATAATCACCTTTGTCAACGACAAATACTTAGATTTAGTAACACAGGATATGACTTAGGTGTTGACATTTTTGCAATTGAATTACTATTCATGTCAATTTTAATAACGTTTTATTGGATTGCTTAATTCAAGCGTTCTAATTTTGACATTTCAAATGTCAAGATTATTTGTTTCTTTCTTATGACGTCATAGAAATTATAAGATAACGATTAACGATTTAGTTTAATTAATTTATTAGACAGTTTTATTAGAAAATTTTGAAACGAAGCAATCATTTAATACTCTTCCAACGTCTGGTTTAGTCTTTACTTAAAAATTGTCCTACTGGCATGGTGTCTTAATATAAACCACCTTTATTTTGACTATAATTGTCACTATTTATTGTTTCAAGATTCAAATTACTGCAGTAAATTTAAAAAAAGTACCACTCAAATTACAACAGTAGGAAGCGGTTAAAATTAACCCTAAACTGCCACCAATTTGTTAATTGTTGGGGTGTTTTTTGTCCCGTTTATTTTTGAGGGGATTATTTATGAATTCAAATGGCTTCTGAAGACCAAGGGCTGGCGGTAATTCGTATATTTTTATGAACTTTATTTTTACGATTGCAGAAGGGGGTAAAATCCCGCGAGACGTCATCAAAGTGCAAGAAGGTTATTTTCGGTGTTAATTATAGATTTAAATTTATTTCGGAATAGTTTCATATTTTTTATTTACAAAAATGTGGTAACCATCAGAGTATCCTTGTATTAATTTATGCTATTGTCCATTTTATTATTTGCGTGTAGAGATAACATTAACACATTGAACACCACACTACTATTGTTTTTGGGGTCACCGGTGACCTTCGTGGCGTTCAAAGGCTTAAAAAAATTTATACGTATTAGGTATTATAAGCAGTAAACAGAAATATGTACGTAACTTAAACTTATACAATGGGGGCTATCGTTTTTGCGGTCACCAGTTGGCGCCACTGTTGAGTAAGTAGACCCCTGTGAGTAAACAGAAAAACAGCCCAAAACATAAATCAATAACTTGTAGAAATCCGCGATGCTCTCATTGACGAAAAATTCCTTTATTATTACTGGCAGCTACCAACATACTTACAGCATAAACTTCTAGCATCCCCCAAAAAGTAAATTTAGTTTTTTATTTCCTTTTTCTCTCTTACTGTATCGAGGAAACTATAATAAGTATAACAAGTATATTTCACAATAATAACACCCCTTAATCCAGTAGCTCATAACCGCGGAACAGTCTCGCAAGTTTGATTAGATTGGCCAATATAATCCGTGGGAGACACAGCTCTAGGTGACCGGAAGATTAACTCTCAGACAAAACTTATTAACTTGAATGGAACTTGGTGATTGGATAGCTATATTTTGTTATTAACAGTACAGACGGTGGAGGGTTATAATAGTAATGTTATTTAGTTTTAGTTTAATAGCAGCTGTGGGGCTTGTAGCTAAGTAACAGCCGTGTAGATCGATAGTACAGCAAGGTTAAGCTGTGGTAGCCGCGGTTAGTCCATGGATGGGTGACAGATTTTTCAGCATAGCAAAAAACCTCCATACCTTGGAGAGCACGTAAAGCTGTCGGTCCTGCGCCTGATCTCTCTCCCCGGTCATGTCGGATTGCCGATCCATCGGACTATGAGAGTGAGGGAATAGAGAGACCTTGCGGTAGACACAGGTGCACACATATTATAGTGTACAAGCAATTGTACACTATAATATCTCCTGCGTACTTACCTGGCTAGTCTTTATTGAGATTGGCCGCTGTGACCAAAGTCAGTCGGAAGAGATTAGTAACGAGATGGTGGAGGGAAGACTATACCCTTCCCCGGGTTTCTACCTGCGTACCAAATTGTATCTAATAGGATCTTTTTACTGTTATAGAAACTCGCGACTTCGTCCGCGTGGACTTCGAATTTGGGTCCAGATTCCGGCTTACAAAGTATCCTATCTGTTAATACAGGTTATAAACTGGTGTACTAAGTATCATCCGAATCAGTTTAGCCGTTTTACCGTGAAATATAAACAAACGCACTTTACGCTTTAATATTAGTTATGATGATTAGGATTTTTAATTAATGCAATATGAACAAACATTATACCTTTTTATAATAGGTTGTTACTAACGGCTACGTTAAGAATAAACCTGTCTTTTCATAAGTGATGATATATAAAAAATATGACAAGAAAATGTGTAATTATAAAAAGACAAAGAATGTTACATTACAAAAACTCAAAGAATAACATGGCCGTTAATATGAGCCAAAAACATATCTACAAGTTATTTAGTTAAGTTGACACTCTGCTTTTTATAATCGACTCGACACTAACTAGGTATTAATCTATTTTTAATTAATCAAACTACATCATTGGTATCCATAAAAAAAGCACATTACAACACACTATCTATATATATTATTATTAGACCTTGTTTTTACGTCTGTGCAACTGAAGCGTATTTCCTTAGCTGTAACTGTTCATAATTTATTTTTACATTATCTATGTTTCCTGCTTTGTATAGTCTGTAACACTTGCGACCTCCAACACTTTAGTGTTGACAGTAATTGGGCATTATTTAACATTAACACTAAAAACATTTTAATAAAAAACCACTAGAAATTAACGGACCAATTTAACCGAGCAAAGATCAAAAGAATTCGAAAAAGTCTGTCGCTAATGACATGATAAAAAAATACGTAATTTATTTTTGACGGAAACAAAATATAAAATAAACAATAAATCGTAAAACTGACCGTCTTTCCGCGATATTTTCTCAGCGATAACCAATAAAACTATCAAATTATTGCACGTCATGTCATCAAATTTTGGTTATGTCGAAATAAACAAGAACTTTTTATTTATATGAATTATTTTATTATCAAGTACAATAAAATCTTTGTCCATGTATGTTTGGATTGGGTGATTTTGATATTTGAATAAAAATTTTCATTATTTTCGCATTCAATTAAATGCCAAAAAATAAACTTATAGGTGAATTTTAGAAAATGCGTTTGAAAAAATATTTGAACACCGTGAATATTATGGTATTATTTAGATGCGTGTTAAATTGAAATCGCCATTGTTAACTTCTACCATGATTTTTATCTTCCCTGCTATCTAATGTAATCTCTAAGTATTAATTATACTTTATCAAATAGTCACATTTCAATGTACATCTCCGGCACCTTTCGTAACTGTACCTAAGAAATATTGACATTTCATTATAATCAACATCTTTGTTATAAATATTTGTTCTTATCTCGTTATTTAAGCATTTCCACTTAATAAGCCTTTCAGTGGCAATCAAGAATGTGATATGCATCTTAAAAATTGACAGGTACGATAAAATCTTTAGCTTAGCTACAGTGAGCATCAACAAATGTTCATTAGTAGCACTTATCTGGAAGATAACTGTCTTTTTTTTGCTATGAATGCATGTGTGGTGTATGTTCACGCAGTTAAAAGTTGCGTGTCAAGAGAACTATCAATAGTTTTGTGTTTTGTGCCACTCTTAATTTATGCATCGAGTAGTCAGCATTTCAATACAAAAACATATTTTCTGAATTGTGAGAAGAAGTTAGGTATCAGAAAAGTTATATATTACAGAAATAAATTCATAATGATTGAGTTTTTTACTCGTCGTATGTTGCATTAGTTGAAACTTGATAAAAATATTAGCCATTCAGCCAGTAATAAAATTGACTTATTCAATGATGGGCTGGACGTTAAATTTAAGTAGGTAAGTATCTTGTATCAAATACAATAATATGTTCAAATATAAACCAGCATCTAGGTTGTATTGTGTGAATAAATCCGTAGTTTAACTCGAAAACCAGTGACTAATTTGTGCACATACTTACAATCGTATCTAAGATGAGTTTTCATTCAAAATTGTACAACAAAATGCATGCAAGTATCAAGGATGCACCGACGCTATAAACAGAATTATGAGTTACGAGCGCGGTCTGTTCCCGTACGACACATACAATATTACAGCCCAGACTAAACTATTTATAATATTATAATAATTTTCTGGCCCAATTATTTTGCCGCTGACACGTTTTATTAGTTTATATACGATTGTTATGTTTACCCCGACCGTAAATTATACTTTTATAATTTTCACTCCGTGACAATATTATAAACAAATTTTTCTGTGTATGATAAGCAGTAAATTATATGATTTTGTCGTCCCGAAAAGACAGAAACATGAGTGTTTACATAACATTGCAGCTTAGTCAGTTTTTCGTTATGATTTAATGGTTTTTTTGACGTTTTTGTCTTATAACTTTGGATCAGTTTTGATATTTCCGAGGTGCATCATAATCCAAGTTTTGCGCGCCAGAAATTATGACTTGAGATATATTTTTGCGATGATCTTTATTTTAAAAAGTGGGTAGATGAAAGAGTGGATTATGAAAACTTAGAATTTATTGTGAAAGTGAGTATGTTTATTATGGAGTATCAAGACTATTTATTTAAAAATAAAATTAGCGTGTTCAGTGTACGTATAAAAAAAACGAATATTTCTATCTACAAAAATAACTTTGCAAAAAGCAATATTTCATTAAACTCCCATCTTCAATTGTAAGCTCATTATTTATGCCTGTTTGTCTTTTCCCAATACATTCCTCTCAACATAAGACAAGATGGCTGCTAGCACAGCAGGGCGTAAAGCTCTCCATGCACGGTGCGACAGAAGCCCTAACATAACTGCGGTAATCAAACGCGGGGAGACGCCGTGTGTATTGTGTCGTTAAGACTGATTGCTTTAATGCTTAGCTTAGACTGGGTGATATTGTGGGGTAATTCTGCAAAAGAAATGTACAAACATGTATACAACTTTTCTCAACAATACGATTTTGTCCAGTTTTTTTTTCGAATACATTATTATCGTGTGCGTTTTTGTAATTTTTGTCCTCATTAACTGCTTGACCGATTTTCATGTTCTTTTTTTATCGGACTACTAGAGTGGTTTGGCCAACTGGAGTGAAAAAGTTGTCGATACATAGAAGTTTCTACAGTAAACTAATGATAATCTTAGGTGTTTATACCTATTATCTCTATTAGCAAACTCATGAAAAATAGCACAGAAATTGAATCTTTAATTATTACGCTAACCTAACGATAGTAGGTATTTATTTTGGTCAATTTTACTGAACCACTTCCATCAAACCACTAAACCTCTTGTCCATTGTATACTGATCCCAAGCCATACAAATATTAGTCATCTTGCGCAATGGTGATGCCGATATAATCCGGGCATTATGACACCCCTTAAAACTACTATTTTATATGTTACTAGCTTTCAGCCTGCGGCATCGCCTGCGTGGGCTATACATCAACAACAAATATCATTATATTTTAGCCAGTATATACAAAAACTTAACAAATTATATACTAATATCTCTTAAATCACTCTATTGATTAAAAACCGCATCAAAATCCATTGCGCAGTTTTAAAGATCTAAGCATTCATAGAGGCAGACAGACGGCAGGAAGCGACTTTGTTTTATACTAATAGTGATACTTGTGCAGTACAGGATATTTTTGTTTTAATATTACCATAAGATCTTTGTGTGTGTATGCGTATAATAATTAAAATGTATTAGATTTTTGTATTTTTGTTTTAACTCATCAATATAAGTACAGTCAGCGATAAAAAAACAAATTATATCTTAAGTCTTAGTAGGTATAATTGAATCATTTTTTTATAAATTTTATACTTAAGTATGAATTATGAGCTAACTACTGCGTTTCTAGTCTCTTCAAACCAAATTTTTGTGTGCTATAATTTACCTTTACCTGAAGAATCGATACCAAAATAATCAAAACACCCCAAACAGAACTTTAAACCGCAACCCACGCCCACTCACCACCCCAAGAAATGGGGAAGCCGTGATAATCCCTAATATTCAGCTCTCGATCATAACACGGACTGCCACAAAGGTGATGTAATAACGACAGCTAATCCCCCATTGTGGCGCCATCTCTTGACGGATTGCCGCCAACTGAATGGGGCGAACCCAAAGGGCGCTTTGTTCGCCGTGATATTAGAAAAGCCTATTGTACGGCACGCTGGGATAATTTGTTTTTCGAAAGGTTTTGGTTTTGTAATAAAGATGGATAAACTTTTTGTTTTGGGTGTGATATTTTATTTAGTTCGGTAAGTACATAACGAAAGTAAACAACAAAAGAAAATGGAAATTCAATTCTACTTCATTCAAATCCTAACCAATTGATTTTAGTAAAGGGACCTTCCGTTAGGGCTTACTGACAAAAAAACTGTTGTGTTTTGGTATGCTAGTAAGTAATTACACTAGTGTAAGAAAACATGTTTTTTAAACACATAGATATTAGACTGGAAACAATGTCATTAATCTAGCTAAATTATATTTCGTCAGCAGACCATATCAGAGCTTAAGTAAGTATATCCAGTCTTACCATACGATGCTAGTGTTCTCAACTCGATACCGCTATAAAGTGAGTGTAAACATAATATAAAGCCGCGATTAACACCCATACATCAACCCTATGAATGCTACGTTGTTTTACCCCACAGAATTAAATGTTTAACCCGAAAATTATTTAGTTGTGTCACACGTCTGGGATGATGGATCGCGCCAATAATTGCGTCATACTTGACGCGTTGGGGGAAGAGGGGGTTAATTTGTCGGAAGTGGGGGTGAGGGTACAACGCGAAGACTCGTTATTGATGGGATTCTCGAACGGTGGGTTTTGTGTGTATTGTTGTCATTTTACTTTTTATCAAGATTACCTATGTAGTCCTATGCTACCCAAATAACGCATCATATTCACAATTATTAATGTCAAAGAGTTCAAAATATAATAATAAAAAGCTAAATTCGATTAAAAATACCTAACACTAATCCGTTCGCAATAAAATACAACACACCGTAAAAAGATTACCTACACAAAAATTCGCGGACTTCCAAACCGAAAGCGAAATTTTTCGCACTCAAAGTACAGTCGACTCCATAAACTACATTTAATAAAACATAAAGGCGACGCGTCTTAATCGAAATTTCCGTGCGTAACATAAAATTGCCCATATATCGTAACTGAATATACAATTTGTGAGAGTAAAATTAGCGCTCGATTATTATGATGCGTCACACACTGAATATTTAATAAATTCAACGTTAATAGTTTCATTAAAATGGTATTTTAGCTGACTGTACCTTTAGGGATTACATTTATTTAACAAATAAAAAGTGGCCTAAGATTTACAAATAATTTTTATTTTAATAAAATATGCAGAAAAAAATACTATTTCAATTTTAAAATGACCATTATTCACAAAAGCAACTAAAAATAATTGAAAATTGTTCTCGTGTATCATTTGAAACTATTTTATTTGTGTTAAAGTTTATAGTTAGCAGACAAATTACCTATTAAATACTATTTAGTGAACTAAACATAATATTAAAAATAGTTAAATAATATAGTGTTATTATTCTCATACTATAATAGCAACTGTTTAAAAATAAATTACAATAATAAATGTGACAATATTTTAAACATTGTGTGTTAAGATTAATGTGATTCTCGTGGAATGGATTCCACAGATTTTATTCGAAAAATATGCTAAACTATTATCAAAAATATTTGGGTGCAACTTTAATCAAAAATGCAATCTAAGAAAAATATTTTGTAAACTTATAATTATTAAAATAAAATAATATCAAGATAATATATTATTTTAAGCGATTTTGTATTTTCAATTTAATAAAATTCGCTAAGAAAATTTTTTTTTATTAAAATTTTAAGTGATAGCTAGAATTTCACATACAATTTACTGCCGCAATTGCTAACATAATTCCATTTTTTAATTATAAAGGCAGCTAGAACTTCACCTTAACACAAATCAGAGTGTCACATTAGACAAGAATTATGAAGCTAAAGACTAGTTACAAAAAAATCCTAAAACATTTGTTTGACGTCAACGCAGCACTAAAATGTATGGCGGTGAGCCATTTATTAATTGCTCCTACACTACGATTGATTGCCCGTTTCACATCTCTATTACATTTTATTTATCTATGACGTCGAATTTCCCTATGTGCGCCTGCCCTATATTTTAATTCTAAAATGTTTTGTATGTTTTTTTTATTTCATGTTTATTACCAACTATTGTGTCGATATTTTTTTATGAACTAACGTTTAGTTTTTTGTAACGAAGTTTACTAAAATAAATAACAATAATATGTTACTATTACAAACAATGCTATAGTAGGTATGTATGTAACCATACAAATATTTTTTCTTAAATAATAAGTCAGTTTATTTACATTAAAATTTGTACCTAGTACCTAAGGCATAGGTTACTTATAGAAAAAAAGTTCGTATGAATTCAATAATAAGGTTGATATTAGCCATAGGTTATTTATAATAAGTACCTTTGTCAGCAACTTGCAAATTACGTCATAATTTTCCAACTCACTAACAACAAAAAAGTATTAAAAAAGAACAAAATCTCTATTACTCATTTCAAAATTCGAACAATATGACAATCCAATCAGTCGGTGTAAAGATCAACAAAACGTTACACAATCGAATTAAAACCTTACCAACACTGAAATAAAGTCCAATATTGTTCAAACCGGACCCGTATTTTTTCTCTACTAGTGATATCCTAGTGTAAACAAACCGGGCACGTATTTCGAGACGTGTCAAAGTGTACTTTAGGTGACATCCGCCTTGACGCAGTAATCTCGGAGATTAACGCACCAAAACGATAGACGTTTCTTGCAAGCGGCGAATAAGTCATTGTCCGAATAAGAAAACAATGTGCTCAACATCAAATATTTCATGGAATGACGAAGTGGATCGATTTTTCATAGTTTTCGTTTCGATTCTAGTAAATTCTATGGGTACAAGAATGTACCTAAATATACGTTGATATCATATTATTTCCGTTAACGTTATGTAATGAGTTATGATGGCCTTTTGACATTCTGTGTACAAGTTAAAAACCTGACAAGTAGGTACTAATGAGTACCACTTTCTAAGTTTATATTAGATACCACTGACTAACGGTGAAGGAAAGCTTCGTGAGGAAACCTGGACTAAAAAGTTCGGAATCGCCAATCCACCTTGAGCAAGCGTGGTGATCAATGCTCATGCCTTCTCTGTTGAGATTCCTTTACTAAACAGTGGTAGTCATAGTATAGTCTTTGCATGTAGCCCTAGTTTTTCTCTACTAACATAAGATATACAAATAAATGCAGAGAATAGAAATGTTTTCAAATGGAAATTAAAACAAATAGGAACAGTTTTGTTTTATTGCGAGTAGAGAATAAATGATTAAATTATATTTTTTATCAACAAAATAGTTTAATAGCTTAAATCCGACCATGTTTAAATATATACTAATTAACGGTTATGTATTATGTATCTATGATGAAAAATCAGCCCTTACACTCTTTTCGTTATTTCTTAGAAATACTTTTTAAGTTGATATTTTTTATTCCATATACCAAGTAACAGAAAATTTGTCAAAAAGATAAAGAAATCCACGACCATCAGTCTTTTTGTAATGCGAGCCTTTTCATCTTTTATAAAATATTTCCCAAAAATGAACTGCCAAAAATATTGTGATTACAAGATAAAATATTGCCATAAGTATAACTTTCAACTTAAAAACGAGAAAACAACGGTTAAGCCTGCACACAAGACAAAAGCAGTAAATAATAAAATTAAAAGTCACTTTAGTCCACCGAGGCGTACAAATTATTCTAAAGTAATAATCCCATAACTCATATTAACATTAACACCGGCCGTAAATAAGGAATAAAGAAAAAGAAGAAAAAAAAGGTGTTTACTTTTATTATTCATAAAGAAAAGGTACAACGTGCCAAGAAATATGACGAAAAAAAATTCACGAAGCGGCAATTTGTCACTCATTTGAAACAATACTGAAAATTCCATTGTCTTCGTTAAGCCCGTCTTCAATAATCAACTGTCAACGCGAGCAGGCCTATTGTAGAAAATACAACAATGTTTCCAACTCGATTCAAAAACGAAA
This sequence comes from Pyrrhia umbra, assembly GCA_963891755.1. Classification (NCBI taxonomy): domain Eukaryota; kingdom Metazoa; phylum Arthropoda; class Insecta; order Lepidoptera; family Noctuidae; genus Pyrrhia; species Pyrrhia umbra. The sequence goes on from OY982935.1 coordinate 6,462,313, forward strand.
CATCTGAACACCCATTCAGTAACAAAATGAAATTGAATCTTATAAGACTCTTCTTAGAGTTCCTAATCTGTGGACCGGTCGCGGGAGTTATTCTAAAACAAAATCCGCAGTGCCATTAAAGATACTAAAAAAATAACAGAAGATTTTTTCAAAGTGAAGATTGAATTGTTTTCTACATTTAAAACAATGGCTCGGATATTCGTGGATATGTTAACTAAAGTGACAGGTGCTGATTTGTTAGTGATTCCCCGAATACCAGAATAGAGCGGCACGTCAAAACAACTGGGTTAAATAGAAGAAATGGCTTTTGTTATTCCCTAGCGCTAGTCGCCAATAATCTTACAAATAGTTGCATGTCTTATATTCGAATTCCTTCTATTAATTTACGCGAATTTAATTTAGTAAGTAGGGTAAGCGTTGTTATTAATTACGATTTTTTCTTTTGTAACCAAATAACTTTATCGACTGGGTCATTAATATTTTTTCTCTTGAGGAAGTTGTGACTATCTTTTTAAATAAGCGATTTTTATATCATCTCGCGCTGCACCATTAATTGCCATTAACAATGTGCTAATAATAAAACACACATTAACAAAAATACGAGGGGAACTCATCACTAAATCAAATACCGCATTCCGTGTAAACTTTTTTTCTTTATTATTACTAAACACAGCCATAATTTCAGTGTTATTTACGATTTACATCACTAAAAAAGTGAATTTATTGCATCATGTGGTCACGTTTCACTTGCTTTTGGGACAATAAAACTAAAATATATAGGAGGAAAAAACTAGATGACAAGCGGTGTAGGCATAGTTTATAATCGTTAAAATCGTCGACGCAATAAAATGTCCAGTTATTGTTTAAATAAACAATGGGCAAGCGGCGATAAAGAGCTGTAGAATAGCCCACAGAACGACACACTGACTGACGTGTGAAAATGTAGATAATGTCATTGCTTGTAGATAGTCGCGTAGGCATATTTGAGAGTTCCAACAAAAAACCTAAGTAATTTACTCAGCTAAGGTTGGTATTAAAATAGAAAACAATATTAATTACGTTTATCTTTGTTTATTAAAATTTGTTGATTGATTATTCGTTAAATAAAACAAGGAAATTTTGTTTTACGCATTAATCCAATGGTCTTTTTCCACTTTGACACTTTCTGTTAGACTTTTCTTAGAAGACAATTTCAAATCAAGTTGAATGTTTGTTATGGCTGTTGTCCCTTTATAACGTTTTAAATTGTTTTTTAACTAAACCATTTTTGATAAATTTTAGTACTGAATAAAACCACAACTGGTTTAGTAGATTCTTTGACAGAGGCCGTCAGGCCGAAAAACACAGGCTTATTAAGTTAGAAAAATTGCAGCCCACATGATAAGGAGAAGGGTTCATTACGCAGTTCTCTAAAACCAAAAAGCTCTTAGGTAAGATAACCACCACAACATAAAAACCTTAGAATTAAATTCAGAAATTCTCATCGCATCTGTACCCAACGCCATTCTAATCTTTGCACAAACGAAGGAGGCGGTCTTGCAACAAAAATAGCCGTTCAAAAATATTGAAGAGCGTTGAAAAATATACGTCAAGCTTGTATGAGAATAATAAGAAGCGTCGACAAACACTCGATATCTGGGCCAGTATGATGCCGTCAAATTTGTTGCTTCATTTCGTATGTTTGCTGGTATTTTGTGAATGTAAGCGATGTCGCGTAAATTAAAGTGTACAGTATGAGCTATCAGTTCCATTGCTATTTCTTTGAAGACTTTCTCGGAGATTTAAATTAGTATGCACTCGTTAATGGTTGAGGAGAAGCCTGAAAGTTTAAATATTGGTATATCCTTGAAGTTACAGTCCAGTATTATCTATGAGTACTATAGTTCTAGAAGATCATCATCATTGTCATCAATAGCCTATTTAATATTAGACCACTGTTGGACATAGGTTACCGCGCCCCTGGAATAAAGGGCTGAGGAAAGAACATGGATGGGTTTTAGTCAGTTAAAGTCTGACACTCCATTCCGGCCCACCCACGGCGGGAGGGGTCATTTGATGATTTCCCTACCGAAAAAAGGCCTCTTCTATGTGTGTACTTCCTTGAAGCATCCTATAATTAGTAGAATACTGGTCTAAATTCCGATTTACAGAACCCAAATTAAGACTCGAGCACTACTTAAAATTAGATTCAACGAATCACATGGATCTAAATCCAATACCCAAGACAAGAGCTATACTTGAATATCGTTCAGCAATACGAACCTTCGACTTGAAGCCCACATCATAGTCCTCAAAACTTACAAGCAATACTTAGTAAATAACAAATCAAGAACTGAAAACATATTAATTAAATTGGGACCTCGCCACATTGTCTGGTTAAGCTATTAGAAGAATGCTCTGAGAAGCACTCTGCAAGAAGACATGTAGAGAGAAAATATCAGCATAGAATATATAGATCGAGATTCCGCATTGCAAGATAGTAAACAAAATATTTTAATGACGAAATTCACGAATTAACGTACACTCATGACGGATAGCTGTCACTGCGTCGTTTTACACACTAAAACTTAGTCATTCATTTCTCTAAGGTGACTTTAACAGCTTTCGCGTCAAAACAGCTGGTTGACCACGGTATTTAGTAGCTATCCATACCATATTTTAAGCACTGGAAAAGAATGCGCCATGAAAGAAAAGTTATATTTGGTTGATTCGAGTTTTCAAGGACAGAGGAGGATATTGATAATTGTATGCAGAGGGTTTTGCTAGAACCTTCACCCTATTAATGTAATTGATAGCATTTCATATTTCAAATGCGGCAATCATACTTTGTGTGAATTAAACTTGTGAATAAACATTACACTATTCTAACATAATTAATTGTTCTGATATTGCTGTTACTATTTTACTTATAATACAATATTGACAATTACACTAAAATAATGAAACTATATAATATATCTTATAAATATCGTGTTTAAAAAAAAAACTATCTTAGATCGTGTTTCCCAGAATCCCGTACCAGCAGAAATTAGGAGGCTTGAGTTTCGCATCCAGTAGAATCCGAGGTTTATAAAAATCACTCAAAATCTACGATTATCATAACAAAACCTACTAATTAACCCGACCCAATGTCTTGGTCACCTACTTCCCGCATCAAAAACAAAATTTCACAGCTCATATGACGTGTATAATTAATGCACAATTATAACATATTAATATTTACCATGTCACCACCGTCGGTGGAGCGTGGTCGCCCACTCGCGACTATTTGCGTCCCAACTGTTGGTACGATTGTCTCTGACGCAATCTGCATCCGTTAATTACAATAGAGATTTTGATAGTTTATTATGTTTGATTATGACGGGATATAGATAACCTATTCTGGGTCGAAATCTTTTTTCTGTCTTTTCGTTTTATACGGAAGAATATTTATTAAGCTTCTGTCTTTCTGTGCTTCAGGTTTCAGATTTATTAACAAATTGAAAACACATTTATTAAGGGCGATGGCAAAAATGCAAAATCTAATTTTATTTTTGGTAAAGTCAGATTCTCTGATAAAACTTGTAAATATCATTCGAAAATCGAACCAAAATGCTTCTAGTCATGCACTAATAGAAAAAAAATAAGAAAAAAGACATTATTCCCAACATTACGAGCTCCCAAAATACAAATTATCATAAGCCACGCGTGCGCTGCTTCCGCGGTACATTTGTGGGATTCACATGTTGATATATTGGATGCACGATGCGCGCCATTGAAATAAAGATATTAGATAATGTTGTTTTAAATAGTTCCGCTATATTTTTGATAAAAATAGATGTTTTTTATCGTTTTTGATGGCTGTCATTTCAGTCTTGCGTACAATTCCACGTGAAAAGTCTATTGAATTTTGCTAGGAAATGATTTTTATTTTCGGTATTGTTAATTCATTATGTTTGTAACTCAAAATTTTAAAATCCATCAGTACCTACTCTTTTTGTATTTTGGTAATTAACTCATTATTAAGCACTAGCATTAGACCGTCTGCCCGTGGTCAGGTGAAAGTTTAGAGGCCCACTGTAAGGGGATTAGCAGACGACCGAAGGTGTTAGTCTACATCCCGTCCTCCTCTAAATTAAACTGTTAAACTTCATTTTTGAGTTACAGTTGCAGTTTAATTCAATTTAGATGTACGTTTGAGTACATTTTGGGGAGATATTTATTTACCAAATTTTATCTTAGTTGGTTCAGCTGTTTCACAGATTCAAAGTTGATTATTTAGATTCAGGAAGATTTCCATAGAATAGAGGATGGATGAAAAAATTGCATTTGAACAATGGATTTATTTTACAACAATGGATTTATTTAACAACTAGCTTTCCGTCCGCGGCTTCGCCCGCGTGGACATTTTTTTTACACTTTGGGTTACTTTATTCAAGTTTTAGTAGGGATCCCTAGTTATTTCTAGAAATATGTTACTCGTGGATAATGTAGCTTTCGAATGGTGAAAGAATTTTTTTAATCGGTCCAGTAGTTTTTGAGCCTATTCATTACAAACAAACAAAGTTTTCCTCTTTATAATATTAGTGTAGATGATCACCACCGAGGCCCTTACTGGATCTATATAATATTTTTTTCCTGAATCAATTAATATCAATACAAAATTATTACAACAATTTCACAACTACAACCAATCAATCAATGAGTTTCAATGACATCGCATACTTAAAACAATGTTCACGTAGCATAAATTTACTTTTTTGGATTCTTTTTTTCAAACTTTTTCTCCCATAAACCGTCACTAATAGCGACTGCGCGGGCGCATCCATCAATCAGTGCGGAGCTGAACTATCTTGTTTATAAGAATGTTAACCGTGTTTATTCCTATGACTACTATGAGGGATACAGGGAGGGAGCCAGCTGGTCTTTACGAAAAGAACATTCTTCTTAATTTTGTTGTTTAGATAGATATGAATTTCTTTAAAGTAACCCGCTATACAATTATGTAATTCACTTACTACAGAATTTGTAAAGATATAATTTTGTGCGTTGTTGACGACTAGCACAATTTTATTACTCCTCCAATACTAATCGGGAAGTATAATGTGGGTACGAATTATGACCAAAAGTAACCTCTTTTTTCTCAGTAGAAATTTAATTTCGCTTTGTCAATTAAATAATATTTATGAATATCCAAATTCCACTTCTTTTCCAGCTATTTTGATACTTATTTTTGCCATTTTTTCATCTTTATATTATTTTTTTCATATTTATTACTAGAAATTTCTACACTAGTTACATTTATTAACTAATGAAACTATACTTACCCCATCTCCAGCATCATCGAAAACCTTTCTATTATCTCTATCATCACCTTTGACACAAACTTCATCAGGACCCAGTATTTTTGTACTACATTCAAGTCTTAAACAGTACAGGGGCCGTACCACCACGTGTTTTTGCAATCACTATTCAAGCTTGAGAGCGTGACACAGCTACTAACGTCGTATAGCTCCGTCTCTATTTCATAACGAAAATAATCTTGTTTGGCACGTCATGGTAAGGCCCCTGATCTACAAAACACCCTGTAGGTCGGACGCGGAACGGTATCTTGATAAATACAAGGCGTGCCGTGACAAATGGTAACAGAGTGTTTTTATATTATATTTTTAGACAACTCCCGCTTTTGGTCGTCCATGGTACTAATTGGACACACAATACTTCAACTGTTGTGTTGTTTTGTTACCTTATATCCATCAGTTGTTTTATGGATTAAAGTTGTTTTGCTAAAATTAATTGGTGTCGTTTGTTTTAAAGTATCGAACACCTCTCACAAGTTCAAATTTGGTTTTTGCTCTGAATTCATTTCAGATTTTTTTAACTAGCGGCTCGTCCCGGCTTCGCATGGGTAACCCAGGGTGCCTGTAGCTTTCCAATAGTAAAAGAATTTTTGAAATCGGCACAGTATTTTTTGAGTTTATTCATTACAAAAATACAAATCTTTCCTCTTTATAATAGTAGTGTAGATAAATTGATTGAAGTTTATGCATTTTTTTAAATTTAGTAGTGTCATCGAACAAGACTCATAAGTTATTTTCGTGGTAAAAAAATGAATGCAGGAAAATAATGCAAAAAAAATAACATACATTTTGATACAATTGAATATTATATTAAGAAAAAACAAATACATAATTTCACGTATCATCACGATCATCCAAGTGACAATGAAAATATATTCACGATGAAAATGAATGAAGCTGAATCGCTATATTATTTCAATATTACTCCAGCAATATATCAAGCAAAACTGGGTAAATGTTCAACTTTCGACAAAATTATCGTTTGCATTAGTCGTTATGAAGCTATTATAAATATCACATGAATAAACCCATATATTTTAAATCTAATATTGCAAGCAATAACAGTTTAAACTGAAATAACTTGGATTTATTGGATTTATCACTTCACATACCAATAATGTACTGTGGATGACATTATGTATTTTCATCAGTGTTCTTATTATACTGCGATGTTGCGTAAAGGTTATGTTAAAATTTTCATAACTGCCGCTTGTTGGGAAATTGTATTCATTGAAATAACGGATTACTTCTTTATATTTCTTTGATATGTCATCTTTGTCAAGTGTCTAGGCAGTAAGACTTAATAAGTACAAGCCCGGTTAAGCAGTCGATAACCTCGAACTGTGAGATGCCATACAAAAAAAACTTAAAAAGTTCGTCTACGTGGGTCCCATAACAGTGCCAATCTGTCCTAAGATCATAATGTGTGACAATCATTACTGAAGGTCGATTTGAACGGTACTATAAATTTATGGTAGGTATAATTGTTATATTAGGTACCTAACGTATGTAAAAGAAATCCAATTAAATTGAGAACCTCCTCCTTTTTGAAGTCGGTTAAAAAGCAATGACTATTGAATAGTAAAAATCTAAACCCATTGCGGCTTTAGTCTAGTTGATGAAATTGTTAATTAAATTAAAAACTGTAAAATTAGCTAACAATTTACTAATCACACGCTCGGCACGGTACTACCCAAAAATAAGGATCCAAATAAAAATTAGTTTTGACACGAATCTTCAAATCATTAACGAAACGTATTTGTTATGTGACAAAAGATATAATTCTTCATGCACACGACGCCGACGTCAAATTATAAGCATTTCCTGTTTTATAATAAATTTCTAGATGAAGTTAGTGGACGGAAGCCTATCAATAATATAATAACAATTTGCCTTATTCTGTCACGGAAAATGTCCAACTTTTCTAAATGGGCGATTTAGTATCATTATAACACCCAAAAATGAACTCTATTCCAACGCAAAAGAGATTCATCCAGTGACAGTTTCAGACGCATTGGTTTTGGACTGTTATTATTTATGAAGGAAATTAATTGCATCAGAATCTATGTGAAAATATTAATTTTAAGTCCGCTTTTACTTTTTAATGCGTTTACATAATCATTTTAATGTAACCTGTTATTTAAGCGGTATTGAAATTAATTTCTTATTTAAATTTTGTATCACAAGTTTTTTCAACTTTGTCTCTATGGATACCAAAAGTATCTTCTTTTTTGTCTAAAACTATGTAGGTAAACTAATAATTATATTTTAAAGTTTTTAAGCCATTTAGACCATAAAGCGGCTATAAATATCATACATATAACCCTCTGTGCCTTTGACTCCGGTCATGTTGGTAATTGCTCCATGTTTAACACTGATATTTCCTCGCCTTAGACTAGAAACTAATTACAACATAATGTGGTTTGAAAAAAGTTACACAAATGATAAGTAAATGAACATGTTTCGATTAGTCTCCAAATCCTAGGCGAAGAGACAGCGAAAATTTTATAAAGAAACATTTAATACAAGTTAAATTCAGTCAGTAGTTTAAGCAGATCGAATGCTGTTAGAAGCACCGCAGCAAGTAGAAAAAAAAGTTGAATTCAGCTGAAAGTGCAGTAAATCTAAATATAAACCCAATCTAACGATAGATCAAGAGACCATCCGATATTAATTGTCCAAAAACTTGTTATTTATGTCGCCATGTTGGTTTCGTGTGTCTTCTCAAAATAGACAATCAGCCCACCCATGCCGCCGTACATTGTCACAGTTGTAAAATTAAGTGGTTTCTTTAGTATTTTTATGACTATAGCTACCTGATATCTAAGTTTATTGGTACACTTCAATTTATTTAATTACTGCGAGAAAACATTAACGTGAATAAAGATTATGTAATGAGTTACATCTATTGCAGTGGTCATGTAATTTTAATACGTTTGAAAGCCGATGATTTTCTTAATGGTAATCGTAAAATATTGTTCCGTTTACCTTATCGGGGATTTTTCCCACGCATTATTGGTGTATAAGTTTTTGTGTTTATTCTAAGTAGGATTTTGATTGAAATTGTTAACTATAATTCGTAATCTTAAGGGAGATAAATGGTTTACCTTTTACTTTATTGGTCATAATAAAGTATACGTTAATTCAAATTGTGTTACAATTAGTATCTATATGTACCTATAGCATACAATTTTAATTAAAAAAAACTCTATATAAAATGACAGGTCGTAACTATACTTTTAGACATAAAAAAATCTGAGTCTGAGTGCTACTTTTAACAAAAAATAAAAAAATAAATAAAAATAAACTCAACAAAAAACATTGAATATTATTCCATAATTGCCGTACCTTTGTTACTTGAAAGCGTATTTTAAATCATTACTTATTTATTCACAGGCAGCTCAGCTAGACACAGAATGCAATAAGGCGTTTAATTAGACCCAATGATTTGCAAAATCATAGTCGGTGAAGTCAAGAAGGCCTTCTAAAAACATGGTTAATAGGTTAAGTTTGAAAGTCACTTAGATAATACATTGCTCGGAGCTGTAAAAACTAGATAGGTACCTAAGTTTTTTTTCATTTATAATTATTTTTAAAGGGTTATTGTCTAAGTTAGGTTTTGAAGATGGTGCAGTAAATATCAATCTTATTGAATTTCAAAAAAATAAACGAGAAGCATTTTTTTTGTGATATCTGCATAGTTTTAGGTACAAACATTTTCTTGAATATTAAGATCAACTGTCAAAAATTGGAAAACACAAATTGAGATGTGTGTGTTTTTTCAAAAACGTAGTATTTTTATTTTGGTTTTTCACAAAAAGTCTTTAGATAAAAATATCGTTGCTAGCCCTGTCCATAATTTCGGAGCTCGTAGTCTAACGTGAAAACCGTAAATAGTACTCAAAGAAAATACATCTCAAAAGCAATTGTGCTGAATGAGTGACTTGCCAAAAACTTCAACAGAATTAGTTTTAAGGTTACTTTCGACACTTAACCCTTTCCATTCCCACGTAAACAAACAGTTAATATTTGACTTTGACAAAGCGATTTGTTACTTTTTTTACACGTTTGTCTGAATGGTAAAATTTTGCTTACTTTAGGTATACTTAAGAGCTGTCGAATTTGGGCCGTTGTTTGACACGTATGACCTATTCAAAAGCTGTCTTAAGCTAAGCAACACCAACGTTTATCATGACATTTTTTACCAGAATATACGTCGCGACAAAAAAACAATGTAACAAAATTGATAAAAAAGAAATAATAAAAGGTGCAACCTTTCAACAAAGAATTTCACCTTTCACGCCGCGATAGAGAATAAAAAAATATCGATAAAATTATCAAAACCTTAATTACTACTTTAGGACACCCTATAAAATGAAAGTACCTACAGTAATTACTATGTTGGATGACCGCAAACACATGTAAGTAACAACAATTACAAAATAAAAACAACAGCACCTGTTTACATTATGTTGCCGCAACTAAATAACCCTTAAAATGCAGTGTATAACGAGGCGCCGCTGCCGGGCCGAGCCACGCGTAAATCAGGCCCCGAACAAGTGCCAAATAATTTCGCGAAATTTTATTATAACAATAAAGTACCGCGGACGTTTTTAAGCCACAAATTTGCCCGCTCAAAACAAAATCTCCTTGTGAACTTTTGCGTTCGAATTTTTTCTCAGTGAAATAAGGAAATTTACTAGCGTTCGCGTTTCATTATGTCGCTCCTTGTTAGTGGGTTATTTTAGTTGAGTGGTTTATTGGATCAATTGTTGGCTTTTTTGTTTTCAAGTGCCACAGAGCATATTTTAGTCTTTGGTGCTCGTGAACTGTGACCAATCAGAACGATGGACGTTTTTCCTGAAAAAAAATGCAGTCCCTAATTTTCCTCGCTCTGATTGGCAATTCCCAGTTTGCCGGTTTTATTAAACAACATTTTAATATTTCAGTCATAAATTACTCTAACCATACTATTGTGATGACTACTTCAGAATAAAAATATCTATGGGTGTCCATTTTGAAAGGGCATAAAGGTTTACTGCTCTATGATCTCTACTAGTTGTTAGACAAATAGGTACACAAAATGTCAAGCGAAATATTAATATGTTTCAATAAATTAATATTTTGTATACAGTCATGTAAATTAATAAAAACTTATAAATTATTTATTGGATGTCGTGTAAAAATTAGTCATAGCAAACTACATTCATGACTTCTGTATTAAATTATATAACATGTTAATAGGTGTCATGTATTTACCACATTTTTACTGCAAAGTCATTAAACTGGAGGAAAACCGGGTGTAGCAAACAAAACGTACGTAAATAAAGTTCAATTAAAGACAACGAGGCATTCTGTGTTCCCTTGTGATTTACGTCCCATTCGGGCCCGCGTCTGTTTAGGGTTAATTAGAGGCGAGCTTAGTACCGCGAAATTTATGCAGTCGTCGCAAGGACAATTGATTGCGACTGTGATGTTGTGTGGCCGAAATATTTGCCAAACATTGTGGTTCCGTGTGGGAATTAAAATAGTTGCTCTAAATGAGATGGGAGTAAAAATATGCTTGTTTTATATCAACTACGTAGTATGCGTTTCGAAGGATTCGAAGCTAAGTAACGGCTGTGCGGATCGAAAGATAAGCACGGTTAGGCTGCACACATCTCATGGATGGGTGATCGTTTCCTTAACATAACGAGACCCCTCCGTGCCTCGGAGAGCACGTAAAGCTGTCGGTCCTGCGCCTGATTTCTCCTCGGTCGTATCGAATTGCTGTCTCAACGAATTTTAAGAGTGAGTGTAGAGAGAATGCCCCTGTGTCTGCGCACACACTGAGCTACCGTTACCAATAGTCGATCTGTAGGACATTATTTTATGTGTATTGTAATTATAGTTTATAGCATTATTATTAAGCAAAGCAACTTGATTTTTTGACGGGCTATAACTAACTGCTCTTTGATGAAAAAGTTTCTGTAGAATATTTATTACGAATTATCTGTAATTTTTACTCGAGGAATTATGTAATTAACTATTTTAGTTACATTGTCGTGCTACTGTGAATTGAAATTTTTTATGATATACACTTCTCATCAAAAAAATCGAAACACCTCGCAGTTTATGATTTGATAAGGATTATCAGAAAAATGTGTATATTTAGGAATAAATGTAAAATGTCATTTAATAGTGAGTAGTATGAGGTTTTTAAATCCTAATGTTATTGTTCTAAATTCAAATTAAGTCTTCATAGATTTCGTATTTTGTATAATGAGTAATTTTTACCCTGTATGGAATATGAAGGAAATGGGTAAAACAACACGCGTAAATGAAAAAAAAAATTAAGAAACGTTTATTTAATAACTTGTATTCCCTCCGCGAGCTCTTATTACTGCTTCCATACGATTCTTCATCGATCGGATGAGAGTCACGATCACATGTTGTGGTATATTATCCCATTCCTCTTGGATTGCATTTTGCAGCTGGCTAAGTGTTTCTGGGGCTGGATCTCTTGCTCGAATTCGTCTCTTTAATTCATCCCATAGATGTTCAATGGGATTCATGTCCGGGCTTCTTGCTGGCCATACCATAATGGAGATACCGACTTCGGTAAGATAATCTCGTACGACGCCCGCGGTGTGAGCTCTAGCATTGTCGTGCATGAATATGAAGTCGTTGCCAATAAAATGTGCATAGGGCATCACATGAGGTTCAAGACACTGTTCGATGTACCGATGAGAGTTTAGTGCAGGCAGCCGTGGCCCAGACACAAAGGCAAGTTCTGTCTTACCGTCGGCGCTGATTCCTCCCCAAACCGTCCACGAACCGCCACCATAGCTGACCTTTTCTTCAATGCAGCATTGTGCAAAGCGTTCTCCATCTCTTCTGTAGACCTTGTTCCTTCCGTCGTTACCATACAGCATAATTTTACACTCATCAGAAAACGTACTCCAACCCTAAATACACATTTGTCTCAAAACAGTGATTAATTTCATTTATAGGATAAACAAATGAAATTCTAATTTCGAATTTTGATTTTTTTCTTCTTACTGTAATGACCAAACTGCCAGCTACACAATAATGTTTTTTTTTTCATGGAATTAATTCTCTTTTGTAAAAAATTAGGACAAAAACAATAAAAACGAAAGTGTTTCGATTTTTTTGATGAGAAGTGTATTTCATCTAAATACAGGCATTATTCAAGAAAAAATAAATCTATAACTTAACACTAAAATACTGCATAAGAACTCGTCGTAAATTAGTAAAAAAAAAACAACATTTACCAACTGACTGACTCCTTATTTTTAACAAAACTTTCGTAAATTATCAAATGCGAGCATAAATCTAGTGTTAGATGTGCGGTCTTATTCGTCACTAGTACTCAAATGACCCTGAGATCGGCCTTTTACGGCCGTGGTTGTTAACAAAACGTCGCGTATTAATTTATTGTAATTGTAACACCGGGTCTCTACGACCGTCGTGATGGCGCAGCGGGTTAACAATCAAAACTGATACCAGCATGTTAGGGTAAAATTATACAGGGGCAAGTGCATAATTCAAGAGAAAAAAACTGGCCAAATGCGTGTCGGGTCACGAGCAGTAATCCGAATCTGTAATACGTTTTCGTTGGTCGAATATAACTCTGTAACCGGTTAAGCCTACTTAAACGTGATAGTTTTACTTGTAAAATTTATGATTGTAATACACTAGATTCACAAAAAATGGCAACTGATCACATCCCATTTATGACACTCAAGGATAGTGTACGAATATTTAAGAAGAGTGAATACAGTTCAAGGAATGTCTTGTATCATTACAATGCACGATTTTATTTTGAATCAATGAAAGTTTTAGAAAATTACCATAATTTTACAAACCCATTAAAAGTCTATTTAACTAATATTGATCAACAGTAGACTACGGAACTGAAAATCACAACACCGCTAACACAGGTCCTCAAATAAATTTATAGGCATATTTATCCGCCATGACACTCAATTAGCGTGTATAATATTTTATGACGGTCGATATTATCGCCTGTCAATGATTAAGTTCTCGAATTTACTGCCTAGCTCCTGACCTAGCGGTAACCTGGGTTGCGTGCTGAGTTTTGCGTGTCGACTTCGTAATGGTGAAGATTGCATTGTCTAGATTTTGATATTAATACCGATAACTGTAGGTATGCATAATCTTAGTATCAAACGATTACATAATGTTTATGCAGCTGGAAATGTACAGTACCTACATTTCAAAGTGATCGCAGACTTGAGAGTATGAAAACAAGTAGCATGGATAATCTAATACATAATTAAAACATATTTATAAAAAAAGAAGATGGAATCATTAGCAAAATGCCTTCAATTTCTTGACAAACTCGTACATTGTACGATGAGATCGCATCTTAAAATAAACGCATACCGATGTCGATCCTACACTATTAATTTCAGCATTATTAATGACACAATATTACAAAAAATATTTTGAATACCACAAATATACTACACTTTATTAGTTCATATTAATCACCAAAGAATTAAAAGTAGCAATCGTAAATCATTTTAAATGTAATAAACTATAAAAATACAACGAATATTATTAATTTTATGATTTATTTAAAGTTAAAATGACCTCGAGAACCAGGAATATATATACCAATACAGTATTGAATATATCATAATGCATTAAATAAGAAAGAACAGACATTAACAAAAAGTCACGTAGGAAACAAATAATTTAAACAAACCGATTATATTTAAATCCATTATGACATTGTATGACAAACTATCTGCGTGCAACGGGTATTTCTGGGTCTATTACAATATTATATAATATACCACTCATATTTTATTTTATTTTTATACCGAATAGTATCTAAACAGCTGCGGTTAATGTTGTTTAATCTTTTGTTTTTTCTTTCCCCCTTTCTTTTCCCATAGGTTAAAGCCTAGTATGTCCTTTCCCAGGTTTTAATATCTTCTTTTTCGTCATCAGCCTCGGCCTATTTGCTATCCCTGTTGGATAAAGGCTTCTTGTCATATAGAGATCACCACATGATCACCACACCCACTTAAGGCGCTTTCTGATATCGCCAAACCGCCTAGAGCAAGCGTGTTGATCAATGCTTATGCCTTCTCTGTATTAGAAGAGACCTGGGGCCTTACCATGACGTGCCAAAACAAGATTATTTTCGTAATGAAAAAGAGACGGAGCTATACGACGTTAGTAGCTGTGTCACGCCCTCAAACTTGAATAGTGATTGCAAAAACACGTGGTAGTACATCCCCTGTGCCTGGGAATATTTTATTTACTATGTGTCTGGCAATGGGATAGTAAATAATATGATGAAGAGAAGAAGAATATGTTTGTGTATAAGGCTTAATAAGAAACAGGAGGTGAAGATTCTTGATACAGCTCATACGACTTGTTTCGTGCTCGGGAGGGAAGTGGGTGAGGCACAAAGAGCGACTCCTGTTTACACTCTCAAATCGATTGACGTCTTTAAGAAAACGGGCCAGTAAATTGGCGATTTAAGAAGATTATTGTTGTGCTGCTCGCAAGATTGCAATATTATTATTTAATTATAATTTAAAGTATCTGCTAAGTTGTCGAAAATTTATATTTTTTATGTCGAAGACCACATTAATATTATTATCTTTGCTGCACTTCTTCTCCATATTATTATAATTTTTAACTTTGGCAAAATACACACTTGCATGCGCGCATTTCTTTTAAAAAGGGATTCAGGTTTTGCTACGCGTATTAATGTCGGAGATACGGGCCTATTTGATGGAAACATTATTTGGCACCAGTGTCGTATCTATGACGACACCAACAGAGTCGATTCCGAGCTGCTGACGAGGAGAACTAGTGAAGCAGTGAGGACGTCATTGAAACTGTTGGTGATGTGATAATGTTCAGAAGTGATCTTAGTCAGATTAGGAAATCACAGTTTGTAACAATTAAAGTGTAATGCAAAGTTTAAACCTGTGTATAAGTGTATCCTGTTATTTAATAGTCATTATTTCCCATTCCACTTTCCATGTCTGATAATCGGAGTGAGTCCCCTAAATTCAAAATATGAAAGGAGTAAATGTGTTGACGTGATTCGATTTGATGATTTAAATTTTTTTCAGTTATTTAATTTTCCTCTTAATGATACTGTCGACTTAATGATTCGACAGTAACAATTTAATTAATGTATGTGACTTGTATGGAAAAATCGTGAATTAATATTATGTCAGTTTTTTTATTAACGCTGTTTTCATTGCTCCACACGTACCCCCATATAACCCATACCCTGACTGAGGGTGGATCCGCAACCTAATGTGAGAACCCATTAATCATTCACTTTTATACAACTCTGACTTTGGTTTTGTTGAAAACTTGACAGTTGCCAAGCTACGGGAGATTAGAGCGATACAATCTAACGTTATTTTGTATTGATTAGTAATTAGTTTGTATATTATATCTCGCTTTCTTCCCCGAAAGGATAGACGTAAGTGTAGATACTTACGGCATCTATATCCACATTGTACCACTTAGGTATGTTTAATTCGAGCCTAATGCAGACTTCGGACTGCTATAGGCGAATTATTATGTATTAAATTATGAATGGAAAATTCCAATAATAATTACCCTGATCTGGAAACAGATCTATGACCCCATGCTCAAGAGAACCACAGTAATGAACCAACAAGGCAGACTTCAAATTAATTCATTTTGATTTAATTTGTGAAGTTTGATAATATACTTTTAAATCACATTACGTACATTATAGAACCAGCGACCTAAGAAACGTCACTGGAATGGACTGGATGCAGAAAGCAGAAGACCAGGTGTTGTGGCGCAACTTGGGACAGGTCTATGCGGATGCGGATGTGGACTACGATAAGCTAATTTGATTGATCCATCACTCACACATTAATATTCTTTTGGGAAATTTAAAAACAGTCATGCTTCTTCATTGACTTGTGGGTATAATAAAGCTGTGCTTGCCGCGGTTATTCTATGGATGGATCTGCTAGGACATACCTTTGGGTAACTAGCTGTAGTCTATGATCGTTTTGAAGGTCCCGTCTATTTCCATACCAAATTTCATCTAAATCGATTCAGCCGTTTTATCGTGAAGGGATAAAAACAAACAAGCTCACATTCGCATTTGTATTATTAGTTGGCATTCGTCAATAAAACCCATAAAATGGATCAAAAAAATTGCAAAGTTGTAACCTACATTTAATAACTGTAACTTAACATGTCTCGTTCCTTTAAACTTAATTTCAATTTTGTCTTAATAATAAAAAACTCAGGTCCTTATTACATCTCAATAATGGTGTACTCTATAGCACTACTGAGTTCTTAACAACCACAAGTACAAATAATACCCCATTACAATTTTATTCAACGCAAACAAGTTAAAAATCTCCCATAAAATTAATGTCACCATGACAGTACTATTTAAAATATCGTAACAAAACATTACCATGAAAATGAAGGTCAAAAAACTGTAATTAACACGAGAACAATCACTCATTAAGAAAACTGTGAATACCAAAAGTGTAATAATGAGGTACTAAATACATACATTATTTAAAGTTAGTACTTCCCATATTGTTTAAAATTAAAACAACTGTCGCGAAAAAAATATATCCTCATTAATTTGTCGTTTTGTAAGACGCATTGTGCCTATACAGGGTGTCCCATTGAGAGGCGCATCATAATTACGACACGACAAAGTGTGGTTGACATCAACTCAAATGTTTAAGGGCCTGTAAAGTCTATACAAAATCCACAATGCCTTTGAAGCGACTTTGTCTCACTTCGCAATTATCACACCCCCTGTATATCTCGACTTACTTTACTTGTGCGGTTCTTGAAATTGTAAATAAGTCTTTCTTCGATGGAATAAGGTTGAATTTTGTTCAAGTGTATGTATATTTAAATTTGTAGGGTATAGGTATTAAGAACACTTGGTATGTAGCCGTGATGTTTTTGAGTAAAAATCTATTATAAAAGTGTCTTTACATTAAGATAATTAAGAGAATTTGTCCCCTTGTTTTGTTAATTTAAAAGTTATAATTAAGTCAACTTTTCATGTTTTAACCTATATGTTATGTATCTATAATAAAGTTTCGGTGAGAAATTCTTTTATAAATATTTTTTATCTGATTAATGCCATTTACATTAGTATAGGTACGCCACTTGCTAAACTTAAGTTTCCAGCAGAAATAAATTTCTATTCATAGAATGCCTATAACAAACGAAAAAATATTCACTTCGATTACATTCTCGTCTCATATTACATCGTTATTCCAATACTCTCATCTCAATAATTCACACGACTGACCTATCCAATATCGTATAACACAATATCAAAAAGAGGGTAGATTCGACTAAAAATTTTACGTGGTAATGAGAGTGGCTACCACATTCATATTTAATTGGCGCGCCAGCCCGACTAGTTTATGGCACTCTATGGCCGAGGGGTGATTTTACATTTTTTTTTTCAAATACCCGATAGGCTCAAGTGGTATTGTGTAGAGGACAGTGCGTGATACGTTCGAAATTTAAAGATACGACTTTTTTATAAAATATTATTTAATAACCATGAATTGACGTCGTAATTCGTATTTTAAATCATTTTTTATCATTTGAATACCAATTTTAGGATTCATTTTATTTTGGAAGATTTTACATTTCCAGCTTCTAAAACTTGTACCGTTAAACCTGCGTAAACTAATAACTTGGAGACTGAGTCACCCGCGTCCGTAGGAAAGTACCCTTTAGCGAATCCCTACACGTGGTCCCCGGGTGGTGCTAATCAGGTGACATAACTGGTGGTAGGTTTTGACCGCAGGCTTGCGACCACCCACCGGGCAAAGACGTTCCGCCAAACGGCCTAGCCGTGTTCCGGTGCGATGCCCGGTGTAGCCTATTGAGGAGTTGGGTCGAAGTAGTTGCTCCACTGCAGGCAGACCAATCTGGCTCGCTCTGGTATGGCCGTATCGGGAGACTAGTCGCGGAGGGTAGCGGGATCCGAGGCACGGTGCACCGCTGGCCGACCGCAGGTAGTTGGGGGCCCAAGTAGTGTGCTAGCCACACACGAAAGGCTGCCCTACCAACTGTCGAAAAATCCCGGAATGGACCATCGTGCTGGTTGGCGACCAGATGAGAGGGCCCGATGGACATTCCCGGGGGGGCTCGGGCGTCCCCGCAGTCTCCAGTCTAGTCCCCCAGTCGATATCATCCTTCCAGTGCGTGCCTGAAGGTTAGCAACGTGGAGCCTCATTTCACTGCCTTCTTCTCTCCTTCCTTCACTCCTTACAATATGGCAAGACATAAAAAGAGCAAGGTTCAACAGCGGCTGCACTCCCTCTCTCTTAAAGTGCACCTCAGTAACATCCGAGGTCTGCACTCAAATCTCGTCGCAGTCCATCACCACCTCGAGACTGAAAAACCAGCTCTTTTGTTTTTGTCGGAGACGCAGATCAGATGTCCGTCAGACATGTCGTACCTTTCTTACCCAGGGTTTACCTTGGAGCACAACTTCAAACCACGTGCGGGTGTATGCATGTACGCCCGGGACGACATCTGTTTTCGGCGTCTCCGCAACCTTGAAGACTCCAGGTTTTCTGCACTTTGGGCTCTGGTGGACACTGGCATAGATAAAATTGTTTATGCCTGTGTCTACCGTTCGCATAGCGGTGATCAGGAGACAACCAGGCTTACACAGTACCTTAGTGAGGCGGCGGATGCGGCTCAGCAGCGGTACCCTTCTGCCCAGTTTGTGCTTCTGGGGGATTTCAATGCCCACCACCAGGAGTGGCTCTTCCCATACCAGAGCACAGACCATGCTGGCCGAGAGACGCATAAGCTAGCGCTATCGTTAAATCTCACCCAGCTGGTCCAGGGAGCAACGAGGGTGCCTGATGTTGAATCGCACACAGCCAATTGCTTGGACCTTCTGCTGACTACAGATCCAGACCGCTACTCAGTCGCGATATCTTCACCGTTAGGTAGTTCCGACCACTGTCTGGTGAAATCTGTATCCGTCTACTCTCCGCCCGATCCCAGCCTTAAAGGCACTAGACGGGTTTGGCGATACAAGTCAGCAGATTGGGATGAGATGCGATCTTTCTTCGCATGTTATCCTTGGCAGTCTTCTTGCTTCTCTTCAGATGATCCTTCGGTGTGCGCAGACGCTGTGACAGATGTTTTGAGGCAGGGGATGGAGTACTACATTCCGTTCTCTGACCTAACAATGTCCAGCGAAGCTCGACCATGGTTTGGCGCCGAGTGCAATCGCGCTGAAGCGCTTAAGCATGAGGCGTACCTAGCATGGGCCGACGCTCGAATCTGCAAGGCAAATAACGTAGGTCAGAAGAAGAGAGCCTTTAATAGGGCTGCCAAGTCCTGCAAGAAGGTGTTACGGAAAGCTCGGTTCGACCACGTTAGCCGAATAGGGAAAAAACTTGCTTCGTACCCTGCGGGTAGTAAAGCATTTTGGTCCCTGGCTAAATCGGTCGAATCGAACTTCTGTCGTCCCTCACTACCACCACTGCTTAAACCCGACGGGTCACTGGCCCACTCCGCTGAAGAAAAAGCAAATTTATTTGCTGCTCTTTTTGCAGAATCTTCGCGTCTTGACAGTAGCGACGCAAGCCCCCCGGCCTCTCCTGCTGGATGCGAGACGAGTATGTCGGACATTAGCATCCATCAGAAGGACGTCCGTAGGGTGCTGCGTAATCTTGACGTGAACAAAGCTAGTGGCCCTGACGGAATACCGGCAATAGTACTGAAGACGTGTGCGCCTGAATTGTCTCCGATCTTGACACGCCTGTTTCGCCTCTCGTTTGAGACTGGAAAAGTGCCGAAAGCATGGAAGCAAGCTAACGTGCAACCCGTGCCCAAAAAGGGCAGTCGAGCTGACCCGGCCAACTACAGGCCCATTTCAGTCACGTCCATACTCTGTAAGAGTATGGAGCGTGTACTGAATAGAAAGCTCCTGGCATACCTAGAAGCCAATGATATCCTCAGTGACCGACAGTATGGCTTTCGCCAAAACCGGTCTACTGGGGACCTTCTAGCGTATGCCATTCACATCTGGAGTGAGGCCATTGAGAAACATGGGGAGGCGCTTGCCGTTTCCCTCGACATCTCAAAGGCTTTCGACAGGGTGTGGCATGAAAGCCTTATTGCAAAGCTTCCTTCTTTCGGTCTACCCGCTGGACTCTGTGCTTGGATTGCAGACTTCCTGAAGGATCGGTCTATTCGAGTGGTCATTGATGGTTGCTCGTCTGATCAATTGGCTATCAATGCCGGGGTCCCTCAGGGGTCGGTTCTCTCAGCAACCTTATTCTTGCTGCATATTAATAGTTTGCTAGTGCCCGGCACCTTTGGGTATGCAGACGACAGCACTGTTGCTGAGAGATATACGTCCAACGCGCGGGCCAGTGGGTCTCAGATCCAGTCTCTCCGCGAGGCCATGGTTGAGCGGTTGAACTTGTCCTTGAAGGCTGTCTCCGAATGGGGCGACGCCAACTTGGTCAAGTTCAATGCTGCTAAAACTCAGGCGTGTCTCTTTTCCGCAAAAAGGAGTGATTTCCAACAGTCTCCTACTTTCTGTGGTGTAACCGTGCCGATAACCGATAATATTGAGCTTCTTGGTGTTACGTTTACCTCCACTCTCAATTTTGGTCAGTTCATTGAGGCTAAGGCTAAACTGGCTGCCAAGAAGCTGGGAATCCTAGCAAAGGTGAGACAGTATTTCACACCGGAACAGCTGCTCAACTTATATCAAGCGCAAGTTCGATCGTGTATGGAATACTGCTCTCATCTCTGGGATGGATCCGCTAAATATCAGCTTGATGCGCTAGAGTCAATTGAGAAGCGAGCCAAGAGGCTCATCGGCAGCGACGCGCTGGTCGAGTCAAAGCTCCAGAGCCTGGAACATCGCCGACGCGTTGCCAGCCTTTCGGTTTTCTATCGGTTACATTTCGGAGAGTGTGCGATGGAATTACACAGCCTAATTCCGCCAAGCCCGTTCCATCATCGGACTACAAGACGTACGGCGATGCGCCACCGTTACATGGTAGACATCCCACCCACACGCACTAAACGGTTTGGGAATACTTTCATTGTGCGTACTGCTAAGGAGTGGAATTCCCTGCCGGAGTCTGTATTTCCAGATAGCTATAACCTAGGGGTCTTCAAGTCAAGAGTGAATAGGTTACTTCTAGGTAAGCGTGCTTCATCGTCGACCACATCGTCGCTTACCATCAGGTGAGATAGTGGTCAAACGCGAACCTATCAATAATAAAAAAAAAAAAAAAAAAAAAAAAAAAAAAAATATAAGACTATAAAATGTACACAATAAACAAAATATCGGATTGCGATAATGTCAACTTTACACCACAGTACACTTACAGCTATAAACACACTCCATTTAAGGTATAACCTACTAACTCTACCCATAACAGACGAATAATAGTTAAGACTCTTATTATGGCCAATTGTCCATTTTATTGGTTAGTCCAACCGTCCCATCCATGATATTCTGCCCATATAGAGTAACTGCGTCGCGGTAGCCGAACGCAAGGAAAAAAAAATACGCGAAATAATATCGAAAAGCCATAAAACGGAGAGCAGTACCGCTATAAAACACAAACAAATAAGAGATAATCGGGCGAGTGCCGTAACTTATTGTGGACTCTTTATGTGCATCATAATATTTTACTACGAGTTCTTTGGTAAAAGCTTTTACAGGAACGCGTTGGTGCTACTTTTTTAGTTATTGCTTACTTTTCGTATCGTTTTATATAGACGTCGATGACTAGAAAACTGAATTGGAGAGGCTACCGTGTATATTGGTTTTTGATGGTATTCCGTCATTTTTTTTTTATTCAATAAAGTCATAGTGATATGGGCAGGCGAAAGCGATGCTTGCCAACGATTAGATTAGTACCATGCGACTCGAAAGGCTTCCTATTCAGACGTGTATATTTGAAGATGATGACTATAAAAATAGTCACACAAAACGCATTCAAGTTTAATAAAAATTAAATATGTTATTTTTATAAATTGTGGAACTTTTCACTTTTTAAAAGCTTCCTGTTCAAACCAGCTGTTCTTATATATTCTACTTCCAAAATCTCTCATAAATCTTAAATTTGATTCAGTGCATTCATTAAAGTGAGGACACTTACAAATCTTTTAAAATTCAATTTTATATTATCAATCTGTCAACGGAATAGTTCTAATATATCTGTCCCCTATAAGAACAGGTTTAAACTACAAAACTTTACCGACTCATCTACAAAATCCCCATAAATAACATATAATCCTAAACACCATTGAAGCTAGCGATCGACACTGTAAAATACTGTTTCTGGTATTACAACATCCTATACAAAACGATAAGTCCCATAAACCGTACTTACATTGCTTATTCGCTTTGACATTGTAAAATGATCGGATGAATAAAACCAGCATTCGTTGTGCAACTAATCGATGTTGTCGTAACACGCATGGGTAACATCAGTTTTAGATGTACAATGGCGGACAAAAGTACGTACTCACTAATCCTTGTATTGTTAACAGGAATCCAATTTAAAATTCCATAGAGAAGTCAGACAAAGCCTGATTGATAGCGACTTAAAATGTATTTGGTAGTAGCACGCAATGGTATAAAAAGATCTAAATAAGAGTTTGATGTGAAAACATCTTTGTAGAATAGGATTCATAACACCTTGGGTTATAACTGTATTAATTATAAGAAACACACCTAGATTAAAATAATACAACTTACCCAAAACTGGAACCACCATATTTCGGAGATCTTCGAGAACTCATGAAATCCTATTAACAAAGGAAAAGGAACATTATTACAATGGTTGAAATGCACAAAATAGCGCATTCATTTGTTTTTTCATATACTTATATACCTATCTATTACGTCACTACGGTGTTCAATATACAGTGAAGTTTGAATAGAACAAGCTACAACAACCAAGTCCAACCAGATACTATGTATTATCAACTACAGGACTATCTCCTATTTGAGATAGTCCTGTAGTTGATAATACATAGTATCTGGTTGGACTTGGTTAAATATAAATATCAACCCTTGCATTGAGCGCAATGGATTGACCTTTCCGAGCCAATTACATACACTGCTCGTCAACCAACTGAATGGACCGGCTTTGTATTTCAGTTTCATATTCAAAGCTGTCTTATTGCTAAAAGCCGCCTTCCGGTGGGCAATTGCCAAGAATCGAGTTAAGGACATCACCCCTCCCCTTTTCTCATTTCAATTATGCATATCACCATCTCTGTCTTGCCAAGAGAATTCCCTGAATGAAAGGTCCTTTTCATCGTTTTGCAATACCGTTGTATCTTGAGCCAACTAGTGAGTGAATATAATTTCGTCAGTCCTCAAATATGTGGTAATGAGGGCTGTTAATATCAGAGGAAGTTACTTAGTAGAAGCCAGTCAACGTTTGGCCCATTTTCTTTGCTATCAATCAGGGGTGAACTATTTCCATAAATATCTGAAAGCCAGGTGCGACAGGCCAGCTGCGACCATCATTCTTGATGATCTTTTTGTGTCATTTACACTGTGTTTTATTCTTTTGGGTGATATATTTTATTAAGTACATTACGCGTTATGTGTTGCAAACATGAATGGCTGAAAATGTCATCAAATCATTCTGAGTGTCATTTTGGTGACGAAAGATGTCTTCCTTATCTTCGAATACAGTCTTATGAAGCGTAGCGTTGGAATAAACAATTTTCTGGTAATAAACTGAAGGTTTTATGCATGCTCGTTTCAAATGCTCAATGTTAAACCCGGAACATCTGATAGAACAATATCTGTTATTGTCATTTCGCTGTTACGACTTTCCATTTGCAGTTCCATTTCAAAGTACGAAGTTACTTATTGATATTCGTTATAATATAATGGGTGGAATTGTTTATCAAATGGATCAAAACTATTATTGTTATTAATGAGTATTTTTGTCACTACCATTAGAGCTCCCTCAGCTATTCAATACCTACCCATTTTTTCTTATTCTTAATAATAAATACTTATTCAATGCCCAAAGTTTTTAAAATGAAGTTATGTGAAAAATGGTCTAGCAATTAGGAAACCAAAATATACATATATTTTATCATTTGGTGAGTAAGAATACTCATAGATAATAAATGAATCCTACGGAGAATTAACATCAATTGTACAGTAAAAACAATGTTGATACAAGAACAATAAGATATCGGTAGGAAATGCCCCCAGATAATCATCGCACTTCATCTCCTGACAGAGTAGACTTATGAATGGTTAGAGAAGGCAAACATTAAAAAAAAAGCTGTATTTAAACAGTTGGCATTCATAACAAATTTAGTTAGCATAACTGAAAATTTCTATTTTTTATAATTTTGTCTATTACCTACCACTTTCACTTATTTACCAGAAAAATGGTTTTAAAGTCATTCGAAATATTATTTTTTTCTGTTTAGTTATTTTTAAAGTTATTTGGAAAAGATGAAGGTGCCATAAAACGTTGAGAAAAAAAAATCATTATATTTCTTCCTGTTTAGAAAGGGTTTTATTTATCTTATAACCTATTTCCCATTTCGAATAATTAAACTTTAGTTTAAAAAAAACGGCAGTCTTTGTGGACTGCCGATAGAAGTGAAAACTAAGTAACATGTGATTTGTATCCTCGAGCTATTAAATTATTATATTCGAATTATTTTTGGTTAATAAAGTAGTGTTTATGATCAAAGATAAGCGGTGACAATTACGCGAGTTTCACTCTTTTTGTTTACCCAAAAAGTACACATACCTATATACAGTATACATATAGCTCATGGAAAGCGTTCGGTGACGATGACGCGAGTTCCATTATTTTTGTTCACCTAAAAAGTGCTTAACGCGCCTTAAGAAGTTTTCAATTCAAAACTAAAATATTGCATTTGAATGTCGAACCCTCTATCAGTTTCATAAGTCTACCGTCAGTAGCGGGCACCGACTCACGCGCAGTATATTTCTGGATCTCCATCAATGAAAGTGCGATTCATTCAGATATCCACGTTACTTTGGTCCAGTCATCCTGCCGCTATTATCTGCTTTACCGCCGTGATT
Organism: Pyrrhia umbra; assembly: GCA_963891755.1. Lineage (NCBI taxonomy): Eukaryota > Metazoa > Arthropoda > Insecta > Lepidoptera > Noctuidae > Pyrrhia > Pyrrhia umbra. The sequence continues at coordinate 6,487,783 of OY982935.1, forward strand.
ATAAACGTGTTTGCAAGTGCTTCAGTTTATTGTCTAACGTTTTAAATGAAACAGTACTGCATTTATTGTCATGTAAATAACGAGAATAAAGATCCAATAAAACCCTGTTGCAGTATTTCAGGCTTCCATTTTAGGCCTCTAATAATGGGACAGCTTTCGAATGAGCTAATCAAGCTAATACTTGCTGTTTCCCGAGGTTTCATCCGCATCTCGCGGGAACTATGCACCCCCTATGTCCTTCCATAGGTTTTATTTATCTCTCTACCAAAGGACCATGGGCAAAAATGTATGAGCTCCGTCCCCACCTACCAACACAAATGAAACTGGTGCCAATTGTTCCTAAAGTATCCACTATTTGATATAAAAACGTTTTTTTTACATAAATCAATGGGGTTATAAAAATAATTTATTATTAACAAGCCGGCCCGGCGAACTTCGTACCGCCCCATATTTTTTTTTTTGTTATTTTTCCGATGTTTTAATATTTATTCTGCCATTTGGGATGGAGACAAATACAATATAATATAATCAAAAACCATGAAAATCGGTCTAGCCGTTCTGGAGTTATCCTCACAATGCTTATAGTAAGCAAATAAAAATATTCAGTGTATTATTATTGCCTGTTAGAGGAGCTCATGGCTAAGTAACAGCCGCGCAGGTCGACCGATCAAATGCACTTGCATATGCATGCAAACGCGTCTTCATGCTGCTGCGATTCTCCAGTGGATTGGAGTGTCGCAGTGTGGATGACGCTTGGATACATGCGTCGTCCAGGTGAGTTTATGTATAATGGCCTCTGCTTGTTGACTGAACTGTGGGGGCCGTGCCGAGTTGCTTGATGTGACTGAAGGGTGTGACCAGGCTTGCGCGTTAGCTACAGGCTAGGTGGTCATGAACCTCAAGAAACCATGAGTGGTTGCTGGCTGGGTGACACGCTGGTTGCTGCTCGATGATGGTAGGAGGTTGAGGGAGAGTTGACAACGATGTTAAAGCTCTTGACATCAGGAGATTTGGCAGATGTTTATCACGTCGAGGTCACGAATATGGAGTATCACATCACATTATACACCGCCGTCCACACACAGCACACAGTATCAAATTCAGTTATCACCAAGTCCTTTATCGTGTACGAAATATTTGCATAGAAAAGTTAGGATACTAGGAAAACCCAATGCATTTGGGCAACGTCCCCATAGTAAAAAATCATCAGCTTGATAAGATGTATCAATTGAGCTACATTTCATTTCTGTTGATGGGTGGGGACGATTCCGCCCATGGTCCTTTCTTCGATTAAGCCGTTTTACCGTGAAAGCATAACAAATAGATTTACTTTCATTTAGTACAGAGATAGAATAGACCCTGAGGAGCAACATAGGCTACTTTTTACCCGGGTGCGCTAAGTAGTTCCCTCGGGATGCGGGTGAAACCGCGGGAAACAGCTAGTATTAAATAAATTAGTATGGATTTAAGAAAGGTTATAATTAAAACATAAATAATTATTGTATTACAATAAGTGCATACCTGCTGAAAAACCCCGATAACTACTACCTACTACACCTGTCTACGAAAAACAATGAACTATGACTCCAATGGCGATGGAGACACTGCTCCATCTTAGGATCTTATGCCGGGGGGCTGCGGGACGTTCGAGAGATACCGCGCCCCCGGAATACAAAGGGCTGAGGAAGGAACATGTATGGGTTTTAGTCAGTAAGAGTCTGACATTCCCACCCACCCCACCCATGGGAGGGTGATTTGATGATTTCCCATTCGAAAAAAAATAATCTCAGGGAGTAAAAAAAGCGATGAGATCATGAAGACAGCAAAAATAAACGACCAGAAAAAAACTGCAAGTTCAATTTTGAAATAATATATACTAACCAATTTTTAGGGTTCCGTAGTCCGACAAGGAACCCTTATAGTTTCGCTCTGTCCGTCTGTCTGTCTGTCTGTCTGTCCGCGGCATAGCTCCGTGGTTTTTGTTATTAGAAAGCTGAAATTTGGTATGAATATGTATATTGATCACGCCGAGAAAGTGGTAAAATAAAATTTTGAAAAATATTTTTTTTTAGGGTAGCTCCCAAACATGTAAAGTAGGGATGAATATTTTTTTTCTCGCGTACCCCTTCGTGTGGAGTATCGTTAGATAGGTCTTTCAAAAATATTATGGGTGTGTGAAGATCATTTTTCGGTTAAGCGAGCCATTTGCGAAATATCTAGATTTTAAGTGAATTTTTTTGTTCGATACGAGTTACCCCCCAAAAAAAAATCATAGACGTAGCACATGTAATGAACTTACAAGGAAAACTATCACGGCTAAGTAGGCTTAACCGGTTACAGAGTTATAGTCGACTAACTGAGACCTACTACGGAACCCTACTGCGCGTGGCCCGACACGCACTTGGCCGGTTTTTTTAAACAAACGTTTGCCAAAGTCGGACCATCCTCCTTTCCCCATCATATCAATGAAGCAATTCGAACTTCGAAGAACTCAACAATTTTACTTTTATTGTTAAGTCGGTTTGCATACAAACATACAGATAAACAAACGCGATTAGCAAAACAGATTCTCCATACAAGGTTTTATGTGTGTTTTACTTTATTAACCTATTAACTTCAGTGGTGTGAAGGGAAACTATTGTAGCAAATGTTACATGTAATGCTAGGCCTCTTATGGTGTTATGGTTGTTTTTACGAATTACGGTTACGTTTAGAGCTTGAAATATGGGTCAGTTTATGTTCAGTGTGTTGCAAGTGCAAATGTTTTGTTCTTTAAGTGCAAACTTGATTTTATAGCTTCATTTCATGGGTGGATAATTTTTGTATGGAGATTGGCAGAGTAACTCGCCAAAATATTTTTTCTCAAAGTTGCGACGCTCGGTATTAAAATAATAGGTTGGTTGGTAAGGAGTAATGATGGCAAGATATTCGGAGGTTTTAGAGGATAAATCAATATTTTCCTTAGACGTATTACTGGCGATACTTTACAATGATTTAATTTGTTGTTTACTGTACCACAATATGAGCTGTTCTCATGTACTCACGTAGATAGTTCTCAGCAATGCAAAAGAAGAAGAAATATAAATTATTTAGACATCATCGTTTTCTACGCACTTTCCTAAAATTGTAATGCAAACTCTTTAAAGATTAAAAATATAAACATACAGCAAAGGCCATAAAAATCCTGTTATATCTACATTTAGCGAAGTTCGCAGCCAATAAACTAAATAAATAAACCGCTTGTCTAATTACATCGTTTTCACTAATCGGTACATAAACAGCCCATTCACGACACGCCAATCTAATAAATATCTATGGACAGAGACAATTATATTATCCCCAAGTAAACGCAAACAGCGGCGTGTGCGCACGACAACCATAAAACCTGGTAAAGCCGATCTCGACCGAAGTTGACACGACAATTGCCGAGTGGTACAACTATTAAATCTTAGCAGACCGCCCCACGGAGAGTTTTAGGACCCTATTATTTTAAGGCTTTGAAAATTTTACTTGCAAAAAAAAAACAATAAAAAATTACAACAAAAAAAGGGGAAAGCTCTTTCCAAAACTAAACCTGAGGCGATACCTAAAGAAAAAGAAAATATATATAAACTATAATCTGTTTGTTACGGAATAATTTTGCAAAACAAAGAAAAAAATTAATGACCCACTTTCATCTGTAAGTAGTAAGCAGTCTGTCAAAGATTTACTCTAGATAGTTTTGTTACTTATTTTTTTATTTTTGGTAGGTATTACTGACGGATAAATACGGCCATTTTTGAGTACAAAATAGTAAACGACCTACGACTTTCACGAACATTTCGAATAATACTCTAAACATACTAAAACGCGCTCATAAAATACGCTTCAAATAATTTTTCGCATACACGTGGAACATTATTCGTTACATGTTCGTACTAGCATACAATGCAAACCGTGGGCGGAACAACTCAATCGCTTGTCGATGCTTGTTGTGTGCCGTGTAATCGTAAACTAGATTGCATTCCCAAATATGTTCACAGTATTACCTATTGAACACAGCGATAAAGTTAGCAAGACTAAAGTTAAATATTCGCGTGAGAAATTGTTTGAAGACACCAATGTTCCTAGTTCCTATAGACGCGTGCATAGGTTCTTCGCAAATATCTAGTAGGTATGACTTTTCATTCAATAGATTTATCCCTTTTTGATGTCGGGTTTTTTAAAAAAGACATAACACTACCTAAGAATTCTTTTTGTGTGTTTATATCACTAAATTCTTTTTTACTTGAGCTGATGATGTTTTTAAATTTTCAATACTAATGAAACCTTAGAGAAAAACCATTGTTTCTATCAAATTACCCGAAGTACCTAATAGGTAATATAGATGCAAAATGAAAAGTACTTCTTTCAGCAAAATTCTCGGAGTTGAAATTACGAACGTTCTGTAAACACAGGAAATTTACAAAAACCTCAGGCTCTTTGTTTGGGTTATCCCAGAGTAGGACTTAAAAATCTCTTTTTTTACTATATACGCTCACGGAATTAAAAGTCCCAATAGTATATGCGTGAAATCTACGAACTCTTACTGAGTATCAAAAAATATTTCATATTTTTTTATTTTTTATCCTTTTATTTATTTATTTAAATAAAGACTTCAATTCAAAAAATACATCAACAAACATCCACTAAAATAACTAGCGAGCTAAACAATGTCTATCTCTAATCAAAACAATTGCCTTGTTCCAGGTAAGTACGAGCATCGCGTGACAACGCAACATAACGTGCGACAGCCCTGAGTGCCATTAAACTGACCTAACTTATTGTTGGGGGGAGCAACAAGTGGAATCATCGCTTGTTGCTAGGGCTGCCATGGAGCTAGTAACGGTAAAGTATTGCATGAAATTTTATTTTATGAAATGTAAATTCTATTTCTATTTAAGAAATATTTTTGTTATAATATTACCAAGGCCTATTTTCCAAATGAGCGTTGAACTGACAATATCGTCAAAGTAGGTAAATACACTTGGATAAAAGAAGAACATACTCGAGGAGGCTGGCATGAAACAAGGAGACTTATTCCCAATAGAAGGTGATTCCGGACTAAAATAATAATGAACTACTATTTTTTTTTCTGCTGGTGGTATGTACGAAGACATCTAATACGTCACTAGATACTTACAGCCTTTTTGGCAATTTAGAGAAGCTTTTAAGAACGCTTGCTTAGATTTAATCCGTTAAATTATTATGCTAAATACGAAAAAAACAATTAATAGAACAATGTTTCAAAATACTTGTGAACAAAAAAGTCTTGAACAAATATATTTCAATTTCCCCTATACTAGCAACCCTATAAACAATGCACCCCTAAATAATAGGGGTTGGAACGAACAAACATTTGTCTTGTTGATCGGTGGCGGATACATTGCGTTCAACAGGTTCCTAAACCGAGGGGATTATGGTAATTCCACGGTGTTTCGACTAACCATCGATTTATTGTTTCAGCAATTTAGTTTAGTCTTTTTCAGAAATTTAGCTTGAATGGTTTACCTTATACCTATAAATTAATTAGCTTTTAAAGTATTAATTTAGATTAGTTATCCATTTTTGAATGCCGTTATAGAGAGGACGGAGATTAATACTCAAACAGAGTAAGTATCAAAATGAGACGCAAAGAGACATGTCAAAATCGGATTTTTGCATAAGCAAACATATATTTTCAGTCTAATAAATTGAATGTTTACACAAAACATCCTTAATATGCACAGATAACAACAAACTCCAATCCCAGGACATACAAAATAATTAACCCTTTCAAAGCTACATATCCTCGCAAAACAAATGACGAATATCACCCCACCGCAGAAACAAATGAAGATTAAATGAGCTGTTAAAAGAAGCGACGTAACCTGCGCGTACGCAGGATGCGGTGATTGTGCGCGCGAGTTGCAACGCAGCGGAAGCGCGGACGGTTCGCGCCAAAACATCCGCCATTAGCACTGAAAAAATATTGCATACGGCGCATGAAATATCGCGGGAAGACTACCCGCTGATTGATATTAAAATGAAATGTCCATTCAGTGGGTTTGAATAAGCACCAACAAGTTTGAGTGTTATTTTATGAGAATTATTTTACAATAAATTTTACTTGTTATACGTACCTACTGCCTAGTAAGTACCTACGACTTCAAATCAACTACATACCTTGGGGTTGTCTTCATGCATAACTAGATGCAGATAAATACCATTTTTACATAGATCGACTTAAATTAAGATCATTTTTTTATTAATTTCTATTTTTTTCTTCTCCATCCAGATTTTTATCTTATGGACTAAAAATGCCATTATTTTAGGAATTAAAAGAAAAGTACTTGAAATAGATAAAGAATAACAACGACAAATATGCAAGAAGAAACAATTAAATCAAATCACAAATCTGAAACGCCAGTGTCAATACACTTGAGCTTCACAAAAACAAGAGACGATCTGCGCGAGCGCACCGTCCATTCTTAAGCGCGCACCGGCCCAGAAATAGAGCACAATAATTCATAAATGTTATGCGCAAGCGGCGATAATACTGTAGCATTGATCAGTCGTATTGGTATGACAACGTAAGAGAATCTTATTGGTTGGGTAGGGTTGGTGATTTTAAGGAAGAAAAATACCATGGTAACCAAAAATAGAATATGGTAGATCGTATTTACGATCAACTAGCTGATCCCTCGGTTTCATCAACATCCCGAGAAAATTTATTTATGTACTCAGGATAAAAAATATCCTATATTCTACCCAGAGTTCATATCTTCATACCAAATTTCATCTAAATCAATTCAGCCGTTTTACCGTAAAAGCATAACAGTCAGACAGAATTATTTGAGAAAGCAAGGATACAGGCTAATTAGCTTGAAAGTAATAGCCACTGGTGTCGATTCTGACTTACACACGACTAAACTAATTTTAAAATATCATGCTCTTTTTCTATTGCGAAATACAAGAAGAGGATAGCAAGTAATTCAGTGCTGTCAAATTAAATGACAGATGACATTTTGTTCGTACAGGTTTGTTAATTTAGTCGAGATGTTACGTCGTGATGTTTAATTTTGTATGGAAAACTATTTTTTGCTAATTTGACAGGTGTTAAAAGTTTGATATCCCTTTCTTATATTTGTTGATGGAAAGAGAGAATTATAGACTAAATTTAATTTAGATGGTGTCAAGAGAATCGCGGTCATTATCAGACTCAATGAAACTAAAATGTCTATAAGCAATTTTTGCTTGTATAAAAATTAATCCACCAATATCCAAAATCCTTACTCGCCCTGACGTTGTCAAAAAGGATTTAATTAATGTTTAGGTAAACTAGCCAATCCACAGCAGTATTAGTATGATATTCAAACAAAGCAGTGTGCGGCCGGTGCAATAATAAGCGGAAACGATGCGCGCGCAGGAGACTCAGGCGCATGCTCCACTAACTAAACTATATATGGACTGTGACAACGATGAATGCATTGTAAGTGAAATATTTATACTAATCCTTAACAGCTGATAAAGACCTGGTGGTCTGTCTATAGAAATGTTACATGATAAAATCGTACTGAGAGTGATAAATCATTTTTATCAGTAATGTCTCCAGAATTCAGCTTATACTTGCTAAAAAGTTACTGCCTCAAAAACTTGAATGAATATTTGATTAAGCAATAGTTATGGGCATTATGGGCATTCCAAGTACCCCCAATTTTCTAGGCATAATAAGAACGCTAGTGTTGAATCTAGTGGTTCTTAATCTTAGAAGACGCGTAGACCTGTCTCTTGGTTAATCAATACTTATCCAAAAATGGTGTAAAGGTTAACAACACAGCATAGTAAAACATAAGAGATATTAAATTCTAGAGATATTAAAAATAAAATTATTGGCAAACACGAAAGACCACTTTCTTCTTTACCCTTCCGCAATCCAAGCATCTTTCAAGTAATTACAACAACAAAAGCTACAAGCTTAATATTTTATTATTGAACCAAGTGATGAGAATTCAGTGACAAAGTGAATTAGGCTGTCTATCCATTTTGTGACATGAAGGAGAGAAACAATAGGCCATTGTTATCACATAGATAAGACTAAATCGAATTTACTGTCATCCCAAGAAATCCAAAAAGACAAGAAATGAAGACATCAGTGAGACATAAGACATGGTACTAACACAGTAACAGGAGGAGAGTTCTAACAGTGCAGAGTCCAATAAAAGCTTTGCGACATGTCGTCAAACAGGCTGGCATTGTTGTCGTATGTCTTGTTCTAGGAATGATGGTCCGTAATAAACGCGGATGTCGATGCTGTGTCGCACGCCTTACAATGCTTGTTATGACTATTTTGAGTGCACACGTCTTTTGTTTTTTTGTATTTAATAGCAGTATCTGTGGTGTGTATGGCGATGTGCACTTTTGAAGAAGATCTTGTAGGAGTCAAGGCAAATCATTCTAGCCTTTTATTAAGCCTGGCCTTCTATGAACCATCCACAAGTTCATTATTAAAGTGTTTATTGATTTCGTATATAATTTTCATCACGAAGTTTTGAATCCTTACACTTATTTTGTTAGGCGTTTGTATATTTTCTAATTTGATTCTATTTGCTTGCTATCTTTATTAGAATCTTTCTGTTAATTTTTTAACAGGATTTGTATTTGAAAGTTCTTAGATAATAAATTAGTTTGCATGGCAGAGTCATTACCATCATTACTCCCGTCAAACAAATATAACACATCTTCATTATTACCCGCCAAAATAATTCTATCTCAGTCAACAACTCAAACTACAATAAGAAGTCTGTACTTATGACTTGCTCGACTGAATTTACTGTTACTGAATGTTTACAATGGCGTTCCACTAAAACACATAAACCCCCTACTGGCCTGTCAACTGGTGTCAACGAAAAACAACAATGTTTGACTCGGGTAATGAATAAAACAAGTGTCCTACCTTGAACTAAGCTCTTCGGCTTAGGTTAGAGATGTCTTACAGCTAGAGATATGCGATTGCGATACTATAGTATGTATATGCAGAAGATAACATGAAAATTATCTTTGAACTGTAAATACAGCTGAAGGAGGCTAACGAAACATAAATACCTACATGAAGATTTCTCGATTACATTTTTGCCTAAGAATCCAAAAATATTCTCTCTAGAGTTTTATTTAAAAACTATGGACAAGTTCCGCGATGTAATATGCAACATCTATAGCTGTTTGGTAATGAAAGTTAATAAAATGGTAGCTCAAGCAAATGTTGAACTTTAGAAATCAGATCACATCACGTACTTTCAGATGTTTTGAAATTTTCATTACTATGAGCAATCTTTTTTGTTGATAAAATGTAGATAGAGTCAAAATATAAAAAGTAAAATCTAGAATGAAAAAGAGTTTAGACTATAAAATTGATAACATTTTCAATACTAAAGATGAGCAATAGAAAGGTAAATCGAAACAGAAAGACAAATGAATAAAATAACTATGCATTTGTAGAATAAAGCCGATTATGTGGATTTGCATTCACGAACTCAGGAAGTTTATTTTACTCTGCACTTAAAGATGAAAAGAAAAATAATGAAAACAAGTTTATTTGCCAAAACAAACAAAAATTACTTAGAATCAAAACTGAAAATCCCACTCAAACACATGAAACTGTGCGAGTCACAGTCCCACAATGATATTACTCGCCTCGCTTACCATACAGTGTAAGTACAAACCATATAGTTTTATTTGGACCCACATTTAGCACAGACAATTGACTTGGCGACCGTAAGTCACACATGAAACGGATGCCGCTGTCAAAGTCACCTCTCATTGTTGGCTTCACTTGTATTTATTGAAATAACATTAGGGTTATTATTGGAGCGCTTCACATTTCTAGGGCAGGTATTAATTATTGCACTCACGTGCTTGGTATTTGCATTGTCTTCTATTATTGCGCGTTAAAGCTGCTATTATTATAGTTATGTATGAGCTTACGGACAGATGACAGAACAATATTTCATATTGTGACAGTAGTTGTTTATAGATGATTGCTCTTATGTATTTCTTTAGTCTGGCCAATTTTAGTTGAAAATAGCCATCATTGGTATAAAAATGCTGTATAGTAAGGTTGGCAATCCGATTAGTAATTATATTTATAAAAAATGTAGATCCTTATGACGATTCAAATGATATAAAACTAGCTTTCAGCGGCTTCGCCCGCGTGGACATTTTTTTTTACACCTTGGGTTACATTATTAAAGTTTTAGTAGGGATCCCTAATTATTTCTGGAAATACATATAGTCTATGATACTTCGTAAAGATGTGGCTTTGTAACAGTGAAAGATTTTTTTAAATCGGTCCAGTAGTTTTTGAGTTAAAACCTTACAAACAAACAAACAAAAATGCTTACTTCTTTATAATATTAGTATAGATTTAGATATGTTCTATGTAGTTTTTAACAGTATTTAAATTATATCCAGGAAATCTTCAGTTTCAAAATAAAACATGCTCCATGTCTCCAGTATCAATAAATCATAAACATATTTTTTTTCGCTAGCCCATCTAATAATCATATTCACGGCGCACTAAACTCGCCGGGGTGGGCAGCAGAGCAAATTATAATAATTTATGACCAATTAGCCGACGAAGACGCACTTAAACTCCGGTGTCAAATGTTAATGCCACATGTATTTTGGCCACCGTATATTTATTATTATTATTGTACTTAAGATTTATTAAAGTAACATATTTTTTCCATAACTACACATTTATGTTTAACCGTAAACTTTCAATTTTATTTTAAACGCCATTATTAATTTAATAATTATTGTTTTTGTAATAAACAAATCTATATTATTGTGGTGGGACTATTATAATATTTAAATTATGGTAGGTACTTATAAGTAATTTATTTTGTCTGGTTTCAGTGGAATGGTAATACTGGTTCTTCGTGAGTTTTGGCCGCTTTGCACGATGAATTTTATTTACTACTAGCTGTTCCCCGCGGTTTCACCCGCATCCCGAGGGAACTACTTAGCGCACCCGGGTAAAAAGCCTATGTTGTTCTTCAGGGTCTATTCTATCTCTGTACCAAATTTCATTTATATCGGTCCAGTAGTTTTGGCGTGAAAGCGTAACAGACAGACAGACAGACAGACAGAGTTACTTTCGCATTTATAATATTAGTAAGGATTAGTAAGGAAGTAAGGATAGATTGACGATAATATTCGTGGTAAATTAATAATAAATGTTATGCCTCGTTTACTTCTTTTCGTGTTTTTTACCTGCATGCTTATTGATCTTTAATGTACTTTAACTTTGGTTTAATTATAGTCACCACTTCACTCGTACCAAAACAACTGCAAAAACGTAATTCTAATTCTATATTATTCTGTACAATGTAATTAAATAATATCTATTTCAAGTTCTAATTGGAAGTCCAGCTAATGTTTAATAATACAATACAAACAAATAATATTGAAACTAACAATAAACTTTACAGCTCTCATTATTATTGTGCATAATAATATATTTCTGAAGACCACTGCGTGACATTTGCGATGGACCGGAACACTTTTGTTTCATTCATAAGTGACCACGTTTTGTCTTCAAACGCGTCGTATAGTATATGCAAGATTTTCAGATTAACTAAATTTAAATATGATAGTCAGAGGAAGAATAGAATAGAATTATGCTTAATTGTACACCAAAAGAAATTAAGACAAATACAAGACGAAGAAGATTACATTAATTTGAAGAAGAAGTTAAGGATTTCATAACCAAACATTATGACGTTTTAAAAACTAAGCCTCTTCCAGACTTGTGTGACTTCCAGAATAGTGACATACTTATGTATAATGCAATCGTAGTCAACAGTATGGTCCATAGTATTTTTTTTTATTCATCGTTGCAATATAAGGAAATTTATTTAATGTTATAAGTCACAAAGTGAGGTATTCTGATGGATAAATGAGTATTATGTAAGTATAAGTCATACTCAATAAGTCACAAAGTGAGGTATTCTGATGGATAAATAAGTACAATGTAAAAATACAATTAAAGAGGAAAATTTCAGCATTGCGTAATGATAATAGAAAAAATTATAAGTATAAAAATATGCTATACCTGATTGTAGCTGTTAATAGACAAGATACGTTAAAATAAATTAGGTGACAACAAAACAAGTTTAATATATTTTGTCCATCCCTTTTTCTATACCCACTTCCTACATTAAAATCTTCTTAATATTTCCCATATACTACACCTGCGTTCCTATAAATAACAATAGATTAGGCGCACATTAAACGCGGCTGCCAATGATATTATGATGTAGAGTCAAATCGCGTCACTTTGGCCGGCCTCTCATTTATCATCGGTCCTTTATTTTCTTTGGCCAAGTCTTTGATTCCTCTTGGCTCTGACGAACGGTTGGTAGGTGGTAATTTGCAGGGCACGTATATCTAATGGGCTAAGAAGTTCTGTGTTGATAAGTTAGGCCGCTGCTTTGGACAATCGCAGTTATCAACTGCCATTTTTTGGGATTACTATTATGTCTAGTGGCATAAGCATGGCTGCTGAGACGTGTTCTTGGATTGATTCCCGGATCAAAATACCGGGCATAGTGAATTTGTGTTTTTCACGTGAATTTTCTTAGTACCTAGCGATGGCGGAGTCTTGATTAAAATTAAGAAAAATTAAAATTAAATCATTTATGCACTACTATAAATTGTTATTTCGGATCATTTTGTTAAATGCTACTTTGTTTGTTTCCATGTAGTACTGTAATACCCAAAATTCAAGTCATATTATGACAACCTATCATTCATATTTGCAGTAACTTATTATAATTCACCAAGAACATAGAAAAGATTCCATATTCTTGCTTTGTACGAAATTTTCAATTTTCAACCTTTACAGCAAGCTTATTAAGAACTTCTGAAATCTCATCACCATTTCGAAGAAAGCCAGCTACTTGAAACTGTGCAGGCTGTATATAAGTATAATTAGAAAGTTAATTATGTCTCTATGTAGGTATGCATGTAAACATTCCTTTATGAATCTACACAAAGTGTCTCTTAATTTCGCCTCCCCCACAGTCGGGCTTTACAAAGTTGTATCTTTTGTATAGAGATAGCAAAAAAAAGTTTATTTTCCTATGTATATTTTGAACAACAATTTTGCTTAGTAAATGTTTATGCCATCACTTATTGTATAATTTTGTAATTTACTTACAAATTAAAATGTGCTCAACAACTGTAAGGTTTAGACACGTGTTTTATAAAAGTAAGAAATTATACAAGAAAAAAAGCGATCTCCACTTACACCGTATTAATAAATAAATTCAGCGAGTAAACAATTCGTAAAACTCGCATAAATAAAACATTGACTGCAAATTATCACTACCTCCCCAGCGTGAAAACGAATGTAAATAACACTTTATATTCAATAAAAACCGGCCATTTCTTGCATTAAGCAATTTTGTTTCACCATAAAATAATTAACGCCGCATACGATTGAGGCATTTAGCACAATTATTAATCACTTTTCTCAATTAAATCAATTTATTTTACATAATTTTCAAATAGTTGTAATATTGACATAAGTGGGAAAAAACACGTTTCGACGTGTTCAATTTAATAAACACACATAGTTTATTCAATTTATTTTTCGTTGAAACTTTGTATTCCTTATTTTACAACGGGAAAATTGATATAACGGAGAAACATTTTACTTAATTGCTAATGGAAATGATAATAAAATCTTGTTAACTCGCACGGTAATTAATATAAAAGTGAAATATTAAAATATTTTGTGGAACGATCTTTGACTTTTTTATGGCCACTTTTTATACGCTTAGAGGTGAAATTTACATTATTTGAACTTCACCTGACCCCTTGACATGTACCTACCTATCTACCATGTTATTCAATATGTATACGAATGTAAGAAATCAAAATCCAAGATTATCTTACTACTGATGAGAAGGTCGAATTAAGAGTATTTTTTTAGTTGCATTTTTTTCTGGTCTAAAATTAAGTATTCTGGCAGTGTATGACGGCCGATATGGTCGGCGATGGAGCACGCTTACGAAATAACCTAGGTATAACTAGATAATCATTTTCACTATACTTTTTTTTCTGACCTTACACTGGGAGGGTGCTACACAAAGGCGCGGCTGCTCTTTTTACTTCTTCCTTCCACTTTTTACTTTTTGGTCCCTCTTGCCTCCCCATGTCCTCTGTCCTCTGTCCAACCATGCGATGGAATTTTTGTCCTCTTTTTGCCCCTACTTACTCACTTTTGTTTCTGTTTTTGTGTTATGTTAAAAGCAATTTTCCAGAGTAAGGCCTGCGATTTTAATTAGTATTTTAGGGTATTTTTTTATGTAGATTATAAAAACAACGAAATGTTTTTTTATGGTTTTGTCTTCCTATCTGAGTTGAGTGGTTGATGAACGTGAATAACTTAGGATATTAGGAGTAATTTCAGCTATACTAACGAAAAAAATAGAAATGGCATGATAATTAGGTACTTACTAAGATATCGATTAAATCATGATCTGAAATTTATTACTAGTACTACCCACCTAGTTTATGCTTAGACTAAACTACAGATAGCGCTAATGGTTACAAAATATTACAATGGCCAATTTTGAAGAGATTAAATCACTTACACTTCCATATCAATACCTGGATATTACTTGCTTTCTGTTGTAAGTCAGTAGTAGGTATTACAGTTGGAAAACTAATAAATCTAGTTATTACCAGAACGATCTGAACGACGCTCACAATTAGTCGATTTCAAATCCTTTCTTCTAAGTAACCTCTGAACGTGTTTAACTAATACCTAGAAATGCGAATATCTGTAGGTAGGTACATACTCGTATTTCATCAGCGAACCACAGTGACCTCACAGGCGATTTGATAATAAGTATGTGCCAAATGTATAAGCAAAATATTTCATCAATAATATGATAAGAAAGTGCCTTCCCAATCACCATTATAACTTGACCTTACAACCAAACAAAAATCTCTCAAAAGGCTGCCAGAATCTTTGTCGAACAAAACCTTCAGAAAGTTGACACAGCTACACAAAACCGTAGCTATCTATCTGTTTCCACATAAAAGAGACGGAGAATAAAAGGCAAACAAAACACGTATGGAGGCAAGACTAAACATTTCCAAGATGTTGCCTGGGGGTGGTGGGAGCCCAGGAGTATGGGGAGGGCCACATGTACTAGGAAACGAGGAACCAAATAAATTTGATAACCAAACAGATAAAACTCGACCTTAAGACGACGAGGTAAGGTCAGTAGAAACCGTAGTCTAAAGTTGGTATTTCACAACACAATGTCCATTTAAGGAAGACCCGTGAAAATGCTTTACTTTACCCCGTTTTTTCCTACATTTTGTGTGATTCGGGGGATAGAGGGAGGTCAAATACAAGTGGTTAATAAGGTTTTTAAGCGTTGCCTGTGTGAGTGGACTCGTTTATTTGAAATGAAGCAAAGCTGCAGAATACAGGAGGAATGTATTCTTCTTTGTATGCGGTATTCTCGGTGTTCTAGAAACTAGGGAATTTTGTGGAACGAAGAAGTTAGTCAGAAATTTTATTTGTGTGGGCACATTCTACTTTATGACGTCAAGTAGTTGTACCTATATTTAGATAATGTGTAGAGCTAGATAATAATGTAAGATTTTTGAATAAAACTGACACAAGATAAAGTTACTCGAATTTGAGCGAGCCATCTTCCGAACTGGATTTTTTATCTTAGGCAAAAGATTTGAACACCGAATTTTCTGTCTAATAATATGTGTAAGCAATGTAGAACGTGACTAATATAAGATTTAAAAGGATTTTTGAATGTAAGGACTGCAGTCACTTTACATAAAACCATACTAGAAATATTATATCCGCCAAAACAAATATAAAAAATCATAATTATGGTACGTGTCTTAGACTGGAGATCTAACTAACGACAGAAGCACTAACAGAGTGCCACAACCTAACATTGGTCAATAACGCACACATTAGTTAATGAAATAGTGATCCGAAAGGTCTGGCTACAAGTGATTCAAAAGTCGATGTTATATTTTTTTGTTTTTACAAATAATGTAGGTCCCTA
Source organism: Pyrrhia umbra (assembly GCA_963891755.1). Taxonomy (NCBI): domain Eukaryota; kingdom Metazoa; phylum Arthropoda; class Insecta; order Lepidoptera; family Noctuidae; genus Pyrrhia; species Pyrrhia umbra. The sequence goes on from OY982935.1 coordinate 6,503,895, forward strand.
CTACGGTAAAAAAAAATAAAAAAGCAAATTAATAAAACCTCTACCATGAAATCATTAAATATTCCATCGATCGCCTTTAGTCTCTCTCGTGGTACAGGGTGGGGCAGTCAGCGACACCTGTTCCGAACATCCGGTCACAGATACTATGCCTATTGCACTTCTTAATGAGAGCTCTCGTTACTACAGACGGCAATATGCTCCAACTGACGCGTTTAAGTTCACTCTGCGAGGAAAATCGTTCGATCACGTAACGTTAACGCAGTCAACCGTGTTCGGTTTTGAAGTCCGTTTTGCGATTCAGTTTTATGGTTTGCGTTTTAGTTTGTTTTCAGATCAAAAATATTGCGCTGCGTAACTTTAACGTGTCAGGTGGCAGACTGCAAGTTGAATGAGGGTTAACTTTTTATTTCGTGCAAAAAATAAATAAAGAATCTATCACGACTTAACGCGTTCGTGCGCGTTAGTAATAGGGATGAGTCTTTATTTAAATTGGCACAATGGAGACGTTTACGTTTATATTGCAGAAAAAACTGCGGGATGACGTAACTTTAACGCGGGAGGTTTACTCCGGGTTATTGTCTTGTTAAGCGGTGAACATATTAGGCGTGTTCTATCTTAGCTTCTATAAATAGAGGTTCTATTTAAAAGGACAGGCGTTAACTGCTTTGTGAATATGTAAGAAGGTACTATTCTTAGGACTTCTTTATACTTAGGTATCGTGTTGATGTTATCAATGAATATTTTTAGTTCGTTTCTGCTTCTTAGGAATTTTAGTCTGGTTTGACTTGTTTAGTTAGCAGGTTCTTGTGTATTTTTTATGCAAGTAGATAAGAATGCTAGGACGGTAGATCTGGGTATGTAGGTCCCTATATTTAGGAATAGTATTTAGCTGTTGTGTTTACGCATGCGCTGAGTTAGGTAAACTACGTATTAAAATTTGACCAAATAGGTACTTAGATACCTTAGTTAATTATGGTATTCGATGGCATCTGTAGGTTAATTATTAGAATTAGATATTATGTAATTCGGAGAACATATTGTGTAACTTAAATAACAATATACCTATATGTTCATTTCAACATTGCAAACGTACTATCAAACAATTCCCAATTTGAAAGTAACACTGCTCAGAAATAGAACACGGTAAATGACAAATCAAAAAATTTAAACGCGGAACAATACGCGCACATCGCCAATCCGACAATAGAAGTGACGCAGCATTCCAATTCGGTGCGCTATTGTTGAATACGTCGCCCTGATTGGCTGGCTGGCACAATGGGCCACGCCCACCACACAATGCCCTATTGTCGTGGCGAGACGCACCGCCCAGCTGTTCTTATATTTTTTTATAGAACATTAGATTTTGTTTGGAGTTTTCCTGTTTATGGTACCTATTGCTTGCAGAAAAATCCTTGCCAAGTCGATATTCTATGTATTTCAAGTTCATACTAATGAGATGACATTGATAAATCAAATGGTTTTGATCGATGATAAGGTAGTTATGAAACATTTAAAAGCTTTTTGATATAGATAGGCAGATAACTTAATATTTTTTGTAGTTAATCTACAAAAACGTACCTAAGCATTAAAACTCAAAGAGAGATACGAGCGTCGGAAAATACAATTTTAATAGTTAACATATAACAAAATCAAATCGGGAAAGAGACGATTTTTAAAAGCCAAAAACACATTAAAACAGAAAGTAAACTGGTATAAATTAAAAAAAAGATCGCGCCCACTTAAGCGCCCCAAATGGAAATGGCAGCTACTTATTTTTTCCGTAAAAGCATCGTTTAAAATTTGGTCAGCTGCGTCTTGATCTGAGGGATGCGGTTCCGTAGCTAGATAAACTGGTTTTCATTTAGATTTAACTTACGCAACGAACTAATGTTAGTAGCCAAATTTGAACTAAGAAATGCAACGTCCATTCCTGTTTTTTTAGCCTACAAATATAGCACGCACAAAATAGTAGGTAATGCATATTTAAAAATTCCAACGACCTACCTAACGAATATCAAATTCTAGTCGCTAAAAATATCTCTCACGGTACCCAAGATTTAGGCAAAACGTTGACCGAAACAGCGGTTATGTTGCAGAGGGCCCACAAATAGAGATTAGTACGGCTAATGGCGCCATTTGGATGTGTTAGTACCTACCTACCTATATTTTTATGTCAAGACTCCTAAGTAAAATGGTTTGAGGATTGATGTATACTTTCAATAGATTTATTTTGTTGACATTGTCTCGGTTTTAAGTTTGTGTAATAATCTATTATTATCACCTTTGATGTTTACACCGATAGTTTATGTTAATGAAATTAGTTTATCCTACCTACTTAGATACTAGAACTAAAGTGAATCAGAAACTTCAAATATGTTATTTATTTAAAGGTAAGGAAAAATACACTATCTATGTAGACGATAAAAATGATAATAAAGGAAACAAATCAGGATTTGAAAGCTAATAAAATCTTTGCTGTAAAACTTGTACTTATAATATTTCCCAGGACTAGGAAAATGTTCATACATTTAACATAAGCACCTACTTAAGTAAAGAGGTTGAAGAGAACATACATTTCCCATTAAAACGATAACATCAAGCTTAGAGCTGCAACTGTCACTGCTAAAAACAATAAAATAAACATCCACTTTCATTTTACAACAAACAGTATTAATTTTTCAATAAATTAACTAACCGTTTTGTAAGGTCAACACGGGGTCATGGGAACCAGTAGTGTGGGTCTCCCTTACTAAAGTAATGTATGAACAGCAGAGGTCAACGGTAACTGGCTGGGAGTTGATGACAGATAAGATAATTAATAAAGTGGACACGCAGTACCTAATTAACCAGTTGCTTGATGTTAAACAGATGCAGATGTTGAGCCAATATTGGTGTTTGGTGTTGGGTGATTATGTAATTATAGATCTGATTTTTAATGTGTGAAATCACTTTGATTTGAATATGTAGCGAATCAACCATTATCATCTGCTAAGCCTTTTTCCAACAATGTTAGAGTTGACTTCCAGCCTAAACCAGATACAGCTTGGGTACGAACAGTGTTTTAGAAAATATAAATTTTATTTAGAGAATTGTCTGGCAAGCCCGGTGTGTGTGTCTTTTTCCTAATCATTAATTTGTGCTTTATTTTCTTGTCATACCTATCTTAATGTCACATGCTATATCTCTTAACAACCTACTACTTGTCTTCTAATTACTTACTAAAATATAAAGCAACATCACTTATTATCTAAGTATCAAATGTATAGATAAACAATCTGTCAAGGAATTTAATAACGAGCTAATTATAAAGGCGGCAGTGAAACATCAAAGCCTTACATTTCATAAAAGGTTCTTCATATCGTATAATGTGTGTTTGTATGTGTGTATATTTTCATATGCGTATATAGGCCATCAATGTGTGTTACATACATTATGTTCATTTATATGTCTTTAATCTCCTCTTATTAGAGTCCTTTAGATTTTGACAGATCCTACAAACTCTGTTCTAAGAAATTGATAGAATAGGCTACCGAGTAACATTCACATTTCTTAAATTTTTTAGACAAATCATACGTTCTATTCCCAAGTACTATGTTCTGAGGGGACATAAAATGAATTTCAACAAATGAAACAATATAAGCCAGTCAGGAAGATTTGCTGCAATTCTGATTCTTGATAAATTCTTCGTACAAATATACGTAACACTCATATTGTCTTTATACTTAGACAAATGTTAGTATAAGTATCGCATTATCACATATTGACAGTTATGTTTCAGAAACAGTTTATACCTTATACCTTTAAAAATTAGATCTAAATCGCGAGGTATCAGTCCCTATTACCCCCAAGATCAAAAGGGTGACGTGCCCCGGCACAATTCAACTAATTCCTTAACATAATACCGCCATAAAAGTAAACCGTATGGAAAACCCCTTCAGAGAGTAAGTTTCCCATCAAACTAACTTTATGTTATGGGGACGAAAACGGAAGGGTGAAAATGAACCCGTTATGTGGAAAATATGGAGGGGCTTGATATCAACTGATGTGTTGTGTATAATTTAGAATAAGGGGTAAATTAAACTTTAATAAAGGAAGTAGATACACGGCAACAGAGGCTGGATCTGAAGACAGAACAAGAAATATTACTACACAGATAAGATCAACCGTGAAAGGTATTTTACTGTCCGATGATAACTATTTCTCATTTATAATCGAAGAGTTACCGTTTTAATTAATAAAATTAACTTATCTTTAAGACACCTAACACATAAGTCTGCTAATTATAGATACGGCAAATACTTAACTGGGTAGGTACCTGTTTATAACTACGACTAGTTAAATTACTTACATGACTTAACTTTCTAAGATTAGATACTACCGTACAGCGTAATTATATTACATGTTATACTTTAACATGAGTACTAAATTGTAGAGACCTGAACAAGTATGTGTTATGAGATGTAATTTGAAAAGGTTCACAATATTAGTAGATTGTATAATCAGTATAAAATCAAACTCAATTTAATGAATGATAGTCAATAACATACCTAATATCAAGCACTAAACTGAAAAACAATACCAGTTTTAAACTTAGCAGTCGAAGCAAAGATTGAAAGAAATTACCCACGTGAGTAAAAAAACGGACAATACCTTTAAGTCAGCTACCAGTCTCAAGTAACTAATTAAACAAAAAAACATCTACCATTGAGCGCAACAGAGGCGGAAATGCCACAATGAGACATGGACTCGCGCGGATTAGATTCAAAGCGAGGCAAAGATCTTTAAATAGATAGGCCGCGGACGCGCTAAGTGACGCCAATTAGCCAGCGCGCCCTCTCTTGACATCGGTTAAGGTGAAGCGGCTTCCAGTTTTAAATTTTGGCGTTCGGGTAACTTCGGATTCGTATGGAAGGCGTTCGATATTCTTATTTTATTCGATTTTTTAAACGCAGTTACCATGTTTTGTTTTTCATCAGTCATTGTGTTATAAAGTAGGTGTAGTAATAAAATCGATAAATAACTTTAAAAGCTTGATTTTACTTAAGATTAGATAACTCACGTTTTTATTTTGTGACCGTAAAATAAATTTACGTTCCATAAACCTAAGACGGATTGTGTGATCTTTCTTTTTAATAATGGATTTACGATCAATTTAAATGACGTCTTCATTTTCCTACATTTTCTTTTCGACTAAAAAAATCTTAAAAGTATCTTTGCATATGCATATATATATATAGAACATCAAAAACAGCACGAATAATTACGACTGTCATAATCAAAACACGGTATAACGAAATAAGAAAACATTATCAGAATTCAGAAATCTCTTTACGAGCAAATAATCTTTGAAACTGGCGAACTTAAAGGAGTAGGGTCCCATACAAACAGCCCCACACCACCGTCTGTGGAGTATAAACAAAACACCAAAAACCAATCAAGTAATTGCCTTGGCCCCGGTTTCGGTCGCTTCCTTAGTCGATAATCTTCATTACTGGGACAAAGGGGTGGGGAACACAACGGGGGAATTTTACCTGAAACTTGGTTATTTTCTTTAGGTATAGGTACCGATAGGTTTGTTTCATATAGGTACCTACATTTATTGAAAAACTGCTTCCAAAATAAATAAAAGTCTGCTTGCGGTTTTAGTAATTAAGTACCTACCTACCTATTCGAATAAAATATGTATAGGTATGCAAACTAATGCCTGTCACCACACATGTCAAATGTCATCCATATCGGTTCAGCAGTTTTGCCGTGAAAAGCGTAGGTAGGTAAGAAACAAAGTCACATTCGTATTTTTAATATTAATAAGGATATAAATAAAACCTAGTAGGTTCTGTTTTGATTGAGGTAAGCCTGTAATGCGATGAACCTACATATGTGTAAGTATATTCGGATAATATGAATATTATCATTTAAACATTTATAAAGAAAACAGACACCATCATAATTAAATACCTAAATTTTTATTATTGCCAACAAATTGTTGTAAGGTATAGAATTTCAAGCACACTATTTTCAGGAAAAGTTTTCATACTTCTTCATACCATTAAAACCCAACAATTTAACCATAAATAAAACCTTAATACAACACACAAATACTCATTACAAATCATCAAACAAAAAGCAATTTACCCTCGTACGGGGCTAATAAAAGCTTGGAACACAGCCAGGGTCCCCCCATACCCCGGCAGATAATACCCCACACGTGGGGGGTGTGGGGGTACCCCCGAGACACACATTCTTACACGCGTGCGCGTCTATATGGGTCACATTGTCCTCGAAGGAAGGTTTCTTGTCCTTTACAAAGGATAGATATTATATATGTTTAGGTGGAAAAGGTTTGGTAGCTATGTTTTGGAAGTACCTACCTATGTAGCTTATAGGTGAAGTTATTGATGTTTATAATGGATACGGGGCATTTTAAATAACTCAATAATCCTAAGATTTACTAGAGATAGGCTTTGCAGATTCGTTGCTTGAACCCTATGTTACAATTCCATTTCACCATGTACCTAGCCTTTTCCCAACTACATTTGCGTCAGTTTTCAGTCTAACCAGTTACAGCTGAGCACCAGTGAGTGTTTTACATTGAGCGGCTGCCTATCCCACTTCCACAACCCAGTTACCGGGTAACACAATACCCCTTGGTTGTCAGACATTCTGACTACCCGTAACGACTGTCAAAGATCTGCAAATGACAACCGGGACCAATATCTGAAATTTGGTTATTGAAAATCTTCATTCGTATTAGAAACGACAAAGTAGGTATCTGATTTAGATTAAATATATTTTTTTAAAGTAGTTACTTACCCAACTTTAATTCAAGACGCGCTACTGTTGAAACAGGAAATTGAAATTATCTTGTTTACTTTACCGTGGGAATTTCATCAGATATTAACTTAGTAACTATAACCCGATTGTTGTCACTATAAATCAAATTAATACCACATTCCGTTATTTTTACAAGTGTAAAAGCAAATAAAAATAAGCACAGTGGTCCGAAAAAGGTACAACGATGCCAAAAAAACAAATTAGATACCTTACTCAATAAAGACCAATAAAGATTAATTTTTTTGATGGGAATTTATAAAACACATGGGAAAGCGTCTATTAACACACTAATTAGCTAAACATACGCACCGACTCGTTAATTATTACATATTTACATTATTTTCAAAAATAACTTGCTTCTTGATGACTTGCTTACATTTTATCATCCTAATCTTTATTTTTATTACATTTAAATTGTATAATAAAAAAAACTATGTGTCGTTAACTGAACCACTACTGTGTTTGAACTATAATAAAGAGTCAATCAACTATAAAAGATGATAATTAAAGAGATAACGTTTCAAAAGTTGCACGTGGAAACGCCGCGGCCGAGAGAAATTATACTATCAACTTCGTTAGTTGAATATTCATGATTTTGAGGTATTGAGAGTAACTGTCTCATTGACATGTATGTAGGTAATGGTTTGAGATTTATAATCGGCGAAGATTCCCATGTCATGTTTAGAAAACAATCAATACGGTAATTGAACATTTTAGAACGTCCGTCATCACGATTCTGACACAGTAGTTACAAAATGTTTTAACTTTTATTTGATTTTGCGCATAAAATCTGTCCGAATCAACAGAGTAATTTAATGATTACTCCAAATTGTTTAGAAAACGTGAAATTGGACGAGTTCTTTAGGGATTACGTTGAACTACGTCCCAGTTACAGTTAGTCTAAAACCGTGCGCCGTATAAATAGAAGTTGCGACATTGACATTCAGAACAAATTTACATTTTAACTTTTTTTATACATTTCATGCTTTACATTATCTCATGTAATTCAATACGGACTGAATGAAATCTTTGTTGATTAATTGCTACGTATGCAAATATCAAAAGAGTCGGTGACATAAAAATATTCGGTCCATTTCGGCGTCACATTACAGGTTTGGTGGGAAATCGTTGTCCCGCACAACAATAGAGACTCGCCAATCGCACAATCGGAGCAGCACACAATAGAACGTTTTCCTGTGGCCACGCCTCACAACACAATGGTACAATAACACGCCCAGTTAGATCCTCCAACATTCGTGAATAAAGAAAATTTTCTCCACAAATACAAACGTAACGGAGATTGTATTGACTTTTTAAACGCCCTCATAGAGCGCACACCCACCTGAGTTTCATTGTGGTGTGCGAAAATGGTTTCACAATGCCCGGCTATTCACCGCGGTACGCACACTGTGCGGGGATCGCCACACTCAAAGACGTTCGCAGGGCGGAGCTTAGAGCGAGATGAAACCTCGCCTAGCCGGCCGAGAGCGCGCTCGAGCAGGAGAGAGCGCGTTCGTCCGACACGCACACATTGGCCGCTAGAAAAGGATGGGCTGAACGGCTTTGTATAGATTCCGCGGGATGAAAGCTGTTATTCCGCATAGACAATTGATTGTAAGCGTTGTCATGAATAGAAGTGCACTAAATTTTTGGCCAGGCTTATAGTTTCAGGTATGCTCATGAGGATATTGTGGTCAAAATATGATGTTCGATTCATTTTACGAGAGAACAGGGCTCCGAAGGACGGCATTGTTCATAGGGCAGTGACATTAGGTCGGTGCGTCCTTGTCGCACGTGGGAGCGGGGCGGGGGGCGGGGGGCGGTATTGTAGCGCGCGCGTATTGTCGACCCGCTTCGATCTGCCAGCATTGTGTATCGGCGCCGCGCGTTCACAAGACGTGTATCACGTTCCTATTTGAAATTTCCGAACGCGTTCGATCGCGGAGCGGTCGTACGAACTCTCGAACGTTACTGCGAATAATTTGTGTTGGACTATTGTTTTTATTTTGTGTTATATTTTTGCTTGTGTGTTGTTTTTTAGTTTGTGACTTTAACGTTTTGAACTAGATATATGATTGTGAAAATAATGCCAAAGAATCGGTGTGATCGGACAATTTAACGTGTTGTATTAGTTTTGTTACAATTTATTTTAATTTTTTATAAGTTTTCGTCGCACTTAGTTTTTTTTCTGATGTCTCGAAAAGCAGGAGGAATGATGGTAATGCCCCTGAAGGTAAATAACTTTATTATCATTAGTAGTTTTCAGTTATAATTTTCTTTCATAAATATTTTTTTTGCTTCTGTATTTAGGTACTGTAAGTAGGGTTATTCCAAACCGGTAATTATGAATTGTAGGTTGATGTATTGTTTGAGGTATCTAGTCCAGCCTAATGCCACAGAAAAAAAAAATAATAGTGACTGAAAAAACAATCTAATAAGATTGGAATAATTAAATGAAACTCATTAATAATAAAAAATAACAGTTACATAATATTTTTCAACTCTCGTTACTAGTTACAACCTGCACAGTGTGCTAACGGTTAAATATTGTGGACACAAAAAAAAACGTTAGCATCTCTTTTTATCGTATTAATCCGTTATGAGAAATCTTCTTGTGGCGACATGTTTTATAAAATACCTACTGTGCAATACTATTGTGAAAGATTTCTAAAGAAACCTGTTTGAATTACTGGACATGTCATTTGCAACATTTGACGTGTTTATTGAAGGTACAATAGATTTAGGCCAGTGCTTTTAGCCTCTAAAAACGGTAAAAAGTGAATTAAATAATAGTAGGATGAAACCCATTGGAAAAGGAGGAGAATACAATAAAAATGATAGGAAAAATAAATTACGGGCGATCTGAGGTCGGGAAGTGGGGGGAGGGGGGGTTAAAGTTAAAAAAACGGTTTATCTAAATTTCCGACAAAACTACAAGTCCTATGAAAAAAAGTTAAATGGCAAAGTTGTAGGTAATAAAAAGATCTACAACTTTTGGATTGACACTTTTTCACATAACCTCAAAATTTATGTGAAAAATTCAAAAAACCAAGTTTTTGGTTTTTTATTTTTATCTTTTACAATAATTAATTTTTTATCACGAAATTTGGTGAAAACTTACCTTTTTATGTCCCAAACACACTGTAATTTATTTGATTTAAAATGATTATTTTTACACCCTTATTTTGACTTAATATCGAAAAAAAACCCTAATTTTCAATCGATAATTCTCGTGTCAAAATATCACTTTTTTTTAAAAAGTCGGTAGTCTTTTTGTTCTTTGAAATCTCTACTTTCAGATGGTATAAAAAAATATTTACATTGCTATGGTAAATGTTCTCAGAAAATATAAAGAAACGCTACAAAATAACAGGTAGTAAGGCCTAGACCGGCTTAAATTTTTTGCGTAGATGCCTATTTATTGCTATTTTAAGATAACTTATGTATCTGAGTGACCTACGGAACCTCGGACCTCTCTAAGAAATACCTTTTAGCTGATCAAAAGGTATTTCATAGAGAAGTGGGGAGTTGCTAGAAGGATCTTGGCCTTGCTAACTGTTATTTCGTAGCGTTTCTTTATATTTTCTAAGAACATTTACCATAGCAATGTAAATATTTTTTTATACCATCTGAAAGTAGAGATTTCAAAGAACAAAAAGACTACCGACTTTTAAAAAAAAAGTGATATTTTGACACGAGAATTTTCGATTGAAAATTAGGGTGTTTTTTCGATATTAAGTCAAAATAAGGGTGAAAAAATAATTATTATAAATCAAATAAATTACAGTGTGTTTGGGACATAAAAAGGTAAGTTTTCACCAAATTTCGTGATAAAAAATTAAATATTGTAAAATATAAAAATAAAAAACCAAAAGCTTGGTTTTTTGAATTTTCACATACATTTTGAGGTTATGTGAAAAAAGTGTCAATCCAAAAGTTGTAGATCTTTTTATTATCTACAACTTTGCCATTTAACTTTTTTTCATAGGACTTGTAGTTTTGCCGGAAATTGAGATAAACCGTTTTTTTAACTTTAACCCCCCCTCCCCCCCACTTCCCGACCTCAGATCGCCCGTAATTTATTTTTCCTATCATTTTTATTGTATTCTCCTCCTTTTCCAATGGGTTTCATCCTACTATTATTTTTTTTGTTTTCAAAAGTTAAAAGCACTGGTCTAATTGTACGATTGCTGGATTTAAAAAGATGTTTTTGTGCGATCACATTGGATGTAATTAGACATTTGTGTTCAATAGGTAAATGTTAATTTAATTATTTTGTGAAAACGTCAACTGCAAAAGCTAGTTTGCTTGGTTTATTATATTTTATCTTCAATGTAGTGTAACTATAGTGTTTTTAGTTTATCTTTTGCGATTGAATATCAAACAAATCTGATTAAATAAAATAGATAACAAAGTATATTATATTTTGAGCTTTGAATTTAAAATATTCTGTTTAAACTGTTATTTAGGTATTGACTTGTCAAAAAATATAATACAATTACTTATGCGGTACTGAAAAATATTACCTATTTAAATTTTTATAATAAACGTTTTAATATAATATATACCTAATCATATTTCAAAGATTTATTCATATCTAATTGCATATTTGGATAAAATTCTCAATTCAGCTTCTTTATCTTTATCATAGCATGTGTTCATAATAATTCTATACTTATTAATATTAGAATAAAAATCATTACGATTAGCATTGCAAAATATAAAAATCTGTTTCGTGAATAATATTTTAAGTAGTTTAACAATTTTTTTATAAATAAATAAGGGACCATTTATTCACCTGTGTCCCAGTCTCATTTACGACTAATTTCAAGTGACAATCCGTAATTGGTATCTCTTTAAGTAATAACGTGTAACAAACTGTAAAACTTTACAATGAGGGCCACAATGGTAAAATTTTACTGCCTCGGCATTGTTGGTAAGGTAAATTGACTTCGAAATTACCGCAATTAAATTTAAAAATTAAGTAGGCGGTAAATTAACGGGAATTGATCTGTTGTTTGTCGAAATCGTTCGGCGTTCGGACACTGTTTATTTCGTTCTTAAATTTCTTTTAATGATCCCCAGTTTTTTTTTAAGTAATAAAAACGTGTCAATTTGTTAACGACAGTGAGGTTTGGAGAATTACGATTGTACGATCGAAATAAAGTATGCACGCATTTGGGACTATTTAATTGGGAGATTTTGTCTCCTTAATGAGGGAATGTTTTTGAGAAATTAATTTATAGAGCTTTGTATGAGCTTGTATGCTGCTTAAACTTAAACGGGTTTGTTATATGTTAAAGAAACTTACGAAGATAATATTTTAATTTTCTCCAATACGGCTACTCAGTTTCGAGAAGTACGTATTTACTTTGAATACGAACTTAGTATTCAGTAATCAGTAAAACAGATCTTAGGAATGTAATTCTGAACTCTGAACATTATTTTTAATCTAGGTGGGTTACTTTATTCTACTAAAAACCATAAACCTCCCTTACATGTTAATATCTCATCTTCGGTCACATTATCTCATGATTGTTTTAGTTTGTTTTTAACAGACTTTATAAAAAAGGAGGTTATTATTTAAATACCTTTATAAAATCAATTAAACTAACAGTAACATAACATTTACAATTTTACTAGTAAGCCTTAAATTTAATTTTGCTAAAAAGATGATAAAAAAATACCACCGTGCATAAAAAATCCGCGGAATATTTTATAGAAACGTACTGAATATTGTTCGTGTTGTAATATTTTTGACGGTAATGAGTGCTAGGAATGCTCTAAGCTATTTCTGCGTCCAGCATTAGTTTAGGAAATTCGTTTAGTTGTCGGGCTGTCAAACGCAGGGCGTATCACCGCTCGCCACGACACTCATCAATTAGCGCCTCCGTTTTACGAGTTACATAGACACAGACAAACATACATACATACGTACTGTTAATTTAGATTGTACACTGTTTTTATCTGGGAACCTGATTTTGTCTCACTGTATGACCAAGAGAATTTGTTTTAGTTCTCTTTTTTTATTAACTATTTTGCTGTTTCGGAAATGAACTGTAGAATTTTATAGAATAGTTACATTTTCGTGAATGTAGGTAAAACATTAAAATATGATGGCTACTATCAACACTTAATAAATGTTCAAAAAGATAAAAGAAAAGCGGATTCGAGGAAAGCGTGTTATCTCCTTTTAGTTTCCGGTTTTAATAATGAAATTTTCGGGGAAAGTTATTTAGGATTTCAATTGAATAAAGATTTTGACCACTGTGTTTGTGAATTCGACATATAAATATACGTTTCTCAAATAAAACAATATATTTAAAAATAACTGTAGAAATATTATATTGACGATATAGCTATGTCTCCTCCTTTTTTGAAGTCTGTTGAAAATACGACGAAATTATTTAAATGTTCCCAATTGTCTGTCCTACCTATTTACATTGTTTCAAATTAATCTTCACAACCCGAAGGCTCCCCAAAAACATAAAACATAACAATAACAAATACGTACCAGTTCCAGAAAATAGGATAACTACACCAATTGTTTTTAATAAATATTATTTTTATATTAACCAACAGGAAACGGCGAACGTATTTATATTAAAACACCACGCAATGAAAACAGTCGTAAATCCAATCAAATATAAACCTTTGCATGCACCGGATGTGAGGTGTATTAAAAAAAAGTAACTATTTAACCATACGCACTAAATAGGCAACGTCAAAAGTTCATAAAAGCGAAGATGCGGTCGATTTTAATAACCGATTTATTAGTTTTTAATAAAATAATATAGGATGTGGTTTTTTCTTCAGTTGATGTTTTAAATCCAACACTGTGGTCACGATGCGACTTTTAATGTTTATGAACTTTTGAAAGTTGAAAAGTGTGATGTCTGTAATGTGTTTTTGAGTGAAGTATTTTATTTACATAATAATATAATAAACACTTTTTGAACGAAATGCTGTTTGAAATAGGGTTTTATTCCGTTATAAGTTCTAGAAACTCAGTGATATTTGTTTGATGTGGTTGAATTATATTTTACAACTACGCAGTACTTCTTAATAATACTTTTTAGGGTAGTTTACTTTTATATTATTTTGGTGTTTTTCCTTGTTTTATTGTGTGCACAATTAAGAAGTACTACCTTATTATACCCACAGTAGTATTTTCCTAAGCTTGGAAATAAACAATATTTTATAAACGAAATTATTTCTTCAATTAGACACTCTCTATCTACATAATTAATCAAGTTTTTTTCTCTATAATGAATTTAGATAAATCTTCGTTCTCATTGGGTTAGTAGGTTTATAATTTCTAAGAAGCTATTTTGTAATCTCAGGCAATCATATTTAATTCAAGTAAGTCTGTTACATTGCATCAAGTTGGCTAATAGTCACTAATGATCATATTATTAGGCACACCGTGTATGTTGACTGTGGTCATTCAGCTGGTCATTTGTTATTATATTAGATAATTGATGAAAAAAATATAGGTAAGTAATTAATTATTATTATCGAAGTGGGAACGTTTATTTCATGATTTTCTTTGAGTTTTAAAAGCTGAAGGACTTAAGCACGCTAGTACTTTACTTTGAGCAATATGTTCCATCAATACTGTACAAAACTGATGAAAGTTTAGAAATTATTGAGCCCAGTGTGCCACTTTTAAAATCTATAAAATCGATTCACACAACAGTCTGCCTTTTAAAAACTTTCCCAGCTGAAAAATCCGAAGAAGAAAAAGACGACACCATATCCCTATTATTATGATTCTTATCCGACACACCCATCAGATTTACAAGACAAATACTGGCGACTACCCGGCGAAATCATATAGCTAGCTCACGTCTCACGTCACCATTGTGACATTCCGTTAACTCAAACTGGCAGCATTATCGCCACCCTACCTTTGCCCTCGATTTTTTTTTATTAATTCCCGCCACGTCTCGTCTTTGTTCGTCCCATAGTGAATACCATGTGTAATAGAAATACGCAGTATGCTTATTGAAAGGAATTTTCGTATTTTGTCCTTATCTTTGTCGAATTGGATCACTGTGCAGTGTGAGTAAGACTGTTAGGTATAACGTTCGAGTTGTTTTATGGTCCATTTGCGGTATATATGGATATAGGTAATGAAGAAAGGCCTATTATACTATAGAACGACTATTTTTGACATTATTAGTAAGTATGATTAAAGTGGTTATGACTAGGCATTTTCAGAAACTATGATTGCTTGCGGTTATGACTAGGCACAGGTGCCTACGTGTTATGTGAATACAACTCTTATACTCCTACTGTATCGGAACTAGGACCTCCTTACTTTTAAATGGGCAGGACTGCTCGCTAATCATTACCTCCATTGGTTTCCACGATAAACTGTTTACTACATAATATGAACTGAAGAGTTACGAATTTCACCCGTCCCTGCATTTTAAATCCCAACATATTTCATACACATAACCAAGTAACCCATAACTACTTGTAACTTCAATAGCAAACATTACACAAGAGTAGGTACTTCACAACCAAACGCATTAACACCTCTTTAAAATTTATTTGAACAGAATTTTATGCTAAATAAACTTCATTGATGGCCCCACAATGGACCGCGCCCTTTCGCCTTAACCCTCAATAATTCGACGATTCCCGTAGACAACGCCTTCCGTTTCTTTCATTTGAGTCTTAGAAAAGAACAAAAGGGGATTGGGTTGGAAGTGATAAACGGATCGCGGATTTTCAAGGCTGGTCTTATGGTTCGCGAGTAAGGGCTTAGTGGACTTACATCGAAGAAAAATGTATCTTTCTTTTCTTACTATTATAAACGCGAACGTTAGTTTGTTTGTTACACTTTCATGGTAAAATGGCTGAAGCGATTTAGATGAAATTTGGTATGGAGATAAATAGTACCCTGGAGTCACTTATAAGCTACTTTTTATTCAGCTTGAAGTAGTACCCTCGGAACGTTGGCAACTGGGGGAAGTAGATAGTTTATCGAAAGTTCTCTATTCTATCCTGTCTTAGATCAATAAAGCGTATAGCTTTCTATACCCGCGTGGGCTTTGCGAATTCAAATTAAAAATGACAGAGTTTCATATAAATTTTGCCCCCCTTTTTCACCCGCTTAGGGGTAGAATTTCGGAAAATCCTTTCTTATCGGATGTCTACGTCATTTAATAGTTTCAGGTCTAGGTTTAAGCTATGCTTTCATCTGTCAATCAGTTATTCAGGACAAAGCATTTTATATGTACTTATAGATTAATGATCCAAGTATCCCGTGAAAAATGCTGAGTAACTTTCAATCTTTGTATAACCCGTTTCATGTCCCAACTTGTACCACTCACAGCCAAACGAAAGAATCCCCAGTAAGTGTACATTTTAGGTGTCCCTATTATTTGGTGTACGGAACCCCTTCTGTTTGCAAGCACGTGTTTTATTGTGTAGTTATTGTGCAATTATTGGAGGGCGACTACAGAATGCTAAGGAAGTGCCATTGTCGGTCGGGGAAAGAATTGACGGTGCCAAGTGGAATATGATTATTGTGGAAGGCAAATCGGTAATCCCGATTGGGTTCTCGATTCTCACACGAATTTTCCTGTACCTGTATCTTGTAATTAAATAGCTGTTTTATGTTACTCGCATCCTGAAAGAATTACTCTAACAAATCAGATACAAAGTAGGTATCCTGTCTCCTTTTGTAGGATGCAAACTATCTCAATATCAAATTTATTCTAAATCAGTTCAGTAGTTTCACCATGAAAGTGTAGCAGGAATTTATAATATTTGTAAGGATGGTTTTGAAAAGCTTTTTAAGAATTAATGCTATGTGAAATACTATTGTTTTTTTTTTTCATTTGACAACAACTTTGCTTCGTAAGTGACAAACATAATATTCTCTACTACCTTGCTAGCTTATATTTTGGAAAGTTGAATGAACCTCAAACTAATTACGATTTCCGTGTATATCCATCCATCGCATCTGCCTGTCAGCGTTTCGCACGCGTAGAAATAATACCCAGATCCAAATAGCACGGATGGGGCGACTGCCAAGTAGGAAAAATGTTTCTATACAAGAATTATACAATATATGTAGATGTCCAAACTTTGAATTGTTTAGAGATTTATATGGAGACGTAGGTGACCACGAGGTAACTAAAAATGGACTTGCGTTTCAGGAAAAAGGAACGGTCAATGTCCAGCTAAAGTCTAATGATGAAATTTAAATCAAGAAGCTTATTGCGTAAGACCATTATGTAAATTAAATAATATAATAATATATATAATAATATACCTTACGTTGTTTATTCTAAAATGGTCAAACTTTTTGAGAGAATGAAGAGATGGATTTTATAACATAATCAACCTAAGAGCCAAACGGACGGATAAAATTTTGTTTTCAATCCAGAACAAATTAATATAACTGGCAGTGTTATCAATACGGAGCATACAATTTTCATTGTTCATCTTACACACTGAGCTTACAATGGAAGTCTTCTACGTGCCGTCTCTCCTCTCGCATGGATATAGAAAATAAAGAGTTTCCTGTACAATTGTCGGGGGACATTCGACCCTGTTCAAAAGAAATACCTGTATGGGACACGTGTGAAATAGGGTCTGGTTCGAACATTTCGGAGTCAAGTTTGATCTTATTATTGAGATTTGTCCCAATATTTGTGTGATTATTACAGTAGAATTAGAAAGCTGTAGCCATTGAATTTTTGTTGCCGAATCAACTGTTTCGAAAGGCACTGAAATATAGTTCGACTATACAGAAGCAGAAGAAACAACTGCTGAATCTAAGAAGGATTAATTATAATCTTCTAATATTAAAGTGTTACGTTCTAAACGCGAAAGATATAATTTTATCTCAACGCTACCAAGAAAATCCTCATAATATTTTAGTATTGTCATTCTACAGATTCTTGTTAAAACGTACGCTAGTCAGAATCGCTCCAAAATTGAGTCTAACAAAGATTAATGTGATTTCCTTATAATTTATAGCTAAAGTGACGTCTAAAAGTAAACATGTTACTATTGAATCGACGTCTGTTTGTTTGTAGGAGGGAAAAATGGCTGTCGAAACAAAAATCGATTGACATATTGCTTCTGTATTGTATGGAGATTGATTTAGAATCGGATAATTATATCGTTGGATCTGGAAAAAACATGAGGAAAATCCGGCCGCTGGTGTTTATTTAGTAAAAAGGTTCATTTAATTTTGCTTATAGTAAAAATGTTTTGGTGGACAGATGGAAATATAATGGCTTTATTATTTTAGATCAATATTGAAGCTTGCCATGATAAATGAAATATGGATTAAAACATGGTAGTCTTTGGTCATTGCGATGGCAATCACAAACTTTAAATTTCCATGACCATTAAAAACTTCTTTTGTTTTAAAGTAACTAAAATGACAAGTAAGATCAAAAAAGTCTAGTTTTTATAAGCAAGAGTAAAATTTGCATACAGATGCACTGATACGTTGATGCACCTAATAGTGTTTAAGAGTCAATTATGACATAAAAATTCTTTGATTTTATGAGGTCATAGGTACATCCGATCGGTGTTTCACTGTGATTTATAAAATGCATTTCCTTGTAGTTTTTTTGTAATTCAAGTTTGGTAGGTATCTGATTAATTAGGCCAGACCTAATTAACCAGATATCCAGCACTGGACTGGGGATGATATAAGGTTACAAAGTATCATCTCCGAATATGAACTACTATGGTAAAATTTGCAAAGTATACCTAATTATTAACCATAAAGTCTTTGTTGATGCAAAACATATGCACAATGTTAACATTACCTATGTAAATGCAGGAGGCCGTGATATCAGATCTATACAAAATCTATCATAATAAAAACGCTATAATATTTTAACGGCTACTGATCTTAAAGCTAATACATTGTTTGATAATCCTGCATCCTGTAGATATTAAGCTTGCGTTCGATGGACGCTCGTAAAATTCTTTATTATGCGTCTATGTACGTAATAGTTTCAATTTTATGGTCAAAAATGTTATCATAATAATTCAAGGCATTCGTACGGGACTTCCGTTCATAGACTTGCGTCGAACGGGATTTTTTTACAAGTCATATTCTTGGTTTATTGCAAATTCTATTTCAGTGTTTGCTAATGTATACATAAATAACATTTTCACAACACCATATTTGATTCCTTAAAGAGTGAAAAGGAAATGCCCACATAACAACATAATATATAACATTTACCCAATTATATTTTAAGCCCATTCCCGTTAGCTGCTGAACATACACAATTCAGTTTCTTTATAAATCATTTTCTATTCGTAATTATGTTGATTGAGCTAATTAATTTGTTTAATTTCAAGTAATACAGTAATACTGGTTATTCATTTATATAAAAATGTTTCTCCAAAAAACATCTACCTATATCCTCTCTTACCTACAGTATTTTGTTAGCTTACTGAAATCGACTTCATATTATTAGTTACTGGGCAAGGACACTCCAATTCTAACATTACCAGCTAACTTCATAAAGGGCCCTTTTCCTTAATTTCCTGAACATAACTCCCTCCACACGGTTTCGTCCCTTTTACGATATTAATGACAGATTTTATGGCCTCTACAGAAACTATCAAGTATCAGTTCATTTTACACTCACTAAAACTATTGTTTAGAATGTCTCTTTGAGCGTACTTAACGATGTTGATCATTGACATCTGGTGATTTAAGACGGGGATGAAGTTAGAGGGCTGACTAATGATGTTTGTATTGAGTCCATTAAGGGAGAACATTAAGTGATAGATTCAGAAGTAATATTGTAAATGGAAAATTGTGTAACACTTGTCTTCAAATTCGATGTTTAATTTGCATCAGAAATAAATAAAGATATCTGCATCTCAACTTTTATACCACCCAGTGAATAATTTACTAATTGTTATGAGATTCAAGTTGAGTTTTTCCTTAGCGACCGTGCTTAGATACTAGTACCTACATCAATTTTCAACATCAGTACACACATTTACAAGAGTTCTATAAAAATAAATTACCGTATGATTGTACATTGCGTACACCAATGGCTGCCACGAAATAGTACCCACCTACGCTTCCAATGAAAAATTGAATCATAATATAATTAAACAAAAGAGGAATGGTGTCTATAAATAATTCGTGCAAGACAAGGCATGAGCAGGCATCCAGCCGTATTGTACTGGAGATAAACCGAACACATGTAGTGCATTAACACATCTGGACGCATCGGGTATTGGAAAAAATAATATCGAATTTCTATTCGAATCCTGAGCTTGCCATTTTTTATAACACCCATGTGGGTGCTTTGTTAATTTATCAAAGATTTTATTGAGTTAATGTATTGATTTTTTGCTAACAAATGTTTGTCGAATAAAATTAGTCAGTTTAAGATTGCATTTTATGTTTTGAAGATAGGATTCCGCAAGGGACTGTATTAGGACCAAACCAATAATTTAAATCTGTATGAAGTATTCAGGTACCCTGTGTATAAGTTTTTAATGTCAGAAGGCTGGCTACTGAAACCAGCAGCCAAAACCAGCCTTTAAATGGAAAATTTCAGATGGGTCTTTCCATTTAATTTTTTTCACTTGAAGGAAAGGTGTGTCATACTGAAATTATTGCCTAAGCTTATTGTATCGCATTACCATATTGAGTTATTGTACTTCTCTAACTATTATTCACTTTTGGTTACAGGTAAATATCATCTTTAATTCAAATATGCATATCTAGCGGTAAGTGTTAGTTTCCTCTAATAAGTACGTAATTAATATTCTGGTGAGTATATATGTAGTTAATTAGATAATACTTTTGTGCCTGGAACCAAATAAGTAATATGCTATTTCTAGATTCACCGAGACAATAGAAGTCGGTGACGAATATTATGTTTCCCGTTGATATTTAAGGAAATACATAATTAAGATCATTGGGTTCTATGGGTTTAATAATGTAACTTCGATTTATAATTTCAATTGTAAGTATGTAAAGTTCAATGATATATTAATTAAATTATTTGAATATAGGATTTTGTTTCTCATTCTTTGTCTCTCCTAATTTATTATTATCTAATGACCAATCAAAAAGTAAACCCATAACGTATCCCACGCTACCCAAACACAAAACCAGAATCAAACCTGATTAATTAGAATCCATATTAAATTACCGTTGGCGCCTGCCATCGGTACAAAGCCATTTTGTCTTCGGTCAAGTATTTCCAGACGTCTGCTTGATAGACAATAACATCTTTGTTAGTCCAGTGTTCACATAAAGAGCATTGTGGCCAAATCAATTAAACCATAATGTTTTCATTGTGTAATGTACCCTCAACATTGTCTTAATGTAACTCACTCGTGTATCGTAAAATAATTTTTATAGGTCTATTTATGGCTGCATCTGAATTTATTGTCCAGATACGTAACGTTGTTACTACTGTGCAATGGTTATTTATATGTTTTGTTTTGTGTCGTTAAAATATTGGATGATGTAGCGTAGGGAGTGTTCGGGCTATTTCAACTACCATTTTAATTTTCTTTTCGATTTCAAATTCTTTAGATTCTAGTGAAATCGTGTTATAAGGTAAAATAATAAGTTAATTAAATATATGAAAACCAACAATGATAAGTAGGTACGAACATAAGAAGATTTTGGGAAGAATACAAATTGTCAAGCAAATCAACATCACCTGTTGACTGCTGGCCAGAGATATCATATTCCACTAAAAACTGTAAAAGGTGAACATCAAAAAGAAAGGTCCATTGACACCAATTTGAAATTAGACTCAACCAAAATCTCGTAATGGACGCTCCAAAGCATGAGAAACTGAAGAGCCAGTCATTATCGAGAAGTAACTTAAAACCGCCACATGTGTCACATATCGTCCAGGATTGCGATGCCACATGTGAAATGAGTGAAAAAAAGACAAAAATCTGTTGTCACTACTCCCTAAGGTACGAACAATGCCACTCAGATCCTGTCTCTAAAATTCATAATCAATTTAAACCCTAAAACAAATGAAATAGAATATAATATCGAACCCCTGATCACTGTCGTAGGGTCGATTTCATCGGAACATAGTTCGTTTTGTATGGTTTTTTGTGCAACCTTCCGTAACCTTTAGCCTGTGACACGGATTGTAGATTAGGCATATTGTTGACCTTTTTTGCTTCCATTTTAGTTGCACGTGTAGTTTTGTTTTTGTCGGAGTCGTCTGAAGAGCTTTTTGTTTTTGTTGGTAGTTGTACAAGTTTTGCATGTGTGCGAAACCGTTTGGGTGACTTTTTGAATTCAACACGACATTCATTTGCGCCGGTTCCCATCGAATTTTCAAGTGAGTCCGTATCCTTCTGATTCTCAAGTGTCATTGAGAACTGTTTTTTTGTTAGAAATCATAGCATTTTTTATATTGCAACCTACAAGATAACAAAAAGAGTATAATTTAAGAAAAAATTAGATGATCTTTTTCCTGTCGAGATTATTCGTAAGTTTATATTCCTCAATGTGAGCTTGGAAATAAACATAATTTAACCATACAGACATAATCACATATTTCAGTATGATAGAACAATTCGGTATCATAATAAAATACTTCAGCGGTCGTATTCGCCTACATTTTATCGAATCTCAAACATTTTTTCAAGCGAACGGAAGTTCTAATATTGTCGCGGTGCGTCCAGCCGTAGCCGTTGACAAAATTAATGTTTTATTATGAAACAATGAACAGAACAGTGTTTCTTATAAATAATGCGTGGCGATCCACATGAAAGATGCTCCCAGTCATACATACGACATTGGCCGACCAAAAATAAGAACAAAAATGTTCGTATCACCAATAAATTATTTCTTTTACATGTATGATGATATTCAGGGATCCATAGGTTTTTATTATGATTTACATATAGTTCAAAGCGATACAAGACTTCTTTTCAATAAATTCTAACGGCATGCGCCATGTCACTTTTTTCGGCGCCAAAATATTTGAAACTGGAAGACCTTGAAGCGCGATATGTATTTATTTTTAAAGTTAATGGCACCTATAATTGCAAGAGTTTTTATATTTGCGTTCTATTAATAAAAAGTACACTTGCGAGCTGAGAAATGAAAAAAACTGTGCAGACTAGTAATTTATTCATGTAATTGAAGGCAATGATATAGCAACCTGTTCAATGCATAGGATTACAAAATCCTGCAATAGATGAGCTTTATATTAAACAAGAATTTAAACGCCCGCAATAAAAATTTGCTCGTTTTAGATTCCGATACTCCAAACTGGATCCGAAGTTTCAAAAAGCAACACCTTACCACATCACTAAACACACAAAACATATTCCACGAATGATCTCATTAAAGAATTTCAATTAGGTGTAAAACGCCATAGCTTCTAGGAATCATTACCATACCGAGCCGAGCCAGATTCACGTATAAATCTACCAAGATATGTTACGAATAAAAATAATAGAATTGTCGTATCTAATAATATTACGGCCGTTTCCGTTCGCTCGTTTATTTCAGTTTGTGAACGCGAATATAACATATTATAAACGTTCATTCATGACTGTGGGGATTTCTGTGTTGTCAACGGTTATAGAATTGTTTAGAAATGAAAAAATACCTGTCTTTACTTCTTGACGAACACAGAATTTCTCAGGAACTGTATATTTCATAATTAATTCTATTGGAAATTTCATATCAATAACATCATCTTGAGCATCTTTGACTACTTTCTTATTCTTTGATAAGGTTCCAACAGGAAATCGGATTTTAAATTATAATTGGACCCATACGTTCTCAGATGCTATTAGAAAATCTATAACGCTGGCAACACAAATGTGTGTTAACAGCATGTCCACGTTTATTGTTAATAGCAGATAATGTAAGGTTAGCGTTAATTACTTCGACTATAACTACTAGTTTGCTGTTATTAACACTTTATGAAACTGTTTCGTAATAAACAAACTGGTTGCTTCTCAGCTTTACTCTGAGACGTCTAAAATTATTATTTTGTGTGCTGGAGAAATTCATTTCGTCATCTTAATGGTTTGTAATTATTGTTATTATAATTGTTGGATGTTGGGGTCGTAGTTCACGAATTGGTGAGAATTTAATATTTATTTTTAAGCTGAATTTAACAGATAGTGAAATGGTTTTAGAAATTGGTCGCTTAGTACTGATAAAACTGCGAGTCACATCTTCAAAAGACTAAATATTAGAAACTTTAGTCACAGCGAAATATTGATAGCAAGAATAATAATCCTGCGTCGCAAATAATGTCATATTATCTTCAACTGTGAAACGACAAACTGCTTGTACACTTCTCATAAAAACAGACAAAAAGCAGGTTACAAATGGCACACATTTACTATAATTGTTGACATTAATACGCATTGCTATACGCTACCCACAAGATACATTTGCATTCTAATACTCAAAGATCCAACAAATCTCAGGGATATAGAAAGAATGTGTTGGAATCCAGAATCCATCTTGGATATCATCAAGGGCGTCTTAATCCGCACAAACGAGCCGTGCCGGTGGAATAAAATGAATTCTTATGACTAATGTCGAGTATAGTGATGGGATCAGTCGACATTTAGACCTTACTACAAATAAATCCACATTTCTTCAAATACTATGAGTCATCATCATTATCACTAAGGAACATTGTAAAGTTGGAGCTATAAAAGACAATGATTTCTAATTTACCCATTAAAATGCTTTAGTTAAAATGATGACTGCAATTTTGTGGTTTTTGATAGCAATCCCCGCAAAGCAAAATGTGGCTTTACTTAACATAAAACATGTTATATCGATAATGAAACTAAAACTATCGATACCTAAAACCCGAAAATAAATCGAGTCGCATCTAGGGGCGTCACTACAAAGAGTGTAACAATAACATGTTAACATGATGAATGTTACCGGTGGCAACACAAAAGAAAATAAAAAGAGATCAGATGTAGGCGATAATTCATAAAAACAATAATAAAAGGGGTAATATTGTTCTCGTTTGATTTATTTAGTGGCTGGCTGGTGTGACGTAGCACTTTGTTCTTAGTTAAATAGACGGTGGGTATATAAATATTTTTGTATGTACTAAATTAGCTTCATGTTATAACACTGGCGTTATTTTTTAGTGTCTATTGTCGAGGATAATTTTATATACATAGTTTATGTAAGATAAAAAATATTTTCTCGACAGCAATCTTTCATTTCTGTGTTCATCAACACCGTTTGTTTTGTCTTACTTCTGTACAAGTAGCTTGTACGAAATAATATAAACAAGCAAAAAAACATCTCACTTGAATCTAATAATATCAAAAATCTGAATAAATATGAGTGGGATTACAACAAAAAAACTATCTAACACCACTACCATCACAATGATCTCGGAGATTACGATACAAAATATTGCACGAATAAAATGTTAAACCAAAACATTGTTTATCTATTATCTCTTAAATATACGTCGTACAAAAATACACCATAATCTGTTGGATTAGAAGAAATTAAACAGTGCACAGTAATAAAAAGTTCATCCTTCTAAGAATATAGAGCACTTTCGCCAGTGTTGAAGTAGAACGGACCACTTCTGTTTTATTGTTGGAGCCATATTTTATGACTGGATTGTGTACAGATTTAGATTGTTAAGAACTTCACACACTAAATGGTTTCCTCAGTGCGTTTCTGATGAAAATTAAATCAGATCAAAATTGGAATGGATCGGTTCAAACAGTACGCTGTAATATTATCGTTAGGCAAGTAATTAAAATAGCAAAGTAATATTTACTGGACGAACATACAAGATTTTATCCACAGATTCTATAACTGGAACGTAAAATTATTAAGCTCAAGCTTAGCTTAAGCATTCAGATATAATAATACAAATTTATACAAAGATAAAAAAATTAAAATGGCTGGTCAATTTAACTTTAAGCTTATTAACTGAGAATTTAATAGAAAGTCAGAGTAAGGTAATATTTTCAATTATTATAAAATATTAAATAAAACTTTAGTTTAATTTCTATACGGAATATGTTTTTAAATGGAATTTGGAGTTTAAAACAACGTGTAATCCAAAAACAAATCAAATCATTTAGTACTAATTATAATAATTTCTATTTATAATCAAATGAAATGACAACCATCTGGTCTACAAAATTTCAAGTACCAAAGACATTTATATTTGTCCAGTCCCAAACAGCTGTTGAGTCGCGGCGATTGGTCGCGCGTGTGTAGACTCCCTAACGTTCGGAGATGGTCGTGCGCACTTCGTGCGTGGTGTTCAATCATACGACTGCGGTGCTATCTTTGAGATTATAATGAAACTTTTATGACTTCAATTTTCGTTATGAACAAAACTTTGGCCGGACAAAGATCTCTTACATCTTATACATATGTATTTTATATAGTTTGCGCCGTAAAATTTTATCTATTGTATAGATGGTTTATTTCATATAAATGTACGTTAACATGATTTGGTTTTGTGCCTGTATATAGAGCTGTAAACTATGGTATGAGATGAAGGTATCCATAGTTACTAATTGTTTGAAGTTAATTCCTTAATGAAGAACAATTATGCCAAATAGATACAGAATTGCTTCTATTAATAGTATTAACGTATTCACAAGCTATCACCAAAAGTAGAATAGAGATTATAATAATGAAGTCAATACTTACAAATAAATCACGTCGCATAATTGGGATATCATAATCTATGCAAACTGTTTATCAGTTTGGCATATTTATTGATCAGACGGCAAGCCCGCAGTCTCTTGTTTGATCCCAACAATATTTTATTGTTATTAAACTATAGTAATAAAAATCCAACTAAATGTAATGACGATGTAAATTCTGAAGACGAAGAAAAAGTTGTACAGACAAAATAAAAACCGACTCAACAATAAGTATTGTGCTACCGGTTGCAATCATTAGTATTGATGACGCAAATGTTACTCAAAACAGCGTTGAAAAAATTTGAGAGCCAATCAAGAGTACTGCTCACAATGCTATGTCTAATAAAGAATAAGATGTGTACAATGAAGTATTACCGCGTAATAAAGACGGGGAAGGCAGACACAAAGGTAAAGAACGTAATGATTTGGAAGCGAGTGGATGTAGAAGCGTGAATGTGAGGAGCGAACCATGAAAATTACATGCGGGGCTCAATCGCAGCCGCTCTTTTGTGTGGCACAATGCTCACAATGGACGGTCAAGGACTTGATGAAGGACAAAGGGTTATAAGATGGGAAGGTAATATTGAAATCGGCGTTACTCGTGAATTTTGATGTCACGATTACGTATTGAAGGCCTAAAAGAATCTCGACAAGAATATGTTCTCTTACTTTCCCTATAATGATCTGATTCTGTTAGTTACTACCAAAGTTTTTAGTGTTTCTAAGAAAATGTAGGAAAACCTTACCAATATTATCAGTACAAACTACGTAAATTTTGGTTTAAAATCAAAAATAAACCCATTAAAACGGTTACTATGGAGGAAAGCTTGGACAACTTGAATTATGCAAATTCCATACCTACATGTAAAATCTGTTGTGACTCACACGGGGCATTGTACCGAGTTAGAAGCATCAAAGTGAGATCAACCTGAATAAAGGCATCGGCGCTGGACCGTCGAAGGGGTAGTACAATGTCGGCGGGCGAACAAAAACTGACATCACAATACGTTGGGCCAACAACAGTGGCCGCTCATAAATCAACCTCAGACAAAAGTAACAATAGTATTGAGGGTACCTTATAAGAGATCTTAGCATTGTGCTTATTCTTTGATGTTCACTAATAAAACCTTTGATTAATATCGTATAGACGGAACCAGTTGGTATGCAAATAATGACGTTTTGAGGGACGGTAGTCGGATCACACGTGCTGGGGTGTGAACAAAAGCTAATGCTACATCTTCTTCACAATGCTTTTGTTGGTCAACTGCTGGCAAGTTCAAGTTGACCGATTTGGTTTTGTTGAATTCTTCTACATAAACTGTCTTGTTGGAATTTTGTTGTACGCTTGTCTGATTCAATTGAATGAGTAATCTTAGATGTTTTTTTTTGCACCTGGGAAGTTCCCGAGAATAATTGACGATAAAAAATCTGGTTCCACTCAAAACTAAATCGTCATTTGTGTGCAAGGTCGCATTAATTTCTAAATGTCCTCACTTGAACTTGTGTATGACCTTGAATTAATTAAAAAAAATATAATTATGTCGAGCTAAATTATCACCTACCTCAACTCGAGCGAGACTAAACACTTATTATTGCAATATAAAATAGAACTATTATGAAAGAAAGAGATACGAATTTAATCTAAACTTTAGGTGTCTATCAATCGTTCCAAATATGGGTCAGGCGATCGGTGACCCAAAGATAATTATATTTTTTTATAGTTTAAATGTTTTATTGTTTCCCATTTCGTCTCGTTTATCAATTAAATTGTGCTTGTCAATTTAGGTTAGCAGATATCAGTGCAAGCTATTATAGTGGTTATTATTTGGTTGTTAAGGAAATCAGTACTATATAGTCACCTTTTAAATGGAACTGAGGCATCTTAAACTGAGGTCAGCTGGGCCACTAAGATTATGATATAATTGTTTACTTTTATTTTTATATGTTCACATGGGTGCATCGAGTTATTATTTAGTTAAATAAAAAGTAGTTAGATTATTTAAACTGACTTATAATAGCATCAAAAAACTAGTACTTACTCACTTCTCCCCGTAGCAAAGCTCGTCTTGACATTTGAATATTTATACAAAAGGCATTCCACAAACTAAATCTTGTTTCAAGTTTAGATTTATGATAAATTACTTTTGAAAGATCGTTGAAACTAGTAACAGAAGTTGATTCAGGGCAGCCAATGATACATACATCTAATTTTAAAATCAACAGATATTATTAAAATCCTTGAACTAACAGTTTTATGATTATATTTATTCAAACAGAAGAATATTATTTTTGAAAACTAATGTACCTACATACGTCTGGTGATTTTTTATTGAAAACTAAACAGATATGCAGACACAAAGTCAAATATAACAACATCCGTTTCCTATATGTTTTTTTTGTTATTCTTAATAACAGAATCATGTCTGCAGTTTTTTATTATTATTATTCTTTATTGCACACATATACATTTTTTACACATTTGATACATAAAATTTGTGTACAAAGGCGAGCTTAACCCAGAATTGGGTTCTCTTACAGCAAACCTTAGAGCGATAGAGAGATTTTATTAGAGCGGGTGAATCAAAAGTGCGCAACAATCTATTTGAATCAATTTTTTTTACTAAAAAATGAGTAACGAGGGTACTTTCATGTTGAATAACATGTTTAACATTTTGCTCAATTGGCTTTGATTCACCGATCATTAGATTCGAGCACAAATTATTATTTTGTCTTTCACAAGGCAATTTCAACTAAGCACCGATATGACGAGTTTTTTTTTTTGCATAGACACCGTCTTTTATTTAACAATTATAATTTATTGTAATACTGTTCTTCAAACTAGGTTTTATCGGCATACGACGTCTTTTAATGATCTCCGAGAAATAATAATGAATTACAATAATAAATTGACGACGCAGAATGATCTACTTCTAGCAAATTGTTCTATGAAATCTCATACATTGGCGGCATTATTACTGGGCAAGTCACGTTTATTTCAGAAGCTGGAAATAATGGTAATATGTTAATTATCACCGATACTGAAAGGACTAACAATATCAGGCCACTGCACATGCTACCGATATTCATACAATGTTTGAGAAAATGTCAGTTGTTAAGGTTTAGGGTTGGCAACGAAAGGAGAAAGTATGCATGAGTAATATAAAAGTTGAACGATTACGAACAAAAATATTGCTAAAAATCTTTTGCAACATACAATAATTAATTTAAAATAAATATTACCTACCCATGTTACTCATCGTTCTATTGTGATGTCATAAGCTAGATAATTTGACACTATAAGGTAAAATTTTAATTGCATCACTGTATCTTAATTTGGCATTAGAGAGGCGACTCATTCGAGATTCTTGAATAATTACTGCAACAAATTCAGTTTTGGTGACTATTTATAAAATAAAATATGAATACACAGTATTATTGTTAAATTTAAATTTGTTTAATTGTTCTTATACCAGGAAAACTTATCCGACAAGGTGTGAAACAAAGTGACAATATTATTTAGGAATTTATTAAATAATTTCCTGTTAGTGACAACCCTGTCAGTGTACTATTATTTTATTTATCACTCTCTTTGTTGTGTGTAGTTTGTGCCAACATCACATTCTATTTGTTCGTGAATATCTTCCGTGATATATCGACTGAATGAAATAAAAATTGCTGTTTTGCTCGTAATTCTATTGCTGTCAAATTCTCCAGTTAATATAGACACCCTGTATTTTAGGTGGCAATTAATATTGGTGGAGGTTGACAGCAAGCCGGTTGCATGGGTCATGTGTCATTTGTAATAGTCGCATACGACGTTGTTCGGGTAATTATAATTTGTCAAAATAATAAAAAATATATATCTGGAAACATTGAATGATTTTATTAAATTCAGGCAGAGACTGTGCTCATGTTTTAAAATTTCACATATTTTAAATTTAAAAATATGAATATATTCTTTGTTATACGGCGTAACCAAAGCCCAGAGATACCATCTGGTTCACAATTAAAATGACAAAAAAAAATAACAACAGAAAACTTTTAAGAGGAACGTCAACGATAAATCTCTCGTTAATAAGGCGTCACATAAACAATGTTCTTTTTTTCGCCATTTTCAATTTGGCACTGCGCAGTCCATGCGTCGTTGCCTCCTAACATTGACCAATTATTGCACACACCACTCAGGCTCCTTTGATGTCTAAAACATAAAATTTGTGAAAAACTGCTAAAGTCAATGATACTTATTTATTATTTTCTCCGAAGCCATTTAGGAGTGAAGGGTATTTATTAGTGGGACAAGTGACCGGCGATGACATGGGGGCGGTGCCAAAAACAATAGCGCTTGAAACAAATAGAACAGACACTTTGTGCAATAGTCACATTAGTCTCACATACCTACTTGTTTTTAATATCTAAATTCTTATATTATGTAAATTGATGCAAACTATCTACAAGACCCAAAGTGATACGATGGTAGATACGTGCAATAAACTGCCAATCTGCCCAGTATCATCCTACACGACTTCAAACGCAGTCAACCAATTTTCAGGAGTATTATTCACTTCTTAAAGAATATAAATGACAATACATAATACGTTAATGTGCCATTAGCAAAGATTTAATGTTTATTATATCAATCTTGACCTTTTTTAAAATTCGTCACCGTTACTTATGTGTCCGGTCTTTTGGCGAAACTTACTTTGTATAATATCATATGTAATTTTAACAGGCGATAACACTTGGTTTGTGTCCAACATATTCACATCATTTATCACCGGATCGTCAAATTCATCATTAAACATGTTATCACTCTTCACGTCAATATCATTACGAGTTGCCCATTCAATTACAATTAGAAAGCTTTCGTGTTTGATCCTATTATCGTATATACATGCACTATAGAAATTCTTTGAGAAAAATTGTTGGAAATATTATTGGAGGTCACACAATAGGCCCGAGGGTCTTTGATGTGACAAGAGGGACTAATCAATGGTTGTCGATGGAAACATTCTTTTTGATGTTTCGAAGCTGCTGGAAGTCGTAATGTTTCCCAGACATCGGCGGTTGATAATGTCCGAGATTATTATTAAAGTCTATAGGAAAAATAAAGTCGTAGGTATACGTTTAGCGGGGAAAATGTTTTTTTTTTGTGTCAAATTTCTAAGTTTCAACAATCAATGTTATATTTTATTGCGGACATAGTAACACTCTTATAACTCTTCGTTCTAAAATGTGCACTTTTATATGTTGGATTTTTTTTCACGAATTTGAATGCTTGTTTATTTTTCAGATGACTTTTACAAATGTTTTTACATGACATTTTGTAATTATGTAAATAGTAAAGTATATTTATTTCTAATTGAATATACCCATAGTACTTTTAGTCCTATTTCTGTTTCGTTATCCTAATTAATATTATAAATGTGGAAGTAAATTTCTTTGTCTGTTACTCTTTCACGGTATAACGACTGAACCGATTTGGGTAAAATTTGGCACGGAGATACATGGGACCCTGAAGACGGTTAGAGTGCTTTAGAGTAGATAATTTTATTCGGTCAAGTCTATTTTGCTAAGTGGCATTCATGTTTGAAAATCATAAGATTTTCACAATCAGTAGGATAAAACTATTCATCTTAAGTTCAAAACCCAAATATATTCTTAATAAAAAAAACAAGTAACAAAGACATCGCATTTCATACTAACAAGCCAACAGTGAACACATCACGGAAATCGATTCTAATTCGAACGTCTGTATCGAATCGTATACCGATGTATCGACGCACCGCGGAGCCCTCTTGTTTGTCGGATCGATTATTCCACTTCGTCTCACACTTATTGGGTTCAAACAAGTCTATTGCGAAGGTATCGGTCACACGATTATGATGATAATTATGTAATTATTTTATTTGTCTTTACTTCAGGGGTTTGCTATGCCATTATAGGATCTTAATTATAGTTAGTTTGGTAGAAGATAGCTGTGTCCCGCGATTTTACTTACCTCCTGGGGTACCTTATGTATCAAAATAAAAAATATCCTATATCCTTCAAGCTATCTACATAATTATCATTTTCATCAAAACCTGTTTAGCCGTGAAAACGTAAAAGACAAAGAAAGTTACTTTCGTACTTATAAGTATAGTGAGGATTTTTATGAGTTTTAATTATTATCAAGATTATTTTACTTCGTTTGTAACTCATTGTAGATATTTCAAAGATGAGAATAAGCCTTATGTATTGTAAAAGCTTTTAATATTATTTCAACTTCACCCATTACTATTCTTCAGAAGTAGGCGCTACATCCATATTCCATCCTGCGTATTGAATATAACCTCACATTTTCTAGCCTGACTTCTCTTGAATTCCTCAGTTCGTGTAGTTTCGCCGCATTTCAACACATTGTGTAGCTCTATTCATTTCAATAATGTAGTGTTATTGTTCTAAGTTCAGCGAAAGCGTATTGTTCCATACAATTGTTAATGTTAGTGACAGTTCGCCGGTGACGTGTTTAGGGACAAATTCATTTGAATGTGCGACGTTCATTACGGCAAGCTGCTCGAGTGTTGTGACAGAATAATCTTGGAATGTATTAATGTTATTGCTTAGATATTTCGTATTTAGATAGTTAATGCTCGAGAAATATTCTCACATTTTTTTAAGCTGAAGTCTACCGTACTCATCCGTACATTTGACATCAAATTAAAGGTTATTCAAAATATTCAACACTTCAAAACGCCCGCCGCTCGTTTCACACCTACTAACATTACAAGAACATAAAACCTCCATCACAATGTACTCAAACCACAAACAAGCATTCCCAGCAATCCCCGACCGCGTCTAAACGCTTAACATTACAAAATAAAGCCGAAATATTAAACAAATCCGTTTACTTTGCATTAACGGGTTGACAAATAACCACAAATTGCGATTGTGACTTGAAAGGCGGTTAATAATGGTTTTAGACGTAGGTTTCTCAAGTAATTCGGTTTGAAGCGTCTCCAGATTGAGCCATTGTGTTAGTAGATTGATTCCATGTCATTTGAATGTGTACGGTATAGTTTGCGTCTGATGCTAAACAAACGGTTAGTTTGGTCTATTGTTTTGTTATTAATTACTTGTAGAGTGCACTGTTATTGAATAGAAACTACAATTGGGTTAGGGAATTAATATTGTCTCCATGAAATATTGTCATAATTGATTTAGAATTATTCATTGATATACGTGAATAAAAAGTCATGGTGGCCTAGTGGTTAAGGCACCTGCCTCTCGTGAACGAGTGTACGGGTTCGAAACCTGGCAAGTAGGTACCAATGTGACTTTTCTAAAGTCATATGTACTTTAAGTATATCTTAGACACCACTGACTAACGGTGAAGGAAAACATCGTGAGGAAACCTGGACTTTAGTCTGAAATCGCCAATCCACCTTGAGCAAGCGTGGTGATCAATGTTCATGCCTTCTCTATTTGAGAAGAGGCCTGTGCCCAGCAGTGGGACAATATATAGGCTGATGATGATGATGATACGTGAATCATCGATATTTTCAATTTAAAAAGCCCGCTAATAATTTTCAAACACATTTGACACATAAAATTCGAGTACAAAAAATAGGCATGTTTTCAAAAGTAAAAAAGAAATAAGTCATATCTATAAAGCCTCACTTTCACCCCGCCTCTTGTCCTTCATAGATTAACCTCAAGGATTCATCCCCCAGTTGTCCTCAAATAATATTTTATAGGACAAACGCTGAGCGGCCGGCCCCTGCAAAAATAATATGTGTCTGCGGCCTAAATTATTCACAAAGGTGTAGTGGCTTCCCCGAACCTACCGGATGAATAATATATAAATCATTCGATATTATTTGATGTAAACTTTCCACATTTCCCTATGTGTTTTCGTGATAAACAGAATTGCGGGTTTTGTGGGCAGTTTCTCTTTTATTGATCACGTCAATGTTGACGAGCTTTACCTATTTTGGTGCATAACAGTACCTATTACCAATTTCCTTATACGGTCCAGATGATCATATTTTATTTAATTAATTGCACCTCGCTGACTAATGTGGTTAGTAGATTTAATTTAATTAAATTATTCATTGACGTTTTCCTCCACGTCGTTTGGATAAAATTAAAGATTTTTCAATAACCTGGAAATTATAATTTGTATACTACTGTAATGGATTATTCTGTTTAAGTGCCACCAAGGCAAGATGTCAGACTATGATGACACAATAACTGACCCCAGGGGTTAATTCGATCGTCTGAGCTACCCCTTAGTCGCCGTCTCGCGGTTGAAATAGAGAAGGACATGGAGTGGAGTGTCCTTGAGCATTAAATATTTGAATGACATAAGAAAAAGTACGCGTGCTTTTTTAAATTATGTCTATGTAAAAATCATTACAAAAAACTTACATAAGATAGTAGGCCCTTTGGCATCGCGCATACAGTCCTATAACAATAAAATACATTATTAAATTAATAAAAAATCTGAATGCTTAGGTTTTTCCTTTTCTGTACCACTAAAATATTTTCGTCTATATCTGTACCTGGAATATGCGTAATAAACCAACATAGTATTTCCCAAAATATTTTATTTGAACTAAATGAATTTTAATATTAAATTGTATGCAAAAGCTGGACTAACCAGAAAACATTATACAGATATGTTACGGGCTACACTATTGCACAACAAATTCCACGATTCTAAAATACCAGCCCCTTCCTAGTTGGAGACTCGCCGAGGCGGTCGCATTGCCCCTGAGATTTGACAATAATTCTCGATAGCTCCTCTATTCTACCGCTCCCAATGAATACTGAATTGAGACCAACTCCGTACATCTTAGACACAACCTATTTCAATTTAGATTATTGCTTCGCTGTTCACGATGCAATATCTTAATAGAACCCCACACAAACTTCAATCAGCATTTATCGAAACGCTCACATGCGAAATTAAAAAAATAACCTTTATTTACTGAATGTTAAACGTAATCAAAGCTCGAAGATGAATAATGAAATCCTACTGTGTATTTTATTCATTGACCTTCCAAAATTAACAGAGATAACGCGCACAAAGGCTCAGATTGAAAGGTGCCCCTTTCAATGATTCTGCCACTCTTTAATCTACAACCGAAACAAAACTCGGGTTCGTAACGCGATTGTCTGTCCGTTCATTTACTTAGTAAATTATTCTTTGTCGAACGGAAGAGAAGGCTTTGAATCCATTAATTCCCTGATGGGGTCACAAAGAGGTGGTACGAATTAAAATAATGTATTCTACGACTTCAATAGGGCTCCCTCCGTCCGGTGCTCGGCTGTTATTACAAGAATAATGTATTTAAATCAGAGTCTGCTTTCAGATGAAGATGTCCCGCTTTGTGAGTCCACCGAATAAGTGATCACGTACGTTGCCATTAGGATACGTTTTATGTGCAAATTATAGCTTACCATTTTTGAGCTTGCTCGGATTCCAACGCAGACGCCCCGCGAACAACTGGGTTCGTTAGAAAAGTTTTTAATACAGCTATTATTGTATGCTCGTGTTTGCGGACGAAATATGTGATTCACAATGTGTAGGTATATACAAATGAACACAACAGATGTAGGTAAATATAGGTAGACTTATTAATTGCAAATCCGTTCACAGAGACAACCGTACGAACACAAACAGCAAATTAATCCTGCCGGCAAAAGGGTTTGGAAACTACCCTCTGTTAACAGATAATTTAGAATATGATCACCCCATCGCCGAATATTTCCGAACAAACATTTCGATGTATTTATTCTGGTGTTTATTTTGTAGCGTAATATGTCGTGTTCCACTTTGATGTCGTGAAATCGCTTCTGTTCTTTGTCAGCGAACCAAGGATTTACATCTATTACGTTAGTCATTTAATTCTCGGTTTTACTGCCATCTATTTTCGATTTAGAATCCTTTGTAACATGATAGGGGGTTACAGCTTTATCGTATTGACTCGTCCTGTATGGAATTATTGCATATGGTTGGTTGGAGTTTGTTTGGCAGTATGAATGGTTCATTATACATAGGGATACTTTGTGCGGGACGCGGGTTATATTTGCAATGTGAACCATTGTTTATGATTTGGACAATTGTTTGTGTTGCACTGTCAAAGGATGTGCACTTGTTTACTTTATGCTAAGGGGAGGGAGATGAGACGAGTAGTATAAACAGTGTGATGTTTAAAGTAGCCGAATGACAATCGTTGACTTGTGCGTCATATTTTTTTTTCCGGTGAAATGGTAAGAAACTATTATTATAATGTCGGCCTTGCATGTGCAATTGCTGTGTATGAGGACCTGGGTTTCCCGGCGGTATAGCATTTACCGCATGAAATTTATCAGTAGAATTCCAGGAACTCGCTGGCAGCCTCGTACCTGGAACGTGACTTTGTTAAACCCTTCGAGCAAAACAACGAGATATTATCATGAGTGTTTGCCTGAAAAAGCAGTGAGATGCTCTTTTAATTCAGAACAACCACGACATATTACGTCAATAAGTCTTACTCCAGCGGAAAACGGCTTCCATAGTTCCACCGAGCCTCTCAATTCCACAACTTCTACCACATTGGCAAACAATCATACTTATTCATCTGTACAAAGGATCGGGGAAACTGAAGTACTCCTCGCAAACCAAATTCCTCAGTTGTGAGCTTTCCTTTGCGAAACTCTGGAGTGCATCTTGACTCAAAAGCCCCACTCGTTTATGTTCAACTATTTTTTCTACTTTTCGTCATTTTGTATCCACTGTTCCCTTTACTTGTTTTGGTGTGCAATTTTATAGAAAAACTGTTTCATTTACATTGATTTTGTTGGTGTTTTTAATTAGTTGGATGCCTTCCGAAGGTTTATCATTTAAACTTTAACGTAAAGGTGGTTGTGACGTGAAATAACAAAGTGTATTTTTATAAGGACTTTGTGTATAAGTAATACTAATTTATTTGAAACCGATAAGAAATTGAGGCAGCCCGTTCCGATGCTGTACAGAAAGTATCTGATATCAAATTACCTGCGTTTAGTGAAGAACCACAGCGTTCCCCCCTCATTTCTTTACACACTAACGTAAAACTATAGAACGATGTTGACAACCAACATTATGAAATATTGCAAAAAGCAACAAGCAAGCAAGTTGAATAGCGTTTAGCTGCACTACATTCTCATTTCGTTCGTTTTGCTAGCAATTCATTTCGCAGTGACCTAAGGAACACAATAGGCTCTCATCAGACGCTCTTGTTTAGGGAAAATCGTCGAGCCGTGACGTTGAGTCTGTATACGCCTTAATTGTTGATATTATATTTATATTGATGTTATACGAAGCTGGGTTAGGAGTAGTGTGATAGGTAGGTTCTTAACAAGTGTAGGGAGAAAAGAAATATATTTTCTCTTGAGATCTTTTATCGATTTGCAAAAATCAAGTAAAGTATTAGCTATGTTACTACTGACTGAGATGAACCTAGTATCAGAATTCTTAAAATAAAACACAAAAATTTTTGCTTAATATTTTGAAGAAGGCCTCCCAAACATGTGCCATATCACTTAGTCTTCAGCTTGACGCCTCCATCTTCTGTCTGCAACTTTTCTCAAATTGTCACCACACCTTGCCGGAGGGTGCTATGGTCTTCACAGTACCTATCGTTTATCAGTTAACTATAATGGTCTTAGATACCATACTTACTAAATCTTAAAAGAAGCCGTACATAAACCCTCAAAATTTCGGTCTTCAACCAAAATCAATTGCCATGAAAAATGCTTAAGCTGCCATTAAAAGACATAAAGTAGCAACCTGTCTGAACAATGGTTGCCGGTGATTGGGCATTGTGCCGTATTAACTGCATTGTTTGTCACCGAGTAATCATAGAGCGTCTCATTGCCCTCCGAGGGTCGGTAGTTAGTGTGGAGACGGATTCTTTTAGCCTTGGATATTTTATTCTGGTAAGGACTGAAATTGTAAAATTGGATATTTCCTCTCTTGATGTTTACGGTTTTATAGAACAATTTGATTATCAATGTCAATTTTGTAAGCAGATGTTTATAATTCTGTATCTTTCATTTACTTTAATACGTTTACAAGTGATATTTGCCGCTAATACAGACATTCTAAAAAAACGCTAACTTCTCAAAATTATAATAATGACTGCTACGTAAAAATAAATTAACGACTTCGTTTAAATATAAATTTGGAGACTCCATACTAGTGAACCGGCTCGCCCACTCGACTCGCGTTGTCGCGCACCCGATGGGTAATTTCCCCCATTGTCAGGCACAAGAAAATGTTCACAACAATCTATATTACACTACTAGAAGCGACATCACCCAGTGACCTAAAAATATAATGCATTTATTACAATAATAAAAAAATAAGAACAAAGTACACAAACCAACAATAAAATATTTTCGTGCGATCTATAAAACGCCAAAGTATGTACGAACGTTATATTTCATATAATACACCTGTTCATATTGGCAACAAAGAAAGTATTAAATAATAGAAGTATGTAGGTGTAAAGAAAAGTACGAATAAAACTGATATGTTGCATTTTTCTTGAAAAAAATACTAAATTCTTTTACCAAGGGAAAGTAAATTAGTCGCGCAGATATTTTATTTCAAGCAATTTTTCCTCACAGTAAACGTTTTATAGAAACAATTTATTACAAAACGATATTTCGATTTTGAAAACGAATTTAGTGTATTATACTCGTAGATCAAAAGGTTTTGGTAAGTGGTGTGGGACAAAATTATAGGCATAGTTTTGGTTTCTGGATATTACACATGACAAATTACATAAGCATTTCAGAATGGAATGGATGTTTTGACTTCGACCACATGTTTATCCACTATTTACACTTATATTTTTTTAATTATATTATTTATGCGAGCTTTCTGGAACTTTTTCAAACACGCTATAAACTAAGGTTTAACGACTTTGGCTTAGCTTATGGTTTTTCTACTTTATCTGCGGCTAGGGAATCTAAACAATATTCAATTGTTATTGATTGGCCGGACGAACTGTATGAAATATTTTTGCGTTTTTATTACTTTTTAGTTGACATAGTAATTTAATAATGATATAAAAGGAATGATTCACTATTGAAATATGATATTATGACAAAATTATTTTAGAAGTTCTCCAATTTATTCGTATCAAATTATAGCCACATCTAGTAACTCTAACGTATGTTAGAAGTTACACTTGTAACTACATTTTGTTCGGGGGAGTTTTCTTGTAATTTGCCGTCGATAATTCCACCTCCCTTCGCTTCACTCAATAGAAGCCAATTGTGCGATGCAGCGCTTGTTTTGACATGTCATTTTGTGTGTTTTCTTTGAAATAACTTTTTTTCTGGCAAATGATTAGCATTCATCGCGATTGCTATTGAAAATTTATGAAATTAGGTTTGATTTCTGAAGACATGAATAGAAATTGAGCAATACATGTGAATGCAAAAGTAAATGTAATATTTAGGTTCTTGTAATATCTCCTCAAAAGCTACGGCTACCTTAGAAGAATAATTTCAAAGTTCCAAAATTAATTATATATTTACGAATACACAAAATCAACTAAAAATAATAAAACTCTCAAAACAAATTAAGCGAACAGATTGGAAAGCTAACTAACAAGAAAATAGGCACATCGAAACCTAATTTGAAGGAACGCAATAAATTTTTATTCCACCTTATTGTGAATAAACTTATTATAGAATAGGAATAATTCTGTTACTGAAGCATTTCTGTCGGCCATTTTTTTCTTCTCTCACCAAAGGAAAAGAAAATGTTTCTCGTTCCTCATTCAATTACAGACGCTTCACAATATTTTTCTATTTAATTTTTATTTTCATTGTACTCGGCCGACTCTGGGACTTTTATTCGCTTATTTGATTTGAGCTGTTTTTATGATGTCTATTTTGGAAGTGTTCATAGGCCGCTGAATGCTATTAGCGTTTTTTTAATTCTTCATTATTACCAAATACCAAAGTCTTGCTCATTAGTTACAGAGCTTTCTTTGTTATTCGTTTGAAGATAATGTAACAATCTATTATCGACACCCTAAAAAGGTTATTATCTACTTAACAACATACATATAGCCTTTCCTTATAAGCAAAAGCAATACCATCAATCTATCAATCAACAAATCTACAAGATTTATGAGCGAGTTGCAAACAACTTAGTTACACCAGATGACACCTTAATACATTGATCGGGTAGGAAACCTTAGCCGTTTATCTAAGACGGGCGTTGGCAATTTCCTACGTCAAATAGATTGGAGGCTAGGCACTCGTTACGTTTACTTAGAGACGGTCCGTCCGTTCGTCCGTCGTACATTGATTAATTTCTAAACGGATGCACATGTTAATATCTCGTATAAATTAGAAGTCGTATCCATATGACGTGTTGGTACGACTGGTTTTGGTAAGATATGGCCTTTGGGGGATGTGGAGGAATGTGGTAGGATCGTGGAAGGATAGTCTTGAAGGATGCGTTTAGATTCCGTGGTTTATGGTTTCTGAACGGAAATATGTCCACAGAATCAATTACGGAATGACATCAGATTGGTGTGATAGTGATTTTTTTCTGCTGAGTTGCAGTTTATGTCGTAATCTATTTTCTAAGAACAAGGCATCAACGCTCTATTAGGTATAATGCAAAACATTTTCAAGTTTGTCTTAGTAATAACCAAAAAGCAGATAACGCCCAATGTACCAATAACTTATTGACTGCCTGTAGTGGACATGTATTATCCAATAATTAGATTTACATATTTTTTATAATTACTATTGTAGTCCTTTTATTTAAAATTATGAAGTTTTACAAAATACATAATCATTATAAAATGTTATAGATAAGTTCTTTAATACCAATAATAATAATAAAAAACTTTTGTATATTCATAATGAAAAAAAAATGTGAGTTAAAAATAGCTCAACAAATGATAGGTAACCCTTTTATCACCGACGGAAAACCATTTAACAAGGGGAGGCGTTTACAAAAACAATTTGCTAGCAATTCACTGACGTCATTGTGACGTCACCCCAGTGCAAATTGAAATTGAGTTGCACCATTGAAACTACTCGATATTGTATTTTATTGAAGGTAGGTACTTTGTTTTAACAAAAAGTACCTTACGCTATGATAGTATAGCGTAGCGCGCAACTTCGGTTGAGATTACTAATATTAATTTTATTTTTATTAATAAAGTTATTATCGATTCAGAATGAGGTTAAAATATGTGACAAAATATTTAAATTTGTATAAATATATTTCAGTCATCATATTATTAAAGCATGATCAACGTTATGAGCATTGACATTATTTAAAAAATAATATGCATTTAATCTGACATGAATTTCCGGTTACACCAACTATAATACAGATATTTGTTAATGTCAATCACCAAAAAATATGACTAACATTATCATAAACGCGAAATGAACTGAAGAGAAATAAACATTTCCGAACGTAATATTGACCTGTCAAATTTCCCGCCAATGCGCCATATTGTTCGTGCCACCGCGTGACGTCATTGTGACAGTAATGAAAAGGAAATTAGTAGTTACAATTGACATATTTATTGAAATCTTTTGTGATGAACCTAAGCTTTATACGAATAAGAGCGATATTTTATTGTTTATGGGGAAAATGTGTTTGCAAGGAATTGAAGTGTGTACCTAATAATAGCAGCATTTCGGGTTGTAGAAATCGCTCAATTTTTTTCAAAATATTATGTACCTAATGTGTTCTATCTTAGAACAGAATTTCTATTACTTTTCATTTCAAAGTACTAACAACAGACAATATAATAAGTTTATTGTTGCCTTGCCGTTAAACGTAAGTTGATTGTTGCATTTTGTCACAACTCGTGGCGAAGCGCAAACCTATTGAATTGAATTATTGCCACTGAGTTAGGAACACTTTTGACAGAAAGAGTTGGATAATGAGAATTGATAAAACAAATAACCGTCATTATTGTAAACAGAAAATTTCAGTTTAATCGGAAGAAAATATTAATGCTAATGATCTATGACAAAAATATTCCCATAATATATTGTGGAAGATATATTTTTTTATTAAACAATTTGATATTTTTCACTTCACTACGCTATTCTATAAAATATTGCGTAGGTACGATGTACAGAAAAAATAATGCTGTCTGTACGTAGCTTTAGTCTGAATTATTATTAAAAACTGACAGAGTATAACTAGTACAATGACATAAAAATGTAAATAATTTTCTTGTATTTTATTTATGCATTCTAGTTATTCGTAGCTTCTCCTTACACCATCACCCCTCTTTGTCTCAAGGGCACTAACACAATTTGTTGTGGCAGTGTGCTAACAGGCCTTTTAA
The DNA here is from genome assembly GCA_963891755.1 of Pyrrhia umbra. Classification (NCBI taxonomy): domain Eukaryota; kingdom Metazoa; phylum Arthropoda; class Insecta; order Lepidoptera; family Noctuidae; genus Pyrrhia; species Pyrrhia umbra. The sequence goes on from OY982935.1 coordinate 6,546,764, forward strand.
CACGAATATCGATTTGACACCTTTTGTTCTCCATGATAATCGATAATCGAGTGTGAATAACTGCGTCGACGGTTTTCATGTCGATTTTCGCTAGTTTTCCGCGGTTTCACATGTGTCTTGAGGGAAATACACTCGTTAGTAAGTAGTTAGGATTAGGATACAATATGCACATGTCACTGAAATTGTAGGTAATTTTTTTATCCTATTATTTGTGTTTTATTTTATGCACATTTCGTCAATGCTGACACAACAAAAAATCTTGTTTTGATCGCGCTTGTGTTATTATTTATCAATGCTACAGAAATGTAATAATGTACCTATTTCTAATTAAAGACATAATAAAATATTAACACCATTTTTTATAATATTTCAATAACATTTTTTTTTTCAATCAAAACTATTTTAATTATAAACTTAAGCTAAATAAACGCTGCAAATAAGACTTTAAAATTTCGATGTTTATTTTTCATTTTCTTGTCAGGTCTATCCCAACTTTGCAGACGTTGAGTAAACTTCTAAACATAAACAATGTTTTGTATGTAAATAATTGTTAATGGATTTAGTCTAGTTTCTTAGGATTAAGTGTTAAAGGACTTTAGGTCATAACAGCGATAACTAGAACTTTTGAATTAATAATTATAAATGTAATTCTACGATTAGCTTTGATTTCGGGAATGTCAATCGATCCACATTTAACTCATGTAAAATGGAATCTTAGTATAATTTTAACATTATTTAAATTTCGAAATTGTCAATTTGTATACTAGTAAGATGGCTAATGAACAGTTAGCGGAAGTCTTATATAATATAGGCCATTAACAAAGAGATTGCGACCATGCCAAAACAAAGTAAACACTCACAGCCAACGATAGATATATGCTTTAAATCTGTTTACCTCATTTGTCACTGCAGTTCAAAGGATGAAACATTCCGGCAAAAGGATGACACTGCGTAAACGTTTCGAAATAATCACATCAATACTTACAACAGATACGTAGACAAACATCAAAGCAGAGACGCCAGACACTATGCGCAAAGGAACTGTTTGTTAACACAATCAATGAAGACATTCCCAACTCAAATCAGCATCAAAGTACACATGTTGATCTATAATCGTACACACACGCGCAATATTTAGAGTACCACACACGATATCGGCCAATCCGGTAATACCGAACACCCACACAACAAAATCTGCAAACATTACAAGACCTTCTCCGCCCTTCTAATTTCTTAACAAATTAGGTGTTACAAACGCTACTGAATTCACATTTAGAGGTCTACTTCGAGTGGTTGGTATTACATAGACCGGCGGACACCTTAAGACCAAAGGAGGCAGTAACTGCAATTAGTACAATTAGTAGAGCCCAATTAGGTGCTTTAACGAAGCGAGTTTCGTAACTAGTCGGGGGAGTTTGGGTGACAAATACTACGTTTGACGTCTGACCCGAGATCTCGATCAAACAGTGATACTGTCTGTAAACCGTGTTTGTATTTAGCATTAAACAAGTATCTGTACTTCAAATACTACAGTAATGCTAACGAACAGACTGATCTGGATAATTAGGACATCTCCACTTCTGACGTCACTGATGCTATTAACTAGTCAACACTTAATACTATGACAGCACTTAGCATGTCTCCCAGAAGAATAATTACGTCACATGCAACTCTTTGATTACTATTTAACATGAATGAATTACTAATTCGCATTTTCTTTTGCAGAAACATGTCATCTAAACGAAAGTCACCACCGTCGAAATTGCAAGAAGGTGCCGCCGACACAGAGAAGCCTGAAGCCGGCCCAGCAAACTTAGACTTCCCTGACCACCAGGAGTCAGATGACAACGAACAGCATAGCTACTACAAATTCTCACCCAGTTCTTCAACTAGGAGTTCTATCAGCGAGGAGGACACGAATTACGAAGACGAACGACCGTCAAAGAAGCAACGATTCGAGCAAACATTAGACATGACAAATAATCTTCTAGTCCCAACATCTTTCCTAAGTCTGCATCAAGTGAACGATCTCCAGGCTCGAAGGCGTGGCTCGTCAGAATGCAGTAGTCCTGGGGCGGAGGCGAAGGTTTTGGGACTGTGCAACAATAACAATTCATTACTGAATCACAACAGCGCATTATCATTGACTGCGCCTCATAAGCGTTCTATGGATGACGTTTTGAAGAGGTTAACGTCAAAAATGAACAATAGTACGATTAAGGAAGAGAAGAGGCCAACCCCGTCTACGACGCCAGTGAATAAGAACAAGTAAGTCAAAGTTTATTTTACCTTACGTAGGTAATCTATTCTATTTTTACTACATCCAACCCCATTGCAGTTTTGTTTTGAGAACATTCCTGATTAACTGATTTGTCTTTGTCATCGACAGCTATATTTATTTATATCTGGTCGATATGTAACAAATTAGTAAAATGTAGAAATAATCTCTTAGTATTTCCACTGCAACACTTAATTACTTGTGAAAATGATTAGCTCTTTCTCCGGCTTCAATATTGTCATTAGACAACAATAAATTAGTCGCATCAGTGCCTATCAATTACATTTATAGACACATACGTAACAATTGCTTGTCCTCTGTCTATCATTGTTCATTCCCCGCAACTCATTAACGCGACAGACATTACATTATTATCATCTAATTGATCTGGTCACCTTCCCTTTATTGGCAGTTTCCTACATCAACATTTATCAAATGTTTTGTTTCAGTCTGTTTACAAAGAGATACGGAAATCATTATTAGACGATAATTTATTATTATTAGTTGATAATTTATTATTAATCTCGTGAGTGATAAGGTGTTTATATGAATTTAGGGGTTGTTACCTATGTCCGGTAGCATTTTTAATTACGTAACTTACTAACTATACGACAGTTTCGTACAATTATATGATTTTTACAAACAAATCTACGATATAATAAGTATTTATTAGAATTCTATCTCTGAAAATTGTTTATATACGCTTCTAAAGAGAGGTCACGGGGAATCATATCTATGTAATAAATGTGTGTACTATTACTACATTGCATTTAAAACGACATCCAAAATAATTTCCAGATTAAGCATTTCAACAAACATCGCTCATATATCTTGCGTAAGCATAACTATAAGTTCCTTTTGTTTTGTCTACAATTACGCAATCCACTACCGTTTTAATTACAACCACTGTCGTTCGCCAACTACTAAAATAAAACCGAGACACTAAGACCATTTCAAGTTAGTCGTTTTCCAGAATTTAATTAGCCATATTACTGCACATTAAAAACAATGTTAGGACCACCGCAAGTTTACTATAAAAGCGTTAAACGCTTGTTTTACTAGGCTTTTATAGATATTCCGACGTTAAAGTATGTCCACTGAGTTCGGGTGACGGAAATCGTAAAGGAGTTAGTATGTTGCGTCCAGAGGGTTTACTCGGAGAGTTTTTTTTTTCTGTAGACTAAGATGATGTTACGGAATTATTAAAAGCAAAATTAGGGGATCAAAAAGAAAAATATAATGCTCTTGAAAAAATATTAATTTAGAAGGTACTTTTGGCAAAAATCAATCATAATTTATTGATGATTAAAATAAAAATACGATTAAATAAGTCTATTCAAATTCAAATAATTTATCTGAATGAAATAAAAAACCTCATAATGATGCTAACGAGGCTTCAAAAACTAATTTTCATGTAAACAACGGCTAACCTTTTAGCGACCAACATGACATAGTTCAACAGCCACCATTAAAAGGTCATCTAAAACATGTTATTTATAAAACTACAGCACGTTGGCTTACCAGTTTCATAGCTAATACTATTATAATTTTACGCGAGTTTAAGTGGACAGTGAATTATTTACAGCCTATAACTTTAATGGAGAATAGCTTAAGTAGTAATTAAACTAATATGCTTGAATTTAAATATTGTTGTTATAGAGTGACTGTAGCTGAGGTTGGTGGTGGAGTCAAAAATTGTGAAACGATTGGATTTAAATAAGATATTAATTATTTAGTTAACCGCTTCATTGAGTGTAGAAAATCATTATGGTAATTTTAGAATATACATATAAACGATGTACGTGTGATAATTAATATGTAAAAGAAGGAAATATATTTTCAACGCAGTCTGAGACCGCAGATTAAAAAATATTTTCGTTTTTTTAAACTAAAACCTAGGAAAATTATACAATACAATAAGGAGTTTAGTAAATTTGGCTGTTGCTAAATTAGTCTCGTCCTAATGGCTGATCGGATTTGAATAAAATCTGATACCGAAGCTGAAGCTGAAACATGACCGGAGTATGGACATGCGATGGACTTGATGATGATGAACTTCAAGTCTATATATGAAGATCTTCCTTTAGAACACGAAAATCGTGTTCCTAGCTCGTGCTCGTGCCTAGTAGCTAAAGTAATCCTACCAAAAACAGTAATGTTAGTTGATAATAATGATGTAATGTATGATTTAATTACGTCCAACGTTTTGTATGACCAACATTTCCTTGGAAGCAGACATTTAGCGCTCAACGAATGTGTAAAGCGACAATTGTACCGTTTATTGTCGGTGGTGATGCTAATGTGTTAAGACAACGACTAAGCGTGAGATTATCACCGGACTAATGTTCCTCATTTGCAGTTTAAATGCTCGTCAAGTATTTTGTTTTATTTTTATTAGGTATTGTTCGCTTTGAGAATTTGCATATTTGTATTGTTTTGTGCAAAATAGCCAGTTGCTACTTTTACTAAATACAGTCATTTTCTTCTCATTTTTAATTGGTTTAATTTGATTTAATGTTTAATAATACAGGGTAGGAGTCAAAATATTATTTTCACTATAATATGATGATCTTTACCTACCATGGAATAGGTATTGAAGTGAAACAAGCATTATTTTCTTATATTTTGTCATATCCTACTCGTTCAAGCACGAGTTTATTCTTTTAAACAAAATTTGTAGCAGTTCAGTCTGGTTTGGTTTTAAACTTTATTGATTTCTACTGTTAAAATATCTTGTATTCAAAGAAACTTTACCAAAAACTGTGATAATGTAGATAATATACAAAACTTTTTCATTTAATATTCATTATTATTCGCCTCAAATAACTTTAACGGTTTTACCAAATAACTTTTTATCATTCTTGTCATCACCAATATTAATAATGATTTTATCAAATTCAATATTGACAACTAAATTATGAACGTTGCAGAATACTGCGCCATTTCTGCCGCCATGTTGTATTCCAATTTTATTGACTAACACAGACAGTCTAGTCAGTAAAATATGATTTTATTATCAGAGCTTTATAAACCGAAGTATAATTGAGATAAAACGTCTAGATAACGATCAGAAACAAGTTTTTTATTGGGCTTTCTATCTGCTATTATTACTCTGTGCAATTAGTTCTTTGATAAAGCAGCCCGGAATTCAACATGATATCAAAGTCCGTAGATTAATCAAGAGTCCGGAGACATTAGCGTTGCCAATATAAATAGACCTATTATGGAAGGTAATTGCAGAACTAATAGGGTTCTAGGTATGTTCTAGTGAAATCGGACACAGACTAGATTTGCCCGCATCTTTTTTTGCAATCTAAGCAATTAAATGTAAATCGTTTATTGGTATGTAACTTGAGGTCCTTAGCAGTGAAGTCAGACGCAAATAATTGAACGTATGGCACTCAATTATTGTAGTTTAGGTTAAATCAAAATTATCCTTTCACTTGATTTATTATTTATCTAATAAAATAAAAATATGAGTAAGAATCTTAGAAAAAAAAATGGTTTATTCGAAGAAAACATAAAAAGAAACAATACTTTATTTTTCCCAAAAGATGAAACCATATTTCACAATATTCATCTTTACTTAAGGCAGTCAACATAAGGCTTGTCTTTCTTTCAACAGTTGTTACGGCTTTATTGTCTAATAGTCAAAAGCCATTTCGGCAAATATTCGGCGATGCAAGTACTTTCACATTTATTCATAATATTTAGAAATATGATAAAGTATATTATAATAGAACAAAATTATGTTTAAACACTTTCGTTCGCCTAGCAACGCTTTTACGATAAGGTTCCGTCCTCAAAGCAAAATTAAGCAACTTACATTTGGGTTGATAAAGCAAAGATAGAAATATGCACAAAACACTAACAGATTTTAATAGTTATAGATTACGTTCAATAATAGAAGATAATTATAACAAAGGTTAAGGCGGTGTCAAGCGTGATCTATGTCAATATTTACGTGCCAACCTTATCAGTAGTGTTATCAGAAATTAATAGCTTTTGTTGATAGCTATGATTGTAGTCGCGGATATGTTGTTATTGGTTACTAGGAGAAACATTGTCGTGAATTTGTTTTCAATTGAGATGTAAACACCGATAAAAGATGGGAAAATAGTTGAATGAAGTAATTTTTTAATTAATTGTAGATAAAAGTATTGCGACGATAGCATTCGATACAATAAACAGCTTCCATAATACTGACTTTATTAAGATGATAGATGAAATTAAATCTCTCGAGGTAATCATTAAGGTGAGTCAGACAGTCATACAAAACACTAGAATCGAATTAATCACCATACATCATTTAAACATCAATAATTATTATTTCACCGGCAATTATAGAACACGTTAAACAATTGCAATCCTAATCTCATAAATAAGTCATAGCAAAGACAATAAGGGCACTTTTGGCGTATTATTAAGACCGGCGCGGTCTATTGTCTGCACTAATTAAACGCGCCGTAATAGCCGCCGACGAGATTAAGACGTGAGCCTGTAATGTGCTACAATCCATCTCCGTTATGTTGGCTTTGGGTTCAGATTGTGGAATAAGGCGTAAGAGAGCAGCGGGTTTTTAAATAGTTACTATGGAGAAGTTCTTTGCTCGGGTAGAAAATGATGTAGGTTTCAGATTGATAGTAGCAGGTATTTGAAGATGACGATAAGATGAATAATGTAGTTGACTTAATTAAAAATGTTTACGTTGCAGATAAAATATTACTACTAAATATTACTACTCTAAATATTTTAAAGGCATGCCATTGTAACAAGAATGTCATCGAAATAAAAATTTCAGAAGTACAGCACTGTCAAAATTCGGATACTTTTTAAAGCTTATAATTATATCATAGAATCAGCAACCAAATTAAACTAAGCTATTCAAAACTTAGCGAATATGTATGATCTTAATAATACGAAGATCTCAATGTCTATATCTATCTGCTAAAAACCTTTGACTTGTGCCACATCAGTCAACAAAACGTTAACAATAGATACAGTCATAATTTGTACAGTGATATATATCCAAAAAGCACAATATAATGTTACAGATTACAGAAGACATAACATTAGTTAATATGAAGATCTTATTTATGAATACGTTGATGGAGGCCTGGAGGCGTTCCGACCGTTTTTGTTGATCTACCATGAGAAATGTTTTAACACACGAATAATGATGGGAATGACAAAATAATTTATGTGTTTTATGGTGATTTAATTTTATTTCTAAGTACCTAGATAGAAAAAATTTTTTTAATGTAATTTTAAATATATAAAAACTAAGTCATACGCTTAATATACATACATTGCGTTTCGTTGAGTCAATAATAATTTGCTTAATAAACGTATGATTGGATACTATGATACGAGTAAAAACAAGAAGATAAAATCTGAAATATCTTACATCAATGTTGTTCATGTTCATGTATTACGTCTTATGTATGTGAATACTGTTTGATTTTCCAACACAAATCAATACTTGAACAAAACAGATTTCAAGGTAAACTACACCTAGCATGTCTCTGTCACGAGTCCAAAGACAATCAACAAGGCTAGGACAATACTCCTTTGTATACCACAATAACTCCTTATAGTACTCACAAAGTCGCCTTCTGCAAAGATTTGCCCCACACATAGGCACACAGAACTGACGTTGTTCAGTGAATTGTTCGTTTGTTACATGAACACTACAATTGTGCAAATTGAAATTGTTCTCATTGTTGGAATGTTAGTAATCATAACGTTTTGTGTGACCATTTCTAAGGAATGTCATGACTATATTTAAAATAACACGCTCAAGATGTGTGTCGGCTTAATAAACTTAAGCTAAATATTACTACTCCATTATTTAATGTCGTGCTATTGCATACGAAGTACCTTCTAGATAATGTTTTAACTAGGTTTAAAAACAATTATCCCAAATTTGGATTTGGAATGTTACCAGATTATATTTTTATGTATTTCGATACGCAGTTCACTATGTCAATGATTGTGTTCCGAAAATGACAAAAACATTAACAATATAATATGATGTCATCACATCACACATAACAATACATTATCAGTCCAAGCATGTATTTGTTTATTTTTCTAATTTGCGTGTTTCTTGATAAATCAAACAAAGGCTTGCACTTTGGTAAACACATAGTTTCAGGGTCGTGTTTGGTCTCAATAATGTAATGTAATCAAGTGTCACAATTAAAATATAAAAACAAAAAACTCACAATTTCAACTGGCCATATTTAAAATTATAGTTGCATCAAAATCTGTGGACAATATCTCTTTTTTTAGGTTAAGTAACCGTCATCTATCTATCAACAAGAGACCTTTGAACTGTAATCTCAAGCTAAAAAGGACTGCAATTTTTACTTACTTCCCACCGGGCACACGCCCTAATTAAGAGTGGAGACAATAACAATATAACAGATAGCGATTGACAAAATATAGGAACAATAATTTCGGTTGTGGCAGAGGTTATCTCGCTAGCTGGCCCGCTAATAAATAACACAACAATTAGTGCACTGTTCTTGCGATATTATTAATTATAACAATAACATATTTACTGGAAAAAATGGAGATTTCGTATGTGCGATGTATGTTATCTTGAACATCGATTCAGAACCCAACCCATCTGTTTAAGTATAAGTATTTACATAAGTTTTTTCTGGCCTTGAAGATAGAGTTTATTTCAAGGTTGATTTCTTAACTAATCTTTTCCCCACAACCAATGAAAATCTAGGATTATATTATAGTAGATCTAGGATCTAACGGAGGTCTAAAAATGCCTATCGCTCTACATAAAATATAAATGTATTAATGTGAGATGTGCGGAAAACTCGAAATGGTTTACTAGTTAAAATACATGAAGTACTCACAATACTAATAAAACGCAGGAAATGCTCTTACCGCGTCCCAATAATCGGCCCTCCAATTATGTCCAGCGCTATGCCACCACATACCTGTTCGGAAAACCAATTTGATTGTGTAACAACAAATTATGCCTATTGCACGCCATTGCAAAACACACAACTTTGTCGCTGTTTCCCGCCTTCACGATTTCAAATTGGAATGCAACGTTAAGCGCAACACGGTGATTGGTTCATACAATATTCAGGGCGGCCAATCGCAGCGCGGCTGTGTCGCCAGTGCATCAAAAATTCCATCTGAATATACCAGTGTGGCAAGCACTAAAAATGATAATGCCCTAACATGGCCATACAATTTGAAATGAAGAATTCATGCATCGTTCTCGTTTACATTTGGGATGTGTTTTTATTGACGCTGAATCGGACAGGTTCGGTCCATTTTATTTATTGAGCGGTTGGTTTATGCAGTGATTTTGGCGAAACTATTTCGTATAAATAAAACTGGCTTGTATGGGGGGATAGAAAAATAGCCGATCGTTTTTGTTGAAACGGACGTATTATCGTAAATTGGTGAAAGCAATAATCGAAACAGGAAAGGTCTGAATCAAATGGGTATGTATAGAAACAGATTAATGGTGGGAAATAGACGTTTAATTAAGATCCTAGACTCGTGTTTTCCTTTAGAGTTTTATCTCGGATAGTAATTATAACAATTAAGAACGCATTCAAGCATTGAATAAATGTGAATTTTATTTATTTAATAACAACACAAGCTATGATTTGATAATTATACTATCCTTAAGATACTCTTTGCTACATCCACATATCAAAAGTACTTAAATACTATGAGACTAAATTGATTTCTAACATTTAACTCTAATGATAGCCAATCTTAACGCAATATCACTTAGTTAAAGGAACAAGACCATTAGCAACCACATCATACATTACGTAAGGCCATTACTTCCTTACTGAACAAATAAAAACACTATATTTTAGCATCTGCAATTATATAAATACCATAATGACTATATTATCAATGATTAGCCGTTTAATACATTTACGAGTAATTACATTATTGAAGTATTTAGTAAGGCATATCACACACTACCAGAGCCACACTCACCGTAAGTATTTCAGATTGTATACAAAACACGCATAGTGAAACACACTGATAACGCCACGACTCCCGCGGTTACAGATAGATCGTCGCTTCGCGTACTTGTGCGTGGTAGTGTGTGATCCGCCTCAAGTATTCCTTGCACAGCAAAAGCTATCTTTAATTAATTTTTGGTTCATGAAGATACTTAATATTGCTCCACTGTTGGACATAGGGTACCCCAAGGCAACGTGTGCATTACCTGATCCTCAGCTTGACGCATCCAACTTGTGCCTGCAACCTTTAGCAGACCGTCACTCCAACTTTCCCTCGTCAATGTTTTTTGTTTCAAAGTTCTTGGCCTAAGAAGACATCCAGGTGCTTTAAAATATAAAGACGTATTTGAACTCCTGATCTTTTTTACCTACAGATCGAGATCTCATTAAATCTTACTTGAATGAATATTTTGATGACGTACAAGTCAGCTCACATTCCATTGCCGGTATTTCCGACAGCTAAAACCAGTTAGTATGAAAACCGTTCGTCACGGAAAATGATTCAGCTGAAGTATCCAATCAAACACGTGTATACTGAAGATCTCTGTACCTAGTCCAAACTTTGAAACCCAAAACAAGGTCTAAACCTAAAAGTGGCCGTTTTACCAGGTTTTTTTGCAAATCAAGTGTACAGCATTTCAAACCGGTTGTTGTTGACCTTAACCTGATTTAAAATGCTATCAGTCCCCCTGTCGGTACCGTACCGCGTCGGGAAGAGTCGAGTGTTGCCGAGCATCGCCGAGCAATGACGAACTCTATAAAAACGTACTGTACATGACTGAGTATGTCGGTAGCAAGTTGTTAAATTCTTAATGAGTGTATTGTTGGAGGAAAGGTTAGGATGGATACGTTGTTTTGGATAAAATACCATTGCACATACAGGTTCAGGTCTTGGAAGTTACAAGATATACGTTTGCATTCAATCGACTGTTCTATAAGATCCTACCCGTAATTAGACGAAATAAACTAAACTATTCTCCAAAGGTGTTCTTGTAGTTATAAATGTACAGAACACAGCATTGACCGCTACGCCTAGGTACGTAGTGTAAATTCTGAAATATGCTAATGTATCGATTTTATGTTAAAATTACTTTGCCATTCATACAAACGTGGCATCGTTCTATTTATCCATCAACAAAGGCGATAAAAGTGAACTATATAATAAAAATAAAATAAAAGCGTATCCATACTAATCTACCCCGTCTGTCGCGAGGGGCAAACAAGACGGATAACCCTACAGCCACCGTTGTCTCGCGTTAAGGGATTTTTTATTGTTGCCCGCAAACTGTAGCCGCGTCAACCCTAACGTTGCATAGTTGATGTCCTCCATGTTGACTGGCGGTGAAAAACAAATGACTTCTTTATTGAGAGATGAAACTAGAACCTTCGCTGTTTCGCTTAGGAATTGTAAAATAGTTAATACTGGTAACATAAAAAGTAGTTATTGTTTTATTATTTCAAGTGGTTTGAGTCTTGTGTTTCAATAATATATTTTATATAAATAAAAAAACTTATATGTTCTTTAAGTGAATATTCTGAATACGAACTTAAGATACCGTAAGTATATATAAATAATGGTACAAACAAAAAACTACTGAAATCAAAATTTCTCCTCCTCGTACGAATCTGACATATTATATGTGTTAGTCCAGGTAAAAAACTATGTGTATATCAAATTACATCTAAATACATTCACATTTTTTTGCGTAAAAGTGTACCAAACACACAGACATTCATTCTCACAAAGTTTCAAAAGAACCAACAATGGTTATTATTAAACCTCATTTTTATATTTTCAATTCATAAGCTGACAAAAACAGGGTGATTCCTCAATTAATTAGAACGACCCCAAATTCTTAAAAAAAATACCATAATACCCTCAAATCGATAGCTAATTAATGTACAATTATCGCACAGATACGGTTTTAAGTCCATAGGTAATGCCCCTCAAAGGAAACGTCTGCAAATAATACGGAAAGCAATTATTATCTCATTTGCTTCCTTTTCTCTCTTTCGGCTTTGATGCTGAGAATTTGATCGAAATCCCAAATAGGGATGAAATCAAAGATTTTTTTGAAAAAAGAATGAATTTATAAAATATTATCGATGTTTGTACACAAAACGGCGTAAGTAGCAAGTTTTAACAAAATTTTAGTGACGTAAGAATTAGGACAATACACAAACAAACCAAGCGAACTTCGATATAACGCCACTTTAGGGTATTTCTCGCGATTTATTCAATTCACTTCTCGGGTTTTCTTAACTTTACATGATTTCAGAAGAAAATATTAGTAGTGTTTTTATTTTTGTATTTTGTTATTATTTTTAACCACAGCCTGCGATAACATTATAAATTTAAAGATGAGAGTACAAACAAATTAAACCTCAAAAAATGTATGTATGTTTACCAACTTTAAGCTCAACTTTATTTAAATGTCACTTACGCCATTATTCTTGTGTATAGCAACAATATTTTTACAATCACGCCATCGACAGGTGGGAGTGACAAGCCGTAATATCGGATCGGCTTTTTTAACGACTTTCTTTTAAAAGTCCGACTTCGATTATATAGAGTGCTCCGATTTCCTTTGCCTGTAATTGGCGAAGTTTTATAAAGGTCAGAAGAGATCGACGCGTTATATTCTATTTTAATGAGATTTTGTAATGTTCATGGAGTGGATGGGAAATTTTGTAAAATGCACAGTTTTAGGATCTGTCACAAATGAATTCGATATGCAATTTAAGTTACAAATACAAATTAAAAATTGAATTGTCATTTATAAATAAATTACTATCTAATAATTTATAAATTAAAAAATGATTACCTAATAATTTATAAGAATGCCAACTGTTTTATACAGGAACATAAACTAGCGGATTGCAAGAATATATTTGTTACATTTATTTCGTGAAATTTAAATTTCATGTGTGTAAAAATTCAAACTGGATTTTTTAACATGGATCATTTGGACATGTTTGCTTAATACGAAAACACCTCCAAAAATGTTTTTTGTGATTAAATAAATTACTTGTCAAAATAAAAGTAGCCCACTGTATAGTGTCAAAATTCATCGCGTGGGTCCCTCTGCATTCATTTTAATGACGTCACGTCAACCCCTGTTCCCGGCGCAACCCTTGAGATTTTCAAGACACCTCTTTACCTTTTGTTTAGCTACAAACAAAGCTATTATGGACCACGATGCCATCTCTTATACCTTGTCCTAGGCTGGGAGGATAATACGAATATTTACAAGTTTAATGGTCAATGAAGGAAAGTAGTGGTAGATGGTACTTAATTTTATTTGAAAATCCATTTTTCATGGTGAATTTTTGATCAAATGACCGAAGGTTTTTTTTAATAGCCTATAGATATTTATACATAAAAATAACTTCTACACATAAAATTCAACAAGCACAGGTTAAAAAACAAACATCGATAAACAGTAAATTAACGCAGGCAGTGCGCCACGAATCGGAATAATCGAATCGATTCTATCGAAACGAAACATCGAGTGGTAGTGAATTGGTCTATTAGTTCACCCTAGTTTAGTTACGGGTCCCCTCTCTAATGTAGTTACTGCTAAGTGTATTGTTTTTAGAGTGCGTCAATCTAGATTTTTTAAGTATTTTTTTACCTTTGGTTTTTTTCTCTCATACCTATAAGTTTTATAAGAATTGATTTACTTTATAACTATATCCACATCTTCTTTGTATTATGTTTTATACCCAGTATATTATAACTAATTTGTAACAGTAATTAATACCTTCTTGTATCCAGAGATTTAAAAAAATCTCAATACAAAGTAGAAGGGAGTACCTATTTTATATAAAGATTTTCTTTTACAAACACAGTTTTTTTTAAGTACAACAATTCTAGAATAATTGCATTATTTCCTTTAAAAAAATCTTAGCACCACTAACACGATTATGAACCCAATTCGGCACCAACATGTTCCTCCCACAGCCATATCGCGTTGTATTCCTATGGGGTTACAAGTACACAACAAAATACAATAAATCATAAGTGGCGTTCCACTGAACAGGAAAATAAAACGCATTTCTCTGTATTGAGTGACACGAATTGAATCGTGAGATCAAAACTGCTCTTATTTTTTTAGACTTTTGCAGTGTTTTCGTCGGTTCACGTAATATTCTGTTGTTTCATATGAGAATTGAGGTGATATAATTATTGAAGCGAACGCCATCTTTTAAATATAATAACCAATGTTTTGTCAACAGAAATATTATCCGTAAATGAATATTATGACAGCCAGACTTTTTAGATTAGACATCCTGTATATATATTTTTTCTATTTATTGACAAGTTTCATGCTATGTTGGTCTTTATACATTATATCAAACTACTGAATATTAAGGAAACTGTATAATTGTATATTTCCCCGAGTCTAAAATATCGTCAAATATCCGAAGTACGAAGATGGTAATTTGGTGACTTCTTACCATTAGAAAGTATGAGAGCCATATAATGTAATCAGACATTATATTAAAAGAATATTTATATGGTTTAGTTCGTCAATATCAATCTCTAAATCAGCCAATAGATTTTTTTAAGAACATGTTCATTACGATAAAATAATTACTTTATTTCACTAATTAATTTCACATTTTCACCAAATACTTGGAGAAAACTTGAAATTCACAAGAATTATAAATTGGTTCATAGCAAAAAATTAAATCCTTAATTAGGTACCGTTAATTTATTATTTCACCGAACTGGTTTCACAATGAGCCCTTTCTTTAAGAAAGTGGTCCAATCTTTTGTATCGCGCCAAAATAAAAGAGGTTGCGAAATGCTCTGACAAGCGAGAAACAATTGTATACCTTCAACTTTTTGCAATTAATAAGCTCACTGATCATTTCTCAAAATTGCTGAATCAGTTAAATAAAACCAGGCTTCTTTGTGATATTTGCTGGATCATGAATCAATTTGAATTTATTATCCTTATAAGCAGATAAGTAAATAGGAACTTTATTGCTTTTGTACTACGTCTGCTAATAAAAAGAAACCAATATCCTAAATTCCGCAACTATGATTCTTAAATGACATAAAATATAACTTTAAATATTACCATTGTCCCGGATAATACGTAGCCTGTAGCCGTCTTCAGGGTCTCAGGGGTCTTCAGGGGTTAATTATGAAAGCACAAAAGGCAATAAATGAACAAAGAAACTCATATTCGCGCTAGGATAACATAACTTCACTACTGCCTATAATAAATGTTAAAAATGTAAGCCGTAATGTGAATACGTAACGTAAGACTAAGAGGTTTCGTCATAACCTCTTGAAAGAGGAGGTTCAGACCACAGCATTAATAATTCAGAACTGAGTCCTCTGATGCATTTGTTTGCGGTGCCCGAAGTAACGTGCCTCTACTACGGAACTCTCAAATGGAAGTTGGAAAGAAGACTTGAAACTTTAAAATGTATTGGTTCGAGAGAAAAGCATTGAAATTTCTAGCGAAGTCTTAAAGAAATTAGTGTCTCAATTTGTTGAAACTATAGATTTGATTAAAAAGTAAATGTCATCAATTTGCTTCCATTTCTATTTTATTTTAGGTTGAAAGAAAAGAAAAGAAAGCAGCGTGTCTTTGTTCAATAGATCCGCCGGCATCTCACTTAGAATCTTCCACAATTTATAATGCTTATTATCGCATTGTTGGTTATCAATAGGCTATTATTATATTTAGACATTTTCAATATCAAGAGTTTGAATAATAATTACAGTATTTTAATAAAAAATAAATACCTTCAGTTTAAGGGTTGATCTATACCCCGGTTTCAAAACTTTTTAAAGGTAATAAAAATGTTATGTAGGTACCTAATTCGAGTTCTAGAAGTAGCAGCGAACGTGCCATCATACAATCTTTGTTGTTGATAATATCATACAGCACCAGCGTCCTAACACTGCCATGAATTATTCACGCGAATTCGTCTGCCTGATACAAAGTTACATAACGTTATACATTCTGTATTCCAAACCATCATATTAACACGGAATGTTAGTTCGCGAAATTGTATTAAACTTTATGTGCAAGGATCATCAAACGTTTGTTTATGCGAGTCAAATTTTTGCTAGAATTCTAATTTTAGAATTGTACAAAATTTTTATTCAGGAGTTTTTTTCTTACAGAAAACCTACTGAGATATTCTGTAGGAAAAACTCCTGAGTATGAACATAGTAATTTATCAATATCATTATCAAAAATTGATTTGGTTAAAGCAAAAAGAGATATTTAGTGTAATGCACCAAAATAAAACAAGCAATATAATGACAGCAAATGAGCATTAAGTAATAAAACCCTATCTTTTTGTTCACAGCGAGCGACGAGCAGTACTGGACGCAGCAGCCTTGCAAGCACTGGCTGGCGAAAGCGTACTGGAGAAAGAACGGCAACTGTCTGAGATGATTCTGCAGCTGCAGATGGTGAGAGAACAACTGTTAGCGCAGCAAGAACACGCTAAGGTAAGGAGGACTGAATTTGGAGGCAAATTGATGTACGCTAAGGTTTTTGTCAAAGCTGATACTGATACCCATCATTTCACAAATAACGCTGTATAAATCATAGTTTTGTTAGAAAGCTGACTCAGACTCAAAGAATTCACTGCATTTCAACATATTTATGATTTCAGATGAGATGACCCAATAATTTTGAGACTTATTAATAACAATCAGAGATATATAAAATTACTTTCAGCTTACGAATTAAAAATTGATCATACATACAGTTGACGCGTTTGATCTACTAGAAAAATTGCTGATACCAATTTTTGTCACGTCTTCAATACTATTATATTACAATATTAAAAATAAAGTACATACTACATAGATGACCTCGTTTGCAGCTGCCAACTTGTTGTAATGAAGTTTGTCGGATTAACATCGCGAGAGATAAATAGGTTCAGGATTATT
Source organism: Pyrrhia umbra (assembly GCA_963891755.1). NCBI lineage: Eukaryota > Metazoa > Arthropoda > Insecta > Lepidoptera > Noctuidae > Pyrrhia > Pyrrhia umbra. Next base: position 6,563,997 of record OY982935.1, read on the forward strand.
ACGTCGCCTTCTGTTTCCGCGGGGAAGGAATTTTTCATTCGAAAATCTTGGCCAATATTGCGGTTCACTTTTGGTACCATATTTTGTTGTTAACTAAAAAGAAATAACTAATAACAACTAATAGAGTTGCTCCGAAGCGGTAGATGTGCCATTCTGTCTTAAAAATGTAAGGCAAAGCAAAACTAATAACACTATTCACTAATTAGAATAGCAAGAATACTAAAGTGGAGGGACACGTTTGTATTTGACCTCTCCACCCCACTTAGAAACGAGTGGTAATACTTTGTTTTCAAAGGCTTTATCTAGCTCCAGACATCTGTTTTGCATGCTAGGTCACGAATTGAAAAGGGCTAAGGAATGAAGGTTTATTCCTGTTTTGGAACTCAACGTTTAGTTCGTAAAATGGTAGTTATTGTTCCATTTCATGTACGTTTATGGAGCTGACAGCTCGACGGTGTCGTTTAAATAGCCATTTTACTTACAAGAATCCAAATGTACATCATAAAATAAGTTTTATACAATACTATTGATAATTGTTATGGGGAATTTGCGGTATTCCTATCCAATGAAGGAGTTTTGTCTCTTTGCGTAATAAAATTTAATGTATGGATGATGTACCGTGGTGCGCTTTGTCTTTAATGTTTTGAAGGTAAGATGGCGGAGATGTTAGTGTCACTGTAGCCTAGTGACGTTTATGTATGAAAAAATGCTGCATCGAAATTGTGACATTATCCGCATAATATTATTAGGAAATCAAAATTCAAGTACTGGTATTGATCTTAAAAAGGCCGATGCAGGGACAAGCTTCTTTTGCATTGTAATTCCGCCCTCAACTTCCAACTTTTTTGTTTACCCTTTTTACAAATTAGGTTTGTTCCGGGCCCGTGACTTTCGTAAAAGACTTTGTTATTTAGAAAAAGCTGTCAGGAAGCATTGTCGTGTCTTTTTTTTTATATTAAATTTTCTTTGCTTTATTTTTTTTGACAAATTATTATTATGGCTATGTTTCCGTAAGGAATTAATTAAATAATGTGTGCAGGAAAATCCTTCATTATATAAATATGTAAATTGTATTAAGTATAAATTAATTATTTGATAGAGGTAAATTCAAATTATACTGAAGTTTTGTTTCACATTAATTTCAACCACTACCTATAACAAATAAGCCTTTATAAAGCTTATAAACAAAACAATAGATAGATTACATCGAAATGTTACATAGCCCCTAATTACGGGGCTCACATTCATGTTCAATTAGCAATATATACAATAGCGTGTATCCTTTCATTTCGAATCAATTTTCATGTTGAATGCATATTGTGCTGGGCCGGCGCCCGTGCAGTCGGCAACAAAGACACTCTCATACTAATGAATCAGCGATAAAAACTCGAACAACACTCGATCACATGCCCTCTGTGTAGGGTTGCCAGATAAATGACTGGTTTTTTTTTTGTAGAAATACGAGGGTAATTTGTTTTTGTTGGTTATTTTTGATGATATTGCGTAATCGGAATATTCTTTTGGTTTTATGGTCACAAATTATATTTTTTTTACTGGTTTGTTTCTGATTTTTTAATACCAATTTATGAACAATCTTGATAGATATTCACTTGGTCGCACAGAACTACAAATAGGTACCTACTAGATTGTAACCGGAACCTTAGCTTAGATTTATACTGTTCTACTTCTGGATGTTTGGTCTCTAGTAAGCTCGGGTCTGCCGGGGTAGGTGGTAGGAAATACAAACACATAGCTCTTCTAACATTGGTAGCAGCCCTACAATTGTTGACGGTATAGATTGAAGAGGCCCGTCTATAGCGGTGCAAATGGGAGCGGCTAATGGCGGGCCGCGTTCGTATTCGCGCGTTTTTTTCAGAACGTCCCTTTGTTGACTGTGCTGGGTGCATTCGGAATAGCGTTCGATACGGCGCATTCGATTCATGGACTTTTTTATGTTTTGTCTTTAGAACGCCAGACTGTTTTGTTTGCTACTCTATTGATGTTAATTTTGACTGGTGGCCCTCACCAAAACATTAAAGTATCTCAGAAAATAATACGTAAACCCATGAATTTATAATACAATACAAATTTTGCTCATGGAGTATTTTTTAGAATTGATAGCATTGTGGTCAAATTACAAATCACGTGTACGTAGGTACATAGCTATATAACAGAAATACGTGTACAATAACATGCAGACATTGAGTAGGTATCTTTGTAAGCTAATTCATTCATGAAATTTGTGAAGAACATTTATATTATTTCCTTTTAATTAAACGGAGTCATCCTGCATTATTACCTTAATTGGACGAACACCGATATGAACAAATAGTGAGAACAGTATTGTTTTTAGAAATAATGCCATATGGTAAATTTTACCTAATCCGCTTTCTACTTAGAACCTAAAACAACCTATGTCCATTTGCAGTTAATAAAAAAATAATCCGTCTACACGAGCACTCACTCGAATTAAAATATCACCGAAATAAATGAAAGCATCGGTATATGCACGCAGACACCCTATATTGTGCCCTCCCCATAGGGCCAGACAAACGGAAATATGAAAATGAAACGTATAAACGGAAAAACGCATCAAACGCCAGCACGCGACGGCTGCCGGACAAAAAATGAACACAAACGACCGCTTAATTCGCAAAAAGCCCGTTTGATGTCGCTAATTGACAATCAGTCAGAGGACGCATCTCATTGGTCCGCTTCCTCGTTCTGTTTTTAAAAATTAAAAACAAATAAATTAGTAGGGTGGCCATCTTTGTGTGTCCGTTACTTGTGTTGCGAGGGATGGGGGATGATAAAGGCTGTCGTACCTAAATATAGATATGACAGAAAAAGGTACATAGGTAACATTATCTCGTAGTTCTTTTCATTGTAAACAAAGAAGTTAGATGATGTAGAGATACGGCATTTGTTCTGTAAAATCTGACCGTACAATGTTTTTATAAATATCTAGATATACAAAATTTAGAAGACTTAAAATCTACGTTGCTGTCATAAAAATACATATCGATAACTTTCTGCCAACCACGACGGCTGCTCTATTGAATCAAAAGCTTCAATTTGAAAATATATCAAAGAATCATCTGTCGCATCAAAACAGAAACATTTTTAAAAGGTGTCATTTTCCATTAACCGTCAACTGCGACCCCGTAAAGCGAGTCAACAAGTTGCTCTTTAAAAAAATATTTCAAATTAAAAAAATATTTATATATCCCCTGACATTCGAGGGGTTAACCGTGTCAGACCAATTAGTTTTTGAAAGAAAACTACAGGAGTGACGGACAGACATGTGTTGACAACGTTTTTGATTAAAAACTTTAAAAAGATAATATTAAAAGTTGGTGGTAACTCGCTCTTTAGCGTGGTTAGTGGTGTGCCTTTTTAACCAACCCGACAGGCGAAGCGAATACGCTTGCTTATTTATTTATGTGAATATACTAACTAGATTTGGTTCACGAAAATGTTTTAATTGAGGAAAACTAAATAATATTAATTCTGATACAGATATTTTTAATAGTTAAAAATCTGTTAAAACTGAAATTCAACTCAACTTTATGCTTTGCGGATAAAATATGAATTATATTTTTGGAATTCTCGCGTATTTTTTTTATTAATAGTCTTACTTATTTTTAAATAAACTGCTCTTCACCAGCCAGTATTTAAATTTCGTAACATCGAACGTCATCTAGGAACTCGATTTACAGTTTATCGATTAGTTTACTGACAGAACGATTAGTCATAGAGAAACGATTTATGATTGGCATCCGCCATCACCCCTATTTGTTCCTATGAACTACACCATACATCACGTAGTTACACTATTTAAGTATTTTAACCGCTTACATGGTTCACACAAATTAGAAACACGACTTAAGTTATCTTAAGTAGAATTTTAATAGCTTACAGCTTGCTTAACGTTAGGACTAAAATTACTAAATGTGCTTTGTGGTTTTAATCGATTTATTGCAGCAGTTTATTAGTTTGTCAAGAACATAAAAACAAGTGCATTTTTGACGATCTTTACTCTACTTATGAGTGTTTTTGCCTTGTCTGTCTAGACCTTGCTTGCTTTTATCTAATAATGCGTGTCATATTTTGAATACAGAAAATCATTTTCCTGTCGGTCATTTCCTTCTATAAGAATTTGTAAGAAAATGCTATAAGCAACAAATGCCACATATATTGCTGTGATATAATATTATGGTCGATTTAAAATAAACTTTAGACAAAATAAGAGCAAAACAATTTGAAAATATTTGTCAAAGAATAAGTTACGTATGAATCTATAAAATGCCTAATCGCATTTTATCAATAAAGCCGCAGAGAGGTAACAGTAACTACTTGTAAATGAGGGAATATATTGAAGCGGCATCCGATCGAATCCGGTTGCGGAAAATTTTAATAACCGATATGAAAATGGCAACGTTTTACGATTACCTTTTATGGATAAATAAGTAATCGTAAAACGAAACGCATTTGTGAACTGAATAGGTTGTATTAAAATCTCTTTTTTATCGTAATTTATGGATGTTTTCTACAGATTTAAAGGCAACAGAAGAAATGATCATTGTAGGTATCCCTTTTCTTCTTTCCTTTTTAATTCTACCATTGGAGCGATATTAAGTTACTTGAGACACGTCTTTCTATAAGTATCTAAATTTTTATAGTTGTTAAACAATGTAAAGAGTATTTTTTTTATTTTTTCGGATAAGAATCTAACTGTAGGATATGATTATGATCTAGTAGCCTACGTAAAACTTTATTAATGTTTGCCTAACCTAATCTATTATAACGTATGTACGTACGTATTATTATCTATTTACTATTGTTACCCGCCCACAATCATGATCACCGGAACACCTAACCCATAGTGATATCATAACCAAATAGACATGCGCACAAAATTTTATAACACATCACTAAACCGGTGTAAACGGACGAATAGAAGAAAATCCTCACCACAAAGGCGTGCCCATTTCCACCGATCATTGTGGGAGAAGGCAACAGAAGTATACACCTGTCCTGCTCTTACAAAGTCGCCGCCGCGATGCGCAAAAGAGATAGCCAACACAATAGACAATTGTTATCCCCACTTCGGCGCGGATCTATACAATTCTCGCGCGATTTAATGCCCTATACGTGTAGCGTGCGGACGTTTTTCCCTTGGCATGGTGTAGCCAATAATTTGATTCGCTAGTCGTCACTGAGAAAACAATGGATGAACGTAGGTATAAATAGCAGTTTATGGTTTGCACAAGAAATTTACTGGCGTCGTTTCAGCGCAGGAATTTACGATGTTTGGTTTTTCATAAGCCGTTTTATATCGGACAACGTTAGCGGTAGTAAAAATGGGGGAAAACCATTATACATTGTTTGTTGTACATAGTGTTGGTTTAGATATAATGTACATAATCGTTAGTGATTTAAGACGTTGCGAAATTTATGAAAAATAACGACTTATTTAAAGGATTATTTTTTAAAACAAACGACTTCGGAAAATCCTTTCTTATCGGATGCCTACGTCATCAAAGAACACACCCTCCAACTTTCAGGTCTCTACGTTACGTCAGGCTGTACGGTCATTCAGGACTAAGCATTTTATATTTATAGATAGATGAACATATCGAAAACCAACTATTTAGAATACCACGAACACACATCATCGGCAACTTCATTTAAATATCTTCACTAATAACGCATTAAGCTACCTAAGACAATATAACAAGTACCGTATACAACATTTGCATACATATTAAAAGCAATAACACAATTTTTTTTTTTTTTTTTTTTTTTTTTTTTTTTATATCTTTGGACAATTTCACACAGCGCCATCTAGCCCCAAAGTAAGCAATGCAAGCATGCTTGTGTTATGGGTGCTAGCTTAACGGATATACTACTTATATACTTTTATAAATACATACATATTATACATAGTTACACCCAGACCCGTCACAGAAATTAAAATTCATCATTTCAATTTCTGCCCGGCCGGGAATCGAACCCGGGACCTCTTGCGTGGCATTCCGGCATGTTGACCACTAAACCACTCAGGTCGTCCAATTTACAATGTTATTTACAGCTAGATAGAATAATCTTCTTACATTCACAGTAGCACGATTCCACCTTTGTAGCTAACTGGTAGGGCCGTAATAGCAGTATTAATCTGCTGCTGCCCATCAAATATGCCGTACATTTCCTTTACATACATTTTAATAACTTTGCAGGTTCATAGCTGTTGATAAGAAAAGCTGTTTTGTACATTTTTAGTGCTTGCCACTAGTAGATGCTAAGGTTTAATCTGTAGACGGAAGTATTGAAGACGTAAGCACTTATTAAAAGATAGCGATATTATTAACATACTTAAGAATTTTATAAAAAATATTATATCTTTGTCAGATGTCTATTTAGATATGCCCGATGGCGGTTAACTATTTTTAAATTTGGGACAAAATCTCATGAAATCCCGTTTCCTGATAAAAATCTATCCTTTGTCCTTTTCCAAGTTCTAATCTGTCTCTATACTAAATTTCATCTCAAGCGGTCTAGTCGTTTTTCCATGACAGCGTGACAGACAGACAGGATACATAGTTATTTTCGGATTTATCATATAAGTAATGGTATTATATCTCTATCTTATAGGTAATAGATTTTTACGGCATACTGCTTGCTGCCTTGATCATCAAAAGTTTCTCAAATTCAGCCTACACCGTACACAAAAAAGCAAAGAAAATTATCTATCCCTTTTTACAAAGTCGGAGGAAATTGTACGGCTTTGAAAGGGGGTTGTTTTGTAATTAAGTAGTGCACGCTTAGTTACTCGAAGAAGCTGGCAAAACTTTGTGAGAGAAAACACTGAGAATGACGTTTTGAAATAAGTGCCTTTATGAGGTATTTTTCGTTTTCTTTTTCATTGTTCGAGTGAAGGGGAAAGGCGCTTTTCAAAATTGTGTGGAGTACTTATACGAAATTCTATTAGGTACCTATTGTTGGGAACATTTGGTATTTTCAGTATGGATCTCTTATTACGTAAACTGTAAAATCATTCAAACAAAAATACGTATACAACGTCTACTACAATCAAACCCATACAATATTCAAGACCCAACAAAATAGGACCTCCTACGTTCTCAAACAAAACCGTACTGAAAAGTAAATTAACCTTTCTGCTGTACAAAACTCATTTACCGATACAAAACAAGACCGTAGCCAATAGAGGTGCCCCAATCGGAAAATACCGAAATGAAAAGACGTCTGAAACAGGTACGGAATCAACTGAAACATGCTTCTTTGTATGTATTCAGTACACAAATGCTTTTCTTGGTCGGCATTCATGGTTTTCTATGGGGGCAATAAAGGTTCCCACGGACACAATGAGCCGGGAAGGCAAGGAGAGTGATGAAAAGTTGGGAATCTGGGCCGCGTTCCCGGGGCGACGTAGGGATGCGAACATCCTTGTGTACTTTATCGATAAATGCGCTGAAAAGAAAATTGTGTGCATGTGAAGAAAAGCGGGTTGGAGTTAGTTTTATGCTGGTCGTTCTATTGAATCGAGTTCAGTGACTGTCTCGTTGTAACTGCATTTATTGGAACTATTTTGTAGAAGAATACACCTACATGCGCATAATAGATATTGTAGATGAAAAATCTATAAGGCCATATATATAGATCTTTTCAATTAAAAGTCTTCTATCGATAGTAATCCTATTTCTAGAGACATCTTTCTAATTATCGATAGTTAATTAGTATAAAATATCGACCGTTATATTTTCCATCACTAAACCGTAGTTATTTCAGTCACTTTCCAATTATTTTTGCGGTCTTTCTTCGCCACAGACTACAGTCCGCATTGAATGGAACAGAATGGTGCGGGATTTCAAGGAATTAACAGCTTTGTCCTGACGAGGGAGCTACTGGTTAGTTCCCGCCCACATTGATTAGCGGACGCGATGCCAAATTGTAAAAATAATATTGTTAATAATTAATATTTCGATGAAATATTCGTCAATTTAGCTTTTGAAATGCTTAACCTGGTGTTTATTTATTGAATTTTATTTTTAAATATTATGTTTGATGCTTTTCATTTTTAAATGAATCTTAATTCGCAAACCTTTACCATTTTTTTACATGGAAAACTATACATATTATAAAACTGTAATATAGTAAAATATAATAAAATAATGTAATAAAAGTGTGTGATTTTCAATCAGTAGCGGCGTTAGGGTAGGGCGAGGTGGGGCGACCGCCCAGGGCGCCGGATCTGAAGGGGCGCCGCAGGCGCCCTTTTTATATCCTCTCACTCTTTGAGGCCTACTTACCCTCATACATATAGTTTGCTTAGCAAAAGTTTTCTTGAATTTTTTATCAAATGAAAATCAATTCAATTTCGGGTTTTTCTACGTTATTGACATTAGAATGCAAAAGTTGACAAGAAAAAAACTGTCGTCAATTTTCCGGCAAATGAGAATGGGCAAATGGGCAAATGGAATGGTGTTGGTGCCCCTCCAGTATCGTCTTTACCATAAGGGCACTCGGGGCGCCATTGTCACGGGCCCCCCCAAAAACGAAGCATTCAATTATTATGATATTGTTACTAGCTGTTTTACCCACATCCAGAGTAAACTCCTTCGCGCACCCGGATAAAAAGTAGCCTATGTCCTTTCTCAGGCTCTAGACTATCTATGTACCAAATTTCATTTAAACCGGTTCAGTACTTTTGGCGTGAAAACGCGACAAACAGGCAGACATAGTTACTTTCGCATTTATAATATTAGTAAGGATTATTATGTTGCACATACCTATTACTTAAAAAATTTCGCGCTCGCTTCGCTCGCGCTCTAACTCTTATTCCTCTGATTTTTTCTCACCTTATTATTTAAAGTTTTTAGGGTTCCGTAGGCGACTAGAAAAACTTTTAAAAATCGGGGTGTCCACTATTTGGAAAATCAGGGAAGCAATAGGTGGTCACGGATTTTCAGGGAAATGTAAGAGTCATGAAATACAAATAGTATATGATTCCTAAGAATATTGATGCTCATATTCCTAAAAAAAATTCGCGCTCGCTTCGCTCGCGCTCTTACTCATATTGCTCTGATGATCTCTTAGCTTACTGTTTATGGTTTATAACTCCAAAAACAGATAATATATATTTTCCTACCTATGCACATGGTCTAAATTTTTAACATAAATAGTCCAAAGTATACACTCTGGTTAAAAACAAAATAATATAATATTTTCCATAAGACGACAATATTGGATCAGGGAAATGTGGTAGAATGGTCAGGGAAAAGTCAGGGAACTATTTTTGGCATAGAGAAATTACCCACTAGAGAGCTTATAGGCCGATTTCTTCTAAGAACATAACTCTCCACAGCGAGCCGGGGGACGAGGAAAAATGCGCGGCTGCAATTGGTCGGTTCAAGGTCAAATTGCGCAGACGCCTATCGTTAGGGCTGCTGTGGTTGATTAAGGGAAAATAGACGATATCGATAAAATGGATTTTAACATTAAGAAAAATACTAAATTAAAATCTTATCAAATAGTATTTAATCAATGAATGTATATATTGTAAATAATTTAAAATGGTTGGTTTTAAATTGTATGATGAAATGTAATAAACAAATAAAAAAAAAAAATTACAAAAAAATATGTATCCTGTTATTATTGATTTTTAAAATGAATTAATTTGGTATATGTTTTCCGAATTAAAGTTTTAGGGTCCTAATTTTTTTTTTTGTAAAAAATGATAAACGAGCATCTACATATTTCTGAATTATGCATCTTGCTAATTCAATTAAATGATTTATTGATTCTATTTCAAATTGATAAAAATCAATATCCGGGAATAAATTATACCCGATCAATGATTTTAAAACCGATCTTATAAAATTATCGGTATTATCTATTAGTAGTATCTATTCACTTTTATTTAAGTTCCGAAATCTTCGGAAATCTAAAATGAAAACATGTACATCGGAACAGGAAGGTTCCGATGCAGATATTGTCGAGGGAGAGCCGACTTCTTATATTTTTATAAGAAAATACTGAATAAATACAACCAGTTTATTAATCACAATTCAGCGTAATTTAAGTAAATTAACAAAATTAACATTATAAAAGAGTTGTGAATGGTGCGCTTGCTAGAGTCGCAATATCTCTTGCAGAATGCTTCTAACAGCATTCGACCTGTTTAACCGGACAATGTGGCGAGGTCCTAATTTAATTAATTAAATTAAGGCCTCCAGCAAAGGCTTAAAACTAAGTGACAGCGCGCTAAGGGCTCCCCCTAGTGGGGAACGAACCTCGGCTTAGGGCGTCACTGGGGAGGACAACTAGGGACTAGCTGGATCATAACAATATTATTATTAGGGGACTTTTTATGCTACTGGCTCAGCGCGCGGGCTGGCTCATCGAGCAAGGGTCGGGGAGAGCATGGACGGGGACGTCGCGACGGGCCTCGGCGGCGAGGACGGTATAAAGGCGGTCTGTTTCTGTAAACTGTACTGGTTTCCCTATTACTCTCTTGGAGGAGGGTGATATCGTCGTCGGGGAGAGAGTCGCAATACCTCTTGTCGCTCACTGCGTTGTTATAAAAGCCGCTCCCCTCCACAACTCGCCTGATTCACTGAGTGGTAGCGTTTATGCACTTTTTTATCAATCTATTTTGCTTACGCCGACTAAGTTAAAAGAAAACAGTTTTTTCTATTACAAAGACTAATTATAAAAATATAAAAAAATATTAATTTTAATTTTATTATTATCGATATTGACGTCAGCCATTAAAGGTAACAGCACAGATTTTTACGATAAAAATACAAAGGGATAGAAAGAGATACAAGCATTAGAATTGTCTAGTGAAAGAACGAGACTTTTCCAAAAGACATCAACGTGCGACTCAACCGTGTGCTTCGATCACCCAATGACCATTTTAACAAGACCCCCGCGGTGACTCATAATCAGATTATATAATAAAAATATTTCTTACTGTTTACTTACCGATGAAAAGTTATGCCATCCTTTTTGTAATTAGATATCTTGGAATGTTTCCCACACCATTTCACCGCGCATGAATGCATTTTAATGCTTTATAATAGCATAAAACTTGAAAAAAAATGTATTAATTTAGCGTGCTTACAGGTCTAATCCTTGGACACAACTAAAGTGGTTACTAGTAGTGTACTCTCTGCATAGGCGACAAATCGCTAATAGTTTTCGTGCGTCGGGGCACTGCATGCGCAGTCAAGTGGTTATATAGTCTTTGATTTTTGGTATTTATAATGGACGCCCCGCTTATAGTTTTGCCATGACCTTCTGTCTATCTGTCTGTCCACGGTATAGCTAAGCGTTCTTTAGTACAAGAAAGCTGAAATTTGGTATGGATATTTATACAAGATTTTTTTAACCAGTGCGCAAATTTTGTCTAAATAAACTTCAACACTTTTTAACAAACACGTATTTTTCAGTTTATTAGGTCTTAGTACTTAAAAAAAGTTATCGTTTGCGCAAAATATTCATTTAAGAACTTAATTTGTTTAAAACTCGCCGGTCGGCTTGTGTGTAGATATCAGCTGAGTCGTATTGTACTTGTGAGCTCGCTCTTGCATGCTTTGGCAGTGTAGTGCTATTACGAAAAGATTATGCCCATGTTTTACTTACGTTTTACTTACTTACTTACTTTTACTTACTAAACATAGAAATGTGTTCAATTACTGATACCGAACCACCAAAAAAAATGCGCACTGGTTAAAAACTTTTCCAGTATTGATCACGCCGACGCCGATTCTTTCCAAATGTTGGAACCCCTTCGGTGGGCTAGTCTGACTCGCACTTGGCCAGTTTTTTTCCGTATGGGTTTAAATTGCAGTTAGGGGGCGCCGCAAAAATCTCGCCCAGGGCGCTGATGGGGGTAAAACCGGCACTGTTTTCAATTTGACTCAAATTCTTGTAATATTTCTTGAAACTTCCTTTAAAAATGGTATACTACTGATACATTTACATAATCGCTACCGCTGCGTCTCGCGGCTACGTGCGCCGCCTTAGTTTTCCTTTTCCAACAACTTGCGGTTAATTTATTTAATAAGTTGTTTCTGAATAGAGCACCGCCGAGCAACGAGCGCCCGGATGAATCGGACTTTCCATTTTTCTTTCTTATTTTTTTTCTCTTTCAACACAAAAAAAATCTTCAGTACCCATTTTGTTTTTGAAAGGAAACAGAAGCTTTACATTTATTTTTTATTACGTGACAGTTGGCCGTATCGTGCTAATTAGGTGAGGGTTTTATGCAAATTAAGAAAAAGCTTATTTCTTATTATATGTATTGATAATGAACAAAACAGTTTTCAGAATCGTTTCAAAAGACTATCAACAATAATGCCGCATTTTAATTGGTTTTCCCTATGAAACATGTAGGTTGATATATTCCCAGAAAATGGAAACATACGAATAAATTAAATTATGATCGAATAGTACTTTTTGTCTTTCTACCAATATTGAATGAAACTCATACAAAAACCGATTAATTTTAATATGAATAAGACAAAAAAAACCGTACACTATATTGAAAGTACCAACGCCGAAATTTTAAAACAAAAACCAGGTAAGTTGTTAATAATTGGTTGAAAGTTGAAAAGGCCGGCTTGTAATTCTTGTAACATTTATACTGATGGCAACACTCGCGATTTATTACAGGTTGTCACACTGTGCATGAAAGGCACACCGCACAATAGCCACCTACAAAACTGACGCGAGATTTTAACTGTGTGATTAATAGTTGTAATAAACTGTAGTTTATGTCTCTCTCAATTGTACACTTGATGAATTTTTAATTGCTTTGTTTTCCTTTTATTGTTTCCACTTATCTGGGTATTATATTAATGAAAGTAAGATACTTTGTAGGTACTGAAATTAGTGAAGGATACGAATAATGAATTGCTAATTTATATCTGTGTTTAGGATTTACAATTTGTAGGTTAAACGTAACACTTGGCGTGTATAAGTATTTTATTTTGCTAGTATGTATAAATACGACTTAAATTTTTCACTCACTTTTAATTCAAATTTCAGATCTTTGTCGCCTCTTTCTGTTGCAATAATGATAAGCGTCTCGAAAACACAATTGTTTTAATATATATCAACATACTATTGTACTTAATATACCTAAATGCCTTTTTAACGATTTCCCTACAACAAAAGACCGTAAAGAAAAGAAAACAAAATGGCGAAGGTGCGTTCGAAATTGGAATTCATCAAAATAATGCGCGGAACGTGATCTCGTGCGAAGTGCGCGGATGAGCGTATATTTCGTGATGCGTTACGTATAGGGCTGCTATACTTAAAAAAAAACAAAATCTTTTTATAAAAAAAATATTTGGCAGTGATTTTTGATATAAAAATCACTGCTAAATACTTTAACTGAAGCACCTGTTAAATAATTACTTGTGTAACTTGCTTTTGTTTGGGACATTCGACATTTTGTCGGACAACAGAATAATGTCTGCCAACCCTAGACTAACGTAAGGTGCGCGGGAGTCGCGAGTTTCGTCCCGGTTCCTTTTTTAAAAAGCCGTTTTTATTAATTGCTCTCCATTGTTGGTGGTCGGTGTGCGTATGGGAATGCGCAACGCTCTGTAACGTTCCGTCGTGTTTTGGATTATCCCCTATCCGCTCAGAAATAGATCTTTTTTATTTCACTTTATTTGAAGTTCCATAATTATTGTTTCGGTGAGCTGACTTGATAAATCGCATTTTTATGTGGCGAAAAGATAACCTTTCGCATACTTGCGGTGTTGAATGTTAGAATTTAATGTGCAATAAATTAGAGTATCAATCTTCAGAGCGGTCGACCTGTGAAGTCGTTAACCTATCGCCAACACTAAATGCGTTGAAATAAAGCTTACAAAATTATGGCTAAAATATTATAATTTTGCAGCAGTAGTGTGACGTGGTTCACAGTTTTACGAGAGTAAAATAAACGGCCTAAATCTCAGCTAGCATTGTTTACAGAAGGATTGTTAATAAATCTCTTTTATTGCACATCTCGGATTCCGAACTGATACGTTAACGATAGTTACTTAATCTTTAAGATTAAAAATCTCGGAGAAAGCAAAAACGTGTAACAATATATTTTTATGACACCAAAAGGTCACTGCGGTATTGCCTCAGTTATTGCCTTATGCTGGAAGAAATTTAGATTGCCAGCTCAAAAATATTTAAATGTCTCTTAATTTGAAATGAAAAAAACATAATGAGGTATTCCTCGAAGCGCCACCGTTTTGAGGCGCACCTAATGAAGCGCACCTTTATTATTCCTCGGAGCGCACCTTTTAGTAGCGCTCCCGATAACAATTAAAAATATTAAAATTTTATTCCTTGAAGCGCACCCATGTTTAAAAATCATCAATATAATTTATTACGTTTACTTCATTCTCTTCCCTATTTTTAAACATGGGTGCGCTTCAAGGAATAAAATTTTAATATTTTTAAATGTTATCGGGAGCGCTACTAAAAGGTGCGCTTCGAGGAATAATAAAGGTGCGCTTCATTAGGTGCGCCTCAAAACGGTGGCGCTTCGAGGAATACCTCAACATAATACCTGTCTCAATCGTTTGTATTTACTATAATAATATAAATATATCACATTTTTTATATTATGGTTGACCGTTTCCTGTCGTAATTTTTACTAGTTTCTGCTATAAAATTGTAAATAAGTTAACATACCAATTAAATGTGATTTTCAGTTTAAAGATACCGGTATATATAAATATGTCACAATAATACAAAATGAAAACACTGTCAATATGAAATGTCATAAATTATTGGCGATATTTATAATATCTAACATTCTATTCCTAATGCTTCGTGAACCTACATGCAAAAATAATCCTAAATTATTTTTCAATCAGAAATAAGCACTACATGGATTATTTTTATTAACTTATCAATCGGCTTCAAAAAAGAAACAGGTTCTTATTTGGATTGCTTATATTTATAAAATTAAAAACTCAAAAATGTGACCGACGAAACGACCTTGTCGGTGGAAGTAATTAATTTGCTGTATCTAAATTGAAACCCAGTTCATTAGATTTACGATTGTTTTATAAAATAGAGCAAAATTGTTCAATTTACCTCAAAATATTTTTTTTTTATATGCAAGGTGTTCACTCCCGTCAAAATAATGCGACATTTGTCCGTCCACGCGTCATTTACTTCTATATTCCACACTCAAATAGATTTTAATTCGTCCCCGCTAGACGGATTTACGAGCAGTCCCCTCTATTGTGACTAAACATTATATTATTATTCAGATTTCTATTTGTTTTTCTTTAAAATATAGCGTTTTAAAAATACGTAGGTTTAACCTGTGAGTCAACATACGGGGTAAATTGCTCAGATTGATATTGGCACATTCCTTTTTTTATGTTTTATAAATTTCTCTTTTACTGACAGTCGTTGACTTTTAGGTGATTTTTATGGTAAGTGATGCCTGTTAAATAGGCTGATTTTAAGGATATATTTATGGTTTTAAACTATAATATTTACTTAAGAAAATAGCATTAGCAAAAAAGTTTCATTAACTTGAGGGGGCGCCAGGTTAATATTATTATTATTTTCCTTGTAGACGGTTTGCCTCAAAATTAATTGCTCATTGAACTCAAAAGAAGAACATAAATGTGTTCTACTTTTAAAAAGATCACCCAAACAAAAAAAAACAAAGAGTAGTTAACCTTCAACAGATTAGAAAAAAGTACCTATTTCCAGACTACAACGCTTTTTACTAGTCAGTAATCAACACGTAAGTTTTTCATTATTTATGTAACCACACGTTTTCGATTCTCGAGACTAAATTCATTAGATGTTCGTGTAAAGTAAGAACGCAGCATTAAAGAAATGTATTTAGTTACCTACTTGGATTACTGTTATCTTAATCTTCACGCAGTACGGTTACTATTTTGTAGTAACGTTTTTATTGGCTGGCGTTTAAATGTTTTTTTTTACCTTGATTACATCAATAATGTTGATTAAAATCTGGTTTTCCATTAGGATTTCTTAATTTTCTTGTTTCTTTTGTGGTTAAAAAAAACTCTTCAAGCTTTTAGATTAATTTATTGGGATTAACGGGACATTTATTAAACATAAAAAATGGTAACAAAAAACCGTATACTGAATTATGACAGATTGTTCTTCAAAACGAGAGTTATGTTCTACAATTAGTAATAGAACAAAAAAAGTTAAAATTGCTCACTCTTGGCCAGCTAATAGCATAACAGTAGCGAAATACATTTTGTAGACAGCACATTGAAAATAATATATTGATCGCGAATAAATCACCGTCTCGCATTTATTTTGGTATTTTTTTCCTAACGAATATCAGTGACAGATCGTAATGTCAACATTGTCAGGGCTGAACCAAATATAATGTACTGTCATAATTTCGTTTTTGACGACGTTACAGATCAAAGCTCGCAAATTCTTATTAATAATGAATATTGTTAGTCTTCGCACGCCTACTACATTCTAACCTAGAAACTAGGAGGTTCTTAATTAAGAGCATCCGCTTGTTTGCTTGGATTTATTCTAGTTTATTGATAGATACGTTTTTTGACTGTTGTGTTTATTACGTGTACAATTAAATACTTAAAAGATATACAATACTTTACTATTGATTTTTCTTTTTAATTTTAAGCATCTTTTTCAAACTGGAATTAATTTTGTTTTATTTATTTTTTGTAGATTAAGATAACCTGTACATTGTTCTCACATTTTTCTATAACAAATGTAAAACAAATATAAAAAAAAAACTATAACACGTTGAAAAATAATAACCATGAAGTTTCTTGCTCGATCTTCTCCATAGGAATGCTACGCTTTGGAACGGGCAAATAGCTTCAATTTTTCTTTTTTTTTACTATCGGACTGACTCTTAATTATTTGACAATTCAAAAGTGCCTGTAAATGGTCTAATTGAAATAAATGTTTTGAATTTTTTTATTATTGTCGCTATCAAAGATTTTTGTTCATTGTCTGTTTATTTTTTTTACATTTGGTCACCCTACACGTAAAGTTCACGCGAGCACGCAAAGTGACTTCAGTGTCACACAATCGATTTCCTGTGTCGACACACTCAACGAGTGTCATAAGAGGTCAGTAGTCTAATGTCAGTGTAAACATTCCTGCACAGAGGTTACAATGTAAACTAGCTGGTGTGAGGTGCGCCTTTGATGTCCGCCGGCCGCGGGATTAGGGTTGTACGTGGTTACTTGAACGAATGTGTAACAATGACTCTTACAGTTGCTATTTGTAAAGACATCGCATTTACGAACTAATAGTTTGGGCAAGGTAGGCTTGTATCATAATCTGTATTTATATAAAATCCTTTTAAATGTCAAAAGTAGGTGTAGTAGCTACAGCCCTTTTTAATTTAAGATAACTGATTGATGATTGCATAAATAAAACTACTTTCTTTTACCTATAAATGTTAAAAAACAACACAGGGCGTTATTTCATTCATTAAAATATATAATATTTAAATCTATTCGCAAAAACAAGGAAATCGAAACACATTTGAAATCAAAATAATAAAAATGATTTCATTTTCTCAAGTTTTATTTGTAATAATTCACATCTGGTTTTCGATAATTATGCAATTCAAGATGTTACGAATAATAAAACCGAGCGATAACCCTAAACGGCACAGAGTAGTCCATAGAACAGAGTTTACATTGGCATCATTCAAATGTATGAAGTTGCTATTTACGTTTGACCAGAGCACTCATTACGGATTGTTATTGGAATAATAAAGAGAGAGGCATCGCATCCGTCTAGCTGTGAGGATCGTAACGTATTTCCGAGTAACGCTCTATCCATTGCGAAATGCTATCGCTTTATTCTCATCAACGATTCCGCGAACTGACACTTCTGTTGTTGTTTATTAATCTGTGTTTATCTGAGCCAGTTTCATTCTTTGATAGAATGTTTAGAATGGAAAAGTGTTTTTTTTATTTAAATATTTGACGGCGGTGTCTCGATTGACATGACTTTTATGGAGAACTATGAAATTTAATATGCGATGCGAGTGTCAAGGTGTGTGATTTTAATGATGTGACAATATTGATAGTTGTGCTAACTAGACAGTTGGACGGTAATTTAGTGTTGGCTTTTATTGCCAGACATAATTTAGCTATGAGAATGCCTGACCCGCCTACATGAAATCCTTTAAAATTCACGAAAAAATGCCACCACATATTTTATGGCTCATTATCTTCAGCTACCAGTTAAACCCATTTTTTATCGTGACTGAGTGACACGCCCAAACATCGTTCGAAAGTAGTTATGACAGGAGCAGAGCTAGACGGACACGCAGAAAATCTCTATTATTAAAATTTTAAATATCATAACGAACTCATTTCAGCACAATATCCGTTAGAATGCTTGTCATATAAATCCACTAACTCCGGAATATTTCAAAAGTGTCACACCTTTTTGTTGTAATATAAAAAAAATGTTCGGGAACATAGATTTCGATGTCACCCTAAATAGGTTTGCGCACAAATCTTTCGTCGTAGTGTCGTATAACGGGTTGTCATCGCCATTTCGGATGTCAGCAGGGCCACGATAAACTGAGGGAAATTTACCAAGGGCCAACATTAATGTGTCCCGAACGTCCAGTAAATTATTGACATTAATCAACATTGAAGAACACAAATAAATGTTATATCCACACATTTTAATAAAGGAAATAGGCAATAAATTAACTGTTATTTTTTGTTTTACACGTAAAACTGTTGCTTTTTATTAGAAATTTGAAGGTAGCGCCAGAATACATAATATCGACCAAAATAATTATGTTGTAACTTGGATGAATGAGTTGTTATCGTTGTTTGCGACGCTTTTCTTTAGTCATTTAGTGAACTACGCAATACACTCTCAGTAAACAAAAACAAAATCCTTAAACAAGTCATATATGGTTAGGTTTGAGTCATGGTAACTTCATTAATTACACTTTGCAGTAATCATCACTGACTGAAACTTTTAAAACATTTCATAAAATATTAAATTAATGACATCATCATTAAAACCATTTCATATGTTTAAAGACAAAATGTACGTAATGGAAACTGCGCTAACTACAAAAATCTTTATGAAACTACCCACCGTTGGCGTTTACACTGGGGAAAGAAAAGTTAAAGGCCAGGGCGACGACAAAGTGCCTTAAATTTTTTAATTGCGAGCCGCCTTATGTTATTATATGTCTTTGTGCATTCAGGGAGCATGTGTGGAGGCTTTGCGGGTTAATGCGCGAACACTGACGTGTGGCGCAATCTATGAGAGGAGAGCGAAGAATTAATTGTTAGACGTGAATTCATTTCATGGACTGAGGAAGACGTTCATTCGTCTCAATTTTTCAAGTGATTTTTATTTTAATAATATTAAGCCGTTCATAGCAAGCTTGTAAGATTCGGCAATGTTTGACATTGACAAAAATTAAATGGAATAAAATATAAAATAAAACTAATTAACAATAGTACGCTTTGGTAACGTAGTCCAATAACTGGCAGCTATTGTTAATCTTTTGGCCATTAAAATAAGAATTTATTTATAGATTTTCATATTAGAAAATAACTATAGTAGGTGCACTAAAATAATCGCTATCGCTCATGAAACCGCTACCGCTTGCGCTCATTAAGTGCACCAGGGCGTTAGAATTTAATAGAGTCCCACCTTCTCGACACCCGTGTGTAAACCTAACAAGACTCTTTTGAGCCGGTACAATATTATGAATATTATGCTCATTAGTGGGCGGTTATTTCACCAGGACGGATTTTGAGAACAGCCTTTATTGATATATAAATTTAAATAATAAATAAATAGTTTTATGTAATAAATGATAAAAGCGAATAGTTTGTAATATATTTATAGAGATAAAATGCTTTGTCCTGAGTGACTGACGGATCAACGCACAGCTCAAACCGCTTATCGTAGAGGCCTGAAACTTGAAGGTGTGTTCTTTGTATAATGTAGGCTTTCGATAAGTAAGGATTTTCCAAAATTCTATCCCTAAGGTGGTGAAAAAGGGGGATAAAGTTTCTATGAAACTCTGTCATTTTTAATTTGCGTATAGCCCACGCGGGCGAAGACGCTGGCGGAGAGCTAATTTTAAATAATTGACAATTATAGGCACAAGAGACGATTGTGTCCTAATATTTTAGCCATGTGTCACGATACTATTTTGGAATGCGAAAGAAGTATATTTTAACCAAATTTGTTTGTTTTATTTACAGGTAAGAGTCAAAGGGGTTAAAGGCAGAATAAGTTATTGGTAAGAAAAAATATTTACAAAGTACCTACCTAAGACTGGACATAGCATTTTTATGGTGGTCTCATGATGGTTTGATGTCATATAATAGGTGACAATTCAAAAGTGCCTGTCAATGAAAAAAAAATGTGTAGTTGAAAAAAAAATGAATTTTAAAGAAATAAATGTCCACACAGCAAAACCACAAACTTATAAACAATTTCTGGTATAGTTCATCAAAAGAAATTTTTGTTTGACCATCTAAAGTTATCGAGATCAAAACAAGAGCAAACATATCAACGATGGAATTCTTCTAAAAAAATCTACCACATCAACTAACCAACATCTGATAAAGCCATATAACACAGGGCAGTTCTAAAGTAATTAACAATGAAAGTTTCCCACAAATGTACCAAGAAACTCGAGATCCAACGTTTTACTTTTAATCTCAGTCTTTAATTGCTCCCGCGGCCATTAGACATGACAACACGGAGTTAATTTGTACAGTCGTCAAAACACAACGACTCACGTTGACCTAAGTTAGTTCATACTTGAGAATCCATTGCTTCTTTTGTGTGTAATAATTAAATGAGTGTTCTAAGTAACATGGTAATGTGCATCATTATTAAACAAACATTAATTAAGAAAAGCCATGACGTTGGTACATTGTTTAGTTTTTATGAAGTGCAACATTATGTTTGTGTGGTAGAAAAACAGTTATATAAATGGCAACATTTTTTGTTTAAAATGGTAACAACCTCTTTATTGCTAATATAAAGTTGTGTTTGTTAATAAGTAAATAAAAAACTCCACAATAATATTTTTAACTGGCACGCTGCACTGGTAACCTAGGTTTTATGATATTTTAATTATTTGAGAATAAAAATGTAGTTCTGAATACCAACTCGGGAATAAACATAACATTTGATAGTTACTCGAGGTGTTAAAATATCTAAAATTATTTTTTTCGTGAAAGTGTAGAAGGGTCATTAGAAAGTCATTGTCACTGATCTTAAAATATGTGCGTATAAAATTATTCTTGAACAAGTAAAAACCTTACTAACCTTAAACCTAGCTCATACATAAATATGACTATTAAACACATTCTCTTTAATAGTTTTTTGTCGATATTTATAGCTTTTATTTAAATAATACAACCTACAACCTGTTATACGGACCTTAGACGATTTTAATACACACTTGAATATGTGTTTATTTGACTGTGAGCTATAAAACGAATGCCCAAGATATTCAAAACGGGGCGTAATTTAAAAAATCTTGAATTAATACAAAACAATATTGTCTCAAAGCAATGGTTTTTAATTTCACGGCTTCAGTTTCAACAAACACATTATCATATATATGTCAAAAGCGTACCTTCCGAAATAGATTTGGAAATTTATCTTGCAATAAAGTCGGACCTACTGGTGTGACAAAGCAGTCGTAAAAGATTAGCTTCGATAATACACCTCCGCGGTTACTTAATGAAATCTAACTTTAACTGTAACGTCACAAGGTTGGATTTAGTTCGTCGCGCGTTTGAAGTGTTCAATAAAAAATCAAATAAAAATATAAATAATGGTGATAGCTAGTTCACACCATGGTGATGTCCAGTCCCACGCTTCGACAGATTGGACAAAACCATCAGTGTTCTCAACCCACTTGACAAACGATGTAACGAGATAACGCTGGATGCACATCGTCACCGGCGACTGCAGGACAAAGCAGCAATCAAAACAAATTCTTTATTATATAAGATAGTGTTTCAAATGTTACTCACATTTTTTAATTGTATATTCTTACCCTTATCTTAACTGTAAGCTTTCTTTACACAAGGTTAAATCTTTGAATTCTTGATAAATGAAAATATACTATCTATATTAGCCCCGTTCAGTCCGAAATTCTAACTTTTAGATATAACAGTGAAAACTAATGCATTGGATAGCCATTATAACTTACCGGAAAATCCATTTTGTTCCTGGATAATAGCTGCTACCTAACCTATCTTCATCACTACTTGATATGCGGAAAATCCACATTTTCTCAACTCCAGACCGCACGGTAGCTCAAACTCAGCAAAATACCCATCCATAATTCACCAGAAAGCGTATACGCGTAATTAATCCGATTTCCAACTTAAAACTCAGCAGATCCGCATCGAAGCGACACAACAACATACTTCACTTTAGTATTAATAAATAATATGATTTATTCACAATACCCGGTGCGTTAATGATGGCAGCTAACTAGTTTCCAAAACAAAATGAGTGATGTCTCTAAGTAGACTTGGTTAATAGGCGAAG
The DNA here is from genome assembly GCA_963891755.1 of Pyrrhia umbra. Lineage (NCBI taxonomy): Eukaryota > Metazoa > Arthropoda > Insecta > Lepidoptera > Noctuidae > Pyrrhia > Pyrrhia umbra. The sequence goes on from OY982935.1 coordinate 6,586,602, forward strand.
AGGAAAAATATTTCCGTGTTAAAACTAGCGTTGGAACCAGCCTCGTGATAAATTGGACTATTAGCAAGCGATGGGATCGGTAAGAGAGTGGCCGAAACTACGGCTTGAGGTTTTTTTTCTAAATTAATTACTTTACATCGTCAAGCATGAGGCTTAGATGGAATAAAGCCTCTTTAAGTTAATAAACTTTGAAGATTATCATCTATGAAGATGGTTGTTACAGTAGATAGCTTCTGTTGGAGTTATTTTAAATTCGAATGTTTTTTTTATCATTCGTTGACAGTAGATGGTAGAGAGTTATCATTCGAAGTTAGGCTTTTCAGGGTTTTTTTTTTTCAAACAGTTAAATGGAAAAATTACAGTATAACTTTGTCTTAAAGGCTAAATCTAAAAAAAACGACTAGATCTCGAAAATAGACTAGAGACTTTTACGCATACTTCAAATGGAAAGAAGGAAAGAAGATTTTGGGCCTGCATTGGAACACTATAAAAAACTAAAAATTATAAAATAAACAATCGATCAACTGTAAAATAATTTACAAATTTGTTTAAAAATCTCTTAGAATAACAAAATAAAGTAAAAATATAATTTTCTCAACATTAAATAAAGCCTCTTATAAAAACAACAGAGACATAAAACAAACGCATAGAATACTGAACCTCGTAACTAAGAGTATTCACAAAGTGCCTTCCTGCTTACATAACTATTCAAAGGCTGTCTTTTCAGTTGTCCGTCTGTCTGTCAGCAACAATGAGGATGACAAAACAAGCGATATATTCCCATATGGGCGCACAATGAGGTTTTGTGCTTGCGTACGCGCATCTCTTCACAATATGGCCGCTTAAATATTGTTTTCATGTTTCTTAGTATTCTAGTGTGTTACTGATCTTGCATTGTTGAATTAATTAACTTTTCACTGACAGAAAATCAATCAGTTTTGTTCTAAGTTTATACATATTAATAATCGAGATAAAGATGAAAATATCTAACAAATTCACACCAATAAAAACTTGCGGCTAATCTGATCGGAAATATGTTTAACGTTTTGCATTAGTATAAAATTGCTATAAAATATAAATGTTTCCTGTCGTTTTCTTCGTCAATAAAAATCACGTTTATGCAAAGTTGGACAAAATATCATTATATTAAGAAAGAGGAGATAACGCGACTCGTTTTAATTATGTAACCATAGCATTTCATGCCGTGAGAATTTCGCAAATATTTGCAAAGCTTTTCTTTGTTCTTTTTAAACACATTTAATGATTCCGCCGACGCATCGCACGACAATACACTACGACGGTCGACAAAGGAGTGAGCCGAGCGGGGCATAGACAACGAGCGAGGGTTTTGTCTCGGCCCATAGACAAAAGCTCTTTCATTGGTTGAACAATGACGGGTCGTCTTTGCCTCATTTATCATACAGGCAGGTTACTTTCATCCAATAATTACAATGTACAGAGGATTCAGACGTTCAGAGAGGCTTAAGAGGTTTGCATTGTGGGAATTAATTATACACAACTACTTAGTATATTATGTCTTTGTTACGTAAGAAGGTTAAAAGTACTTGATTATTATTTTGAAATTAATAAAGTATTGTTTGCTTTCAATAACATTTTGTTAAACATAATTTTATTAGACGATTTAGGCTTCCTACTGATTACTGAAAACGACATCATAATAGTTTGCCATATTAGTTCTAATGAGTACAACTTCTATATAAGTATTTTTTCAATGTTCTTTTAATAACAAGCAATAATTTAAAAAAGAAGATAACACATATTTTAATAACATAGTTTAAATTTATATTTAGTCCAAATTAGCATTCATGATGCAAAAGTTGATTTAAATAGTTAATATTTAAAAAATCATTAATATTTAAAAATATCAAATTACATACAAACTCATTAGACAAAGCCAAAAATGATAAATACTGATATTATCTTTAACGCAACGTATTCTTTTTTAAACTAAGAACGTCTTTTAACAATACTGACCAAACAGAACCTGTTTTTTAATTTTTAAATCTCATGTTCTTTGAACGCTGGTTTATTCTCATAATTTAACGAATTATTACCTAACATTTAGTAGTTAATGTAACATTAGTAAGATAACAATTCGGAGAATCAGCCACCAGTTTGAAGGCAACAAACCTGATGTTAATTAGTAGGTACATCATTGTCGTTAATTTATAATTCCTACTTACGTTTTGTTGTGAACTTTTCTTATCAGATATTCTGAATGTCGGTTTAAGGATTTCTACGTTTTGTTATCAAGATAATTCGGGTTATTTGATCTGTGTTGTTTTTATCGCTTTGGCCTAAGCTTACGGCATGCTTCACAGGGAAAATGTCTATATGCTTGTTGTAAAGGAAATATATGAGTATGGAAAAGATTGAAGTTATGATTACAATCATGCATGAGACATTACAGGAGCCCAACTTAGTAAACGTTTTATTGCTGTCAAATAAATTATTTTTATACAATGGTTGATATTGCGTTTCTGATCGTATAAGGAAGTATACTTCTCAAGTTTCTCATTGAAAAACATCATAATAAATAATATTACATTGAAATTGTAGTTAAAAATACTTATTATGTAAGACATTATAAGTAAAGAGAGATAGCTAAGGCCATTTCTCAGTTAATGATATAGATCTAAAAACAAAGTACACAGTCGTATTATCTAGTGCCTATTCCTTATCTTTTCATGTCTAGAAAATAGAATGAGAGTCGATAACAGTTCGCGATACCGGCTGACAATGAAGTAACGACTTGTCAATACATTACAATTGTCGCCCACTACTGAATTTATTTCTAATAGTATTAAGTTAAGGTTGTGTTTCATTTAAAAGTATATAAAAGTTAATTATAGTATTTTTTCAAGTCAATAATAATATACAATTGATGATAGTATGAGTGAGCGATGCGATATTGTCACCTCTTTTGATATAAAAACTTTTGCAAGCTGGCAACTAAGCCATAAAAAGACACTTCTTTTTTCGAAACTTCAAAAATCAGTTTATTCCTACAGATTAAAAACAAAAGCGGCTGGCAATGTGCACGCGCTGTTGAGCCACGGGCGGCGACCGAGGATGCAAAGGCAAAGGCACGATGGTTTGCAGCCAGTCGGAAGCTTTTGCACCACTCTAGCCGCTAGAGGGACGCTCTATTGCCGTTGTTCCGAGTGCACTTGTGCGCTAATTGTTTGCAGAAAGGGTTCCTCGAGTATTGTTCCAATGAGTTTTTACCGTCAGCATGATAATTTTGGATATAATTTGATACCGAAAAAATTATAACAGCAATCGTTTCACCTGCAAAAAAATACAGGCCATTTTTCCCCCCGGGCAAAAATTACTAGGTAATAAAATTTTAAATTTAATTAATCAGGAAAAATCTTATGTTTTTTCATGTAAAAATTATATCAAGTAATTTGTAGAAAAAATCCTACTGAATACTTCAGGAAAAGCAATTTATTACTATGACTGCTATCTAACTTTCAATTTGACATTTACGGAGGCCATGTTGTATCTGTACACGTTTTTTTTTTCATAGGCACAGAGTATACTATCTGACGGTACACACGCTACTTGCGCATTTCGCCGCGGCAATTTTTCTCTAATTAAAATTATTCCGATTGTCGTTTCTATCCGCCGCGTTCGTTTGTTGTGGTCTGTGACGCGTGCCATTTGAAGCGCTCTTGTGCTTTTTAGTGCCCGCGTTTACCCCTCATGCTCGTATCCGAACTTTGTGCCGCGAAAATAATGGTTTTTAAAGTCATGTTTTTATTTTCGCATTATGCTGGCAAGGGTTAGTACTATTTTGGTAGAAAAAAAATGGTAACGAGTTTTATTTTGCGGTTTAACATTTTTTGTTGGATTGCGTTGTAATTTTTTAAACAGTTGGATGGGCATTTAATTATGTTTAAGAGCTTTTCAGAACGCGGTAATAATAAGATAATTAGTGATTTTTATTCTTAAAACCAAATCAAAATCTGCTGTATTTTCCTTTTACATATTTTCATTAATCCTGAAACATTTTCCTTACTTTTATAAATTAACGCATCATAAACGTTTTCCTACAGAAAATTACCGAACAAAAAACGTAGCGTTCAGCGTTTGCTTTCATCGCTTATCTCGCGAAAGTTACTTCCAACACATTAGCTAGCGAAAAATTTACGCATATTGTACGTGTGGCGATAGCACGCGTTTGCGGCAAAAAATCGCGCGATAAACGTCGACAAATCGTGTCGGGATGACGCGGCAGGCGCTAATGACGTCACTCCTATCTTTCGTCACGATGACAGTGAGGACAGATGATTTTAAAAAAGAGGGTGGGTTGGAAAGCGGCCTTTGTGGACGACGTGATTGGGTGTTTTGTAGGAGTTTTCTCACGTAGGGGATAGTCGTAATTGGAATTGATGATTGTCCGTGATTTCGAGATGTTTTTGGGGGGAAACTATTTTTGTTTGCGGTTCCACCGTAGTGGTATTTTGAGAGTGATTAGTGTTGATAGTTCGCTTATTTTTAGATGCAAGCGTTTTTAGATTGAACACGTGTAGTTTTAAATTACGAGTGTTTTTTCGTAAGCTGTTATTTGTTAAATTTCATTTTTAGTTATTTCTATTTGCTCGGTTCGTAACAGTTATAAAATCTAGACGATATCACTGTTATGATTGTGAATTATACCATTTTGGTCCACTTTTCGAAAATCGACTTCTGGCCTTGTACCTATTTAGCCTAGAATTCTGTAGTCATAGTCATCAAGATGAAGAAAAAAATTAGAAGTATTATTGTTTAAATTAATCAATAATAATTACTCGTAATCAAGAGGCTTATGTCAAGTAAATGTACCAAAAATTGAGGAGGTTTTTCACATAATTCCTTTTTTTTTCATTTCATTGATTGAAACATTCAAATAAGTGCTATTTCTCAAATAGTAAAGAAAATATTAAGAACCGTGTCTCATAAATGAGAATCATTATATATCATTATATCATAAAATATCCAACAATGTTGAAACCAATCGAAAAACCTTGCATTTCATACTAACAGCCACATAAATTTGTACGCAATAAAGACTTAAATCACTCTTAACCGTAACAACAACAATAAAAACAAATAAGCGGCTTACGATATCATACGACCGCATTTTCATAATCGTATCTTCCGTCCTTATCTCTCGTTGGCAAACGGGCGAGACAAAACACCCTATTAACAAGGGGGTTAACAAAATCGTAGGCATCATCAAGCGTATTACCCGATCCCATTAAATAGGCACCCCTAAACAGGGGCAAAAGCTAACAGAAGGAACATCTTTGTTTAACCAGATAAAATCTCTTTGACAATTTGTGCTTATTCAAATCAGGAGTCCCTTGATACATAATGGTTTAATATTCTGTCTTACGCTTGTATAGGTTAATATATTTTAATTAGGTAGGCATGTGTGAGTTTGTTGTGAGTTGAGAACATCAAAAAGTTATTGTATCAGATGGGTTTCCCAAGTGGCAAAATGCGGTTCATATGCCTGGGCATATTTTGTGAGACAATCGTGACTTCTTCCAACATAATTTGACTCTTTTAGGGTTTTTTTTTATTTTTATAAAAGCCATACAATATTATGAATAAAACGTAAAAGATTAAAACGTTCCAAATTGAAAATAAAAGCCAATCAGTTCCATTTTTTTTAAAGATGTTGCGAAAAAAGCAAATGTTTGCATTTATTTGTGGTGCCGAAACAAACGCTCAATAATCATTCCCCGGGTAAAGCAAACAGAACTTAACCTTTCCTTTTCCCGGGGTTTAGATGAAAAACACCGACAGACGACGTTGAAAATTAACAAAACAGATTACATTCGACAGTTTCAAAGAGAACGGGGCAAGTTGTTTGCTGCCAATTCTTTCCATTTACGAAATCGCGGGACTGGAAAGCGTACACTATAAAACACCTCGCCGAATTGGCGGGAAGATTAATGTCACAGATAAAATAAAAACCATAGATTCGTTTTTTTTATTCGACACAGATGTTACATGTTTTGCATTCTATGCAAATTTTATAGATTATTAATTATTGTTTTTGATATGACAAAATTAATTAAGAGCTAATTAGTGTACAACCTATTAAAAATTTAGCACCCATTCTTCATTGAAGTGCAGTTTTTGAAACATTAACATTTTAAATGGTTTTAAAGACATCCGGTGTATGCAAATTAAACTCAGAAATTATTCTGGTTCTGTAATCAATATTTCACATAAACGGACTTGTTCTGACAGAGCACGTTGAATCAAATAATTCATACAATTTGCCGTAAGTAATATTAATATTCTAAACTCAAACACGAAGTCTTTAGCTTATTGAAGTCGTTTCAAGGCGTTTGTCAAATTACGTATCGCCCTCTCCCGCTTCCCGCCTTCCCCTTATTCGCAATTCTATCTTTAAAATAACTGATTGTCTGTTTACATTTCTCTGTATTGAATGAGATGCTTATTTAAGTTAGGCCGTGGATTTTCATTCGCTTACCCCTCTGGCGCCTTAGAAATGAGAGCGGGCGGGAGGAGGAAGGGGTCTAAATAAAATGGTGACTTTATTAGCGTTCGGTACATAATCGTTCTGAAATCAAAGGAGTTCGAATTTCAAATTCTAATGATTGTGTATTTGTAAGAGCTTTAGCAAATTAAGGGCTGTTTGCATTTTGTTATTAATTATACATATTTATATCTTGAATGTTATGTAATCACATACAATTTATACATATATGAACCTTCAGAAGATCATCACCCTTTCCGATAAAACTTGTCTAATTTTAAATAATAAGACAGTATCTAATAGAATAATAAATCTTACTAATAAACCTACGTACTTCAGTAGATAGCTAATGCTGCAACCCAAAAATATTTTCTCTAAAAACCCTAATTATAATAAAGTATTTGCGAGCAGCCAATAAACATAGAACACAAAAAAAATCGTCAAGAAATACTGATAACACACCTTTTCATTTCAATACATGAAAAGTCTATTATCTTGCAGAAATTCATTCAAAGCATAATTCCTTTTGATTTATGCTTGAAAAAACCCCGACGGAAAGATAATTGATTTTATTCTAAACAGATTCTAATGCACTTAACATTTTCTTAAGAGACCCCCGGCCATTCATCGAGGATCTATTTGTATGGGGAAAATCATTTTATGATTAAAAGACCCCTATTCAGCAATCGCTGACCACTTGCATAAATTATTAAGTACAGTCAGCGCCGTTAGAAAATGTTATTTTGTAAAGATGTCATCATTGAAAAAAAATCTATCCATTTATCTGCTGCCACTCTACTTAATTTATAGGGCAAAAAAGTTTTTTACTATCATTTGTATGTCAAAATACTGATTAACGTGATATATAGTGGAGTAAAAAGAAACGTAGGTTATCTTTTATTCCAAAATCTATGGTTTCTGAGAGAGTCAAAAACGAAACTACAGGCAAAATAAATATATGTTATAAAAAATATATATTGAATAAAAACCATTGACCAATCTAATAACGAATCCCAAAAAACCTGTCAAAAAAGTAACTAACAACACCGTTTCTAACGTTACACGAAAAAAAATCAACCTCCCGTGTCATTTGCATACCGTCAGCGACTGTACAAGAAAGTCTATCAAAGAGATAGCCCCTTTGTACCAAGAAACAGATCGGGGAAATTAGTTTAGATTTTTTTTTACAAGAGCCCCCATTATAACTGTTATTATGAAGATCGCTCATTCCGTATTGACGTTGTTTCTTTTGATCTACAACGTTTTGAGATAATGACATTATATTTCTTTGATATTCTATACGACCGTGGTGACATATTATATTTTATATTCTATTTCCTAATTTAATTAGGCTTTTGTTAGTATACTTAATCGGCACATCGTTGGTTTTGTTAGATGAGAAATGTATATTGTTATAAATCACTTTAATAAAAAATTGAGGTTAGCATTGGTTATAAGACAGAAAGAATATAAATCATAAAAAATGTGAGAAGATTCAAGTCATTAAAATTTTAAACCAATATAATTATTATTCTTAATACCTACATCCTTAGTTGATGCTTGTTTCAATCTATGAGTATGTATAAGGTATAACCTTATCTTTACATATAATACTATTTTACACTGACTATACAGTGTACACCTATTTGTCCCCAAAATTGTAAATGATAGCCGGTTCGATGGCCAAACACAGTTGGATAGTCCTTTACAATCTGACACATCCCCAATTCACAATGACTAACCTATCTATTCAAAGCACACACACACATATACCGAACGTACTCTACGTAATAAATTATACTGTATCTACTGTTATTTGATCTAACTGACAACAAATAGCAGTTTAATATAGAATATTCATGTTCGTACGTAATCACAATATATATTAAGACGTCAACACCTCTTCTGCGAAAACACTATCACAATGAATGAGGTTCATAGTATTAATGAGTGCAAATTTAGTTTTAGAAGAACCATCAATGAATTGCTGCAGCTACAGAAAATTCAACTCTATTCCTCTAACAATTAAGATTGTTATCTCCCCATCAATTTACACCGGTTACATCAAAGACGTCTCACTCAGGATGTGAGATTGAAATTCCTGATCTGACTAGTAATAAACTTACTTCAGCTTAAAAGAGATTTCAAAAGAACGAATAAAGAAAGCGGAGATGTTGTTATTAAAATCGTTGCGGACGGAAGAAAGGGGGCTTAAAAATGACACCAGCCATTTTGTCGCGATATCGCGCATATTAAGATGGCCGACAAATCCGAATCTTTATTGAGATTTAAATTTGAATCCATCGGCGTGGTCAGTTAATGATTATTTTTTCACGTTTCGCGGCAATTGTTTCTGACGCACTAAAGTGGAGGTAATAAAATTGAGAATAAGAATCCCTTTATTAATCTGACAATATTTTCAATTTGTGCATAATTAGACTTGCCACTTGAGTACAAATTATGGCATTAAGAAATATTTTAAGTCACATTTTGGTTTGCCGCTAACATATCAAACGCAGCTCTTGAAGGCTTATACAATAAAACCATCGAGTTTATAGATGCGAGGCATAGTTTATGTATCGTACTATACAATAGGAGCCTGCAACCTCGTAGCCTAGAAATATATGGCGCAAGCGCTGTTTTTTGCTCAATGAATTTTACAACTGGTTAGAGAAAATAAGCAGATCATACATTCCGTGTTATTCTTCCATTCAGCGAATACTGACTGAACCACAGGTATTTTTTCCAGTTTGTTTTGACAAACGTTCGATCTGTACAGTTCCAACAATGTTTCATTAAACTCTGCTCTCTTTCAGGTATGAAATCATTCCACAGATACATCATTGTGTTTTATCGCCTCGCACTGTTGGATAGACAAAAGCCCAGTGTTTAGATAGAAAAGAAGTATTTAGATCCGTCTGATAGGTAACACTGAACAGCGTTCGATGTTTGTTATTTTATTAAGTGTTCGTTCCTCGGTACATTTATTGTAATGCCCGTCAGTAGATCACAAAGACCACTATGTTTATTCTAAAGGCAAGTGGCCGCTTACTGTGTACGTTTTCCAAATTTTATTCGTGAACTATTCTTAAACTTTTCGTAGCGTTGCCGAAGCACCAACGGTGGGATTGTATAAAAATAAATATTTACATTTCACCGCATATTGTTGACGGGAAAAGGTTAATATCTTTATAAATAGAGGCACGTGCCGATCGATAGTGAAGATTGAATTATAATAATTTTATTATTAGACTTTTTACTTTTGGCTCGAAACTGGCACTGCAGTTCGTTTTGTGTTTGATTTAGGGGTGGATGTTCTTAATTTGGCTGAATAGAATTGCATTTTAACAAAATATTTCGTTGTATCTTTCTGTCATTTTATCCATCAAATTAGCAACTACAATTCATTTCATCCAAAACTACAAAGTGATCTATTAATAGGCTAGGAGGCCGCACCGTGGCAATCATCGAAGCCATTATAATCGTTTTAATAAACAATAAATAAAAGACTGACGCACGCGCAGCCGCCGAATGATGGCCGTCAGATTGACGGGTTTGACGAATCATTGTGTTCATGTCAGTCAACGGGCCGCGGATAAAATTCCCGGCGTATATACACATTTACATTTTAATATTTGTTTATAAAACTTGTTATGCATGCATATAATAATATAAACCACCCTTACATGGGATTAATGCAGAAATAATCATGATTACTTGAACATTGCTATACTTTTCAAATGAATTATAAACCTTCATCAATCATCATGTCTAAGTTCTGACATGAGGACTGATTATTTGAATAACAGAAAGAAAGTCCCATGTCCCAATAGTGGGGACTCAAACTCAAGATTATATGCCTCTAGGGCACTTAAGAGAACCTTCAAAGGTATAGGTACCTACATATAATTATATATAAATAGTAGAGCGGTGCACATAGGACAGTTTTCCCTGATAATGTACCGATGACTAATTAATCTACTACGGTATAATGTATATCTAATCTTGTAGACAAGTTGAAAGAAATGTAAACCGCCCTAAATCTGCATTTTCCTTTGAAAATAATTTCCTCGGCAGAACCTCTCGGCATTAGTTTATATTACAAGAAACATCCATTTCATAAAAACATATCTCTTTGTAAAAGATAAATTCTTAGAAATAGTTCCGCCTCGTTCCTTCAAACAAGTATTATAATTATGTGCTGGTAATAATATATATTTTTTTCTGAAATGTTCATGATTAATTGTATGTATACAGAGATGAAGTATTTTTTGACGTACTCAACATGTTCTTTGAATTGTATATGTAGGACGGGGATTTTGTTATTTTTATATACTTAGTAATTTTTGATAATAAATAATTACAATACTATGTTTACCGTACGCACACATATTATAAAACAAAATGGCTCCCACAGTTTGTACGCTTAAGTCTTTTAAACTACGCAACGGATTTTTATGTAGTTTTCAAAAATAAATAGAGTGATTCAAGAGGAAGGTAAATATATTATGTAGTATACATGCATATTATTGTAGAGAATCTATAATATATTTACATTGCATTCATGTGAAGCCGGGGCGGGTCGCTAGTTAGAAATAAATCGAATGTTGATGATAGATGGTACCCTATTTTTATTTCATCATCAGCTTGAAGCCGTAGCAAATCAATATTGGAAGACAAGCTTTGTATTGTTGTATGCATAAACTAAGACTTTGTATGACAATAGGGTCGAGACAATAAAATCAGTTGATCGCATCGGTAACTAATCTCTGCAATCATAGAGAGGTAATTTTTTATCCCAAAGATGCCCAAAGGTATCTGTTGTTAGACGTCCATGTGTACCTTTCAAGATATAAAGTTACGACCTTAAAAAACAAGAACTGAAATATTTTTTATACCTTTGTAAAAAAATATCTGATTTAGCTTTTGAAAGCCACACACTTCCTTCCAACATTCACGCCAATATTTGGCGCCACAAAGGCATACTTCTTGAGAGAAGCTCGGTTGCATCCTCGTTACTGCATTTCGCCCGGCTTGTTACCCGGTCTTGCCTTTTTACCCGGATAACTCGCTTGTTACCCCCATCCGGGTGGTTAGCTCGAGTCTCCTCCAATTATTTCCAGCTCAAACCGGTTGGAACTGGAATGTAACTTTTAATTTTTGGTCGCTTCTTGTTTGGCAAGTCTGGAGAGGGCTGGATAGCTCCTTGAGTTCTTGGCTACTAAAGTTTAACTAGATATTTATGATAGATCCTGTTAGTCATATAAACAACGTTTTTCTGTGAAGTTGTGTTGATGGTACTCATAAAAATTGTTATCTTAGGCCGTTGGCAATTGGATTTAAACAGTTGTGGAAAATTTTGATGGAATCGGAAAGACATTTCATGGGATTATTTTCGCATGAGTGTAATTGGTACAGTCTTTTTTAATTGGTAAACAGATGACTTTTACATGAAATGAATATGAACTTTATCAGATAAAACGCGCTTATACCATAGTAGAACAATATAAGCACACAATGTACCTCCATAATAATATTAAAAGAAACATTTTCTTATTTTTCCTCACCGCACTATTTCCCTGGAGATTAGAGCCGGTCCATTAGCGACAAAGGACAGGTGTTGAGTGTGTTCTAAGCTTTATTAATCTTTTCTCTCCAGTGCGGTAAGGTTTCGCACTTTTGTGGCATCAGCCATTGATGTGCACAAAGCTTTAGAGTAGGTACAGCGAGGATGGTTTAATTGTTAAGCCGTTAAAGATTGTGTAGACAATGATTTTCAATTTGCACTGGCGTGTGGTCTGGGGTTATGTCGGTGGTTTTGGTATGGGTCTTCTTATTCATCGAAATTTAAGAAGTTATGAGACTTAAATGTTACTGTTGATAAAATGCGTAAATTCCTCGTTATTCGGCGGATCCCGTTTAAAAAATACTTCGACAGTGGGATAGTGTGACCTACTTTAAATCATAATGATTGGGTTTATGGTGGTCCCGTGGTAAAGGCACTTGCATCTCTGAGTTCGAAACCTGGCCAGTACAAATGTGACTTTTCTAAAGTTATAATCTTCTTAGATACTACTGACTAACGTTAAAGGAAACCATCGTGAGAAAATCTGGAATAAAAAGTCTGAATTCGAAATTCCAATCTGCCTTGAGTAAGCATAATGTTTTATGCTACGCCTCTCTTGCTTATCTGTGGGATATAAATAGTCCAATGATGAAATATTCTCCCAACAACTTCCTAATAAATTCTAAGTCACCTAGTTCTAAACAATTCTTACGGTATTTTTCAACCTGTATCCGCTAACATAATCACAAGTAACCAACGTAATATAATAACAAACAAAAAAAAATCTCGTAATTGAAAACAGTAAAGTGCTTAATTAATGTACATTCTGCGAGGCTGGTTTGTTCTCAATGCACGATGCTCATTTGTTTTATGTATAAACTGTGGTAAAATATAGAATTGAATGAGAACAGAATAATGAAGGCACTCCACAACTCTATCGCCTACAAAAGGTCATCTTGGGAATACGAAAGAATATTGTGGAGTTTCATGCGGAATTTATGCTTATTCAGCGAGTTTTGTTTTCTGCTTTATTTATTCAAATGAGGCAAAGAATATTTTATGGTAAGTTATAAATAGTCACCTTATTAAGCACGAAACTCTGTGCCTTTATTATTTATTTAAGAAATAGTGGTGATAACAGCATAATTAGCTTAAAATTTCAGTTCCTATTTGTCTTGAGGATATGATGAAACTATGCGTTTCTAGTATCTGCAACGCATTAGCAGTGCCTTTTATTGTTCACTAGCTTTCCGCCAGTGGCTTCGACCGCGATATTTTAGCCAATGGATACAAAAACTTGACAAATTATACACTTAACCCTAGCTCTTCAATCACTGTATCTATTAAAAAGACCGGATCAAAATCCGTTGCGTAGTTTTTAAGATCTAAGCATACATAGGGACAAACAGACAGCGGGAAGTGACTTTGTTTTATACTCTGTAGTGATAATTATGGGTGATAACCCGCCTATGGCTTCTGAGTCTTCTTACTAGAGTTTTTGTTTTCTCGATTTTTTCTCAAGACTCGAGGATTCAATGAAATTAAAATACTCATTATTTCAATAAACAAAAGTAATTATTAATTTACAATATACATAAGTCAATAATTTTTTATACTGGATGGTTGGTAGGGAACGTCCTTACTAAACTAACGCCATTATTTCCGCCGGCTAACGGAAAACAAAAATAAACATAAGAGTAGGCAAGGAATAAAAGAAAAGCTCAAGTGGGACGAGCATCCGGGGCTAGCAAGAGGCAAGACAGGGGGGGTGGCAAGAGAGGGGTGGGGTTCGGAAGGGGGGTACGTGGAAGCTATGGATGTTTGTCTGTAAGTCTCGTGGGACACGGTTGGCTGGACGACCCAGCGCTTTTGTTTATACGTATTTGAACCCACATAATGTTACTTGAAGTGGTAATTTTTTGGCAATATAATAAGTTTGTTTGGGGATACATTTTTATTGATGTTATTTTTTTGGGTGTTTGTTTGTTTCGTTATTTTTATGGAAGACTTTTTTGGAGATTAATATAAATAATTATGTTGTTAATGAGCCTTCAATTACAGTTTTTTTATTCAGTGTTTTTTTTTCATTAAGAGTAAAAGTAAAGTGTGCTTGAATTGAAGTAAAATCTTAAAAATAAATGGCTGTAAGAATAACTTAGGTATTCAATTTGTCTCTTATAAGTACTTCGTGCATTATTCTCTTTGTTTTGTAAAGTTTTTGTCTCCCAAAAAACTTTCTCTAACATAATCGATAACAAAAACGTGTTTTAAATTATAAAGTCGTTACTTTCCGTGCGTTGTCGTCCGGAAGTCTAAAAATTGTTCTGTATTATAAAAAAGTTCAAGTTAAAAGGAGCGCCGACCTGTGATGTGGCCGTAATAGCTTAATTTCTTGATTTACTACCCAACCTTGTTTGATATGTCCTATGTCGAAGGGAAGCAGTAAAATAATGTATAATTTTAGAGGTGTTTGTAAACGTTAGAGGTGACTTCAAAAAGTTTTTGTTTTAATATCATAATGAGTTTCTTTGTTAAAATGTTACAGGTTATACTATTGTGCTCATTAAGTTTTTAGGAGGTAACATAGAAAATATACTAACACACAGGTTAAGCAAAATTGTATTCTTACTTGCCCCAAAATAAATTAGGATTAGGAAACTTTTTTATGAACGCAAAAAAATGCCATAATGATAATCTGAGTATACCTACTATAAAAGTACACTAAGCACGTATACTTATTAAAAAGGTAACAATGAAGAAAAAAATAAAAATAAAACAATAACAAGAACTTAAGACAAATAGACAATATTATACTAAAATCAAAATAAAAAATACGACTACGAAGACTTGCAAAGTAACTTGAAAACAGTTCTAACTACGTTCCTACCTAATTCCGGCCGCCACGTGTCCGACCGTCGTCCGATACCAATCAATGCGCTAATTTGAAGAAACCGCAGGGTTGCCACTCCACCCAGGGCTGCCACTATTAGCACCGAAACGTCAAGTATTGTGTGATTTAATAACAATTCAAACACAGAAGTGGGCGAACCCCTTAATATTTTGACTTTCATATTCATTGAGATGGAGGATGGAGGGTTATTCGGAATGTTGACTTCTTTTATTTGTTCAAATACCTCCCCGTCATCGAATTTGCAAGAAGCGAGGCCCAAATTAATTTAACGTCGAAATGATAAGCAGTCATTATCGTAAAACTTTTTCTCAGTGGCAACAACCTCTCGTTAACGTTTTTCTGCTAACTTAACATAATAAACATAATAATATATTAACGCTATAAATATAAAACAGGGTCCGAACAAGACAAAGCATGCATCGATTCCATTATGCAAAATGCATAATCACCACGGACATTAGATAAGATCAGCGAGCGTACGAAACAGCGACTCATGCGCATAAGAATAAAACATTTGATAAGCGGACTCCTGCGGGGTGCACCGCCTGTTTAAACCCTCTGGCAGTTTAATTGGGGGACTTCATAATGTTTTGCTTATTTGTAACTCGTTAACGTCATACACTGTCAGACAATGAATCCGGGACAGTAACAAAAATCTGCTTGGAAGTTATGAATATTACTGTGCATAGTGAAAAAAAATTGATAAAATTGACTAATACATTAATAAAAGAAAAAACTAGGTACTTAGTGACGGCCGATGGTATTTAGTGTTACTGGAATATAAACATTTTCGTAACCAACCCGGTTGTGTTGCTTGCGAGTGTATTTATTTCTGTCATTATTAGATACCTGTGTTTGAAATGCTTTCAAACTTATGGTTACTAATTACTATAAAATTAACGTCCTCTGTTCTTAGTTAATCAGTATGTGTGAGCACGGTGGTTTTCTTGCAGGTTTAATGTTTAGTATTGAACATGTTAAAACAGTTCTTGTCTATATTTGTCATCAACTAAGTTAACGTCGTTTTTAACTACCAAAGGCTGTTTGGTTCAATGTTAACGGCAGATTTGATAATACACCATATTGTGCTACTACATATAAAATGAAGTTTCATATTTCTTACAGAGAAATGCTTCTTACATATCTACATAGTCTAAGATTACTTCAAATTAAGATAACATATAAGTAAGTGGTGAATCCCCTTTAAATATTAAAAAAAAACAAGTTGCAAATAAGATTTTAATTTTTTGTTTAATCAACTAAGCTCAAAAAAAATTAAGATGCCATAGACTACTGCACAGTTTTTATTCCCATCAATGCATTACCGATTCATTTCGCTGGCTCTGACGCCCTTATTCACAAACACCCTTCAAATCACGTCATGCCCTTTTTGTATTGCATTATGCAAATTATCAACACTTAGGGGTCACGGAATAAATAAATTATTAGTTCTTTGTGGTTCTATAGATAGATAGACAAGCCACTTATAGGATGGGTTTGGCAAAATTAAATTGACTACAGATTGGCTAATGTTTAATTTTCAGAAAACTTTAACGTTAGATATAAAAGATTGTCGCGAGAATTTCCTTGACAAACTTCTTTAAATATTTCAACTGGAATTAATTTCTAATTATGCCTGTTGTAAGCCCGTATATCATGAAGATTTCATCTCCTTGATAAGGCTTAAACGAAAATACTCATTTGCTCTAACAATTTTATTAAATAAATCCATGTCATCAGGAAAACTACCGAGAACCTAAATCTATTAGTCGAATAATCTATCTAGAAATGAGAGCACGTCGGCCTGTGACAGTAAATATTATGATTTCACCCAAAGATCTGCATCTCTTACGTCAATGTGACGTCTGTTTCATTATACAGCTTCTTTCCATGTATTCTCACCTAATCTTTTCATTTTACATTATCAGCTCTTAATCCAACCACCTAAGGGTCAAAATCGTTAGTCAGGATTTAAAAAAGTGGGATTACTATTTTGATATCGGCGCCCACATTATAAATTATGTCAAGGTATGTCCGGTGTTCATCTGTGATCTCTTTGTCCACTATATATTCTTCAATTATATTGTTTTTGATGTACGCTTTCGTGCTAATCCGTGGTTTCGTATAAATCATTAGGGTTTTGTGTGTCTGTTTCATTGACAATAGCTTTATGGGGATTTGTAGCTTTATCCACAAGTTCAATTAATCTTCTAGTTTCAGAATTATGAAATGCGTTTCCATCTGATAGAACTTTATGTCTTTGATATATGTTAAATATATTAGTATCATATTAATCATACTAGTCTTTGATTTTATGTCAAATTCTCTTGTTACGTAGGTACTTCATTCGAAGGGCATCTTATAAAGAGATATCATTCACAACATTCATAATATGATTATCTGTCAACATTCCGTTTAGCGAAGAAATATAGGAAAAGGAAATCGTTCTTTACATATAAGCGACAAGGACATAATAACAGAATTATGTTTTCGCTTCCATTTATATCCATCGCCATCAGTATTGACAGAACATCGGGCGGTGGTCCGCGCCAAATCACACCCACTTATTTCTATTGGCACCGTTTCCATTGTTTCAATCAGTATAACGACGCCACTCCATCTTAGCTGTTTTGCATCCATATCATATTTATGACGAAGCGACCCACCTGTGTCGTGCAACAATAAATTGTGACGCCACAGCTGGTCACCTCTATCAAAAATCGCATTTTTATATCATCTCTAACATTAATAATGCTATCAAAACGCGGTCAAAATGCCAAAACGACGGGTTCGCTGTAAAATATAAGCGCCAATTGCTAGGACATCTCCGCAGAGCTATTAAATAAAAGTCTTTTTACATTAGATAAATCGCATACGTTATTCGGGAACATCTGTCCCTTGCCGATTACGCCCATACATTATGCTCAGTTTGTTGTTTTTAATAAAAAGTTTAATCCGTTCGGTTATGACGGCAATTTGTCAGGCCGATGGAAAAACTTGGTCGATTACCGGTGGCGCTCGATGTATCGCGGTATCGCCGAAGGGACGCCTATTACACTCTGCCGCTCTTTTTATTCGCCCGATTATGTCACGTTTATTTATGCATTCGCTTTTGTCTTCCATTAGCGCTTTTTCTTTTTTATCTCCGCCGACAGTGATTCACTTAAATGTATTCCCACTGTCAGGAGCGCATTTATACGTTTGCAGGAAACTTTTAAAATTGCAAATCCTTTTCATATTTTGCGTCTTCGTTCATCCGGAAACTTACATCGTCGAGTTGTTTTGATTTCATCACCTTATAACGTCTTACTCTGTACAACCATTAACAATTCAATACCGTCTTAATGAAGAGCCGATAAAATGTATATTGTGTTATTCGTCACGACTCCCAGGCAATTAATTGGTGTACTTTTTTTTGGGAATTCGCTTTATGGTCGCCGTGATTTAGTGACCGTCCCGCCGGTTGATTTGTGCACACATTTTAGCTTATTCTTTGTGTTGGGAAGTGCTTAAGTGTGCAATATATTGTGTGGAACAAATATCGCGTCGAGAGACTGTTAAGACTGATAGCAGAAAGTTGCGATGCTTAAAGTCTGGCGTGTATGATGCCGCCGCCGCCGTGCGGTGCCTTTTGTTGGTGCATATAAAGTTATTTTATTAATGACGCGACAGTCAAAATTTTTCATGACGCAAATCGAAATTGCGGCTCTTTTATTATCGCAGCAACGACAACTATTGCATACGGCTCGCTTTAACACACAAACAGCTGGCATGCGAAAATTTGGAAAGAGTATCCAAAAGAGCTCAGTAGTCTTAAAACGTTTACAATACATGGAATAATTAATTTGCTTCGTAGGTAGGTATCGACGTTATTCTTGTAGTAAATTTACAGGTACAAAATCGTGAAAGTAATTAATCTCCGATTAATATTGATAGCAGTAAAAGCTTAAAAAAAGAACATGAAAATGTTTATCAAAAGAGCGGTTTTAAATTGAAACCTACATCGATTGATTGTTTTTTAAGTGTGTGTCGATATTGAAAGAACGATTCCACGAATGATTTCAGAAAGTTTCATCTATCATGAGACTAATATTTCCTAGTTTACCTTCAGAAGAACCTTGAACAACAAAATCTTAATAGTCTTTCTCTCTCCTTGTTTCAGAATATAGGCAACGTAACAGCTGAACTGGAGTTGCAGCGGTTACAACAGGAACAGCTTCGTCGACAAGAGATGGTGCGGCGCGGGCACGGACTATACCCTGGCCCACCGCTAGGACTACTGCCGTTGTTGGAGCAGATGCGGCCGCAGCCGCCACAATCCAATGTGAGTATGAGTCTTCGCAAGTGAATACTCGGGGAGCTCCTTGTTTTGATCAAATCGATACGTGTATAGAGAGAATAACCAAATAATTGCTGCGCTTAATAGAGAAATTGATTTCTATATTAACGATGGATATTCAAGTTCATAGTTCTTTAACAATAACAAATTAATTAAAATTAAAAAAAAAACAAAGAAAAAGTAATCCACGATAAAAAAATCATAGATTTCAATTTTGGAAATGCTATATTAGTTTAAAGAAGCTAAGAATTTTAAAACGCATCCAAACTATACACGTAATAGTGACTATGCGAGGATGAGAATGTAATAAACAAATTGGTTTGGCAAGCGACCATCACGATATATAGCTATATACTGGCTAATTTCCTGTGTTCAATAACAGCAATAATTGACATTGTGTTTATATTGTAGCCAGGGCTGTCTAATAAGCCTTCCTAATTCTGACTGAATATTCCAAATGTTGATGGATTTGTTTCACTAATTACCATGACCTTGATGAAAATTATATTGACCATGTTTTTACAGACATGCTCCTTCTTTATTTTTTTTACTGGCCGCGTCAAATTGTAATCCTTTACTGCCATAAAGGTCAAATTATGATCAGAGCTTCAGAGCATCGAACATTTTCACTCTTACCTGTCAGTCATTACTTTTTTCATGAATTCTCTTTCATAGTTTGGCAGTATTTCTCCTGGATCCAGTACAACGTGTGTGACAGCCGAATAGTCTGTCTTGTTAGAATGTGTCTTACTTGTTTCAATTCATATCTTACAGATATTAACTATCGTTCGGAATAAATACAATACACTTAAAATTTGATGGCATCAATACAGTACTAATTACAATATTTCAATGCCCCTCTTTAACGCTTTAAACGCAAATTCGCTGTTCTATCTTAATATTCCAATGCCGAATTCGCAAAGTTCTTGACTAGTTTCAATTATGCGCTATTTTTTAGTAGGCATACATATTTGAATTCTTGCATCCGATTTTGCATAAGCTGAGTTTAAAATAAAACCTTTTTGATACAAATGTAATGACTAGCATAAAATTAACTCAGACTCCGGATTATTGAATGTCTATACCTCAATCGTATTTTAGTTAAACCCTGAATTGTGTAACAAAAATTATTACCACTATAAACTTTGTAAGAAGATCTGAGATCAAAACGAAAGTTGTTCTCAAACTAATTATCTACAACAACCGGTGTTTGTTATGTAAAATTATAATTAGATGCGTTCAAGCCTTGTGTTAAGAACGGCCAGTTTTTGACTAAGGAAGATAATGTTTTTGCCTATACACATTTTATCCGTGACTTTTTTACCGCAACTTTCTCTCAGTACTATATTAAATCATTAAATGTACAGTGATTGTTTCTTCAATTTTTTTATACTTAGGAACTGCTGCTTCCCGCGCCAACTAAACCTACTTATACTATGTAATATATGTGTGTACTTATATAATATGTTCATCACATACTTCGCGCACCCGAATAAATACTATCTTATGTTCTTCCACTAGTCTCAATGTATCTTTATACAAAATTCCAACTAAATCGGTTCAGCCATTAAACTGTGAAAACAAACTCACTTTTATAATATAAAGCTAGAACAAACCAAGCTGCTATACCTAACTAGAGCCAAAACTAATCACTTCTACCAATTTTAAATTTCCAGGCGATGCAAACAAACCAATGGCCAGCGACCGCTCAGCTCGCTCAGCTCACAGCGAGCGCTCGCTCACCCCCTCCTCAAGACCCGGACACTCCGCTCAACCTGAGCAAGCAGCGCTCCCCGTCGCCTGCGCAGCCGATGATGCTCCCGCGTTTTGTGCCCTACCCTTCCATGGAAGATTCGCAGTACAATATGCCGAAAGAAGAGGAATATAATGCTGCTTGTAACAGTGAGTATTTATATCTTAATTTCATAATCTGATTCGTGATAGACTGGCTAGGAGATGAAGTCAGCAGGGACACTAAAACAAGCTTTTTCTAAACTTTGTTTCTGATCACTTCCAACAAAGGGTTTAATTAGTCGGCCTTATTACTATCCCGCTTAGAGAGGCGTCTTCTCATACAGAGAAGGTATGAGCATTGATCACCACGTTTGCTCAAGGCGGCTTGGCGATTTCAGACTTTTTAGTCCACGCGTCTTCATAATATTTTCCTTTACGGTTAGTCAGTGATGTGTGAAACTACACTTAGAAAGTAGGTTAGGAATTAAGAAAATTCACATTGTTAATTGCCAGATCACGAACTCGCACACGAGATGCAGGTGCCTTGAACACAAGGCCACCACAACTAAACTCAAAAATATTTCAATAATCCCTAAACATAACTAACTGGTTTTAATTAAACGTAGGATGATAAAAATGTGACCATAGTTTCTGAGGTTTTGTTATTGTCAAGGCAAATTACAATCGTCTTCAATCAGCCCTGAAACATAAAACCTACAAATACAAACTTAATATTCTGTCTCTCTCAATTTGGTCCGAGTGAATCTAATCATGTTAGCTATTCCCCAAAATTCCCAAACATTGTAAGACATCATTAAAATGTGGTAAATGTGTGCTGCGATGTAAATGATTTGATTAGACAGCCGTACTAATATTTTTGGAACTGGTACCTACGCATTGACGCGCTGATGACGTCACCATATTATCTGATTCACTTGTTACCTAGACACGGATTCTTGGTTGAACTGGAAATATGTCACTGGAGTAGCTGTACAATTTTTTTAATGCGATAATGAAGCGTAATAATTTCGGGACGATTTTGCAACAAAATAGATATGATTAATCGATAGGAACTGCATATATCTTTAATTAAGTTGACATAAGATTTTTTTAGGTAATAAATACAGTAGACTCAAGCCAGGACTGCACTTTTTGGTAAAATAGCTGCACCAAGATGCGGGTAAAACCCCTTTAACAGTATATCAACCTAAACAAAGGCTTCCTAAGCTTTTCATCGCTAAATCCAATTAAGTTCCCGTCAAATTGGTTGACAATTATAATTAATTTTTTGACATAAATCTGACTATAAAACCATCTTTTGTATTAACACCTCTACCTATGACCCAATAAATAAACAAAACCTGCTTAAAATAATATTCAAACAACAGATATATTTCCATAACCAGTTGCTAGACCATCATTATGTTCTTCATCAATAATTATATTGATGGAGAAGGCATGTGTAATATTGTATCAATTAATTATTAATTAACTTTATAAAATACAATATGGTTTCAGTTACAATTTACGATCAATAAATTTTGGTGGACCGTTTTAAAATGCCTAGTTATCGAACAAATTAAATCTTGTTTCGTTAAAGATTTAATTGTTTAAGTTTATTAGCTTCAAGCTAGGCTTGGGATAGCAAAACAACGAATTTGGAATTATCGATCTTACATATAATATCTTCATTCTGCCTTTATTTCTTTTGGTATACAATAAAGCATATTCTATTCTAATAATGTCCACAAGATTCGAATTTCGGTCACGGCGACCAATCTCAAAGGAGACCAGTCGTCGGCGCATGAGATACTATAGTACTCTCTATTCCCCCACTCTCAAAGTCTGATGGGTCGGCAATTCGACACAACCGGGGAGAGATCAGGCGCAGGACCAGCAAAAGCTGTCGGCTATAGGAAGCGAAAGTAGCTAGAAATATGAAATAATAGAGAAGAGGCATATATTATTCAATGCACTGCTTTTTCTTATTTGCATTCAGAATTAAATATAAGAAATACATTATTTCTACTCTTTACTTGAAACTGTTTTTGTTATGACAATCAAATCAGGAACCTACTTGCAATACAATGTTGATTTTATGGCATAAATTAATCCATATCCCTTTAGGTATCTCCTTTTTAAATCACAGCATCCTAACACAAAGTCGAATACAAGTTGAACACTGCAGGATATCACCCGAATCAGTTTTAATATCAAATGTGACTTACGAAATGTTACGAACCAAAATAAACAAGGAATACACTTAGATAAATAGTCGGTAAATGTTAAAATGAAGAAATGTCCCGTGTCGCCGCCAAACATTTTGATGTTTCACATTTAATTGCTAAATATAATTAATATGTCTTACACTGCAAAACAGTTATACTCCGGTAAATATCGACTGAAATGTAGGCCATACGATTCATCGCGTTTCCCTACTCAAATTTATTGCTAACGCTGTGATTATTGAAGCCTTGTTAATTATATTTAAGTCCAAAGAACCTGAAGTAAACATATCCTTACTAGTAATATTATAAATGCGAAAGTAACTATCTCTGTTTTTAGGTTTTTACGGTAAAAAATTTTTTTGCAGGGACATTGAAAACTGGGACAAAATACCTTGTAAAAAAACTGCTAGATTTTATGTTAAAATCATTTTTTCTGACCACTGACACAAGTGACAAATTGAAAATAGTAATGTTAGGAGTATTAAATTTAGCATTTTACCCCATGTTCTCCTATATGTAGTGCAGAAAATCTAAATATCATTCATATCAGACATATTCATACAAAGGTCAAGCATATATGTAATACTACCCATTTTGACCAAGACATAATTTCAAATAATGCTTGCCAACAACCACATAAGTGATGTCACCAACAGCAATATTTATGTCATGAAGTTGCATTGATAGCACAACCCTATTAACTTGTAACGCGTCTAAGTTTGTCACCAACACTATCCGACACATCTCGTCGTAGGACGCACGTCTGACAAAATTGAGAGACACGTAAATTACTTTAGAAATATTAATTATCGTTGGTAATCTTTAAACTCATCTGTAAATCTTATGGGACCAGGTTTTATGTTACCAAGTTTATAAAGTTACGTTTTTATTGCGTCTCCGACGATTTGATGACATTCCACATTGAGGATAATGGGATGAACATTCCAATTATTTTAAAAGTTACAAACAAAAATGAACAAGTTATATTTTTCAATGTGTTCACTGACAATAGCAACACAGATATGCGTCATCTCTTATTTTTAAACGCAATTTCGCAAACACAGAACATTAATTATGAATATTAGATAAACTTTAATAATTCATACATATAAATAATTGTGTAAGATGGTGTACAATAAAACAAATATCTACTTTAAATAGTTGGCGCGAACCCAAACCGAATTGGTTACAAAATCGCGAGTGTCGTTTCGTTTCCTTTAAAACAAGAGAATCGCATGAAACGTGAAATAGATGGCGCTGGAGACGCAAACTTCCGCTCAGCCCATCGTCCCGCCTTGCTGGACACTCGCGCACACTATGCTTTCCCGCACTTATATTATTTATGGAATAGACTCAGAATTGTATTACCTTGTAAAAGCTCAAACATCTCAGTGGCTTTTATCAACGTATCTTAATAGGATGCCATAATTTAATAATTCATCACACGAATTTTTTTTACAGATTTAGATCTCCCAAACCATTAGATATATAATATATACAACCACTAAACTGGTGAAGGTAGTTAAAATTTTCCGGCTTTTCATAATATTTGTATAAGAATATAAATAATATTCACATACTTTCATGTTACAATAAATATGACAGCTGTAACATAATATTTTTGAGTCATAACGTCAAGCAAATTCCTAGATAAAACACATAATGACTTACGCTATAAAACGAAATGGCCTGTAACTGTATCTGAATCACCAACTGTGCTGTACTTGACCTGTCACGAAGAGCTAATTATTGCCGCCATTCCAGGCGAACGTCATTAATACTAGTTGTTAGCGTGACAGCCGCGTAACGGAGACAAAAATAAAATGGTATTGACGTCATAAAGCGACACGCGATTTAAAATTGTGATGACCAAAAAAATAAGGGCGTAACATTTTTGTGCGCGAGAGTGTTCGCATCGGCGTTCATATTAGAAGTGTATCGCGCGCGTATCAGGCGCAGTAGGATGTTATAAATTATCTAACAGCGCTTCAAATTAATTCGAGGAATGTCCCGCGCTTTGAGTGCGGCATGTTTCCGCGGTGGCTTATTAATCGAGTGGACACTTGGTAGCGAATCCGTCAGCTCAAATGTTAGCCGGACATTTTCCCGTCTGACCCACATAGCTGGACGTGAGGGGAGGGGAAGGGGTGCGGTCGCAATAATCGTTTCGGAATTTGATTAGTGCGAAATTTAATGGGCGCGACACTCGTGACGTAATTTACCCTGGTGTCTGATTGGCCCGCACCGGCCGCAACGCACGCACGATACGCAGCGGATTTTGGTTAGCTTTGATAATAGAACCTAATGAATTTAGTACTGGCACAAGATAATTGATGCAATTAGGATTATATGTGTTATTCAACTACGAAAAATAAATTGCACTAAGCCATTGCACAAAAACCATCCAATAATTATAATCTTATAGAAAACTCCTAGTACGGATATAAAATGCAAAACAGAATTTTAAGTGTCTAAATATAAATGGAAACGTTTGAAATAGTCACACAATCCCTGTTTAACGATTGTTTTACGGCCGACATCCATCGTTCGCGATAATTTATAGCTGAGCTAAGCGCAGCTTCCGATTGTGTTCTCAATCGGTGTAGGTACCCACGACGTTTTCATATCTTGTTTTTATATCTGTGTTATATTTCCATAACTTTATTCAGTGTTGGGATTTTGTTAAGCTTTATAAATTATAGTGTAGAGCATTACATATGAGGTAGAATAGCCTTGAGAGGTATATTCATGGAGCAAACGTAGATTAGATTCTGCTCATTGCCTCAGAACCATCATAAATTGTCGGCTGCTATTGTATTATAAGTTGTGGATAATAAGAAGTTTATTCCAATATGGTGATACCCCTTTTCGCCTATTAAGTAACCATGTTGTCAACTTTGAGAACCGTATCCTCATAAAATTCTAAGAAGATGTATAATGCTTTTTAAAATTATCCAGAAATATTAAATCCAGTCTCTCTTCCGACTCCATCCTTATATCCATACACTAATGATCAATTTAAACGTTACAGCATCATCATGGAGCCAATCACCATCCGAGGATGCAGAGAAGGCGAAGTTGGTCCGCCAACCTCGTCGCGACGAAACCGGCAAGCCTCATATCAAGCGACCAATGAACGCGTTCATGGTGTGGGCCAAAGATGAACGCAGGAAGATTCTCAAGGCGTGTCCTGACATGCACAACTCTAACATATCCAAGATCCTCGGCGCCAGGTGGAAGGCGATGTCCAACGCTGAAAAACAACCCTACTATGAAGAGCAGTCGAGATTGTCCAAATTGCATATGGAGAAGCACCCTGACTATAGGTAATTTACTTTTGTAAAAATGTATTTCTTTAAGTATGTTTACTATCTTCAAAAAGTGTGTTACTTTCAACCCGCTGTTACTTTCGTACTCGGTGTCCCTTGTAAAAAAGTTACACACACAATTTTCTGATAACAATTATAATTCAATTCAAAAATGTCGCAGTCATTTTAAAACTAACAAAAAAATAATACGTTTTTTCCCATTCTAGGTACCGACCAAGACCAAAAAGGACATGCATAGTAGACGGCAAGAAGATGCGGATATCTGAGTACAAGAATCTGATGCGCACTCGCCGACAGGAGATGCGGCAGCTGTGGTGTCGCGACGGTGGCAGTGAACTGGGCTTCCTACCACCCGCGCTTGCCTCTCCTGGACCTTCCAACTCCTCGCCACCACCCAACGGAGGCAACTACATGAACCCCGGGTTTTCTCCCCCGCTATCGCCCAGGGAGGACGATTGAGGTACGGCGCGCGGCTGGCCATACCCGCACGCCGCGCCCCTCTCCTTACCCCCCTCTCACCATCCCTGGTAATAAATGCAGATAGTTCTAGACCACTAGAACGTTCTGGATAACATACAAACAACAAAGACTTGGAGCAGGAATCTCTAGTGTTGCCCTAAACCCCGCCCCCTCTTGTCGTGACGTCACAGAAGGAGGGAGGCCCATGTATAGACGGTAGCTATGTTATTTTGTGAGTTTTTGCCAGTGTCTCAAATTGGATCTCTCGTTTATAAAATACTGATTATTAATAATGAGATTATTCCATTAGTGAATTAAGAAACTTCTAACTTTTGAACACTTTCGCCCGTATACTTGATGTGTGTTTACGCAGTGATTTTTCTCAGTGAAAAAAATGTTCAGACAAATTTATAAAAACTTCAATGAAACAAAATCTTAGTACAGTAATTTATAAGGTTCAAATGTGTAAGACTTTCTAATGATCCTAAAGTTTTCCACTGTACTAAGAAATTGGTAAAAGGTAATTAGTGAAAATGTCTTAAATTACTCTTTATTGATAAGTATTATGCGGGTGTATAGTTCTCCTGTTATGTAAATATTGCCCTTTTTAGGTTCGACCTACCTACTTATAATCTATCAATGTTTGGACTAGAATCGTAGATTTTTGGCACATATAGATAATCCCTTTAACAAAAGAAATTGTGCCAAATGTTGTATTAAACCAACACATAGATAATTAGAACAAAAATTGTAAATATCTACTCATAAGTAAATCATTTTGAATCAATATACTAGTAAAGCCGGTTTTACCCGGATACAACCGGTTTAAAGCGGTTCCAGTGGATTTTTTGTAAATAAGTAAAATTCCCTTTGTAGATAGATTACAGTAAGTTTTAATCGAATGTTCGGCTAATAGGTTTAGTGTAAGATTCAGAGGTTAGTTTTAGTGTTAGTCCTAATAAGTACTTTGAATCTTGACTATCGCGTGGCCATGTATAAACTTAGTGCGAAGTTCTATTGTATCTGCTTTAGATCTTAAGCAATTATAATGTATCAAACCAAAAATTTGAAGCGGATTGCTTGAAAATTTAAGTGTTGTGAACACGGGAACTGTTTTTATTTTAAATTCAGTGAGATATGCATAATGGTTATGATAAAAATACTCATAGACTTTAATTAGTTGAGATTGGTAATAGACCCTCTTAAGATAAGCAGTTTCATCATGAACATACTTACCTAATGTTAAAGGAATAATCGACATAGCAAATGAATAAAAAATGTATTTATAAATCATGCAAAAACTAAGGAGAATATATATACCTATATAGAAAACTATCAACACCAGTTGTAAAATTAAATAAATCAACAAAATATTGTTTTAAAACTGTCAAGTTTAAAAACTTTTTTAAGTTACTGGCAGTATTTTTTCTTCAAATTGATTGGTCAATTGTGAAATTGTCAATTTGTTATAACATAAAGACATTTCCTTTTTATTGATTTGTTGTACCCCACCGAAGTAATGTGGGATAATTTGGGGCTTACATCACCTTACTATGCTAAACATTACGGGGTAGCAAGTTTAAGAAATATATGAAAAAAGAAAATTAAAAGGAAGTGTGTTGTCTGCTATTCCTTACATTTCGATCGACTTTTTTAACAGGAACACAGAAAAATATATTTTTTATTAACATAAAACTTGAAAAAAATTCGCCTCGATCCTATGGCTCAGTTAATTAGTCAAATCTTAAATGTTACAAGTACTTTTTCAATCAAGTGTGATGTAACGCCCTTAAACTATTATTAATATAAACAAATATTCGCTTTATCGAATCGTGCAATTTATATAAGTAGATAATAGTAACTAAGCTGTAGTAACGCATAATATTATCTACATTTTTATATAGCTGTTAGTAAACAAACTTGTATAGATACATTATTTCGAGAAAAAAAAAACTTAAAAAAATTGTTCAATATGACGTTAATTGCCATTTTTTGAATTTTGTTATTTATTTTTCTAATTATATAAAACTTGTTTTTGTTTTATTTTCATCTTTTTTTCTTAAAAAGCTGTATGCCAGTAATTGACGTGACGTAGCATTAGTATGAATAAACTTACAGTGTATGTGAAACTTAATGTATGTAAGTAGTGTGTATTCATAGTAAATGTGTAAGGGTTTAGAACAGTGCCGTTAAATTATTTATTTTTTATGTTGAACTCATGTAAATACGCGTATATTTTGATGTAAACGTTAGTAATTGTGGTTATTTAATGAACGATACTTAATTTTGGTGTCTCCATTGTATGAGTTAGGATCTCGAACGAGTTTTATTTTTATTTATTGAAACAGGTGTAACAAAACGATTTATTTGGTAGTATCCCCATATCTTGCCATATAGAGTACCTATATAAGTACAGAAGTACTTTAATACTAAACATCACAATTGATATTTTACGTACTTAAAAAAGCAAAGGTTGTTTTTATTAGTTTTTTTAACTACCTATATCCCCAATTTGTTGAGATTTCCATGAAGCATGCCGTTTTACTTAGCATTCGAAAATATTTCAAATGTGTAAGTAGATAGAGTTTAGGTTTTATTACCTAGTGTAAACCAGGACACATTGTTTAAAATTGTGCCAAAACCCAAAAGTATATTAAAAAATAAATAATAAAAATAATTAATTTGTTTTATTTTCTTTACCTGCCCTGATTAACAGGTAATAACTTATAGTTTTATGGTGTACATTTAAGCTTATTCTATTCTATGGTGGTTTTCAAACATTTCATCATCATTCGTCATTGGACCTACAGACGAGAAAGTAGACCTATCTACCAATTATACCTTAGATACAAAGGGAAGTTCATAACTGGAAATAAATTAAAGATTACTAGCTAAACCATTTGGCCTATACCTCGGTCAAATACCTATAAATTAAAATTACAATACAAATTAACAAATTAAAACACAAAAGTAAATAAATAACTACGTATAGAATTTAAGTCGTGTACGAGTGAGCGGGTTCGAAACCTGGCAAATACCAATGTGACTTTTCTAGTCTATTATCTTACATGTCACTGACTAACGGTGAAGGAAAACATCGACATCTGAAATCGCCAATTCGCCTTGAGCAAGCGGTGAGAGGGCAAGCTGTGCCCAGCAGTGAGACAACGTATAGACTGATGAATGATGATGATGTGAAAAGAAATCAGAATGTTTGATACAAACCAATGTGTGCAGGTTGCAAGAAAACTAAAATATTCATGGGATCTCCTAAGTTAAAAATACGGCAGCTTCTCTTAAAAAGAAGATTAGATTACAATTTTATATTCCGCGCTGTACGATAATGCACCTTAATTAACAGCAGGAGGTCGATCAATCTTGCCGTCAAACATTACAGAATTATTCATATTAATAAAAAACAATAATTAATTTTAACGAATAAGTAATTTTATTGAGAACATAAATAGGTACATTATTTTTATTCATACATTTCGAAATACATAAAGTATTTACTTACAAATCAGAATTACATTCATTATTAGCTACACGATATGGATACACTTCCTTGCATATACAAAAATATTTGTTTTATGTATAGCATAATTATGTTTATTACATAGAATACCCATTGTCTTTGCATTTTGCTAAATTCATTGTACCTACCGTGACCCTCTTACTCGACTACGACGATGCACAATATAACAATATTTTTGTACGAATTTTATACAAGAGAACCGACATGAGATCTATAAGAAAGTATAGCTACTAATTTTATTGGAGGACTGACCATAACGGCCACAACCAGCCAGCCAGCCGGCCCAGTCATTTATTGTCAACGACATCGCTGGACCATACCAATGGTTTACCTACATTTGTTTGGTAACTCACTTGGTAAAACGATGCCACTTGGCAAAACTAAAAAAAAAGCCGGGACGTTGGTCCCGGAGCCACAGACAGCCTTATTAACCCTGATCGATCGAACCTGGGACTTTACGATGACACGCCAAAGAAGGAATAGTTATGAAAAAGAGACGGTGCTATACGACTTAAGTAGCTGTGTCTCGCTCTTACACCGAAAGTAATTGCAAACAAGTGGTGGTCCGGCCTCTGGTGTTACTGCGCCACCTATCCCTTCCTTAATATCTCTTTAGGGTCCGGTAGCAGATATAGTAAAAAAGAACCCTTAAGGTATCACTTCGTCTGTCTGTCTGTCACAGCTGATTATTTCAGGAACTACTCATGGTATCGACTTGAAATTTGGAACAGTTATAGAGAATGATTGTCCATACGTATTGCGAAACAGTTGTAAAAAAATGTCACGGTAGGGATAACTTTTTGAACAATATTGCAATCTTGGCAGGATATATTATAACGCTGGCATCATCTTCTATTCTACCATTGTAGCAGCAGAAAGTCTTCGAAATTAAGACCTTAAGTGGCTTTCAGAAGGCAAAAAGGCAGCGACAAATGTAGCCAAATATAAATTGAAAACATACAAAATAAATGTACTTCATTTTTATTTTTATTCAACAAAATAATATAGGTACATAAAACAGCTTACGTAGCAATAAACATTAGTTATATGCAAAAAAAATCACACAAAAAGACTAAAATGGCAAGTAACATTTTGTAGAACAAACTATAAAATTTACGCTAGTGTTCATGCATTGTCATCAAATATTATATTAAATTAAAATTTAATTATGACAGATTTTGAATAAAAAAAAATATTACGTTTTTTTTTCAAATCAGTATTGAAAGAAATCATTTTTGTCTGCTTTTGTCAAGTAAACTTGGACAACTCAAAAAATATATTTAAAAAAATGGAAACCAGGAAAATCAACGAAATTATGTAGCAATGAAAAGGTTTTTCAAGTCTAGATTATTGAAACCTAAAGAATATACAATCAAAAACATGTTCTCTCTTCTAATGATCGAATTTTGTGTAAAAAAACGATTTTCATTACTGGTCATCAAACATAATTTTGATATCTTTTTGGTTTTTACCTCCATAATCTTTCTTATTAAAACACTGAATTTAGCATTATGTAAGGGCCACTTAGACAATAGGTATATAATACAAAAGTGTTTAAGTACATAGTTACAGTTGGATACAAGTATATTTTTGGTAGGTAGGTATATAATTCTAATTTATGGGTACCTTAGGATTAAAAGTGAGATTATTAAAAATATCATCTATATCGCGAGTAATTTAGAAAAAAAAACTGGATTCGTTGCCGTGCTCTTGACGTAGAAGCTTTTTAATTATTTTTTTTTTTAATTATTAAATTTTCATACAATCCGTATGCTGGCACCAACGGCCATTTTCCATAACTTATCTATCCTCAAATTTGCTTACTAGAGATAGATTTTTGACACTAGTTGTATGGATCTTATGTCAAAATTCTATCTTTAGTTAGAAAATCTTCAAATAGATAGGAACCTAAACGAAAATGGCCGCAAGTTAACCTTATCACTGGCCTTTCGAATACCACTACTTTAATCATTTCATGCCTATAATAAGTAAATGGTATATTTACATGCCCCTCAGTGTAGGTACTTATGGCACACATTATTTAAGTCTCAGTTTTCACGCATCGCCGCATACCTTGGTTTTTTTACTAGCAATCAAAAAACAATAGTGCGTGCATTAATGTAGAGTCTAAAATAAAAAAAAACTCGACTACAGTTGGCGCCAGCTTCAAATCTAAGAAACTACAAAAATAATTCATACAAAAATGTAATAGCTTGCACAGAAATTAATTTTGTCAATCAAGAGTTTAGTAATATCGTGATGCATTAATATTAATTTAAGTGTATAACAATCATAAGTGTATCAATAAAAAATGTTAACAAAATAGGCAATAAATGTAATAGTAAATATAACTCATAATTTATGATTTTTTGTAGTTTACTTATTATTTTCTCAATAATACATGGTAAATAATATACACACAAACGGTATACAAAATATTATTGAAAAAGTTCAAAAAATATAAAGAGCTGTTGAAATGTGTATTTTTATTTTAAACACATTAAAATGTAAAAAAAAATATTGTTCAATATTTTAATAATTGAATATTTCACGTTGACTTTAGTGTCGTTTAATATTTTCTATCTTTTTCAGATACGCTTTATTAGATAGGGACATTATATGGTTTTACTATTCAGTTTGCAAAACAAACCATAAACATTTATTGTACTACAATATGCATTCAAAAAAAATAAATCAACTAAATATAAAAAAGCTTACTTTAGCCAAAAGGTTTTTGTAATGAAATTAGTAGGTACCTAAATAATGTACTCAAAATTTCATGCAGTATTATTCGAGATCGCCAAAATCATTCAATTATTCCAAAATATCAAAAGCTGCAAACAAGGATGCTATACAAAAATAAACAATTAAAAAACAACGTCCTTTCAGTCTAGACTAAAAAAATCATAACAAGATCTGCAATAAAATCAAATAAAAATAATAATTTATTAATTATATTGTGCTCATCGCCTTAGCCAGTTCCTATAAAATAAACTCATTTAACAGGCGAACACGAGGGACAAAGCTTTACTTTATTCAAATCTAAACACGCGCCATGAAAAGTATGGCCACACTTAAAAACCCAGAGTCCACCATCTTTGATTAGAACGGTATTTTGTAATGGCAACCCACATAGCACACAATCTGTCACGCCATTGCTGATAAAGGATAAATTATCTAATATATTGCTGAGAGATACATCTGTTATAACCTCCTCAGTGGTGTCGTCGTCTCCCGTGGATTTGGTTGCAGTAAGCGGCCTCATTCCCCAGTCCTTAGACTTAGCCGCAGCAATGATTGGCAGAGCGGTGTTCTTCGGTTTGCCATTTATGGTATTTCGTAGTAGTCTGCATATCTGAAAATAATAATTTTTCAGTATAGAAATTATGGCCTATTAGTTGTTTCTCGGTTTCGCGCGTTTCGAAGGAATTACTACGCACCCGGATAAAATCTACCTGCTTACCAAATTTCATACAAATCAGTTCAGCTGTTTTACCGCCGCCGTTAAACAAACTCACTTTTGCATCGCATTTGTAATATTATAGTTAGGATTCCCATTGAACATAATTATAGTTGTACAAACCACCATACGCCAGTGCTTACGCAAGGGGTAGAGGTGCAGTTACTGGGTGCCTTTTTGGGCCGTAATACCTACTGATAAATACAGTATAATTATTATTATCTAGGTACGTACCTCTATTTTTGAATCTTCAAAATTATAGCAACTATACAAGGTGTCCGCCAATTGTCCAGTGATAGTGGCATCATATCTCTCATACATAGTGACCATTAGACATGTGTGGTAGAACTTCACTGTGATGGCTCCTTCGTCGATGAGGCTCGCGTATTTTTCCATTACTTTGATAGCATTTCTACCGCCAATGGACTTGATCATCAGGGCCCCAAGATCGTCCCAACTCAAAGTGTCCCTCACAGAAATATGATCGAACTTTTTCGAACAATTCAAGCACATATTTGCGTGTAACGTCGCGTACAACTGCACTGTACGCTCCCACGTATCCAGAGTAAACTGTGGCAAAAATGAATGTAGCAAACTTTCATCCAACATTTGCAATAATATCCTCAATATATTCAACAAGTCCTCATTCCTCCTCAAATAAAGAATCTTCCTCCACAAATAAGGCATACGTTTACAAATGTCGTAGCATTGGTTTCGAGTTTGGCTCGACCATTGTTTTTCTATAAATTCGTCTATAAGCTCAGAAAAGGTTGGTGTCTGATGAGTTCTCGAGTAAGGAAGTGGGAAACCACAATCGCAACCAATATTGGATAGCTTCTGACTTTTCATATTCACAGATATACATGAATCTACAAAGTACTTGTACAATGTTTCGTCTTTGATAATAGAATCGAGTAATTCATCTTTGTTGTTCGACTCGTTCAGGTATATGAGAAAAATATTATTAGGTACAAACTTAGATTCGTCGAACGCTCCTACATTAATGCAATAACTTTCTAACTGTAACATAAGAGTGTAGATCTGACTAATATCACAGGCATTACTTTCGATAATAGAAACTAAATTCGATCGATCTGTTTCCTTATCAACTACGCTTAATTTATAATATTGATACAAACTTTTGTTCACTTTATCCCTTTCTAAACTATTATTGTCTATATCTATGGCCTTTTGACTAGATTCTTTGTAAATGATATTATTATCAAATACAAGTGGTGTTTGTTCAATGGTATCTTCTGCAACAATGTTTTTAATGAAATCTTGTGTCCCATCTCTTTCTATTATAGGTGTGTCTTTTACTTCCTGGTGTTTATCAACACTGAGGTGTTTCATTTTTCCTTCAAAGTCCTCCCATTTTTCCTTTAATTTCTTTTTGCTATTATTCAATTTATCAGAAACACTTAAACTCAGATCTTTTAGCGTCTGCATTGCTTCTGGTGGTAATGAGCTGAATTTGAATTCTTCATTTAATTTTGTGTCACTCTCTTGTAACGATGATTGAGCATGATAAGTGTTGTCGACAATATAAATTCCTGATTTCATTTGAGTAGCATCATTAGATTTCAAACCTTCAAACTTATCAATAACCTCTTTAATGCTGTCCAATATCTCTTTACTATCTAATTTATCTTTTAAGCTCACCAAAATATGCAATTTCGGTGACAAATTATTCGCCATCAAATAATCATTAAACAAGGCACACAGTTTTGCACAAAGTACATATTTTTCATCTACATAACATTTGACTAAAAACTTGTCTACTTTTACGTATTTCAAGTTAACTAGAGAGCCATTCGACAACCAAACATACAGCGTGTCATGATACACTTTACAATCAACAATATCTTTGTAATCGTCAAACCAAATTGTATGATCAACATCATAAATGTTTAAGAAGTACAAAGCATTTTTTCTAAATGAAAATATGGCATTATTTGTTGCAAAAATTTTGGGAAAGTTCACTGACTGTCCTTCGCCGTCACTGACTGGTTCATCGATGGAAAGATTTTCATTTTGGTAAGATTCATTCGACACAAGTTTCATAGGGGTTTTTGCAAGCACTTGTTTAAACTGATGAGTTCTTATCACAGTGCCATCAATAGTGGCTTCCCATATTCTGGAAGATGGTCTCGCGCAGAATATCAATGTGTTCTCCAGGTCTTTGCCTATAGCAAAACCTGACTCATCACTGACTATGTTATATTTTCTGACTTCTGTAAAGTCTTGTGTGTTGTTAGTTGTTTGTTGTTCAGTTTTTGTTTCCTTATTAACGAAGCAGGCTCCATATTCTCCGTCCCTCAACTTCTGGCCTATCTGTCGGTACTGTTCGCGAGATGTATCACAAACGTAACATCTTGTCAGTGTAGACACAAGTAGCATGCATGACTTCATGTCAAGTTGACAAATACGAGAGTCCAAACTCATTATAGTTAACGATGAGCTCTGGAACATTGTTTTGGCCTGAAAAATATATAACTTGTATGATACACAAATAGGTACTTACTTTCAAGTCTTGGAAGGACAACATTATCAATACTATTATTCTAAATTCGCAAGTAGGTATATGTCTATCACATAATGGCATGGCTAAATCTTGAAATAATTTGAATGATATATCGCAAAGAATCATAGAATAGGTCATTAGGATTATACGACTAGGATATGAGTGAGCCCGAATAAAAAATCGAACCGAATTAACAATTATTATTATTATTCAAAGACGTTCGACAAAATTCATTGATGATGATGACGATGTAAATTTTCAGAAATTCGTCCTTGTTAACATTTGAATAAACAAAAACTAATCAAACAAGGTTCGACAAGGTTAATTAATATTAAATATCCTTTTGTTTTTATGTCTGTACAACTGTAACATCATTGTCATGTAAAATCATGTTTACTCCAAAATGTTTTTTGATATAAAATGTCGATTAAGTCGACATCCGGTGCTTCATTGACGTCGTAATCGTAGAAAATTGTAACCACCTACTTATTCTAACATTATCACCAAAACTAGGTTACAGTATCTTTTTTGGTGCCTTATTCCAATAAGAAAAAATGAAACCGACTTTGCGAGTGTTTGCTTGTCGACCGAAACATCGCTCTAGAAGTCGATGTCTTGTAAGTTACTGTTAGTATTTTGCCACCGACTTCTGGAGCGCTGTTTTGGTCGACAAGCGTTTAAATAAAATTTATTTTTATCATTTCAGTGTTTTTGGAAGTCGGT
Source organism: Pyrrhia umbra (assembly GCA_963891755.1). Classification (NCBI taxonomy): domain Eukaryota; kingdom Metazoa; phylum Arthropoda; class Insecta; order Lepidoptera; family Noctuidae; genus Pyrrhia; species Pyrrhia umbra. The sequence goes on from OY982935.1 coordinate 6,623,933, forward strand.
TCTATTTTTTTGTTTTTGTAAAAGTTTATTTTTATTTTTCGCTTTTCAGTGTCTCGATCTTATTATCTTATCAATATAAATTTCGAATTCCTAGACCTACACACCACTTTTTTTAGGTTGCAATAAGCGTAAATCACCAAATCATCTAAGTACGTGGCGTATGCGCAAATAGAGATAAACCGTTATTTTTAAAATATGTACTTAGAAAATGACTTAATCAATGTTGATAACATTTATATGGGACCATACGGGCAGCACCAGCTTTTAAATAAAAAGAATGATCAAATCGTTTCACCCAGTCGAAAGTTCTGAGACAACAGACATAAATTTTAAAAAAAAAACAGTCAAATTGAGAACCTCCTCTTTTTTTAAGTCGGTTAAAAAGAGATGGTGCTATGTCACTTCTCTCTCACGCTTGAATCTCATTTTAACATATCTTAATACAGTCCCTATACTTCTGAAACTACTGCATGTTATATTCCGAAGCCAGGAAAGCCAAGCTTCTAATATATAGGTTGGGATTAACATTCATTTCAATACATTTGGCTGAACATCAATACTCTACATAAAAAAAAACTATTGTTTAAGCTCCTCAGTCCGACTAAAATAATATATTGTATACTTTATGATTACACCAGCACTTTAAACATTAAAAAAAATGAAAAAAAAAAACTTTTTAATATTTGTGCAAAGTATGCCAACCTTCTATATTTGAACTGGCTTAATTAGCAAAAGTAGTAATTGAAACGAATTGTGCTACATAATTAGAATTCAAATTATGCATTTGAGATAAACACGCTCTTATTTCTCTGACATAACTACTACCAACAAGGGTTGACAAAATACTATACCGCGCATGACAAAATTGATAATTTTATAAATAAAAATTACTCACAATAAAATTCTGAGGCTGCAACACGGAAATTTTCCCCACATCGTCTCCCATAAACAGCATATGATTGGTGCTCCAAATCATGGCAGTAATCTCGTTCCCTTGATGTTCTTTAGAAACAGAGTGACTCCCACTAAGAGACTGGTTACATCCTGCAATGGTGGCCAAGCCTCGACCATTTGCAAAACCAATATGTTTCTCATCTGTCGATATTGCCAGGCGGGTGATTGCACCATCCTGGAAATGTAATTATAGATATATTGTATATTGCTGAATGCCATTTATTCAGTTCATTTTATTAATTAAAATATCATTGTAAAGAATAAAATTATAAGTTTCCTAATTGATAATTTCTGAGTACTCTGTTAAATCTCAACCAATATTATTAAAATGTGAAAGTGAGTTTGTTACACTTTCACAGAAAACAGGCTGAACTGAAAATTTTATTTGGTACAGAGATAGAGGCAGCCCTGGGGACAGTTATTTAAAACTAAAATATAAAATTTAAAAAGTTTACATACCTTGTTGGGTATAAGTTGTACAAACTCACAGGGGGTCCGGTTAAAAACATAAATACCTCCACTGGTAGCACCAAAGGCAATCAGGGATTGTGATATGTCAAAACAGGTGTACTGGAATTAAAACACAATACACTTATGTTTATCTAAGAATTATACTCCCAGCAGAGGAAAGCAATGGGCAGAGTTGATTGATCAATCAATTAGAATTTAACTATATGGTGTGAGGCTGTCAGAGGATACTGTATTAAACTCCTAGTGGAGCTCAAGGCATCATCTTCCTAGCCCTTTCCCAACTATGTTGGGGTCGGCTTCCAGTCTTAACCGGATGCAGCTGAGTACCAGTGTTTTACATAGAGGAGCTGCTTATCTGGCCTCCACAACCCAGTTACCAGAGGAGTTCCAGGCAATTCCTACCCAAACATATGTAGATGTGAAGGCATATTACCTTAAGATAGTCAATTTCATTTAATAATCAGAAATTATTTTCCCCGCTAAGGCAATGTTTGTCTTTCAGGGGCTTTTTTTATTTTCTGATTTTTCAGCCAAATGATATGTGTATGTACTTGAATACTTTTTGAATTTTGGAAGGATTATTTTATTAAGTAAATTCAAAAGTGGATTAAATGTATGAACAACATGCTTAAATAAATGGACACACCCAAGAGGGATTGAACAATTTTAATTTTTTAAGAACAGAATGCTGTCAAAAAACTATGGTCAAAGTCACAGTTGTTGACTTTTAAACTGGATATTACTTAAATGCTATCAGTTGACACAACCATAACTTGGCTAAATTATTATGAATCTATGTTATCCTCTGCAATTCAAGTTCCTTTAGAAATTACTAATGACTCATTCCTTATATCTGCACATTTATTTGAGCATTTAAAATCCATCATATTATGACTTCTTAAACAAATTATTAACAAATACAGATCACTGCAAAAAAGGGATAAAATATTTTGTTTCTTAAATAACCTAATTAGACTCGAATTTGTTGCAATTTTAAATTACACAACGGTTTAGTTAAAAACTTAAATATATTATTGATACAACCAGACAAAAAGCCAAATTATATTTGAACAAAGGCCAAAGAATGGAAATATTTCTACTAACCTTAATGCGTTGGACATTTTGAATTGGATAATTTATGCTTTCTGTTATATCAGGAAGCTCTTGCAGTAAATATGGTGACAAGTTTGCACGAGGCATGTTTAAATGATCATGTTTTAATTTTTTATTTAAAGTTGCACCAAATCAAATCACCTTTCGCCCTGTTTGAAGCAATATAAACAAATGTCAAAGTCAAAGAGATTGTCTGTCAAATAAATGTCAAATGGTGCTGTGCCATGTTGCCAGCCCTCGAAATAAATTCCCACTAATCTCTATCATACCGCGGTGTACTACTACCTACAATACTATGTATTACTACGACATGGATCGATATGAATATAATGAAAACTGGAACATGGTCATCTTAGAATGTCACTGTTAACGGTACCAATTAGTCTTTTTTTAAGTAAATCATAACATGATTTATAACAATTTATTATGGTGCATTTAAAATGAGTGTAAGGAAAAGAACGTAGACAGGGAGAATAGAATAGAATACGTTTATTTGCTTAAGTTACAATAGATGTCAAAGAGTAAAGTAAGAGATGTTACAATATACATAGGTAAGTAATTTCATATAGTAGACATTTCGCCAAATTGGCATGCAAATTGTTTTTGTTGAGATTATGACACAGTAAATTCTAGGAACTAAAAATTATAAAAAAGTACGAAAAAATAAAACAATACCAAGTACCTACATTGATGTATTATCATCACTAATAAAATTATTCTCCAAAATATTATTTTAAATTGATTTTTTTAATTGAATACCATTTTTCAGATAGCCAATTATATTATAATAAAAATTTAAACTTTTTTAACGGCAGTGATAACAATTTAGGTGGAATATTATTAATTACAGTAATACACATTTAAAAACAATCATTCGTGCAAAGATTTGTTTTACATCTTGGTCTTACTAATTTATTAGGGAATCTTGTATTATATTATTTTATAATTAGAAAGAAAAGAACTACAAACCAATCAGTCAATGGATGACGGGCCATTTATTTATACCCAGTTACAGCACGGATACTTCTATGGAATCGTAGATTGTCTTATACATTATATTTTATTATGATTGTTTAAATGGACACTAGAATTAGCATTGCTAAATATATTTATATAGTCTTCTTAATTTCTAACTTTGAGGTATTTCTTATACATGCGCATCTATACGCATATATGTATTTGTATAAAAATGAATGCCTATTTCCCTTGGTCACGGCATCACGCATGAACGTCTGGACCAATTTGGATAAAATGGCACAGGAGATAGAGGGGACCCTGGAGAAGATTTTAGGCTACTTTTAATCCGGATGGGTGATGTAGTTTCCTCTCCTCGAAAACAGCTAGTCTTCTATACAAATCTTCTATAAATCTATACATTTAATAAAATAGTTTCGATTTCACAATCGATAATTAAGTTTTTTATCGAATTAGGTTTATGGGTTCGGCGAAGGACTTTTAGGAATGAGGCACAGAGATAGTTATACGTAAAAAATAATTTAATAATTATAAAACAACTATACACAAATCACAGAAATACAAATACAAGTTAGGGTTTCAGTACAAAAGGTTATAAACTAAGTCACTCGGAAAGTGCGTCGCGGTATCGCGCGAGAATCGTTATGGCCTGGCCCGCTGGGGCCTCGGTTGACGGTTGTCGCCGCCAACGGACTCACGTGTTCTAGAAAGATCTCCTGCACGCGGCTTGGGCGATACGGAACGGGAGGCGTTCCGTAACAAAGAATTTTGTACAGCGAGTTTAGAGTGGCGCGTTCGGGTATTCATCGCCGTTATAGTTTTCAGTTGTTATCATCGACAAGGTCTTGCTAGCACTTGTGTTTTATTCTTTTTCCGTGGTAAAAGTGGTCAGATAGCAAGTTGAATCCTTCAAAATGCGGATCGATGTGTTACTTATTCCATTTAGTGGGTGATTGTTTTCACTACATAGGGTTTACCTCTTCCTTATACTCATTTAAAATGCACCATAATTCAATAATTTTAAATTGTAAACAATAAAATGTAATATTTAAACATTTAATACTCATTTGGATGTTAGTAGGTGGCACGCGCCGAGACCCAACAGATTATTAAAATAGTCACCGCGGCCGATGGATATTTACAACACCAGAGGTAATCATTGCCCTTTCTTAACTGTTTCGAGGAAAAAATCTAGTCTCATCGAATACAGCTATATTTTTTACTTATAATTGGGCAAGAATTTGCCCTTGACCGGTATCACCAAAAATGTATCTACTATATTTACTTAGGTAGGCCGACGAATTTTGGCCGTTCTGAAGTTAGCCGCACTGGCTGCGCAATGGATTATTTTGATTATACCTAATTTGTCTATTGCAGTCGACCGGCTAACTTCAGACCAGCCAAAATTCGTCCGCAGTACTGTAGTTGGCTAATTCTAAGATGTTTTATTACTTCGACGTACCGCTTTGCATCATAATTGATAAACTTATGTATTTTGTATTATTTGTGGTTTCGTTGAATGACCAATGTGTATTCTCGTCGAAAATCTGGAGCTCTTAAGCAGTTTTCTCGATTTTGTCAAGTGCCGCATTTAAGGATTCTGGAAAAATATAATAAATAGTTATTTTAACATTACTGACTTCAAATATCTGACAAAACTACGCTGTGAACATGGGCATACGTCTGCGTAACTCTTCAGAGTATACGAAATGTTAAAATAATATTCCACGATGACAAAAATATAGCATTAGTAAAAATCGTAATGAAAAAAAATATCAGTATATCTCATAGTATGTCTCATGACTCACGCTAGATACCAATAGTAGATTGTTACACAAGGGATGAAAGTGACCTATTTAGGCCCGAGATGGTTTGGCGCACGAGCGTAGCGAGGGCGCTAATAGTTCGAGGGCCTACATAGGTCTTTCTCCCGAGGTAAACACTCTGCTTTTCATTTCGAATATGAGGAAAGGAAATACAAACCTGATTACATAAACAAACAATATTTTATTTGTAAACGTAAATAATTAGCATTCGACGAAACAACTGAAGATCGATTGCCCGCCTCTTTTCTTTTTCTGTGGCATTCTACCAGCCAGTATTTTTTTGTCAAAAATTTTGCTCAAATCTATTTAAATTAACGAATAATTTATTGAATTCTAAATTAAAATTGCCTGTATGTTACAAAATCATTGATAATATTTTTTTACTGCAATTTTACGCCGCTATATAACAGAGTGGCTGTATAGAGGGACATAGCTTGCATAGTTTTTTTTTTGTCAGTTTTAATTTTTTTTGATGGTAAATTATTTTTTTGTAAAAAAATTGCTCAAATCTATTTAAATTAATTAATAATTTATTGAATTCTAAATTAGAAATACCTGGGTAAGTATAAAGACATGTTACAAAATTATTGATAATATTTTTATTGCAATTTTACGCCGCGATATAACAGAGTGGCTGTATAGAGGGACATGGCTTGCATAGTTTTTATTTTTTTTGACAGCAGGGAAAATCGCTTCCCCGGGACGAAAAGTACTACTTTCGTCCCTCTGATCAGGTAACTTCAAGCGCACTTTCCGTGTATGAGAAATGAAAAATATTTTTTTTTATATAAACACATAGTTACGAATGTAAAAAGTTGAAAATCTTGCCTCCAATATCGGTGCCATGCATATCAAACGCGTCAAAGAATTCAGTCAGGGAGCAACAGTAAGTGTATTCGTCACTGACTGTGAACCAAGGGTGGTCTTCATCATTGCAGAAGTTCTTACATTTGATGTCCTTCTCTGTTGGAGTACCATTGTTAACGTGGACTATGGCCAGCACTTGATCATTGTCAAATCTTATTACCTGGAATTTAAATTTGGAATTATTGAAATTAAGCTTTTATTAGGTTAACCTAATTGCAAGAAGATGATGCAAGAAATTTATTCATGGACCAAAAATATTTTGCGTTTTACTTGATTTTCCTTTTGTTCCGTGAGAGTCATTCTTTAAATACTTAGTCTTACTTAAATAGCCGTACAATAATCATCAGATTAAGCAGATGTTTAAGATCTGCTTAATCTTTTACCGACATTTATAGGATCGGCTTAGGTTTTGCCGAATGCAGCTGAATACCACAATTTTATATACATACAGCTATTTTTCATGGTTAACCCATGTCCTGAGAGAAACATTTCACACAAAAGCAAAACAACCTAAAACCTTTTCCATGGTCCCCTTTATCTCTGTACTAAATTTCATCTAAATGGGTTCAGATGCTCTCGAGATTTGCCCTTAGCAACACATTCAGTGATTCATTTTTATATTATAGATATTAGTTAAGATTTACGGGCCATCTAACTTGCCCGTGACTCTAGATACCAGCGAGATTGTATATTTACCTTCCATAGATATCGTGGTATGACAGCTCCATGTTTCTCTTCAAACGTGTGCGTACCAGACCAGGTGATGTATGTATCATCACTACTGAGCTGGTCTCTAAGCATATCAAGGATGTTTTCCCAACTAGTCTGAAATCATATAAGTGATTCATTTCAGTTGTGTGGTGACCAAAAAGATGTGACGAACAGGATCGATAAAGAAGATCCCTGTTGTCAGTCTGGGTCGGAAACGACGGAGTTTTATTCCGCCGTTGACCGTGCACGCCAAAAAGCTGTGGTCGCGAGGCTAGTGGTCAATAGAAAACACCTTACCTTGACCTTACAATTAATTGATATGCCTTTAAAAATATTGTTGCTGTAACTTAGGATACTTACCTTTGAAGTATCACAAGGGCGCCAGATTGGGATTCCATTCAGATAATCGATGAATGTGCTGTTCTTCACAGTTTCGTAGTTAAAGTCCTTAGCATTCACCAGCTGGGATTTGCCATAACAACATGACGACAACGAATTTTTACAAGTAAATCCTCTCTGAATTTTCGGGTCGCCAATTCCTGGATAGGTATACCAGTTGTTGGAGGCACCTAGACTGCCGTCTGTTTTGGTCATTAAAGCACGAGTATACAGAGGCATATTTTTAGTATGATCGAAGCATACTCCGTAGGTTTCTAAGAAACCACCCATGTTGTAGCCCACTCGTATCAATTCGGACCTATCTGCTTTTTCGGAGCATTTAACATTGCTTTTAACAACAGAGAATTGGATACTGTTGGTGCATTGCAGGTCCGAAAGCTTATAATTTTTGCCATTTACCAAGAACGTATCCTCTTTAACACAAAATGCTTTTAATTCACTCTCCTTGGGGAAATTTCTGAAAGTATTTGACTCCTCTTTTTGGCTTGGACAGGACAGAGTGACTTTTTCATTTGTTTCCAATATTATATATTTATCTGTGAACTCCCATTTGGGCCAAGTTACTTCGTTAGTCAGTACGAATGGCATATGTTGAACATCTCGCAAGTTTCTAGGTGTCAAACATACTGTAACAAATAATTTAATTGCAAAATTAAAATGAGTAATTTGAATACATTCTCTTTTAAATTTCTATCAGATATGCATATAAAAAATTGTGTTCAACTTTCAGCAGTGAGTGCTCAGAAAAACTAATAACACCAGTCATTGAGGCAAACCAACCAGTGGAACAAGCCAGGTTCCGACCGGGATATTCAACTATGGACCATATCCACACACTAGACCAGGTAGTGGAAAAATACCTGGAATTTATTCAACCGCTCTACCTCACATATATCGATTACGTGAAATCGTTCGATTCAATTTCCCACGCAAGCTTCTGGCAAGCACTGATACAGCAAGATATTATACCAACTATCATCAAAGATATATGAAAAAAGTATAAGTAGAGTAAAACTAGACAGACTCGGACCAACAATCTACATACAAAGAGGAGTAAAGCACGCTGTCACCCAAATTATTCATAGCTGTACTCCAAAACGTCATGAGGGATCTAGATTGGAATACAAAAGAGATACTAATTGGTGCAGAGTTCCTAAGTAACCTACGCTTCGCGGATGACATCGCAATTTTCACGAACACTAAGACTTCAAAACAGTTGGAAAAGATGCTCGAAAAGTAAAACAGAGCCAGCCAAAGTGTTGGATTACAACTGAATAATTCGAAAACGAAATAAATGACTATCAAAAACCTAAAACGGTAAACGAGACACGCATACAGTACGTAGATGACTATATTTACCTTAGTAAGCTTTAATAGCTTTCAAAAGAACAAGACACGAAATCGAAACAGAACGTAGAATCAGCATTATCTGGAAGACATATTGGAGCTTCATAGGCCAGTGCTTTTAGCCTCTAAAAACGGTAAAAAGTGAATTAAATAATAGTAGGATGAAACCCATTGGAAAAGGAGGAGAATACAATAAAAATGATAGGAAAAATAAATTACGGGCGATCTGAGGTCGGGAAGTGGGGGGAGGGGGGGGGTTAAAGTTAAAAAAACGGTTTATCTCAATTTCCGGCAAAACTACAAGTCCTATGAAAAAAAGTTAAATGGCAAAGTTGTAGGTAATAAAAAGATCTACAACTTTTGTATTAACACTTTTTCACATAACCTCAAAATTTATGTGAAAAATTCAAAAAACCAAGTTTTTGGTTTTTTATTTTTATCTTTTACAATAATTAACTTTTTTTCACGAAATTTGGTGAAAACTTACCTTTTTATGTCCCAAACACACTGTAATTTATTTGATTTAAAATAATTATTTTTTCACCCTTATTTTGACTTAATATCGAAAAAACACCCTAATTTTCAATCGAAAATTCTCGTGTCAAAATATCACTTTTTTTTTAAAAGTCGATGGTCTTTTTGTTCGTTGAAATTTCTACTTTCAGATGGTATAAAAAAATATTTACATTGCTATGGAAAATGTTCTCAGAAAATATAAAGAAACGCTACGAAATAACAGGTAGTAAGGCCTAGACTGGCTTTTTTTTGCGTAGATGCCTATTTATTGCTATTTTAAGATAACTTATGTATCTGAGTGACCTACGGAACCTCGGACCTCTCTATGAAATACCTTTTAGCTCATCAAAAGGTATTTCATAGAGAAGTGGGGAGTTGCTAGAAGGATCTAGGCCTTGCTAACTGTTATTTCGTAGCGTTTCTTTATATTTTCTGAGAACATTTACCATAGCAATGTAAATATTTTTTTATACCATCTGAAAGTAGAGATTTCAAAGAACAAAAAGACTACCGACTTTTTAAAAAAAAGTGATATTTTGACGCGAGAATTTTCGATTGAAAATTAGGGTGTTTTTTCGATATTAAGTCAAAATAAGTGTGAAAAAATAATTATTTTAAATCAAATAAATTACAGTGTGTTTGGGACATAAAAAGGTAAGTTTTCACTAAATTTCGTGAAAAAAGATTAATTATTGTAAAAGATAAAAATAAAAAACCAAAAACTTGGTTTTTTGAATTTTTCACATACATTTTGAGGTTATGTGAAAAAAGTGTCAATCCCAAAGTTGTAGATCTTTTTATTACCTACAACTTTGCCATTCAACTTTTTTCCATAGGACTTGTAGTTTTGCCTGAAATTGAGATAAACCGTTTTTTTAACTTTAACCCCCCCCCCTCCCCCCACTTCCCCACCTCAGATCGCCCGTAATTTATTTTTCCTATCATTTTTATTGTATTCTCCTCCTTTTCCAATGGGTTTCATGCTACTATTATTTTTTTTGTTTTCAAAATTTATTGGCACTGGTCTATCAAGGAAATATTAAAGTGAAAACTACCACAAAAGCTGAAAAAGAAGGTCATAGAGTCTTGCTTGCTGCCGTGCCTATCATTTGATGCTCAAACTTGGATCTATACCAACAAAACAAAAAACAAATTGCGTTCTTGCCAACGTGCGAGAATGAGACCATAAGAAGGAGAACCAAAATAATCGTCGCAGCACAAGCCACTAAAAGATTAAAATGGAAATAAGCCAGGCACATTGCCCGGACTACAGACAACAGATGGACAAAAGGCGTCACCACATGGACAGATCCAAGCGGAAACAGAACACTGGGTCCGGGACCGCTGGGTCTACGAGACACATAAAACTGCCGGTACAGATTGAACTCAGAAGGCAAAAAATAGGAAAAGAAGGACCACGACTTCTTTAAAACTAAAAGCATTGTTATTTTATACTAGCTGCCCCGCGCAACTTCGTTCGCGTGGTATGCAACTCCTACCCAACTCCTACCCAACTCCTACCCAACTCCTACCCAACTCCTACCCAACTCCTACCCAACTCCTACCCAACTCCTACCCAACTCCTACCCAACTCCTACCCAACTCCTACCCAACTCCTACCCAACTCCTACCCAACTCCTACCCAACTCCTACCCAACTCCTACCCAACTCCTACCCAACTCCTACCCAACTCCTACCCAACTCCTACCCAACTCCTACCCAACTCCTATCCAACTCCTACCCAACTCCTACCCAACTCCTACCCAACTCCTACCCAACTCCTACCCAACTCCTACCCAACTCCTACCCAACTCCTACCCAACTCCTACCCAACTCCTACCCAACTCCTACCCAACTCCTACCCAACTCCTACCCAACTCCTACCCAACTCCTACCCAACTCCTACCCAACTCCTACCCAACTCCTACCCAACTCCTACCCAACTCCTACCCAACTCCTACCCAACTCCTACCCAACTCCTACCCAACTCCTACCCAACTCCTACCCAACTCCTACCCAACTCCTACCCAACTCCTACCCAACTCCTACCCAACTCCTACCCAACTCCTACCCAACTCCTACCCAACTCCTACCCAACTCCTACCCAACTCCTACCCAACTCCTACCCAACTCCTACCCAACTCCTACCCAACTCCTACCCAACTCCTACCCAACTCCTACCCAACTCCTACCTTTTTTTTTTATCCTATGTCCTTTTCCTGGTTCCAAGCTGCCTCCCCTCCAATTTTCAGCCAAATCGGTTTAGCCGATCTTGAGTTATAAGTGGTGTAACTAACACGACTTTCTTTTATATATATAGATATTCTACAGGTATGGAAATAAGGCTATATTATTATATGTTATGGCTGGCGCCTTATTTACAATAAATTCTGTTACTTTAAAACAGAAACATAGCAGATACTTGCCTGAAGAGCTGACGTCAAAGCTGTTCATTACTGATCCGTGTACATTACTGACGTTGCAGGTATAATGACCCCACTTATAGCCAATTCCTAATTCTGGTACCTCTTGGTCGGTTAATTCTTTACCGTTGAATGTCCATGTAATCTTAAAATATATAATAAGTTAAAATTTTCGAATGAATTAGTGTAATGCATATTTTACTGAATGAATATACGTGTAAAGACGATTATCATAAGGAGTCAAAAAGACTTCAAGACATATTTAAATTAATTATTTTAATATAATGCTACTACATAATTATATTTCATAAAATTAAGGATAATAACTAAAATAAAACTAGCAATTCATCAAGTAACTAAAACACGTCTGATGTAACGAAATCTAAAACATAACTGACACAATCTAGTTATATTCATTTTTGGACTTTAAATTATTGAATTGAAAATTGACTAACGCGAACTTCAAAAAGCATAGTTGGACTCATAGTTGGCTCACTATGAATGTAGCGAAAAGTAGAACTAATGCTTTCGTCTTGGTAATTGTGGATGATAGAATGATTGCGAAAATAATACAGGACACACGGATTATAAAGTAATCTCCGGCACCTATAAACACCTACAGCATCGCAGATCATTATCGCCTTTTTTTAAAGAATTATGTTAAGATCGGATTCCAGTGTACATACAGGATACAGTTAAATACTAATAGGTACTTTTACGTTGGTAATATTTATTATATATATATTATATTGGTTTCACCAAAAAATACATTCCAAGGTGCCATACGGCTAGCCTTCATTCCATTGGTCTGATTGATTGCTAGCCTTGTCTGACTATAACTTCAGCCATCACGTGCAATTGAACATTAACTTACTTTGGGGTCGGGCTTCGCTTCTGGCTTGGGGACACATTTCGACTTAATGTCTGTTACATCACCACGCCAGTTGTCTAGAGTATATGACTCGAATAGATCAGGTGGAGAACCGACGTCTACCACATAAGTGTGTGTTTGTACGTTTCCATGATCGTCGCTCACGTGACAAGTGTAGTTGCCGTCGTCACCATATGAAGCTGTGTTTATTTGTACAAATGTCTTATGTTTCATTTCGCCGAAATCCTAAAAATAAATAACACGAAATTAGGGGTTTTAATTTTTTTTTGCATTCGGACAACAAAGTTGGTATGTATTATTTTTTTGTATTTAGCAATTGATGTATACAGAATATAAGAATAAAAGTAATTTAGTTGGTAATTAAATTACTTTTATTAAATATTTGTAAATACACTTTGATACCATTCTAAGTTTGCTAAAAAAAAGTTGTGTAAAGTATAATTGGATTTTTGATGTAGAATTTCGTAGTAACAACTTGGATTCTGGGTTTGCGCCCGGTTTATGCCAATTGCCAACAAGCTATTTTATAGCTTATTTATTTATTTATTTGGGAAAACAAACAGTTACACAAAAGTTTCTTAATTAAAAATCCTTAGTATCTAAAGTCAGTAGTTTATGTGTAACTCACAACGTTATCCACATATTGCTTATTCAAATGTACTATATAAGAACTAAATAGGCATGCGAGTGAATTTACATTATGTTTAAGTAACCGTTATTTGAGTAGATTTAGTTGCTTAATTTTTGGATTAGAGTAGTTCGAAATTTATTGGATGAAAGCGAAAATATATCTATCTAGCTTGAATGTTATTACGTGAAATATAAAAACCAAGGCGAAATGTGGAAGTGTCGTCATTATAGCCTGCCTAACATTTTGATTAAAAATATGCGTGATGTTGTATTCAGAAAAGCGTATACTAGTAAAATGAGAACACTTACTTTGAACCATTTGATCGATTGAGACTTGGATTTATAAGCATCACATTCCAGTTTTCTAGTTTCACCCAGTAGCATGTATACGTAATGCTTAGTGCCTAAATTATCAAGTTTTTCTGCAAAATAAGATAAAAATTGAAATTAAATTAAATACGCGACATGCGAAGAAATTTCGCATATCTTAGTATCAGACCCGTGTTCTAGAATGATACTCAAACATAATCTTGTCATAAACATTTGGAGCCATTTGATTGGATGAATATTTGTAGTAGTAGGTACACACACTATATGAGGTTCAGTATACGTACCTACTGTAGAGGGAAGTAGGCTATGCGCTTGTTTCCAGTCGGATGTTGTTATTAATTAAGGTCACGTAGGTACAAGTTAACATCAAATAGATAGTTTTCTGCAAACTTAGAGCCACTTTTTTCCTCTATCAGAGATTAAACCTCCTGGTTAAATGATTTATTAAACGAATCACTTTGTATTTATTTTTGCCGGGGGTCAGGGGTAAAATAAACTCCCCCGCCTAACTTCTACATTCTATCAGTAGCGGATGTAGTGGTTAGCAGAGGGCGGTTATACTTAACTAATCAATGAATGAAGCGCAGTCGGTGTAAAGACCATTATTTTATACGTTTATTTATTAAAATTAAATTTAATATAAAAACCGGTGATGGGCGAGTCGGACTCATGCACCAAGGGTTCTGACCTTAATAAAGGTGCAATTATTTAGCTTTTTCCGACTAAGTGAAACCATAAGGGTTCCTTGTTGTACGGAACCCTGAAAAATCAATTGGCATAGTCTATTCAATTAAAAGCGTTGGGTACTTACCATGGATAGTAACTTTGAATGTTGAGCTAACTGAACCAATATCGTTTTTAGCTTCACACGTGTACGTTGAAGTGTCATTTAGTGTCGGATTCTTAATAACGAGATTTCCGTCCTCAATGTTGTATTTTGAATCTGAAAAAAAAAATTAAGAACATCCATTTAATAAACGCGAAAGAACATTCAGGTGCAATAGTGAATGTAATACACGAAGATTTAGTGAAAGGGACTATAATGATAACTTCGTAAATGTTTCCAAATAAATATGATTATGATGAAGCTAGCGTTGTATGCCTAACTTGATTATTCAAGCTGGGAATATTTCACGAGTAGAGAGTAATAGTGAAGTAAATAGAGTAAGGGTAGAAATAGGGGAAGACTCCGAAGAGTCATAAGTAGGTACTGGTGATCGCTTAGACCCCACAAAGAACTATGAGAAAAAAAACACAGTTGATCGCTAACCAACAAATAGGCAAGAGACCATACCAAAAAAAAACGTCTCAATAACTTACTAGGTGCAATCGTAGCGCCGTTTAGTTTCCATGTAGTAACGGGACGAGGAACACCGGTGACGTCACAAGGGACTCTCAAGGCTACATCTCCTTCCATTCCACTTATTGTTGTAGAATTTGAAGTTATTGTTGGTGGAGCTGTGGAGAAAATGTAGGTATAAATATCAGTAGGGGCTCTGGCTAAGAAAATAAAAAAAACATTGGGCAAACCTTAAATTGTGTATAGAATGGTTTTCTGTCAAATCCATATTTTAGGAAAAGAAGATTCAGTCATGCCTGGTTTGGGGCCAATATAAAATTGTTTTGTAAAAACACTTTTTTGGAAATGTTTGTTTTTTATCTTAAAATATTGTTTAAATAAAGTGTGACTTACATTCAACCACAAGTGTGGTGACGTGTTCAGCACTGCCGACGTCATTTTGTGCAACACACTTGTAGCGGCCCGAGTGTCTGTCCTCTGCACTTGTAATTTGCAGTACATTATCACGAGTTTTTACATTTGCACCTACATTTACAAACTCAGAACCAGAGTTGGCAATAAACCACGTTATTTTTGGTTTTGGTTCACCTTTAATGACCCTGAAAGAGCAAATAACTTACAAAAAATGTTAAATTTTCATTCTAACAAAAATTGGGAATTTAAAATCGATTATATTCGATTTGCTGACGTTGTTGTTACAGACTAATAAAACTAAAGGTACTTTATTCTGCAGATCATTAAACTTCGGAGTCAATCATAGTGCTCTTAAATTGAGGTGCAGTGAAATAATATTGTGTTTGCATTTAAAAATGGCTTAATAAAGCAGAAATGCATGAATTTCGTAATAAGCATCAAAATACTTACGTGCACTCAATAACAGCAGGCTGACCAAATCTAACGTTTCTAGCAGCAACTCCGGATAATTTAGGCATCTCTGAAATTATTGAGATTAATTAACGTAACTGTCTGACAATTATCCCTATGTTTTTCTGACCTTACTGAATTTTGAAGAAAATTTTTATGTTCTAGCATTTCGTCAGCAGCTTCGCGCTCGTGGGCTATACGAATTCAAATTACTTATTAAATGTCATTTCAGAGTTTCATACAAACTTTGCCCCTCTTTTTCACCGCTTTAGGGGTAGAATCTCGGAAAATCCTTTCTTATCGGATGCTTACGTCATACAAGAACACAACCTCCAAGTTTCAGGTCTCTACGATCAGCGGCTTAAGCTGTGCGTTCATCCATCAGTCATTCAGGACAAAGCATTTTATATGTATAGATCATGTTAAACAGACATCAATTAAGAAACAGGGCAGGAGGAAGATGATGTTACATATAATTTCAATTACTAAGACTATAATTTGAAACCTTAACGTGAGTACTCACGACGGATGTATGTTTTAAATGTCGCGCTGTCTGAACCAGCCTCGTTCGTTGCTTCGCATGTGTATGAGTTAGAGTCGCTCACGGTCGGATTTCTTATCACCAGCGCACCATCTTCTATGGAGTACTTGGCGTCTGAAAGACAAGAGGATGTCGTGAGTGAATGCGTATTAACAATTATAATAGAAGATCTGACAACTACCTATTTATTCTGTTTGTTGTTTTTTGGAACCCTCTCATATTGATTGTATCTTGGCAATAATCTACATAGCTGCAGTAACTCATACAAAGAAACTTGCTACGTTCACGTCTTTAATCGTTGTAAAGTATAGGGTTCAATCATATATGAAGTTACTTACTTGGAGTGATGGGGCGACCCTGCAATTTCCATGTGATGCTTGGCTTGGGAAGACCAGTTGCGACACAAGGAATCCTCAATAGTGCGTCGCCCTCAGTGGATTTATAATCGGTAGTAGTGCTTGACAATATCTTTGGCAGATCTGTAAATAAGTAAGCTTAGAGTTTGAATCGGTGACAAACTGAGGTCATAATGTATTTGCGTCATCTCCGTACCTTGTACCACTAGTGTGGCAACGTGCTCGGCGCTGCCGGCTTCGTTATGTGCTACACACTTGTAACGCCCTGCATGTTTGTTTTCCACCTTTGAAATGTGTAGAACTTGTTCGGAGCCGTGAAGTGGAATAACATTTTTTTGAGTATTATCCATATATTGCCAAGTAATTTTAGGTGTCGGTACGCCTTTGTAAGCCCTGAAGGTTTAATTCCGTGTAAAATATTTGTTAGTATAAACTTTCAAGATAATGTTACAAAAATTGTGGCATAAAAGACACTGGTTAATTATTTCCTATTTACATTAAAGCATAAATATAAAGCCAACTAAAGAATTATTTTTTTTTGCAGACAGGTCGCTGCGTCGGTGTTTTAAATTGTAACTGGTCTTCCATTTAGGCATTTTCGAGAAATGGAATGTGTTCATAAAAGTTTAAGCAGACTTACTTGCACTCTATGTTGACAGCGTTACCCAATATCGCTTTTTTGGAAACATCCCCTCTTAGTTTAGGAATCTCTGAAAAAATATAATCTCCATTAAAGATTATAATTTAAAAGGATGATATGAGACTATTGAGCTAAGAATGATTACTTCAATTTTAGCAGATTTTATTACGATGTCAGTTTTAATATTATATACTATTCCAAATTTTAACCAGGCTCAAGATAAACTTTTCTCATAAAATATTCTACTACAGCTACTAGCTATACTTACGACGAATGAATGTTGTGAATGTCTCGCTGACTGAACCAACGTCATTTTGCGCTATACATGTGTATGAATTAGTGTCATTTACATTAGGGTCTCTTATAACTAGCGTTCCATCTTTAATGGTATACTTTTTCTCTGAAACATAAGAGAAAATGTGGTTGGAATTACACTTGAGAGGTATAATCCAGGTCAATAACAAGCTGCTGCTTTTAGGGATAGAAAATTTATTAAATGACTCCTCCCGCTGTGGACGAAGTGGGAGTGAGTGTTTGACTTATTGACTAAAATTCATCAATGTCCTTTGCCCTTCGTGTTCCAGGCCTGCGGTATCTCTTTCGAACATTCCATGAAAACTATGGATAGGCATCGTGTTCATATAGTTTATACCGACTAGCTTTCGGATTCTTCCCACTTTTCAGCCCATGTCTTTATTAATAGTGAATAATTTAGTTCATACCTGGATTAAGAGTCACATTGTTTATCTTCCAAGTGATGGCAGGTTTCGGAACACCAGTAGCAACGCATGGAATACTTAATGACAAGTCCCCTTCAGTAGCAATATAGTCCTCTGATTTGCGAGAGTGAATTTTTGGTATATCTGTAATAACAAAAATATCACATATCTTAAGTAACTTAACTTTTAATAAAAGTTTGTTTTTAGCCTAGAACTCTCAAGGCTACATCTCTTTCTATTCCACTTACTGTTGTAGAATTTTAAGTTATTGTTGGCGGAGCTGTGATGAAAGGTATAATTATGTACCATATGCCAGTAGTAGCTCCAAGAAAATGAAAAATGGAATAAAATGACAATCCTAATAATTGTGTACAGAAACACTTTTCTATGAAATTCTTATTTTGTTATAACGTCAATACTGTTATACTCGTATTTGTATGTTAAAATATTGTTGAAATAAAGTGTGACTTACATTCAACCACAAGTGTGGTGACGTGTTCTGCACTGCCGACGTCATTTTGTGCAACACACTTGTAGCGGCCTGCGTGTCTGTCCTCTGCACTTGTAATTTGCAGTACATTATCACGAGTTATTACATTCGCACCTACATTTACAAACTCAGAACCAGAGTTGGCCATAAACCACGTTATTTTTGGTTTTGGTTCACCTTTAATGACCCTGAAAGAGCAATTTACTTACAAAAAATGATCAAACAATGCAAAGTAAAATTTTCGTGTTATCAAAAATTTGGTATTTTGTATTCGATTATATTCAATTTGCTGAGGTTGTTGTTACAGAGAGATATAACTAGAGGTGCTTTATTCTGCAGATTAGTTAGTTTAAATTCAAGTGCAGTTAAATATTCCTAATAACGTATAATATAAAAGAGTGTTGGCATTTAAAAATGGCTTA
This sequence comes from Pyrrhia umbra, assembly GCA_963891755.1. Taxonomy (NCBI): domain Eukaryota; kingdom Metazoa; phylum Arthropoda; class Insecta; order Lepidoptera; family Noctuidae; genus Pyrrhia; species Pyrrhia umbra. The sequence continues at coordinate 6,642,719 of OY982935.1, forward strand.
ATGAAGCAGAAATGCTTGAATTTCAGAAATATTAAAATACTCACTTGCACTCAACAACAGCAGGTTGGCCCAATCTAACGTTTATAGCAGCAACTCCGGCTAATTTAGGCATCTCTGAAATTAAAGAGAATAAATTAACGTCTACGACGTAGGACTGAATTTTGAAGAACAATATTATGTATTATGTTAAGCAGACATCAATTAAGAAACAGGGCAGGAGGAAGATGATGTTACATATAATTTCAATGACTAAGACTATAATTTGAAACATAAACGTGAGTACTCACGACGAATGTGTGTTTTGAATGTCGCGCTGTCTGAACCAGCCTCGTTCGTTGCTTCGCATGTGTATGAGTTAGAGTCGCGCACGGTCGGATTTCTTATTACCAGCGCACCGTCTTCTATGGAATACGTGGCGTCTGAAAGACAAGAGGATGTCGTGAATGAATCATCATCATCATCAGCCTATATTATTGTCCCACTGCTGGACATAGGCCTCTTCTTGTACAGAGAAGAAATTAGCATTGATCACCATGCTTGCTCAAGGCGGATTGGTGATTTCAGACTTTAAAGTCCAGGTTTCCTCACGATGGTTTCCTTGACCGTTAGTCAGTCGTGAGTGAATGCGTATTAACAATTATAATAGAAGATCAGACAACTACCTATTTTATTATGTTTATATACATTCAGTAACTCATATAAAATAAACTTGCTACACTCACTTCTTTAATCATTGTAAAGTTTGGGGTTCAATCATATATGAAGTTACTTACTTGGAGCGATTGGGCGACCCTGCAGTTTCCACGTGATGCTTGGTTTGGGAAGACCAGTTGCGACACAAGGAATCCTCAATAGTGCATCGCCCTCAGTGGATTTATAATCGGTAGTAGTGCTTGACAATATTTTTGGCAGATCTGTAAATAAGTAAGCTTAGAGTTTGAATCGGTGACAAACTGAGGTCATATGTATTTGCGTCATCTCCGTACCTTGTACCACTAGTGTGGTAACGTGCTCGGCGCTGCCGGCTTCGTTATGAGCTACACATTTGTAACGCCCCGCATGTTTGTTTTCCACTTTTGTGATCTGTAGAACTTGTTCGGAGCCGTGAAGTGGAATAATATTTTTTTGAGTATTATCCATATATTGCCAAGTAATTTTAGGTGTCGGTACGCCTTTGTAAGCCCTGAAGGTTTAATTCCGTGTAAAATATTTGTTAGTATAAACTTTCAAGATAATGTTACAAAAATTATGGCATAAAAGACACTGGTTAATTATTTCCTATTTACATTAAAGCATAAATATAAAGCCAACTAAAGATTTTTTTTTTTTTGCAGACAGGTCGTTGCGTCGGTGTTTTCAATTGTAACTGGTCTTCCATTTAGGCATTTTCGAGAAATGGAATGTGTTCATAAAAGTTTAAGCAGACTTACTTGCACTCTATGTTGATAGTGCTACCCAATATCGCTTTTTTGGAAACATCCCCTCTTAGTTTAGGAATCTCTGAAAAAATATAATCTCCATTAAAGATTATAATTTAAAAGGATGATATGAGACTATTGAGCTAAGAATGATTACTTCAATTTTAGCAGATTTTATTACGATGTCAGTTTTAATATTATATACTATTCCAAATTTTAACCAGGCTCAAGATAAACTTTTCTCATAAAATATTCTACTACAGCTACTAGCTATACTTACGACGAACGAATGTTGTGAATGTCTCGCTGACTGAACCAACGTCATTTTGCGCTATACATGTGTATGATTTAGTGTCATTTACATTAGGGTCTCTTATAACTAGCGTTCCATCTTTAATGGTATACTTTTTCTCTGAAACATAAGAGAAAAATGTGGTTGGAATTACACTTGAGAGGTATAATCCAGGTCAATAACAAGCTGCTGCTTTTAGGGATGGAAAATTTATCAAATGACTCCTCCCGCTATGGACAAAGTGGGAGGGAGTGTTTGAGTTACTGACTAAAATTCATCAATGTCCTTTGCCCTTCGTGTTCCAGGCCTGCGGTATCTCTTTCGAACATTCCATGAAAACTATGGATAGGCATCGTGTTCATATAGTTTCTTTCTTCCCACTTTTCAGTGTCTTTATTAATAGTGAATAATTTAGTTCATACCTGGATTAAGTGTCACATTGTTTATCTTCCAAGTGATGGCAGGTTTCGGAACACCAGTAACAACGCATGGAATACTTAATGACAAGTCCCCTTCAGTAGCAATATAGTCCTCTGATTTGCGAGAGTGAATTTTTGGTATATCTGTAATAACAAAAATATCACATATCTTAAGTAATCTAGAACAAGGTATATTTTTATTTAACTTTTAATAATAGTTTGTTTTTAGCCTAGAACTCTCAAGGCTACATCTCTTTCTATTTCACTTACTATTGTAGAATTTTAAGTTATTGTTGGCGGAGCTATGATGAAAGGTATAATTATGTACCATATGCCAGTAGTAGCTCCAAGAAAATGAAAAATGGAATAAAATAGCAATCCTAATAATTGTGCACAGAAACACTTTTCTATGAAATTCTTATTTTGTTATAACGTCAATACTGTTATACTCGTATTTGTATGTTAAAATATTGTTGAAATAAAGTTTGACTTACATTCAACCACAAGTGTGGTGACGTGTTCAGCACTGCCGACGTCATTTTGTGCAACACACTTGTAGCGGCCTGCGTGTCTGTCCTCTGCACTTGTAATTTGCAGTACATTATCACGAGTTTTTACATTCGCACCCACATTCACAAACTCAGAACCTGAGTTGGCCATAAACCACGTTATTTTTGGTTTCGGTTCACCTTTATTGACCCTGAAAGAGCAAGTTACTTTTACAAAAAAATATCAAACAATGCAAAGTAAAATTTTCGTGCTATCAAAAATTTGGTATTCGATTAAACGATTATATTCCATTTGCTGAGGTTGTTGTAACAGACTAATATATTTAAAGGTGCTTTATTCTACAGATCATCAAACTTCGGGGTCAATCATAGTAAATTTAAATTCAAATGCAGTGAAATATTCCTAATTACGTGCAATATAAAAGAGTGTTGGCATTTAAAAATGGCTTAATGAAGCGGAAAGGCTTCAATTTCATAATAAGTATCAAAATACTCACGTGCACTCAATAACAGCTGGTTGGCCCAATCTAACGTTTTTAGCAGCAACTCCGGATAATTTAGGCATCTCTGAAATTATTTTGAATAATTAAAGTCTACGACGTAGGACTGAATTTTAAAGAACATTATTATGTATTATGTTAAGCAGACATCAATTAAGAAACAGGGCAGGAGGAATATGATGTTACATATAATTTCAATTACTAAGACTATAATTTGAAATATTAACGTGAGTACTCACGACGAATGTGTGTTTTGAATGTCGCGCTGTCTGAACCAGCCTCGTTCGTTGCTTCGCATGTGTATGAGTTAGAGTCGCTCACGGTCGGATTTCTTATTACCAGCGCACCGTCTTCTATGGAATACGTGGCGTCTGAAAGACAAGAGGATGTCGTGGGTGAATGCGTGTTAACAATTATAATAGAAGATCTATCATCTACCTATTTAATTCTTTTTATATACATTCAGTGACTCATATGAAAGAAACTCACTTCTTTAATCGTTGTAGAGTTTAGGGTATAATCATATATGAAGTTACTTACTTGGGGTGATGGGGCGACCCTTCAACTTCCACGTGATGCTTGGCTTGGGAAGACCAGTTGCGACACAAGGAATCCTCAATAGTGCGTCCCCCTCAGTGGATTTATAATCGGTAGAAGTGCTTGACAATATTTTTGGCAGATCTGTAAATAGGCAAGGTAACCTTGACTTGATCTTATTGGCTTAGGGTTTGAAATGGTGACTTTAAACTGAAGTTTTATGTATTTGCGTCATCTCCGTACCTTGTACCACTAGTGTGGTGACGTGCTCAGCACTGCCGACTTTGTTATGAGCTACACATTTGTAACGCCCCGCGTGTTTGTTTTCCACCTTTGAAATGTGTAGAACTTGTTCGAAGCCGTGAAGTGGAATAACATTTTTTCCAGTGTTATCCATATGTTGCCAAGTAATTTTAGGTGCCGGTACACCTTTGTAAGCCCTGAAGGTTCAATTCCGTGTTACATATAAGTTAGTTTTAGAGATAATGTTGCAAAAAAAAAAATGGCATAAAAGACACAGGCTAATTACTTTCTATTTACATTAAAGCTTAAATATAAAGCCAACTAAAGAATTACTTTTTGGCAGACTTGCATCGGTGTTTTAAATTGTAACTGGTCTTCCAATTAGGCATTTTAAAATAAATGAAATGTGTTCATAAAAGTTTAAGCAGACTTACTTGCACTCTATGTTGACAGCGCTACCCAATACCACTTTTTTGGAAACATCCCCCATTAGTTTAGGAATCTCTGAAAACATATAATTTCCATTAAAGATTATAATTTAAAAGGATGACATGAGACGATTCGGCTAAGAATGTTTAGTAATATTATTAGATTTTATTACGATGTCAGTTATAATATTATTTTCTATTCCAAATTTTAACCAGGCTTAAGACAAGCTGTTCTCATAAAATATTCTTTTATAGCTACTAGCTATACTTACGATGAACGAATGTTGTGAATGTCTCGCTGACTGAACCGACGTCATTTTGCGCTATACATGTGTATGAATTAGTGTCATTTACGTTAGGATCTCTTATAATTAGCGTTCCATCTTTAATGGTATACTTCTTCCCTGAAACATAAGAGAAAATGTGCTTTGAATTACACTTGAAAGGCACAAATCCAGGTCAATAACAAGCTGCTGATTTTAGGAATGGAAAATTTATCAAATGACTCCTCCCAATGTGGACGAAGTGGGAGGGAGTGTTTGACTTACTGACTAAAATTCATCAATGTCCTTTGCCCTTCGTGTTCCAGGCCTGCGGTAACTCTTTCGAACATTCCATGGAAACTATTGATATAAACTGTGTTCATATAGTTTGTACCGACTAGCTTTCGGATTCATCCCACTTTTCAGCCCATGTCTTTATTAATAGTAAATAATTTAGTTCATACCTGGATTAAGAGTTAAATTGTTTATCTTCCAAGTGATGACAGGTTTCGGAACACCAGTAGCAACGCATGGAATACTTAATGTCACGTCCCCTTCAGTAGCAATATAATCCTCTGATCTGCGAGAGTGAATTTTTGGCACATCTGTAATAACAAAAATATCACATTTCTTATTATGTAATCTAGAACAACTTTAAAGACTACATCTCTTTCCATTACACTTACTGTTGTAGAATTTTAAATTTTTGTTGGATGGAGCTGTGATAAAAATATAATTATGTACCATATGTCAGCAGTAGCTCCGAGAAAATGAAAAAATGAATAAAATAGCAATCCTAATAATTGTGTACAGAAACACTTTTCTATGAAATTCTTATTTTGTTATAACGTCAATACTCGTATTTGTATGTTAAAATATTGTTGAAATAAAGTGTGACTTACATTCAACCACAAGTGTGGTGACGTGTTCAGCACTGCCGACGTCATTTTGTGCAACACACTTGTAGCGGCCTGCGTGTCTGTCCTCTGCACTTGTAATTTGCAGTACATTATCACGAGTTATTACATTCGCACCTACATTCACAAACTCAGAACCAGAGTTGGCCATAAACCACGTTATTTTTGGTTTCGGTTCACCTTTATTGACCCTGAAAGAGCAAGTTACTTACAAAAAAATATCAAACAATGCAAAGTAAAATTTTCGTGCTACCAAAAACTTGGTATTTTGTATTCGATTATATTCTATTTGCTGAGGTTGTTGTAACAGACTAATATAACTAGAGGTGCTATATTCTGCAGATCATCAAACTTCGGGGTCAATCATAGTTATTTTTAATCCAGGTGCAGTGAAATATTTCTAATTACTTGAAATATAAAAGAGTGATGGCATTTAAAAATGGCTTAAAGAAGCGGAAATGCTTCAATTTCATAATAAGTATCAAAATACTCACGTGCACTCAATAACAGCTGGTTGGCCCCATCTAACGTTTTTAGCAGCAACTCCGGATAATTTAGGCATCTCTGAAATTTTGAGAATGATCATCGTCTACGACGTAGGACTGAATTTTTAAGAACATTATTATGTATTATGTTAAGCAGACATCAATTAAGAAACAGGGCGGAAGGAAGATGATGTTACATTATAATTCCAATTACTAAGACTATAATTTGAAACATTAACGTGAGTACTCACGACAGATGTGTGTTTTAAATGTCGCGCTGTCTGAACCAGCCTCGTTCGTTGCTTCGCATGTGTATGAGTTAGAGTCGCGCACGGTCGGATTTTTTATTACCAGCGCACCGTCTTCTATAGAGTACGTGGCGTCTGAAAGACAAAAGGATGTCGTAAGTAAATCATTATCATCATCAGCCTATATATTGTCCCACTGCTGGGCACAGGCCTCTTTTCGTACAGAGAAAGAATGAGCATTGATCACCACGCTTGCTTAAGGCGGATTGGTGATTTCAGACTTTTAAGTCCAGGTTTCCTCACGATGTTTTCCTTCACTGTTAGTCAGTCGTGAGTGACAACATGTTAATAATTATAATAGAAGATCTGATAACTAACAATTTTATTCTGTTTATATACTTTCAGTAAATCATACGAAATAAACTTGCTACACTCACTTCTTTAACCGTTGTAAAGTTTAGTGTTCAATCAATATATTATGAAGTTACATACTTGGAGTGATGGGGCGACCTTGCAATTTCCACGTGATGCTTGGTTTGGGAAGACCAGTTGCGACACAAGGAATCCTCAATAGTGCGTCGCCCTCAGTGGATTTATAATCAGTAGTAGTACTTGACAATATTTTTGGCAGATCTGTAAATAAGTGGTAACATTGACTTGATCTTATTGGCTTAGAGTTTAAATCGGTGACAAACTGAGGTCATAATGTATTTGCGTCATCTTCGTACCTTGTACCACTAGTGTGGTGACGTGCTCGGCGCTGCCGGCTTCGTTATGTGCTACACACTTGTAACGCCCTGCATGTTTGTTTTCCACCTTTGAAATGTGTAGAACTTGTTCGGAGCCATGAAGTGGAATAATATTTTTTTGAGTATTATCCATATATTGCCAAGTAATTTTAGGTGTCGGTACGCCTTTGTAAGCCCTGGAGGTTTAATTCCGTGTAAAATATTTGTTAGTATAAACTTTCAAGATAATGTTGCAAAAATTATGGCATAAAAGCTGTGTCTTTTATGCCATCATTTTTTAATTACTTTCTATTTACATTAAACCATAAATATAAAGCCAACTAAAGAATATTTTTTTTTGCACACAGGTCGTTGCGTCGGTGTTTTAAATTGTAACTGGTCTTCCATTTAGGCATTTTCAAGAAATGGAATGTGTTCATAAAAGTTTAAGCAGACTTACTTGCACTCTATGTTGACAGCGCTACCCAATGCCGTTTTTTTGGAAAAATCCCCTCTTAGTTTAGGAATCTCTGAAAAAATATAATCTCCATTAAAGATTATAATTTAAAAGGATGACATGAGACGATTGAGCTAAGAATGATTACTTTAACATTATTCGATTTTATTGAGATATCAGTTGTAATATAATTTACTATTCCAAATTTTAACCAGGCTATAGACAAACTGTTCTCATAAAATATTCTGCTACAGCTACTAGCTATACTTACGACGAACAACTGTTTTGAATGTCTCGCTGATTGTACCGACGTCATTTTTCGCTATACAAGTGTACGAATTAGCGTCATCTACATTAGGATCTCTTATAACTAGCGTTCCATCTTTAATGGCATACTTCTTTCCTGAAACATAAGAGAAAATGTGGTTGAAATTACACTTGAGAAGTATAGTTTCAAGTCAATAACAAGCTGCTGCTTTTAGGGATGGAAAGTTATCAAATGTTCTCCTTCCGCTGTGGACGAAGTGGGAGGGAGTGTCAGACTTACTAACTAAAACACATGCATGTCCTTTATGTTCCGAGCCTGCGGTATCTCATTGAACATTCCATGGAAACTATGGATAGGCATCGCGTTCATAATAATATAGTTGATACCGACTAGCTTTCCGATTCTTTCCACTTTTCAGCCCATGTCTTTATTAATAGTAAATAATTTAGTTCATACCTGGATTAAGAGTTACATTGTTTATCTTCCAAGTGATGGCAGGTTTCGGAACACCAGTAGCAACGCATGGAATACTTAATGACAAGTCCCCTTCAGTAGCAATATAGTCCTCTGATCTGCGAGAGTGAATTTTTGGTACATCTGTAATGACAAAAATATCACATTTCTTATGTAATCTGGAACAAGATATATTTTTAAATTAAAGATTGAGAAAGATTGTTTGTTTTTAATTGGTTCAGTTCAAATATTTATGCATTTTTACGGTAAGTATGATTCAATTCCACATTAGGTTTGGTTTCAAATAAAATGAACACAAAATTCAAGTAAATATAACTAACTGACTACTAACTGTACAGAGTCAAAACAGAAGAATCCACCAAAGTATCACCATAATCAGATCAATGATTTAAACTTGTTTCGAGATTTTAATGTAAAATTATATTTCATGATTATTGAAATTACCTTGAATGGTCAATGTCGTGACGTGCTCATCTATGTCTACTCCATTCTCTGCCACACACTTGTATTGCCCTCCATGTTCGTCCCCCACATTCGTTATTCGCAAAACATTTCCAGTACTCGGTATAGGTGCAAACGCAATACCTGATTTGCCTCCAAAAAGCCACGTTATTTTTGGTGCAGGTACGCCATTCAAAACTCTGCGAGATTAATTTAATTAATTCATAATGAGTCGATTTAGGGCTAATCAGAAAATGTGTTCATTATCTAACAAATGAGCGTTTTATATCTATACACTTAGCTAAAATCTTATTAATTTATTATTATTATTTTTATCAGTCCTTTCATGTCCGCTCTCCTTCTAATAGCATATGCCTCCTTTTTTTGGCTTCTTTATACATTTATAACAAATGGCTATCCTCAATAACCTAGATAATGAGCTTGACTCACTCAGTGTTGCCAAATCATATAAATGCGCACCTGAGGCGTGCTTGCAGTATATCACTCACCCTAACAGAGGGTTAAAGATACTACATCTAAATATTCGGAGCATTCAAAAAAATTTTGATGAAATATCAGTTTTAATGAAACTTTTGGGCTTTCACTGTGACGTTATTGTCCTATCTGAGTGTTGGCTAAGCAAAATATCTCAACTACCTACTCTGGACGGTTTTACCTCTTACCAAACAAATAACACTTTTAATCAAAACGATGGATGTGCTATTTATATCAAATCTTCTATAAAACATTATGTAAAAGAACCCAATTTCGCCGATGCCAACTGTCTTATCTGTACCATAGAGTCTATCTCAATCATTGCTATTTATCGTTCTCCTTCTTATAGAAACATAACCAACTTCATTGATAGCTTGGATAAAATTCTCACACTCCCCACTCAATCTGTTGTCCTAATCGGCGATATCAATATTGACATCAAGAACGGCAACAATGACACCAACTCAGACGAGTATCTCACCTGTGCCGCTGCACATGGTCTACTTCCAGCACACCTGTATCCCACGCGTGTTTCAAACTGTCTTGACCATATTCTTCTAAAAACTAACTTTTCTGCCACAGCAATTGTCATTGAATCGTCCATCACAGACCATGAACCCTTATTACTATTCTTGCAAGCTAATAACAAGGATCGTAACCTCCCTCTTACCAAGTACAAATTAAATCGTGATGCCGCTATAGAAACCATAATAGGCTTTGACTGGTCCCCCATTCTAAACATGACAGATGCAGACAGTGCCTCCGAAGAGTTAGTAGGTAACCTCTCTACCATAATTAAGGCCAATACATACGAATATAAAATACCCAGAAAACATAGAACTCTTAAGCCCTGGATCACGCCTGGTCTGTTAAGGTGTATACGAAACCGTGACCGCATGCACGCCAAATTAAAAAAATGCAGTAATAACGAAATTTTGAGAATTACTTATAACCGCTACCGCAATTTCTGCAACTCATTATTAAGAAAACTCAAACGCGCGTATGAGAAAGAAGCATTTTCTAAAGCTAAAAATAATATAAAGGCAACCTGGGACGTAATCAAGAAGGTGGCTGATATTAGTTCTAATATCACTCCTCCAGTCGAACTGTTACATCTTTCTGATTCTCCACGCCTCTCACTTAACATAGTTAATGACTACTTTGCTGGTATCGGTAAAAATCTTGCATCTAAAATAAGCCCTATATCCCTTTCACCTACTGTTGTGTCCACAAATTCAAGTAGCTCTATGGTTCTCCTAGAAACCACAGAAATGGCCGTCGAAGGTATAATCTTAACCCTCAAGCCCGATTCCGCTACAGGCTGGGATGGCATCCCTTTAAACGTAATTAGGGCCACCAGGTCAGTGCTGGTCCCCATCATTACGCATGTATGCAATCTGGCCATTTCATCAGGTGTATTTCCAGCGGTCTTTAAACGAGCAGTGGTTCACCCTATTCATAAATCCGGACGCAGAGACGATGTCAACAATTACAGACCTATCTCGGTTCTTTCCGCCATGTCAAAGATCCTTGAACGAGTTTTAAACAAGAGTCTTCTCTCCTTCCTCAACGTCAATAATATTTTATCTCCTAACCAATTTGGTTTTCGTAGAGGAATGAGTACCGAGGGTGCCGTTTTAGCATTGACCGATCACGCTGTGAGGACTCTTGATAACAAACATAAATGTCTAGGCATCTTTATTGACTTATCTAAGGCCTTCGACACCGTCTCTGCGACTGAATTACTGAAAAAAATGGAGAGAATTGGAATCCGGGGTCTAGTGTTGGAAATTTTCCGAGACTACTTGAAGGGACGAACACAAGTCGTTAGAGTCGAACAAAACGAAAGCGATGAGTGTCCTATCACGTATGGTGTACCACAAGGTAGTATCCTGGGCCCTACACTTTTCCTGATATACATCAACGAGCTATGTCAGATAAAAATCAATAGCTGTAAAATAACTTCTTACGCAGATGACACCTCCCTATTAGTTGACGGAAAAGACTGGGCCCAATGCTATCATAACGCAGAAAAGGCGCTGACTTGTGTTATGGAATGGCTGCGTAACAATTTACTAACGGTGAACGTAAGTAAAACATCTTACATACCGTTCGCTATTAAATCAAATCTTAGTCCACCAGCATCCTATACTCTTAAAGCTCACTCATGCAGGTCCGCAAATTTCTGTGACTGCCCCACCATCGCTAAGTCACAAACTGTTAAATATTTAGGAGTACATATCGATCAACATCTAAACTGGCATAAACACCTCGACACACTTGTGAGCAGAACTCGTAAGCTGATTTACGTTTTCAAAAAACTACGTAATTCTGCTGATATGGACACACTAAAAGTCGTGTATTTTGCATTATGCCAATCGATTTTAGTGTACTGTATTCCAGTCTGGGGTGGTGCTACGGAAAACGTTTTCTTAAGACTAGAACGAGCGCAAAGAGCTGTATTGAAGATTCTTTTCTATCGTCCGCGGAGATATTCAACAGTACAGCTATATGCCGAATCAAAAGTTCTGACAGTGAGACAGTTGTATATTTTCCAGACCATGCTCCGCAAACACTCTGCGCGCCCACTGACAGAGCCTACTGGCAGAGTCAAACACACTGTCTTTCCCCAACAATCTTGTAAAACATCTTTCGCTAAAAGATGCTACTATATCAACAGTTCGAAAATTTACAACCAGCTTAACAAATTATTAAAATTTTTTCATTCCACTAAATATCAGTTTAAATCTGTCTTACGAGAATATCTTTTGAAACTCGACTATCGCAAAACGGAGAATCTTTTGATGGGAAGCTATCTCAATCTAAAGGATTGAATTTCATTATGGACTGTTAAAAAGTTAAAAATTTAAAATCCATATTTTAGTTGTTATATATTACGCTCACAATTCATTCATATATATAAACACACCCCCACTAATCCACACTCTCACCATCTATCACACACACCTACTACACAGAACCATTATTACTTTTTTGTTTTATTATTATTATTAATTTTTTTTTTTCTTTATTATGTTTCGGTTATCAATAATCTTTTGCCCTGGATTAGCTTACTTTGTTCTGTAACTTTTTTTATTTTTATTGTTATTATGGTCCTATCCAGGTAATTGTAATCGTATTGGCTTATTCGTATAGTATAATTTCGAAGGTGCACTGACTTCTAAGATACAGGTTTTTTCCTAGTTTAGAAGTCAGAGTCTTTATGTTCTGGCCACATAGCCATGATCCTAAAAATGTAAAAATTGTGATCCTTTTGGTATAATAAAGATTATTATTATTTCGTTTATTCATTTTTCACACATATTCATTAAATTTTTAAATATTTCTATACAAAATTTATAAAAAACATTTAAAAATATAAAAAACAGGGATCCACCGATATCGGGAACAGGGTCCAAGCTATCGGTGGTTAGGGCTCCAGAGACAGGAACCTCCTCACAATACGTGCAGTATCCAGGAGCACTGCCTTCTGAATCAGGCCCTTGATCCAGCCGCCTAACGAGAGCCTCCTGAGATGTTGGTCGAGGCTCTTGGCCATCAGGCCATTGGCCGTCACGACTATCGGCACAATGACTGCCGAGTCCACATTCCACATGTCGACAACCTCGTGCGCCAAGTCGAGATACTTTATTTGTTTTTCTTTCTCGGCTTTCACGAGATTCTCGTCATGGGGAATGGTGACATCGATGATCATTGTGCGGCGCGCTAATCGGTCTATCACCACTATGTCAGGCTTATTGGCTAGAATAGTCCTGTCAGTAATGATAGACCGATCCCAGTACAACGTGATATGGTCATTTTCGAGAACTGGGTCGGGCGCATACTTGTAGTATGGTACCTCAAGATCCACAAGTTTGTACTGCAAAGCAAGCTGCTGGTGGATGATCTTGGCCACTTGGTTGTGCCTGTGCAAGTATTCACCGTTAGCCAAACGAGAACAGCCAGAGATAATATGTCTGATAGACTCACCTGGACGGTGACATGCCCGACATATGTCAACCGTCCCGTCCTTCATGATATATCTCCGGTAGTTGTTCGTCAACATAACTTCGTCCATAATTGCGCAGACAAACCCTTCGGTTTCCCCGAACAGGTCGCCGAAACGTAGCCAAGATACGGACGCCATAAAGTCTACATCGGGCCCATGAAGAGCCCGGAAAAAGCGTCCGTGTAGCTCCTTGCCTTGCCATACCTCCTTGCGGTCATTGGTGGTAAGTACCACAGGTTTGCGCCAATTCTCTTTAGCCAGCGACAGCGGGGTGAGTCCCTTGTCCACTGCGACTACATCCTGATGCATACCCACGTCGGTTTTAAGAAAATATTCCCTGAGATTGCACACCTCACGGTTATGAAGGGTCTTAGCATTTAAATAGCCACGACCCCCGCACTTCCGTGGGATGTACAATCTCATCACCGATGATCGTGGGTGATGCATCCGATTTGCAGTCAACAGTGACCGAACTCTTCTGTCCAGGGCGTCAAGTTCAGACTGAGTCCACTTGAGTATGCCAAAGGAGTACATCAGGACTGGCATGACCCAACCGTTAAAGGCGCGGACCTTATTGCCACCTGATAAGGAACTTTTCAGAACCTTATTCAGGCGACCAAAGAACCGTTCCCGTAACGATTGTTTCACGTCAGCCGCGTTGATGCCTAACCCCTCCGACATACCCAGGTATTTGTAAGTATCAGTTGCGGAAAGTGATCTAAGGTTTATAGAATCTGAAAGTTGTAATCCCTCAGATTCTACAATCCCTCCTCGCTTTACATGCATAACTGCACATTTATCCACACCAAACTCCATCCTGATGGAGCTACTAAAAGTTTCAGTTACCTTTAGTAGCTTCATCAGTTGCAGTTTAGTAGGGGCAAATAGTTTCAAATCATCCATATAAAGCAAGTGGGATATAACCTGACCGCCTCTCCGCAAAGGATAGCCCAGCCTCGAACCCTCTAGTAGAGTGCTGAGAGGGTTCAAGGCTAAACAAAACCAAAGTGGACTCAAACTGTCACCCTGGAATATTCCCCGCTTAATTTTAATAGACTCGTCGTTCCCTTGAATCGTTCGACATCCTGGATAGCGAAGTACCGTCCTCCACTGCCCCATACATGACGCAAGGAAGGTGCGTAGAGTTGTATTTATTTTATACAGCTCCAGCACCCTCATGAGCCATGTATGAGGGACCGAGTCGTAGGCCTTCTTGTAATCTATCCAACATGTCGACAGATTCTTTCGGGATCGACGAACCTGCTGGCTTATGACCATATCGATGAGGAGCAGCTCCTTAGTGCCACGGGACCCATTCCTACATCCATTTTGAGAGACTGACATGATAGAGTGTTTGTCAATATGTGAATTTATTTTAGCTCTCAAAATAGATGTAAGAAGTTTATAGACCGTCGGTAAACAAGTGATCGGTCTATAATTCTTAGGTTCCGCGGCACTACCTGATTTATGGAGCAGGTGGGTAACTCCTGTAGTTAGGAACTGTGGTAGCGACCCGGCTTCTAAAGCTAACTGGAATTGCGATGCTAAACGAGGGTGTGAACTTTGTAGCCATTTAAGCCAGAAATTGTGCAGTCCGTCCGGTCCTGGTGACTTCCAATTTGGCAGTGGACGGACTGCACTGGCTACATCGGAGGAGGTGATGCTAACCTCCTCCATTTCTGTTATAAATTCACACTCTCGTTCAACATCACGCATCCAGTCACCTTCAGTGTGGCTGACGGGTGCCGACCAGATGTCGCGCCAAAATATACTAGTGGCGTCGTCATCTGGGCGGCACACGTCAGCCACAGTATGTTCAGGTCGCTCCCAAGCTCTGTATACCCACCTTTGGTCGCTCTGGAACATGCGATTCTGGGTATAACGTTCCACCCGTCGTTTATACCGACGAATACGGCTTGCCCATGCACAAACTTTTTGCTTCAGGAAGTCGATGCGCTCTGTGACATGTGACATATACTCACGAGGACTAATTCCAGTCCCCGTGAATGCCCGTCTCACAAAGCGCATCACCCTTGGTCGGGTATTACCCTCCCTGAAGCATAATAGTTTGCCGATGAGTACCCTGGCCCCCTCGACACGACGCTCAATCCTGCATTGCCAAGCTGGGATGGCTGGTTTTGGTCGTGTGGCTCTATCACTGTCAGAAAATTTGACATTCGCCACACGGCATGCCGCCACAGCCGCGCAATACATGATTGAGTGTGTATCGAAGAGGTCTTCGCTGTTTTCAAAGTATTTATCCAACAGCGAATCCAAAGTACACACCAGCGCCCTATTCCGCTTGTGCATAGGCAAGCGTGGTAGACGTGGTCTAAATTCGACAGGAGTGAACCTAAATTCCCGGATCGCATCTTCCAGGGCACTCCCCAGTTGGTCGTTGCACTGACTACTTACTGTTACAACCCTATCGTCCTCACCTTCATCACCGTGATTGGACCGCGGCGGGACTCCGACCGTAACAGACGGTGGAGCCGCGGTCTGTGATGAGGTCGATACCATAAGGTTGTTCAGCACCTCTGAGCGCAGCCTATCAAGCGCGGCGTCGTCCAATCTGTGATTGCGTTGGATAACGCGCACCTGATCCGAAAGTCGTTGGGCCGAGACGTTGACTGCTGGTTCAAGTACCTGAAACAAAGACAGCATCCTTTCACGGTACGCAGTGAGGTTAGCTCCCCCCTCTGTAGACCCGTAATATGCGCGCATGACATTCTCATTCATATTCTGAGTCCATTTCATGCGCTGCACACAACCACCGACAGCGGGGACCCTGCTCAGGGCCGGTTGGCCCCTGGATCCCAAACTTCTCGGTGGCCGGCCTCTCCCCTGCCGACGCACAGGTGTTGGCGACGTCGGCGGGGAAAAATACTCGTCGCTCGAGCTCGACGCAACTGCAGTCGCCGGTGTCACGGGTGATCCGGGGTCCGGCGGCGGCGAGGCGGAGCTGAGCGACGACTCCGGGGGTGGTGGGCGTGCGCGACAGCTTGCGGCTCTGTTTCTTGTCAACATAATTTCATTCCATGATAATTTTTCTTAGTATTTTACAATCTGAGTGACATTTGTCAGTTTTACACTTTTTCTTCTTTTCTTTTTCATGATTTTGTAGCGAGCGTTTTATGTAGATATTTTAAGTGTTGTTATTATTTATATTCTGGACGGTTTAGTTGAGCGTAAGAACTGGTAATAAAATTTAATATTTAATTTTATTGAAAGGAACAAAAAAATATGTTGACGTTTTATGAGTGTTGCCAGGTTATTATTATTATTATTATTATAACATCAAGCATCTTTTCTTAGTCGATAAAGTAGAAATACAAATCCAGTCTCCTAATAAGAATAACTCAACAACCCTTTGCTCGGGATTCGAACCCACGACATCATACTCAGTAGGTGTGCTGGCATACATGAATTCAATCTATTCAAACTATAAGTTATGTAATATGTTGAAGAAATTATTTTAGTTTTTTATTAATAGAGATTTTTTCGTTATGTTTTTTTCTTCTACATAATGCAAATAATACTCTAGGTACCTATTTAGACCTACAAAAATATGTCGAGCTTCTCAAGGTTTTAGTAAGTACTTACTTGCATTCTAAGACTGCAATTTTGCCCTTGGTAACTTTTATGTTAGGTTTTCCCACCAATCTTGGAGCGGCTACAATAATTAAAAGATGAATAAAAAAAACCGAAATAAATAGGTTTACGTGAGCATCATTTTTTTGTATGAATAAGGCAAGAATATTTACCTAAACCATCGATTATAATACGTGTATGGAATCTTTTTTCCATACCCTTCTGGTTTTTCAAGAAAGCCTTACAGAAGTAATAACCATCTAGGTCCAAATCCATTTTTCTTATTCTTAATTGTGTTTGTCTTGCAGATACCAAATACTTGTTAGATGTTTGTATCTCTCTGGATATTCCTGTGACGTCGTTGCGGTAGTACCAATGGATCTCCATCGGAAACTTGGATCTGATGTCACACGTGATGGTGCTTTCTGAACCGTACACTACTCTTGTTGTTTCTATTAATTATAAAAGCAAGGTCATTAGTACTACAGACAAGCGGGAACGAATCTTTAGTATTATAAAAGCAAAAGCATATCTGTCTGTTAGGTTTTAACGGTTAATCACAAAACCCAATTAGATAAAACTTGGTATGGAAATAAATAGTAACGAAAATATAGATCATTTTGTTAACCTGATACACAAAAAATCATAGGACAATCAAAGGATTGTATCATATATTTGTGTAGAAGGATGTGCTTCTCGCATTTTATTGGTAAGCTGTTTGTTTAAACTTACGTGATGGTACTTGTTTCACATCAAATGGATCTTTAACCGTAACAATTGCAGAGGCCGAAGCTTTTCCTTCTTCGTTCACAGCATAACAAATATATTCATCATCTTTAGACGCGTATATTTTTATATAGCTTACATATTCATAAGGAACGTCTTTACGTGCCATCTAAAAAAATGGATGAAATTTGAAACCTATCTGGTAATGTATAAAATGCAAAGTAAAATATTTTTCCCTCCTTACATACAGGCAAACACGGATATTATTTTCATATCAATATCACATATGTTGACTTTCAATCTCATCACACTTAATAGTTCAATATAATGTCCATATTTACATGCTTAAAACTACTCAAGGCCAAAGATTTAAAACTACTACTACTAATACATCATAAATATGCTAAAACTATAATTATAAAATACAATAAAAAAGGAAAAAAAAACACCTCAGGGTGTCAAAATATTCTTCCACATCGATTTCATCTGGATCTGGGATCTGCTTGTCCCAATACTAACAGTTTTGCCCGGTTACCCCTCCTCTCAGAGACAATGGGATGGGCCATGGCGCTTCGGTGTCACTGCGGCCAAGCTGTCTACAGCCTCGGACATCATGGTATATCGTGCAGCAGAAGTGCTGGTCGCATTTCACGGTACGCAAGCATTAACGACATTATTCGTTGTGCTCTTTCTACTGCCGGCGTACAAGCCATGTCAGAGCCTAATGGTCTGGTAAGTGACGATGGGAAGAGACCAGATGGTATGACGTTGTTGCCATGGAAGATGGGTTAGCCCTAGTATGGGACGCAACTTGCGTCAACACCCTTGTACCATGTCATTCTTCAAGCACGGCGGGTTGCAGAGACCAACGAATGGCGCAAATATTCTTATAGGTTTTAGCCATTTGGGGTCGAAACACTTGGGTCATGAGGTACGAGTTCGTATGTCCTCTTCAAGAAAATATCGAAAATACTGGTCGAGTCTTCGCGAGACCTATTTTGACGCTTAACCTTGAGGTGTTTTTTTTCTATTTTATAGTTTTTCATAAATATTATGTAGTAGTAGTAGTAGTTTTAAATCTACGACCTTAAGTAGTTTTAAGCATGTAAAAATGGATATTATAATTATTTTGTATTCAATTCAATAAATCAATTAAAATTATAATAGTTGGCAATAATTTTGTTTCTATTTGTTGCAATTTTGTAATTAGGTACATTTTATTTAAAAGAATAAATATGCAACTTCAGGTCTCGCGTAATATGTAAATACGCCATGAAGTAATACAAGAGATTTTCTCTAGGATGAAGACGACACGAGTCTGTGAGCGTCAATAGATTTTATTATTATCAAAATTTATAAAAATATATTTCTTACCGATGATGACAACGTAGTTCCTTTGCTATTAACCCACGTGATTTTGGGTTCCGGGTATGCCTCAATTTTACAAGTTAACTTAACCTCATCGTTATATTCATAGCGTAACGACCTGCCTTCTACTATAACGGCAGTCGGTGGTCCTGCAAAGGTTATTTTGTTTATTATTAAATTTCAAAATGTCGTTATCTATTTATCTGCCAGCTACAAAATATAAAAATTCAAGTCAGTAAAAGGTTACACTAGTATTATCAATATGTATAAAAATCCATAGCCATAGCCATATTTCGTTGTAATTTTATAACTCAAGAACGGGCTCACCTATCCAAACCAAATGTTTAGGCTATGTTTGGACTATTTAGTAGATGGTTTATGTGAAGTTTGCAAAAAATCGGTCGAGCGGTTCATCTTTAATTTGAATTCATATAACTCACGCGGGCGAAGCCGCTGGCGGAAAGCTAGTATGACTGAATGTGAATAAAGTATAAATTTCGTGAAGTTTGAAGATGGTCACAAACGAATAAAAATCAATGGTCATGCATTAATCCCGCATAAATTCGAAAAAGAGCCATCGATTTTTATGACTATTTTATGTCTGTCGGGTTCAATCCAATTCAAATAATTTATTTCAATTAGGCCTAAAGGTGGGTACACTAGGCGAACCAAGCATAAGCCGAACATAATTCGTCTACTGTGAACCGACTTACAAGCCTCGATCAGTACCAACGAGAAGCCGAGAATGGCTCCGCTCATGCTCGGCTCGTGCTTAGCTCGTGCTCGGCTCGCCTAGAGCAGACGCACCTTAATAACTAGCACTTTTGAAAGTCGAGAAAAAAAAAGAATTTAGTTGCCCATTCTAAAAAGTAGTTTCCTATGGAGAAGAACGGGCAGGAAACTCCATGGTTGCTCTTTTAAAATAAGTTTTAACAATTCTCATGTACACATTGTACACATATAATAATTATATGTGAAGATCTTGTAGAATCAAAATTGGAAAAATTGTTAAGGTAAGAAATCTATTTGATAGCTTTAGAGTATTCACATTTGCAATTCCGTTAGTTTAAGAAAGGTTTAATAAAGGTTTCAAAATTTGCAATCAATTTGATATTGTCAAGGTTGTATACCTATGGCTCTTATGGAGCAGGACCAGGATGTTTATCTTGAGTGTAATCTTCTAGTTAATAATAATGCTTGCTTACAGAGTGTGGCTTTTAAATGAGTTTTAAATTTATCTCATTTAAAATTATCTGGTATTTTATTATAACGTTTAACACAGTATCCCAATGGAAGATGTATGAACTTTAGATAGTCTCAACTGTGGTAGAGCTAGTTTGTGTTTATTTCTAGTACCTATTGTAATTAAGTCTATTACATACTTTATCAAATAAATGTAGGTTTTTTTCTTTTGAGATTTGCGACGACGGAAGTTATATTATGGTATGATAAATATGGATTCAATGTCAGCAGCTGGTCCCCACAGAAAAATACCGTAAGACACAATGCTGCGCAAGTAACTTAAATGAACCAGACTTGCTATATCCACATCCGTTAGCTGCTTGACTTTTCTTACAGCATAAGTGGCTGAGCTTAGACGACCCGCTAGAGATGTTATGTGAGGTCCCCACTGCAATTTATCGTCTCGAGTCATTCCGAGAAAAACTGTCTGATTAATATTCTACTTTTTCAACATTCAGTAATGTCACATTCGCGACTTTTTACATTTGGAAAAGAAAATCGAATGCATTTATTTTTTTTCTCATTAAGAACTAAGTTATTTGCATTGAACCAATGTTGGAACTGAAGAATGGAGATATTTCCGTCGTCAAGATTACGTCTATGTTGATGTACCTACATCACTTATTTTTAACATAGATCAAAATAGACGTTGTTGTTGTTTGCAGGTGCAAACAACACCATCTTTGGTTGATTTTCAAATAAATGGACCAATTTGTTATTGTTTACTAAAAAGAGGAACGGACCTTATATTGAACCTTATGGAACACCCATTTTTATCTACGAGCCCAGTAAATTTAAGCCGTTTACCTGAACTTTAAGGTGCCTGTCATTTAGGTACGACCTTTTTAAATCGAGGGATGGATTTTTTATTTCGTAATGCTCCAATTTCGGCAAAAGTGTTTCTTGATTTATGCGATCGAACGCTTTTGAGAGGTCGCAGAAGATTTCAATAGAATCTCATGCGTTCGAAATGTGATTAGTCATTTTGTTCCGCGAGTCAGAATAGAATTATTACTCCCTTTGCTAGTTTGAAATGGACGCTTAAAATTGAGTTAGTAGGTTAAATTCGCCAGTAAATATATGGAGAGTAGCCAGAAAAAATTATATTGCACAAGCGCTTGCGCTCCACAGGCGCATTCTCTATTCCCTCACTCTCATAGTCCGATGGGTCGGCATTCCGACACACCCGGGGAGAGCTCAGCGCAGGACCGACAGCTTTACGTGCTCATTGAGGCACGGAGAGGTCTCGCTTTGTTCGAAAAATGGTCATCCATCAGTCAACTTGCTAATCTATCGATCTGCAAGACCGTTACATAGCATCGAGCCCCTCATGTCAAATCATAGATTCTGTTTTATTATTTATTTACTAGCAGCCCGTCCCGGCTTCGCACGGGTAGCCTATGCTACTCAAGATGAATGTAGATTTCCAATGGTGAAAGATTTTTTGAAATCGGCACAGTAATTTTTGAGTTTATTCATTACAAATATACACACAAAAATACAAATCTTTCCTCTTTATAATAAGTAGTGTAGATATCAATTCTTTATCATAAATTATTTCAATCGAAATAATATTATATTTTGGATAATCAAACCGAACTTACTTCTTGGCTGTGGTATAGATGTGACGGGGAGTTTGGCGAATCTTCTTATAGGCTTGCCTGTATTTTTTATAATACCATTCACCTGAAATGTCCAAAGAGTTTGTAAGGTTATTACAGTAGATATGTCTCTACAAAATAAGCTGTTACTAAGACGAAGTCTACACGCTAATTCTGTCGTCAGTTCAGTCTGGGACCTTGGTCACGTATAGACTGATAGCTGAATGATGGATTGATAGGTAGTATTAGACGGTAAGTCAGACTGACGATCAGTCCAACCGAAAACTTCTACGCGTTAGCACGCATTCGCATTAGGTATGGATTTTAATTAGAAAAAAGCTTGTATTGCTATTATATTAGCCCTGTCTACGACGAATCATAGAAAAAGAAAACGGTGGTGTAAAAAGTAGAAAGAAAGAATAATAGGTAAAACTTCCAAAGTAAGAATAAATTCTTACTCCGGGGACAATGGTTGTGAAGGAGACGTCGGGGGAGGCGGGAGAGACGGTGCAGGCGACGACACGGCATGCAACCATTGCTGTCTAAGTGGAGACTGATATCAGACTGACGGGTATTAAACACACGTTTAGTCTAGCGTCAGTCTCACCAGACTAACAAATATTATTAAAATATTTAAATAACCATTCTGGACTATCAATCCATCAGTCTGCGCATATACAGTCAGTTTCCCGTAATCAATCATGGACTAAACTGACGCCAGAATGAGCGTGCATGTTACGTTCACTCAAATCTACAAATTATGGGAAAATCGGGAACAAAGTTTCAGTTTAGGTCATCAGTTTTAGGGTTTAAAAGGCCACACAAAAAATATATGTTTCAAGTTGATAGACACCTTACGATTGAGCCTTAATTGTATTTAGTGACTTATGATACAAGTGGCCTTGAAAGGCTAGATTGCTATAGATATGCTTATTTATTATCGGCATTTCAATTGCTTCTCTCTTCTGATTTGCTTCATGAATGAGATTTGAGAAACAGATAGATCACTACTTACGGCCACTTTAAACATTTGTGATGGTGCCACAAACTGCTCCGAAACGTAAAAATCTTTCGAAACCTCTTTTAAAGGCAGCTCTTTGATAACATTCTCATCCATTTGTAAAATGTTCGCAGATACAATTTGAACTGAATGATCTTCATCGGTAACGGATGCAGACAAGTAGACCTTGGTATCTGAAAATATGGAAACAAGTATTTTATCTTTATAGAAGATTTTAAGGTGTCATCCAAGATTGATCTTCTTATGTTAGGCAAATATAGTGTAGGACACCCTTCGGCTAAGCTAGCTAAGTTTGCAGGCAGAAGTTGGATAGTTCAAGTTGAGGATTAGGCGATTTGCCATATGTTAGGCCTCCGTCCAACAGTGGACCAATAATAAATAGGATGATAATAATGATCCAATATGGCGAAAATACCGAAATAACGGTGATATAATATTTAATAACTTACCAGCTATAGGCTGAGGTGATGCATCGATTGATGACATGGGTTTTGACTCAGAAAAGCCAAGGCTGAAGAGGAAATTGGTCCTGCCAATGATGATAATAGATGTGTTCGAATAACTACCCACAGTAGCCACGTATGAGCCAGTGTTACTTAACTTTACTACCTGAAACATTTTTTTGTAAACTTGTATATATTTCATGCGTAAGATTAACTTCATCTTTTCTTTGCTCATTAATTGGTGCATACGACACATCGATATACGCTGCACGGCCGCTCCATATTTGAATTTAAACTTTTTTTATCTTTCGTGCAACTGTCATAAGTGTCATTTTTTTCATGTTAGTTCTAATAATTCTCATTTTTCATTTTGTATTTATTGGTGATTTTTAGGGTTCCGTAGTCGACAAGATATAGTTATAGATGTCTGTCTGTCTGTCCGCGGCATAGCTCAGAGGTTCTTGGTACTAGAAAGCTGAAATTTAGTTTAAACATGATATTGAACACGCCGACAAAGTGGTAAAATTAAATTATGAAAAATATATTTTTAGGGTAGTTCCCAAACATGTATAGCGAGGAAAAATATTTTTTTCTTGCGTATCCCTTTCAGTCATTATTTTTTCTGCATTTGCGAAATATCTAGCTTTTAAGTACAATTTTTGTTCGCTACGAGCGTCCCCCCTTTAACTTATGAATGGAAATTCCTTAGAAATGTGAAAAAAAATCATAAATGTAGCACATATAATGAACTTACAAGGAAAACTATTATAGCTAAGTGTAGGCTTAAACGTTATAGTCGTTAGTAGGTTCGTTCGTTTGTAGGTTATAGTCGACTAACTGAGACCTACTACGGAACCCTATTGCGCGTGGTCCGACACGCATCTGTTTTATATTAATTTAACTTTGTTGTGTTTTTTCTTGTATTGTGTCTTATTTTTGGCACTTAATAAATATTTTCTCTAATTATCTACCTTTTTATAGTTTTATGTTACCCATAACTTAAAGCTTAAAAATCTTTCAGTGAAGCGAAATGTCAATACAAATTAAACCATTCGATGTCAGTGGTTAACCTTTTTGACAATACATTATTTGGTTTGATCGGACACAATTTAGTGCCATATTGTAGGTTTTCATAGGGTACATTTCATTGGGGTCAATATTTCGACTTACCCTTGCATGCGTTAAGTTCTGCATTAAGTTCTCTAAATGTTTTGAGGGTCCAGTTATATGCAAACCAACATTTTTACCAGATACGGAGATGATGGCGTAGTCAGTGCGGTCGTCTATTGTGAACTGCGATCAACAATATTAATAAATATCTCACTTTTTCAAAACTGTATCTTTGATAATTTACAAGGTTTATTTTTCTTGAATTGAATAATTTTAAATACTTACTGGAATATTTTTATAAGCATTAGCTTCTATTGTCGCCGTTACAATGACACTTTTATCGCCTTTTATGATTTCTTTTATTGGCCGGAGCACCTGAAATAGATAAGAAAATAATTCAGTAACTGCTCATACTATCCTTACTAATATTATAAATGCGAAAGTAACTCTGTCTGTCTGTCTGTTTGTCTATTACGCTTTCACGCCAAAACTACTGGACCGATATAAATGAAATTTGGTACAGAGATAGAATAGACCCTGAGGAACAACATAGCCCATAGGCTACTTTTTACCCGGGTGCGCTAAGTAGTTCCCTCGGAATGCGGGTGAAACCGCGGGAAACAGCTAGTATTATATATTTATTCTTCTTTAATATAATAAAAAAGGCATATAGCTAAAAACAGAGTCAAGATGGCGATGATCAGGGGTCGTACCACCACGTGTTTTATGTTTGTCATTGGTATTAATTGCACCTACGGCACATATCAAGCTGCGGATTATTGATTATTGTGTGCACCTTACTTTTTGGAGATTTATTTTGTTGAGTTATTCACTATGAATCACCTAACTGAAAGCACAATTATTTTTTTTGCGTGAACAAAACATTTCAATAAGTGAAATTGCAAGCTATTGAAAGATCGGTAAGCAATGAAATATTTTATTTTAATTACCTAAGTATTGTATCTTTATGAAAGTGGTTATTTTTCAATAGTTTACAGTGGAGAACTGTGCAGTTATGGTTAGATGGTAATCCACCGGTTTGCAGACTTGAGACACATATCGTCGGCCTGGCCCACAGCTATACGGGTGCCATACCGTATCATACCGTGGAATATGGTGGCCGTGCATATGGCTTATTTCTATGGCTATTCGGTCTACGGCGACTACACATGTAGTTAGTCTTCAAATTGTCCGACCAGCAAAGAAAATGTTACTAATGTCTGACCTTCAACGACGAAATATTACGTTTTGCGAGGGAATGTTTGGACTTTGATTTGTGTAATAAAATAGTTATATTTAGTGATGAAAAATGTTTTAAGTATGATAAGGAAGGACGCGCAAATTTTGTGGAGAAATCCTTATGAGCGTTATAATGATAAAATATACTGACGACAGTGCGACAGGAACAGTGACTTACTGATAGACAGGGACAGTGAACCGAAAAGTTATTAATATTTTATATTCATACGTTAAACTTATTTTATATAGAATCTATATACCAAGTCACTTATGGAGTAATTGTTAGTAAGATAATAAATTATGATCCCTACTGACGAATACTGTTAATTGCAGTTCTAAAGCATGCTAACTTATTCTCAAAACATGCAGGGTATAATATAATATCTAAAAACGTAACGAAAGCCCGATGATGAACTTACATGAATTGAATTTTTTTGAAAATTAATATTTCCATACTAAATATAAATAGGACTTACTGATAAGCTAAACAATGAATTAAACCAATAAATTTTAAATATATCATTAAAACATACAAAAAATTTGAGACGTTGGATTCGATCTTACGGTGCTAACACGGCGTAAGCTATTATTTACGCTCGACTATTGCACCACGGAGAGGATTGTTATGATAGTTAAAATTTATGATTTATATTGTATAATTACAGTATTTAATAATGAAAAGAAGTTGCAAGTGTGTGCGAGGACCACGAGTTATTGGGAAACAAACCCAAATAAGTAGGCAAAGTAAACTGCATAACATTTTTTATATTATAAAAAAAATATATAAATTTATTTATAAAAAGTACATTATACATGCGAAGGTTGGTTTATTGTCACGCAAAGACTGATTGGATTTCGATGAAATTTAGTACACACATCGTTTATAATCTGAACAAATACATAGGATAAATTTTATCCAGCACCCAATAGTAAGTCCACGCAAACGAAGTCGTGGACAGAAGCTAGTTCTTTAAAATATGATCAAGAATGTTTTTCTTGTTATAAAATTGTATACACATCGTTTATAACCTGAACTAAAACATAGGATACGGTTTAACCAGGACCTAATAGTTACTCATGCAAACGAAGTTGTGGGCAGAAGCTAGTTATTTAGTCAATCAATCAATAATAATTTTCTTTATAAAATAGAAGAAGTGTTCTGTTTACCTGAGAAACTTCATTTTTATCAACGTAGAACGCAAGTCCTGAGCACGCCTCCGCTATTTTGAAGTAAACATTCCAAGACTCAGGGTGTTTTTTGTTGTAAAATCCATAACAGTGTCCAGTTAGTACGAACACTATCTGAAAATAGAGTAAAGAATCTAATTTAAAAAAATAATCCAATAAAGAATATGGTTTATTTTCCGATTGCTCATTTAATGAATATAAAAAAATTAACATTAATTGTAGCAGACCGATGATTTATAAACGGCCATTTTGGCGTGCTCATCGTGTCGTCAGTCTACAATGACAATCATAAGTTAGTAAACAAGTTTAAAAACGTTAATTCTTGAAAAAAAAAAGATTTAAATATATGAGCTATAGCTCATGCGATTCGGAATAACGTCTAGAAAAATGTATCAATTATGCATTTTTGCATTGCATTTTTAATTCAAATTCGTATAGCCTACGTGGGCGAAGCCGCTGGCGGAACGCTAGTCTACTTTAGACGCGCTCACTTCCGATGTTCGGAACGGATGTACTTATCTAAATTAATATTCTTGTTCGGACAGTACCTGAATCTGTTTCCTCTGACAGAGATCTATGACACGACCACCGTCAGCATAGTCTCGTGCCGGTGCATCAGTGAATACGTACATATATGAATCACGATTACTTCTCTCCAGTGCAAGTAACAACCCATTCATCGATGGCTCCCAACAGTCCACGTTATGATCATTGTGAACGTCAACTTGGTCTAGTATATTTTTATAGAGGTCGCGATCTCTTGTCTCAACTCTCACTTCAGCATCTGAAGATAATTGTGGAGAAACTTGAACACCTATTTTTTTTTTTTTATGGGCGGTCATTTTTTGTCCAGATTTCATTATAATTCTAAAATTAAAAGACATACAAGAAAACCAATAATTATAATTAGCATGTAAAAATCAAAACCTTTCATAATATCATACTCCACATGACCTACTAACTATACTTTGAAATTTTAAACACTAACTTCCCCCCACTTTTTTCATAAAAGCATTATGATATGATTTTTCATTTGCAATACGCATGACCAATCGTTTTTAATAACTGTGTATTTCAAGTCGATAGCATGAGTAATTACTAAAATAATCAGCTGTGCCAGACGGACAGGCAGATAGAGGAAGCGAAACCATAAGGGTTTCTTTTTGCCATTTTTGGTACCGAACCTTAAAAAGAAAACGAAATGTTAAGGAAGTTAATTAGTGATATTAAGCTTCCTATTACAGAAAGATACTCAAGTATAAATTTCGTATTAAGCTTAAGCATATATATGAAGCCATTTCATTGGTATATAGAATCTAATTGATACATCAATTACTTCTGCCGAGCGCGCACGCCTGCTAGCTGTGGGTGCATGGGAGTCGAGGCTTTGGCTTCTAGCACTTCCGTCATCAAACATAGGCACCATGTTTAATGAAACTACTTTCCGCCTTGCTGTTTGCCTGCGTCTGGGTGCGCCATGCTGCTCTCCTCATCGCTGCCACTGTGGCGAAGCTGTCAACAGCCTCAGTCACCACGGCCTGTCATGCAGCCGAAGCGCGGGCCGCATAGCGCGGCATGCGAATATAAATGACATCATGCGTTGTGCTCTTGTTGCCGTCGGGGTTCCAGCCGTATTAGAACCACATGGCTTGGCACGTGACGATGGCAAGAGACCAGACGGTATGTCATTATTTCCATGGAAGATGGGTAGGTCTTTAGTGTGGGACGCAACCTGCGTCGACACTCTTGCAGCATCCTATCTTGCTAGCTCTGCGTGCTGTGCTGGCTCCGCCGCTGCGGCTGCGGAGAACCTCAAGCGGCGTAAGTATAGTAGCCTCATCGGAAACTATACTTTTGAGCCGTTTGGGGTTGAAACTCTCGGGTCGTGGGGTCCGAGCTCCCACCATCTTTTTAAAGAAATAGCCAAGAGGCTTGTTGACACTTCCTGTGACCCAAAGGCTGGTTTTTATTTAGTCAAAAGCTAAGCATTGCCATCCAACGTGGCAATGCCGCCAGTCTCTTGGGTACACTCCCAGTTGACGGCGATGAGGATGAATTTTTTGACGCAATAGTTTAATATTATAGTTTTTTTTTATTTATATTTCATTGGTTGAATTTAGTGTTAGGTAGCGCTTGACTCATCTTCTCTAAAACGGACTTAGATCATTAGCTCTTCTGCATCAAGGAGATAGAGATATAGGAGATAGTTGAAATTGATAATTAGATATGCAAATGCCACTAATATCATAAATGTGAAAGTTTGTGAGGATGTATGTACGAGTAAGTGTGTTTATTACTCTTTGACGCAAAAACAACTGAATGGATTTGAATAAAATTTGGTACACACATAGGTTATAATCTGGATTGACACGAAGGATGTTTTTTGTCCAGGCATATAGACTCCATTCTAAGTCCATATAGACGAAGTCGCATTGAGAAGCTAATTGCTTATATGTCTCACTCTTAACCCTAGGTCTTCTTAGGACTCTTTCTGTTTTAGTTATGTTAATGATGCACGATAACCAAAGGTCTTGAACACAGAGTTCCATGAATATGTTTGAAATTCCGAATGAATTATTTGATTTTAAATTAAAAGGAAAAGAAGTAATTATAATTACATTACTTTATATTCGGAAAATAGATTCACATTACCTGGATCGTTGAACGTGACCAGCACCATGTTGTCGATCAGGCTGGACTGCTCGTTGAATACAGTATCCATGATCTGGTTCACGCTTGACCTAACTTGGTCTATGACAGATCTCATAGAGCCTGTGTTATCTATGAGAAAGGTCAAACTTCCATTTCCCTTGCACGATGCTCTAGTTATAATATTCACGAAGACAAAAAACACTAGCAGATATATCCGCCCCCCCATTTTGGATGGCGATATTTTCCAGACTGAATACAAATCTCTATGACTTTACAATAAATACTGCAGTAAATGAGAAGACATACTCACATTTATAGGTACTAGTGAGATAACCCATTTATTTTGGTTCGGTTATTTTTTAATGAACCTTCCTTATTGCGATAAGTATTTTCAGATTGACGTAACTTTTATTTATTAGTATTTTGTTTATAATGTTGTTCTGTAATGATTTTTTATAATTTAAGATCATCCCCATATTTGTAAATCTTGGAAAATTTAAGACCATGAGCTATGTTACAGCACCGATAGAAGAGCCCTGTAGTACACCTGAGATAGTCTTTTAGTTTCCTGATTGGAAATCGTCAACTGCAACAAAATTTCAAGACTACAAAATTTCTTAGCATTCATATTGACTCTGTTCTAAACTGGAAAATGCAAGTCGATCATATTTGGAAAAAACTAAATCAGTTTTCTTATGCCTTCTACATGTTAAGAAAAGTTACAAATGAGAGACACTAAGCAAAGTAGTGTTTATCATGCATATGCAGGCTCCACACTAAAGTATGGCACCTTTTTTTTAGGGTAATTCAACAAACAGCGAGTATGCCCTCAAAGTCCAAAAAAAATGTCTGGGCAGTATATGTCGCCGGGGCTGCGGGACGTTTGAAAGAAATACCTTACCACCGGAATACAAAGGGCTGAGGAAGGAACATGAATGGATTTTAGTCAGTAAGAGTCTGACACTGCCATCCGCCTCACACACGGTGGGAGGGGTCATTTGAAGATTTCCCGTCCGAAAAAATAGCAGTATGTGTGAACTTAGAGAGACCGATTCATGTAGTACAATTTTCAAAAGATTGAAAATTTTATGCCTACCTTCATTCCTATATTATTTGAAGCGGCAATGATAATAAAACGCGATATAGGTAATTATAAAACATTGAAAAGCGCGAGGAATAAGACTGAACTAGGCTTTACATGTAGAACAGATACATTTAAATCACGTGTGTTTGGAATGGGAATAAAAAAATATAACACACTCCCAAATTGTATTAAAATATTCTTTCCCAAGTTGAAGCTTAAAGAGTTTCTTAAGTCAAAAGTTCTTCCTAAATGAAAAATGTTGAAAAATCATATCGCTTTTACGGAAGAAGTCATTCAATTATAAAAAAAATATATATCTATATCTATACTTATAATAAATCTGTAGAGAGGTCAATTCTGTACATGAAATATATTTCCAAAATAACTATCAGGGGGTGATTAGGGATTGATACTGATGCCAAAAATGCAATCAGTAAAATTTTTGTCTGTCTGTCTGTCTATCTGTCTGTCTGTCTGTCTGTCTGTCTGTATAAACTCTATAGAAATAAAAACTACTCGACGGATTTTAACGAAACTTGGTACAATTATTTGTCATACTCCTGAGATGGTTATAGTATACTTTTCATCACGCTACAATCAATAGGAGCAGAGCAGTGAAGGGAAATGTTGTCATTTTGTTTAAACGCGCTAATCTCAGGAACCGCTGGTCCGATTTAAATAATTCTTTCAGTGTTAGATAGTCCATTTATCGCTATAGGCTATATATCATCACGCTAAGACCAATAGGAGTGGAGCACCACTATTCCACGCGGACGAAGTCGCTGGCAGAAGCTAGTTATTAGTAAATTTATTACTAGAAGCATGCCATAGGCTTTGAGCTGTATAGTTAGGTACGTGAAACAATAAGGAGGATATTATCTAACGAATAATTCAACTACTCGATAAATTATACATTGACACTAATAAATCAAATAATTTTCCTCAATACCTCAAAACTATAGTTCATTTCATTTGCCTACCATTTTATCCGTGTGTAAATACTAGCTACGCCCGCGGTTTCGCTCGCGTGTGCGTCGTAAAATACAAATAATAAAGAAAAAGGAGAAAGAAGTGACTGTAAAAAGATGTCATTTTCGTAATCAGTTTATTCTAACCTTTTTTTGACGGGGGAATTATTCTCATGGACGAACCCGGCCTGGGGAACAGTGCCGGACTCTTATCGGCTAAAATCACCCCGGTGTCAGTTCTCGAAAGTGCGCGCGGGGCCGCGGGAATACAGATTCTTCCGCAGATAAATATAAATGTTAAATATAAATATAAATGTTATCCTAGGACATACATAACAATTTTATAGCTTAAGTTTTAACATAAACATAGCGCTTTTGTAGTAATGCGCATTCAAACTAACATCATCATCTGCCTAGCCTTTAACTATGTTGGGGTCGGCTTCCAGTCTAAACCGGATGCAGCTGAGTACCAGTGTTTTACATGGAGCGACTGCCTATCTGACCTCCACAACCCAGTTACCGGGTAACACGGTACCCCTTGGTAAGACTGGTTGTCAGACTTTCTAGCTTCTGACTACCCGTCACGACTGTCAAAGATGTACAAATGACCACCGCGACCAACAGCTTAACGTGCTTTCCGAGGCACGGAGGAGTCTCGCTATGACAAAGATAGTCACCCATCCACGGACCGACCGCGTCAAGCGCAGCATTCAAACTAACAGACAGACAGAAAAATAGACAGACAGGCATTTCTAAAAAATATTGCAATGTCTTTAAATAGTTATTTATACAGGTAAAAATTATCATTTTATTATATACAGAGTTATGACTGTACAAAATCCATTTTAGGCATTTCTTATACAACAAATTATTTTAGCTAAAATTTAATTAGAATGTTTAGGTATGTGTTTTTTTATTTTTCCTACTACTGCATAAAACAATGGATTAATTAAAATCTATTTTTGTAGCATTCGAATTTATTTGTTTCAACATTCTGTACAGTTTTATATTAAAAGCTTTAATACCCAAAGAAAGACAGACGATAGACGCTAGACGCCAGAGCTACGATGAAGATTTCTAGGGTTCCGTAGTCAATAAAGAACCCTCATACTTTACCCGTATTGCGGGACGTGAAGATCATTTTCCGATTGATTAATCCGTTTACGAACTATCAAGCTTAAAAGTGTACACTTTTATTACGTTCGACCGTAGGTACTCTCTTTGATTCTAAGGTAGTAAATGGGCTGATGCTAATGATGACGACAACCATCCTGAAAGTTCCTTGAGTTATTCCAAGAAATGCTGCGGGATGTTCGAAGGAGCTACCGCGGCTCCCGAACACAAAGGGCGAAGGAAGGAACATGGATGAGCTTAAGCAGGCGTCCGTCACTCGCTCAAGACCACGCGTTTTATACCTACCTCTTCGCGTATCGCTCACGATACAACCGGCTGCCGCACGCCCGCCTGAGCGCACGCACGGCACGTTTCATGAGCTTACTCATCGAAATGCCGAAATAAAATTAGAGAAACATTTTTTTTAGATTAGCTCCCAAACATGAAAAGTGGGGATGAATATTTATTTTTGTCACGTATCCCTTTGAGTGGAGTATCGTTAGATAGGCCTTTAAAAAATGTTATGGATGTGTTAAGACCATTTTCAGTTAGTGAGTGCAAATTTTTGTTCGATACGAGCATAACTTTCCTCTAACTTTTGAATGGCTGTTCTTACAAATGTGAAAAAAATCATAGACGTAGCACATGTTATAAACTTTCTAGGAAAACTCTAAAAAATCACAGCTAAGTAGGCTTAACCGATTACAGAGTTACAGTCGACTAACTAAGACCTACTACGGAACCCTACTTTGCGTGGCCCAACGTGCACTTGGCCGGTTTTTTCCAGAAGGAAAAGCCTAGAAAGACTAGAGTGAGGAAGATTTGAAGATCTTGCTTTGACCCTTAAGAGCCGAACAAAATGAAAAAAAGTTCGGGTGAGCGTTGCGACGCCGGGGATCATTATGTTTAAGTTAAGCTGAAATCAGCGTCAGCCTCAAAACGTTAAAATTACAAAAGTCAACCCCCAAAACGCCCGCCTTTCACCACTTCCTGAGTGTTTTAACTGGAAAGAAGGTGATAATTAAAACAAAATACCTAAGAACACATATCTGTCTATTACGTTTGAAGATTAAGTCTGTCAATAAGATATTTGACAAGTTAATTACAGATCGATCAAATAGAAAGAAAACATTAGAAATGTGCAAGCTAAGCCCTTTCATATGATACCCCACATGATCTAGTAGGTAACAATTTTAAACCCCACTTTTTCCATTAAAGCAATATTATTTTTTTAACTTATTTCATAAATTATTTATATTATTATCTGTTCCAAATTTCAGATCGATAGCATTGGTCTTCGTAAACAAATGTCAAATGATGCTAGCTAAATTGTGCCAGCATCATGCTGCCAGCCCTCGAAAAAAAACCTATTAAAATACCTCCTACTTGTCGCGAGGTACTGCTACTCAACTGCTACTGCTTAGCTGTGTTCAGGGGCAAAAAGAGCAATGGAACTAACGTTCGCGAATTCGCTCTTTCAAGAACGGCTTCTAGTTGAATGATTATATGCAACGTTTATGCTTCTCGGTATATTGGTAGTATTCTTAAAATGGGTAAGTACCAGCAAGTACCAATTATATGAGGTATATTATATAATAAACCATTGATAAGTAGATACCTACCCTATTTTAATAAAGTAGGTACCATAATTTTATGGGTACTATATAACTGCAAACTATTTAAAGTTCTGAACTTTCAAAAAATTCTTGAAACCAGCTTGAACTGAGGCAGGTGCCCAAAGTGAAATTTGATAATATCTACCTGTTGTTTTTACCCGCGTCCCGTGGGTACTACTTAACGCACCCGGATATCAATTAGTAGCCTATCTCCATACCATTTTATCCAAAAGGGTTCGGTCGTTTTACCGTAACAAACCAACAAAGTTACTTTCGCATTTATAATATTAGCTAGGATCTAGATAGAATTCAGTGAAATATAAATATAATGATAGGTTGGTACAATCGTGTTTTTAGCAGAAATAGAGCATCTAGCCCATGGCTAAGTAACAGCCAAAGTTAAAGCTGCACTTGGCTCGGTCGGTCCGAGGATGTGTGACCATTTATATCAAGACTCCTCCGCGCCTCGGAACGTATTAAGCCGTTGGTCCTGGCTGTCATTTGTATATCTTGAATAGTCGTTACGAGAAGTCAGAAGCAACAAAGTCCGACAACCAGTCTTATCGGCTGTTTTCTCGTTGTGCTAATTGATCAATTTTGTCTCATTAATGGGACCACGAGAAAGAACTATTTCTCGTGAACTCATTTTTGTTTATCTGTTTTTTTTTTAGAAAACTGGGTCCCCAGGGAATTTCACTTCTTGTAGACCAACTGACTGATCAATTAAAAATTCAATCATTTTGTTAAATGATTAATAAAAACCGGCCAAGTGCATGTCGGGCCACGTGTAATATCTTTTATGCTAAATGTCTGGATTCGAGATTCCGAAGCGAGTGATGTGGCCTATTTCCCAATGTCTGGCGATCTAGTACCTGCTACTGTCCCGTCACCATAGATCCATTTGAAGAAGAGTTTTACCCTCTCATTTCTAGTAAGTAGTAAGAAAAGATGGACAAATGGATAAGGGTCTTGTTTTCTTGTTAAAATAAAGCAAATTTTGTTTTGGAAATTCTTTATTGAATGCTTATGTACCATTCACATTCTATGAAGGTGTACTAAATATCTACTATATTTACTTAGGTAAGCTGACGAATCTTGGCCGGTCTGAAGTTGGCTGCACTGGTTGCGCAATGGATTACTTTGGTTATACCTAATTCGTCTATTGCAGTCGACCGGCTAACTTCAGACCGACCAAAATTCGTCCGCAGTACTGTAATTGGCTAATTCTAAGATGTTTTATTACTTTGACATACCGCTTTGCATTATAATTGATAAACTTATGTATTTTGTATTATTTGTTATTTCGTTGACTGACAAATGTGTATTCTCGTCGAAAATCTGGACCACTTAAGTAGTTTTCTCGATTTTGTCAAGTGCCCCATTTAATGATTCTGGAAAAATATAATAAATAGTTATTTTAACATTACTGACTTCAAAATAACTGACAAAACTACGCTGTGAACATACGTCTGGGTGTGGGCATACGTCTGCGTAACTCTTCAGACTATACGAAATGTTAAAATAATATTCCACGATGACTAAAATATAGCATTAGTAAAAATCTTAACGAAAAAAAATGTATTTCTCACGCTAGATACCCAAATTTTTTTTTTTATATAAACACATAGTTACGAATGTAAAAAAATGAAAAACTTGCCTCCAATGTCTGTGCCATGCATATCAAACGCGTCAAAGAATTCAGTCAGGGAGCAACAGTAAGTGTATTCGTCACTGACTGTGAACCAAGGGTGGTCTTCATCATTGCAGAAGTTCTTACATTTGATGTCCTTCTCTGTTGGAGTACCATTGTTAACGTGGACTATGGCCAGCACTTGATCATTGTCAAATCTTATTACCTGGAATTTAAAGTTGGAATGATTGAAATTAAGCTTTTATTAGGTTGAGATGTAAGAAATTTATTCATGGACCAAAAATAGTTTACAAAAATATTTTGCCTTTTGCTTGATTTTCCTTTTATTTCGTGAGAGTCATTCTTTAAATACTTAGTCTTACATAAATATCCATACAATAAACATCAGATGTTTAACATCTGCTTAATCTTTTAACGACATTAAATTTATGGGATCGGCTTAGGTTTTGCCGAATGCAGCTGAATACCATAATTTTATATACATACAGTTATTTCTTGTGGTTAACCCACGTCCTGAGAGAAACATTTCACACAAAAACAAAATAACCTAAAACCTTCTACATGGTCCCCTCTATCTCTGTACTAAATTTCATCGTGCCCTTGCCTCTGGATACTAGCGAGATTGTATATTTACCTTCCATAGATATCGTGGTATGACAGCTCCATGTTTCTCTTCAAACGTGTGCGTACCAGACCAGGTGATGTATGTATCTTCACTACTGAGCTGGTCTCTAAGCATATCAAGGATGTTTTCCCAACTGGTCTGTAATCATATAGGTGATTCATTTGTGTGGTTTAGGTGATTCATTCCAGTTGTGTAGTGACCAAAAAGATGTGACGAACAGGTTCGATAAAGAAGATCCCTGTTGTCAGTCTGGGTCGTAAAACGAAAACTATCGTGCACGCCAATAAGCTGTGGTCACGAGGCTAGTGGCCAATATTAAGTACAACAAAGCACCTTACCTTGGACTACCAGGCTCGATCACACCACGAGTAGTTCAGATGGTGTAACTAGTTCGACCTTACAATTAATTGATATGCCTATAAAAATATTGTTGCTGTAACTTAGGATTAAAATTGATTTACCTTTGAAGTATCACAAGGGCGCCAGATTGGAATTCCATTCAGATAATCGATGAATGTGCTGTTCTTCACAGTTTCGTAATTAAAGTCCTTAGCATTCACCAGCTGGGATTTTCCATAACAACATGACGACAACGAATTTTTACAAGTAAATCCTCTCTGAATTTTCGGGTCGCCAATTCCTGGATAGGTATACCAGTTGTTGGAGGCACCTAGACTGCCGTCTGTTTTGGTCATTAAAGCACGAGTATACAGAGGCATATTTTTAGCATGATCGAAGCATACTCCGTAGGTTTCTAAGAAACCACCCATGTTGTAGCCCACTCGTATCAATTCGGACCTATCTGCTTTTTCGGAGCATTTAACATTGCTTTTAACAACAGAGAATTGGATACTGTTGGTGCATTGTAGGTCCGAAAGCTTATAATTTTTGCCATTTACCAAGAACGTATCCTCTTTAACACAATGTGCTTTTAATTCGTTCTCCTTAGGGAAATTTATGAAAGTATTTGACTCTTCTTTTTGGCTTGGACAGGACAGAGTGACTTTTTCATTTGGTTCCAATATTATATATTTAGCTGTGAACTCCCATTTGGGCCAAGTTACTTCGTTAGTCAGTACGAATGGCATATGTTGAACATCTCGCAAATTTCTAGGTGTCAAACATACTGTAACAAATAATTTAATAATTTAATAATTGAGGCAAACCAACCCGACCGGGATACTCAACTATGGACCATATCCACACACTAGACCAAGAAGTGGAAACGCCTGGAATTTAATCAACCACTCTACCTCGCATATATTGACTACGCGAAAGCGTTCGATTCAATTTCCCACGCAAGCATCTGGCAAGCACTGATACAGCAAGATATACCAACTATCATCAAAGATATACGAAAAAAGTATAAGTGGAGTAAAACTAGACAGACTCGGACCAACAATCTACATACAAAGAGGAGTAAAGCAAGGAGATCCACTGTCACCCAAATTATTCATAGCTGTACTCCAAAACGTCATGAGGGCTCTAGATTGGAATACAAAAGAGATACTTATTGGAGTAAGTCCTAAGTTACCTATGGTTCGCGGATGTCATCGCAATTTTCACGAACACTTCAAAACAGTTGGAAAAATTGCTCGAAGAGTAAAACAGAGCCAATCAAAATGTTTGATTACAACTGTGTAACTCGAAAACGAAAGTAGCCACAAATAGCTATCAAAGACCTATATCGGTAAACGAGGCACGCATAGAGTATGTAGACTATGACTATATTTACCTTGGTAAGCTTTAATAACTTCCAAAAGAACAAGACACGAAAACGAAACAGAACGTAGAATCAGCATTATCTTGAAGACATATTGAAGCTTCAAGGAAATATTAAAGTAAAAACTGCCACAAAAGCTGAAAAAGAAGGTCATGGAGTCCTGCTTGCTGCCGTGCCTATCATATGGTGCTCAAACTTGGATCTACAACAACAAAACAAAAACAAATTGCGTTCTTGCCAACGTGCAGTGGAGCGAACTGTACTAGGAATCAAGCTTAGAGACAAACAAAAGAGCGAGAACATAAGAAGGAAAACTAAAATATCATCGCAATACAAGCCACTAAAAGATTAAAATGGAAATAAGCCGGGTACATTGCCCGGACTACAGACAACAGATGAACAAAACGCCTCACCACATGGACGGAACACTAGGTCCAAACCGATGGGTCTAGGAGACACATAAAACTGCCGGTACAGATTGGACTAAGAAAGCAAAAAATGGAAAAGAAGGAGACAGCCTATACACGAGAAGGGACCACGTCTTCTTGAAACTATAAGCATTATTATTTTATATTATCTAAAGCCATGGAAATAAGGCTATATTATTATATGTTATGGCTGGCGCCTTATTCACAGTAAATTCTGTTACTTTAAAACAGAAACATAGCAGATACTTGCCTGAAGAGCTGACGTCAAAGCTGTTCATTACTGATCCGTGTACATTACTGACGTTGCAGGTATAATGACCCCACTTATAGCCAATTCCTAATTCTGGTACCTCTTGGTCGGTTAATTCTTTACCGTTGAATGTCCATGTAATCTTAAAATATACAATAGCTTAACATTTTCGAATGAATTAATGAAATGCGTTTATTTTACTGAATGAATATACGTGTAAAGACGGTTATAATAAGGAGTCAAAAAGATTTCAAGACATATTTAAATTAATTTTAATAGCAATTTTAATATAATGCTACTACATAAATATATATAATTAATAGCTATTCATTAAGTTACTAAAACACGTCTGATGTAACGAAATCTAAGACATAACTGACACAATCTAGTTACATTCATTCTTTAGTTACATTCATTAAATTATTGAATTGAAAATGGACTAACGCGAACTTCAGAAAGCATAGTTGGACATGGCTCGCTATGAATGTAGCGAAAAGTAGAACTAATGTTTTCGTCTTAGTAAAGTAATTGTCGATGATAGAATCTTTCCGAAAATAAGCCAGGACACACGGATTATAAAGTAATCACCGGCACCATTTCAACACCTACAGCATCGCAGATCATCATCGCCTTTTCTTAAAGAATTATGTTAAGATCGGATTCAAGGGTACATAAAGGATACAGTTAAATACCAGTACTTTTACATGGGTAGTATTTATTTCTACTACTGGCTGGTTTACCCAAGTAGCTCATGGCTCAGTAACAGCCGCACAGGTCGATCGATCAAAGGATAGCTGCGCTGGGCGCGGTCAGTTCGTGAATGGGCGACCATCTATGTCATATCGGGACTGCTCCGTGCCTCGAAAAGTACGTTTGACAACCAGTCTTACTAAGGGGTATCGTGTTACTCAGCTTTTGAAGATCAGATAGGTAGTCCCTCCATGTAAAACACTGGTAATCAGCTGCATCTTGTTACATTGGAAGCCGAACCCAATATAGTTGGGAAAAGGCTAGGCAGTCTGCTTTCACCAAAAAATACATTCCAAGGTGCCGGCTAGCCTTCATTCCATTGATCTCATTGATTGCTAGCCTTGTCTGACTATAACATCAGCCATCACGTGCAATTGAATATTAACTTACTTTGGGGTCGGGCTTCGCTTCTGGCTTGGGGACACATTTCGACTTAATGTCTGTTACATCACCACGCCAGTTGTCTAGAGTATTTGACTCGTAAAGCTTAGGTGGAGAACCGACGTCTACCACATAAGTGTGTGTTTGTACGTTTCCATGTTCGTCGCTCACGTGACATGTGTAGTTGCTGTCGTCAGCGTATGAAGCTGTATTTATTTGTATAGATGTCTCCTTTTTCATTTCGCCGAAATTCTGTAATTAATAATTCAAACAATTAAGTTAGTAATTAATTTTTAAAATAGACTTTTATTCTATTCAAAGTTTGTCCAAAAATGTAAAGTATAATTGGGTTTTTGATGTAGATTTTTGGAGTAACAGCTTGGAATTCAGGTTTGCGCCCGGTTTATGCTAATTGCCAATAAGCTTGAATATTATTACGTGAAACCCAAAAACCCAGATGCCGAAATGTAGGAGTGTTGTCACTATTCCTGTGCCTAACATTTTGATTAAATATTGCATATTGTGTTCAGAATAGTGTATAAAAGTAAAATAAGAACACTTACTTTGAACCATCTGATCGATTGAGACTTGGATTTATAAGCATCACACTCCAGTTTTCTAGTTTCACCCAGTAGCATGTATACGTAATGCTTTGTACCTAAATTATCAAGTTCTTCTGCAAAATAAGATAAAAATTGTAATTAAATTAAATACGTTTTATTACACGCGACATGCATAGAAATTTCGCATATCGTAGTATCAGACCCGTATTCTACCCATGTTCTAGAATGATACTCAAACATAATCTTGTCATAAACATTGTAACCATTTGATTGGATGAATATTTCGTTGGTTAAATGGAAAAATGACGTATATCCAAATTTTTCGACTACAATTTTTTTCATCAAAATTGGAGATACCTATATAGTTTTTCCATTACGTAGATAGAATAATCTCTTTCACTTTTTTTTGGAAAAATTACCTTTTTCTATTTAACCGACGATTTGTAGTAGGTAGTAGGTACACACACTATATGAGGTTCAGTATACGTACCTACTGTAGAGGAAAGTAGGCTATGCGCTTGTTTCCAATCGGATATTTTTTGTTATTAATTAACGTCACGTAGGTACAAGTGAACATCAAATAGATAGTTTTTATACTTAACTAATCAATGAATAAAGCGCAGTTGGTGCAAAGACCTTCTATACGTTTATTGATTAAAATTAAATTAAAATATAAAAACCGGAGATTTGCGAGTCGGACTCGTTCACCGAGGGTGCCGACCGTAAGAAAGTCGCAATTATTTTACTTTTTCCGACGAAGTGAAACCATAAGGGTTCTTTGTTGTACGGAACCCTGAAAAATCAATAGGCATAGACTATTCAATTAAAAGTGTGGTACTTACTATCGATATTGACTTTGAATGTGGCGCTAACTGAATCAATATAGTTTTTAGCTTCACACGTGTACGTTGAAGTGTCATTTAGTGTCGGATTCATAATAACGAGATTTCCGTCCTCAATGTTGTACTTTGAATCTGAAAAAAATAATTATGAACATCCATTTAATAAACGCAGAATGCGTGAATGAAGAAAATTCAGGTGCAATAGTGAATGTAATACACAAAGATTTAATGAAAAGGACTATAATGAGAACTTCTTAGATGTTTCCAAATAAATGTGATTATGATGAAGCTTATATTGATATCAAAAGTAGCGGAGTAACGCCTTGTATGTTTAACTAAATTATCCAAGTTGGGAATATTTCCCAAGCAGAGAGTAATAGTAAAGTAAATAGAGTAAGGGTAGAAATAGGGGACGACTCCGAAGAATCATAAGTACTAGTGAGCAGTTAGACCCCACAAAGGACTATGAGAAAAAAAACCCACAGTTGATCGCTAACCAACAAATAGGCGAGAGACCATGCTATAAGAAAAAACTTCTCAATAACTTACTAGGTGCAATCGTAGCGCCGTTTAGTTTCCATGTAATAACGGGACGGGGAACACCGGTAACGTCACAAGGAACCCTCAAGGCTACATCTCCTTCCATTCCACTTATTGTTGTAGAATTTGAAGTTATTGTTGGTGGAGCTGTGGAGAAAATGTCGGTATAAATATCAGGGGGGTTAGACAAGTGGCAAAACGCTAACGCTAACGCTAACGCTCAATGTATGGGAATGACATTCGTTTACGAATAGCTATATGTCATTCCCATACATTGAGCGTTAGCGTTAGCGTTTTGCCACTTGTCTAACCCCCCAGTAGTGGCTCTGGCCAAGAAAGTAAAAAAATCATTGGACAATCCTAAAACTGTGTGTAGATTTTGTTTTACTGTCAAATCCTTATTTTAGGAAAAACAAGATACAGTCATGCCTAGTTTGGGGCCAATATAAAATTATATTGTAAAAACAGTTTTTTGGAAATGTGTCTGTTTTTATCACTTTGACTTACATTCAACCACAAGTGTGGTGACGTGTTCAGCACTGCCAACGTCATTTTGTGCAACACACTTGTAGCGGCCCGCGTGTCTGTCCTCTGCACTTGTAATTTGCAGTACATTATCACGAGTTTTTACATTTGCACCTACATTTACAAACTCAGAACCAGAGTTGGCCATAAACCACGTTATTTTTGGTTTCGGTTCACCTTTATTGACCCTGAAAGAGCAAATAACTTACAAAAAATGTTTAAACAATCCAAAGTTCAATTTTTATTCTAACAAAAATCAAAATACTTACGTGCACTCAATAACAGCAGGTTGGCCCAATCTAACGTTTTTAGTAGCAACTCCGGATAATTTAGGCATCTCTGAAATTATTGAGAATAATTAATTAACTATCTAACAACGATCCCTATGTTTTTCTGACCTAACTGAATTTTGAAGAACATTATTATGTAATAACATTTCGTCAGCGGCTTCGCGCGCGTAGGCAATACGAATTCAAATTACTAAATTAAATGTCATGTCAGAGTTTCATACAAACTTTGCCCCCCTTTTTCACCGCTTTATGGGAAGATCTCGGAAAATCCTTTCTTATCGGATGCCTACTACACTCCAAGTTTCAGGTCTCGACGATCAGCGGCTTAGGCTGTGCGTTG
Organism: Pyrrhia umbra; assembly: GCA_963891755.1. NCBI lineage: Eukaryota > Metazoa > Arthropoda > Insecta > Lepidoptera > Noctuidae > Pyrrhia > Pyrrhia umbra. The sequence continues at coordinate 6,685,720 of OY982935.1, forward strand.
ATCCATCAGTCATTCAGGACAAAGCATTTTATAGATCATGTTAAGCAGACATCAATTAAGAATCAGAGCAGGAGGAAGATGATGTTACATATAATTTCAATTACTAAGACTATAATTTGAAAACGTTAACGTCAGTACTCACGACGGATGTGTGTTTTAAATGTCGCGCTGTCTGAACCAGCCTCGTTCGTTGCTTCGCATGTGTATGAGTTAGAGTCGCTCACGGTCGGATTTCTTATTACCAGCGCACCGTCTTCTATGGAGTACTTGGCGTCTGAAAGACAAGAGGATGTCGTGAGTGAATGCGTGTTAACAATTATAATTGAAGATCTGTCAACTATCCATTTATTCTGTTTGTTGTTTTTTGGGACCCTCTCATATTGATCGTATCTTGGCAATAATCTACATAGATGCAGTAACTCATACAAAAAGAACTTGCTACACTCACTTCTTTAATCGTTGTAAAGTTAAGGGTATAATCATATATGAAGTTACTTACTTGGAGTGATGGGGCTACCATTCAACTTCCACGTGATGCTTGGCTTGGGAAGACCAGTAGCGACACAAGGAATCCTCAATAGTGCGTCGCCCTCAGTGGATTTATAATCGGTAGAAGTGCTTGACAATATTTTTGGCAGATCTGTAAATAAGTAAGGTAGTCTTGATTTGATCTTATTGCTTAGAGTTTGAATCGGTGACAAACTGAGGTTATATGTACTTCTCAGTTTGTCACCGATTCCGTCATCTCCGTACCTTGTACCACTAGTGTGGTGATGTGCTCAGCGCTGCCGGCTTCGTTATGTGCTACACACTTGTAACGCCCCGCGTGTTTGTTTTCCATCTTTGAAATGTGTAGAACTTGTTCGGTGTCGTGAAGTAGAATAACATTTTTTCCAGTGTTATCTATATATTGCCAAGTAATTTTAGGTGTTGGTACGCCTTCGTAAACCCTGAATGTTCAATTCCGTGTTAAATATTTGTTAGTAAAAACTTTCAAGATAAGGTTGCAAAAAATGTACCATAAAAGACAAATATAAAGGCAACCAAAAAATTTGTTTTTGGCAGACAGGTCGTTGCGTCGGTGTTTTAAATTGTAAGTGGTCTCCCAATATAAGGCATTTTCGATTAACGAAATGAAGTTATGATTTTGATTGACACGGGCAATAATGTTTTGTTCATACAAGTATAAGCAGACTTACCTGCACTCTATGTTGACAGCGCTACCCAAAACCACTTTTTTGGAAACATCCCCTCTTAGTTTAGGCATCTCTGAAAGAAATATAATAAATTTATAAAGATGAGATAGATGATTGAGTTCAGAATAATTACTTTAATATTATTAGATTTTATTAAGATGTCAGTTATTTTATAATTTCCTACTCCAAATTTTAAATAGGTTCAAGACAAACTGTTCTCATAAAATATTCTGCTACACCTACTAGCTATACTTACGACGAATGAATGTTTTGAATGTCTCGCTGACTAAACCGACGTCATTTTGCGCTATACATGTGTATGAATTAGTGTCACCTACGCTAGGATCCCTTATAATTAGCGTTCCATCTTTAATGGCATACTTCTTCCCTGAAACATAAGAGAAAATGTGGTTGGAATTACACTCGAGAGGTATAAATCCAGGTCAATAACAAGCTGCTTTTGTAGGGATGGGAAATCATCAAATGACTCCGCCCGCTGTGGACGAAGTGTCAGTGTCTTACTGACTAAAACACATGCATTTCCTTTGCCCTCTGTGTTCCATAGAAATTATGGATAGGTACTGTGTTTATAGAGATTATAACGACTAACTTTGAGGACTTCTTAACTTCTCCACTTTTCAGCCCATGTCTTTATTAATAGGAAAGAATTTAGTTCATACCTGGATTAAGAGTTAAATTGTTTATCTTCCAAATGATTACAGGTTTCGGAACACCAGTAGCAACGCATGGAATACTTAAAGACACTTCCCCTTCAGTAGCAATATAGACCTCTGATCTGCGAGAGTGAATTTTTGGTAAATCTGTAATAACAAAAATATCACATTTCTTATGTAATCTAGAACAAGGTATTTTAAAATGTTTTATTTAAGTTTGAATGATTGTTATTTTTGGAGTCACATTCACTTTTTTCACGTTCCCTTCAGTTGGTTCAGTTCCAATAACGCATTTACGGTTAGTATAACTTGATTCTACACTAGGATTGGTTCCAGATAAAACGAACACAAAAGTGAAGTAAATAAGATACTAGCTGTATCCAATGTGATGCAATGTCACGTTTTTGTTCCATGAAACTTCGCAGATGTACAAAACAGAAGAATCCACCAAAGTAGCACCACTATCAGATCAATGATATAAACTTGTTTCGGGATTTTAATGTTTAATATATATTGTGATTATTGAAATTACCTTGAATGGTCAATGTCGTGACGTGCTCATCTATGGCTACTCCGTTCTCTGCCACACACTTGTATTGCCCTCCATGTTCGTCCCCCACATTCGTTATTCGCAAAACATTTCCAGTACTCGGTATAGGTGCAAACGCAGTACCTGATTTGCCTCCAAAAAGCCACGTTATTTTTGGTGCAGGTACACCATTCAAAACTCTGCGAGATTAATTCAATTAATTCATATTGAGTCGATTTAGGACTAATCAGAAAATGTGTTTGTTCATTCAAGCTGTTAAATTAATCTATACTTATAATAAATCTGTAGAGAGGTCAATTCTGTACATGAAATATATTTCCAAAATAACTATCAGGGGGTGATTAGGGATCGATACTGATGCCAAAAATGCAATCAGTAAAATTTTTGTCTGTCTGTCTGTCTGTCCGTCTGTCTGTCTGTCTGTCTGTCTGTCTGTATAAACTCTATAGAAACAAAAACTACTCGACGGATTTTAACGAAACTTGGTACAATTATTTGTCATACTCCTGAGATGGTTATAGTATACTTTTCATCACGCTACAATCAATAGGAGCAGAGCAGTGAAGGAAAATGTTGTCATTTTGTTTAAACGCGCTAATCTCAGGAACCGCTGGTCCGATTTGAAAAATTCTTTCAGTGTTAGATAGTCCATTTATCGAGGAAGGCTATAGGCTATATATTATCACGCTAAGACCAATAGGAGCGGAGCACCACTATTCCACGCGGACGAAGTCGCTGGCAGAAGCTAGTTACTAAATATAACATAACATCAAGCATCTTTTCTCAGTCGATAAAGTAGAAATACAAATCCAGTCTTCTACATAGGTACATACATACACAGGACATCATACTCAGCAGGTGTGCTGGCGTACATGAATTGAATCTATTCATACTATAAGACCCGTTATAGTGATAGTGAAGTTATTAGAGTATTTTCGTTGTTTTTTTCTTCTACGTAATGCAAATGTTACTCGAGGTACCTATTTAGACTTACAAAAATATGTCGAGCTTCTCAAGGTTTTAGTAAGTACTTACTTGCATTCTAAGACTGCAATTTTGCCCTTGGTAACTTTTATGTTAGGTTTTCCCACCAATTTTGGAGCGGCTACAATAATTAAAAGACAAATTTTACTACTCTTTGACAGTATCAAAAAAAACAAAATAAATATAAAATGGATAACCCATTTATTTTTGTATGAATAAAATAAGAATATTTACCTAAACCATCGATAGCAACACGTGTATGGAATCTTTTTTCCATACCCTTCTGGTTCTTCAAGAAAGCCTTACAGAAGTAATAACCATCTAGGTCCAAATCCATTTTTCTTATCTTTAATTGTGTTTGACTTGTAGATATCAAATACTTGTCAGATGTTTGTATCTCTCTGGATATTCCTGTGACGTCGTTGCGGTGGTACCAATGGATCTCCATCGGAAACTTGGATCTGATGTCACACGTGATGGTGCTTTCTGAACCGTACACTACTTTTGTTGTTTCTATTAATTATAAAAGCAAGGTCATTAGTATACTGATACACAAAACATCATAGGACAATCAAAAGATTGTATCATATATTTGTGAAGGATGTGCTTCTCGCATTTGAATTGGTAAGTACCAATTTTTTAATATTTCTGATGCAAATGTGACACTTGTTTGTTTAAACTTACGTGATGGTACTTGTTTCACATCAAATGGATCTTTAATCGTAACAATTGCAGAGGCCGAAGCTTTTCCTTCATCGTTCACAGCATAACAAACGTATGTATCATCTTTGGTCGCGTATGTTTTTATATAGCTTATATATTCATAAGGAACGTCTTTACGTGCCATCTAAAAAAAATGGGTGAAATGTGAAACATATCTGGTAATGTAAAAAATGCAAAGTAAAATACAAAGACGGATATTATTTTCATATCAATATCACATATGTTGACTTTCAATCTCATCACACTTAATAGTTCAATATAATATCCATATTTACATGATTAAAACTACTTAAGGCTAAAGATTTAAAACTATTACTACTAATACATCATAACTATGCTAAAACTATAATCATAAAATATAAAAAGGGGTATCTATGGATAGGTCTTCAAAAATGATATTGAGGTTTCTAATATCATTTTTTTCTAAACTGAAAAGTTTTCGCGGAGGCACTTCCGAAGTGATAAAATGCGTGTCCCCCCCTGTAACTTCTAAAATAAGAGAATGACAAAACTAAAATAATATATGATGTAGATTACCATGTAAACTTCCATTGAAAATTGGTTTGAACGAGATCTAGTAAGTAGTTTTTAAGTAATCAGTAATTTTCCTCTACAAACAAACTTATTTATGCGGTCGGAAAAAAACAAGATAATTGCGACTTTATTGCGTATTTTTTCTTTCCAATGGTCGGAACTATGGGTGCGCGAGTCCGACTCGCACTTGGCCGGTTCTTTTTCCTTTTTTTTGTATTTTATAGTTTTAGCATAAATATGATGTAGTAGTAGTAGTTTTAAATTTTTAGCCTTAAGTAGTTTTAAGCATGTAAAAGCCGGCCAAGTGCGTGTCGGGCCACGCGCAGTAGGGTGCCGTAGTAGGAGTTAGTCGACTATAACTCTGTAACCGGTTAAGCCTACTTAGCCGTGATAGTTTTCCTTGTAAGTTCATTACAGGTACTACGTCTGTGATTTTTTTCACATTTCTAGGTACAGCCATTCAAAAGTTAGAGGGGGTAACTCGTATCGAACAAAAATTTGCACTGAAAAGCTAGATATTTCGCAAATGGCTCGCTTAACCGAAAAATGGTCTTGACACACCCATAATATTTTCTAACGATACCCCACACGGAGGAGTACGCGAGAAAAAAATATTCATCCCCACTTTACGTGTTTGGGAGCTACCCTAAAAAGAAATATTTTTCAAAATTTTATTTTACCACTTTCTCGGCGTGATCAATATAATATACCTACATATCCATACCAAATTTCAGCTTTCTAGTATCAAGAACCTCGGAGCTATGCCGCGGACAGACAGACAGACAGACGGACATGGCGAAACTATAAGGGACTACGGGATATGTCGGACTACGGAACCCTAAAAATGGATATTATAATAATTATGTATTCAATTCAATTAATCAATTAATAATTATAATAGTTCACAATAATTTTGTTTCTAGTTGTTGCAATTTTGTAATAAGGTACATTTTATTTAAAAGAATTGATATATACGCAACTTGAGGTCTCGCGTAATATGTAATACGTCATGAAGGACATAGTATAAGATATTTTCTCTAGGATGAACACGAGCCTGTGAGCGTCAATAGATTTCTTTATTATCAAAATTTATAAAAACATATTTCTTACCGATGATGACAACGTAGTTCCTTTGCTATTAACCCATGTGATTTTGGGTTCCGGGTATGCCTCAATTTTACAAGTTAACTTAAACTCATCGTTATATTCATAGCGTAACGACCTGCCTTCTACTATAACAGCAGTCGGTGGTCCTGCAAAGGTTATTTTGTTTATTATTAAATTTCAAAATATTGTTTGGTACCTATTCATCAACCAGTTTTTACAAAATATAAAAATTCAAGTCAGTAAAATGTTAAACTAGCTGACATATACATTTAGGTGTATGAAGTATAAATTACGTGAAGTTTGCAACAAGATGGTGGTAAACGTATAAAAATCTATGGCCATGCATAAATCCCGCATTAATTCGAAAATAGCTCCATCGATGTTCAATTTTATGTTTTTGAGCGAGCCCCTAGATTGTCAACTGGACCCAGTAGATGGCAATGAGATGGAGCAAAATAATATCTGCGGGTTCGCTAATCAGGTAGTTGGAAGTACCAGTAAATAGAATAAACGAAATCATAATATACGTTGCTTTATTTCATAATTAATTCATAATAATAATCTTTTCAGACCGATTTCAGTCACCGCGGCTAATCTCAATGAAAACGTATGAAATATTATAGTGCACAAGCGCTTGCGCTCCACAGGCGCGCTCTATTCCCTCATTCTCATAGTCCGATGGGTCGGCAATCCGACACGACCGGGGAGAGATCAGGTGCAGGACCGACAGCTTAACGTGCTCTTTGAGGCACGGAGGGGTCTCGCTTTGTTCGAAAAATCGATCTGCAAGACCGATACATAGCATCGAGCCCCTCATTTCAAATCATAGATTCTTTTTAACATTTATTTCAATTCTTTATCATAAATTATTTTAATGGAAATAATATTATATTTGGACAATCAAACCGAACTCACTTCTTGGCTGTGGTATAGATGTGACGGGGAGTTTGGCGAATCTTCTTATAGGCTTGCCCGTATTTTTTATAATACCATTCACCTGAAATGTACAAAGAGTTTGATAGTTACAGAACATATGTCTCTACAAAATAAGCTGTTCCTTACATGTTACGTTCACTCAACTCTACAAATTATGGGAAAATCGGGAACAAAGTTTCAGTTTAGGTCATCAGTTTTAGGGTTTAAAAGTCCCACACAAAAAATATATGTTTCAAGTTGATAGACACATAACGACGTGTTAAATAGTAATATATTTAGCCTTAATTGTGTGGCCTTGAATAGGCTAGGTTGCTATAGGTATGCTTATTTATTATCGGCATTTCAAGTGCTTCTCTCCTCTGATTTGCTTCATGAATGAGATTTGAGAAACAGATAAATCATTACTTACGGCCACTTTAAACATTTGTGATGGTGCCACAAACTGCTCGGAAACGTAAAAATCTTTCGAAACCTCTTTTAAAGGCAGTTCTTTAATAACATTTTCATCCATTTGTAAAATATGCGCAGATACAATTTGTACTGAGTTATATTCATCGGTAATGGATGCAGACAAGTAGACTTTGGTATCTAAAAATACGGAAACAAGTATTTTATTTTTATAGAAGATTTTGAGGTGTCATCCAAGATTGAGCTTCTTATGTAAGGCAAATATAGTATAGGACACCCTTCGGCTAAGCAAGCTAAGCTTGCAGGCAGAAGTCGAATGGTTATATTTGAGGACTAAGCGGTCTGCCTTAGTTAGGGGGGAGGCTTATGTCCAAAAGTGGACCAATATTTAATAGGCTGATGATGATGACGATAATGATGATTCAACATTGCGAAAATACCGAAACAATGCTGATATAATATTTAATAACTCACCAGCTATAGGCTGAGGTGATGCATCGATTGACGACTTGGGTTTTGACTCAGAAAAGCCAGGGCTGAAGAGGAAATCGGTCCTGCCAATGATGATGATAGATGTTTTCGAGTTACTACCCACAGTAGCCACGTATGTGCCAGGTATAGTGTTACTTAATTTTACTACCTGAAACATTTTTTTGTAAACATGTATTATCCTTACTAATATTATAAATGCGAAAGTAACTCTGTCTGTCTGTCTGTCTGTTACGCTTTCACGCCAAAACTACTGGACCGATATAAATGAAATTTGGTACAGAGATAGAATAGACCCTGAGGAACAACATAGGCTACTAGCTTTTTACTCGGGTGCGCTAAGTAGTTCCCTCGGGATGCGGGTGAAACCGCGGGAAACAGCTAGTATTTCATATGTAAGGATTAACTTACCCTTTTTTCACCCATTTGGTGCATACTTAAGACACATCGACATACACATCGCCGCTCCATATTTGAATTTGTAATTATTTTTTTATCTTTCGTGCTACCGTTATAAGTGTCATTTATTGTATTATTATTATTTTTCTTCTGTTATGTTTGGTCTACCACTTATGTTTTAAGCTTTAGTTCTAATAATAATTCTTATTTTTCATTTCGTGTTTATTGTTTTTTTTTAATTATTTTCGCTGTGTTATTATTTTGTATTGTGTCTTATATTATAATTTAAAGCTTAAAAACCTTTCCATATTTCAATACAAATTAAATCATTACAGGTCACCTTTTTCACAATACATAATTTGGTTTGATTGAAAACAATTTAGTGCCCTATTTTGCCGTATAGTTTACATAGGATACATTTTATTAGGGTCAATATTTAGACTTACCCTTCCATGATCGTTCTGCATTAAGTTCTCTAAATGTTTTGAGGGTCCAGTTATATGCAAACCAACATTTTTACCAGATATGGAGATGATGGCGTAGTCAGTGTGGTCGTCTATTGTGAACTGCGATAAACAATATCAATAACTATCTTAGTTTTTCAAAATTATATTAATATCTTTGATAATTTACAAAGGTTTATTTTTCTTGTATTGATCAAAGTAAAATGAAATAAAATAAAATATCTTATGATATTTTAAACACTTACTGAAATAGCTTTAAAAGTATTAGCTTCTATTGTCGCCGTTGCAATCACACTTTTCTCGCCTTTTATAATTTGTTTTATTGGCCCGAGCACCTGAAATGATTAAGAAAATTATTCAGTAACTCATCATACTTTGTATTTAATCTACTCGAATGTAATGAACAAGGCTTGAAAATCGAATATCTTACTTAGTAACAATTGAGTAATCGAGAGGGTGATGATCAGATCTCTCGGTTGAAATGATTATGTACACATCGTTTATAACCTGAACTAATACACAGGGTACGTTTTATCCAGGACCTAACAGTTACTCATGCAGACGAAGTTGTGGGCAGAAGCTAGTTCTTTAGTCAATCAATCAATAATAATTTTCTTTATAAAATAGAAAAAGTGTACTGTTTACCTGAGAAACTTCATTTTTATCAACGTCGAACGCAAGGCCTGAGCACGCCTCCGCTATTTTGTAGTAAATATTCCAAGAGTCAGGGTCGTTTTTTTTATACCTTCCACGACAGTTTCCAGTTAGCACGAAAACTATCTGTAAATAGAGTTATGTCTAATAGAGAATATGCATTTATTTTCTATACGATAACTTATCTCATAAAATAGTATCAAAAATAAACAGTGTTTAAAACTAAAACTTTGATAAAAATAAATGTAGCAAACCGATAATTTTAAATGGCCTTAGGCGTGCTTATCGTAACATCAAAGTCAAAACAATACAATGAGTAGAAGTGGAAATGGATAATTTTTGACGTCATAATGTATACTTCAATAACACATTCTTTCGAACCGATAGCGTTGCGTTTCATCTACTTTAAATTTCGCGTTCACTTCCGATGTTCAGAACCCTTCGGTCCGCGAGTCCGACGCGCACTTGGCCGGTTGTACTTATGTTAATTAATATTCTTGTTCGGACAGTACCTGAATCTGTTTCCTCTGACAGAGTTCTATGACACGACCACCGTCAGCATAGTCTCGTGCTGGTGCATCAGTGAATACGTACATATATGAATCACGATTACTTCTCTCCAGTGCAAGCAACAACCCATTCATCGATGGCTCCCAACAGTCCACGTTATAATTATTGTGAGCCTTAACTTGGTCTAGTATATTTTTATAGAGGTCGCGATCTCTTGTCTCAACTCTCACTTCAGCATCTGAAGATAATTGTGGAGAAACTTTTGTTTTTTTTTTAAGATTTCAAGCAAATACATGGAAAATATAAATAAAAAAGAAAACGAAACACTTGAATCGAAATCACCAAACTTCCTTAAAAGTTAAGTTTTTCTGTATCCAAGAGAGAGTAGTTGAAATGTATATGCTCATCCAACTAACGTTATAAATGTAAAATTTTATGAGTATAGTGATTATTCTTTCACGCAAAAACTACTAAATGAATTTAGATAAAATTTAGTACACACAGCTTATAACCTGGAATGACTCATAGGATGCTTTTTGTCCAGGTATCTAGACTACATTCTAATTCCACGCAGACGAAGTTGTACAAATAAGTTTATTGCTTATATCAAACCTTTAACACTAGCAACCGCTTGCATCAAAATATGCGATTATACGTGAGACAGAAGAACTGTCATTCAAGATTTGTCAAAATGGATGATAAAATTTAATAATTTCGCTATTGTTTAAATGTTTTTCGTCTAAATATTTACGATGAAAGTTTACTTAATTATTATAGGTATCTATCTATGTATTGATAACATTTAAAATATAAAAGTATGCTAATTATATTGATATCATGTTTTGTGATATTCGTAAAAGTTTAAATGATAAAATGTTTGGTGGAACCGGATGTAAGTCTTTATTAGGATTTATTACGACAACCAAAGGTCTTGGACTCTATAGTCCCATGAAATCCCGAATGAATAAATTTGAAAAAGAATAATCATAATTGCATTACTTTATATTCTAAAAATAGATTCACATTACCTGGATCGTTGAACGTGACCAGCACCATGTTGTCGATCAGGCTGGACTGCTCGTTGAATACAGTATCCATGATCTGGTTCACGCTTGACCTAACTTGGTCTATGTCATTATACATAGAGCTTGTGTCATCTATGAGAAAGGTCAAACTCCCATTTCCTTTACAGGATGCTCTAGATATAATATTCACGAAGACAAAAAATACTAGCGGATATATCCGCCCCCCCATTTTGGATGGCGATATTTTCCAGACCGTCGAATACAAACTAATCTCTATGAATTCACAATAAACACTGCAGTAAATGTGAAGAGATTTAACATTTATAGGTCTTAGTGGGACAACCCGTAGATTTATTTTGGTCCAGTTCAATATTCACATGAACCTTCCTTATTGCCATAGTATTTTCAGATTGACGTTATTATTATTCACTGGTATTCTGCTATTGTCCATTTTAATTACAAAACAAAACATTATAATATTTATAATATCGTTATTATCTTAGAAATAGTAGGTACCTACAGGTAGGGCCTAGCATGAACGCACTCATGTGATTTGTTCCTGTTTCGACTAAATTTTTCGTCCCACATTCCTAAAAAATCTTGTTTCGTCCCGCGTTAATTTTTATTATTGTTTCTTTGTTAATCATTGGCTCCTGCTAACATTTTTGTGAAGTAAAGGTTAAGATATTACTAGACGCGTTCGTGTTCCACGCGCGCCTCAAAGAGTTGTCAGCATATACGACGGGGCCCTGCCACAGGGCCTGCCGGGGCTGCAGGATGTTCCAAAGAGATACCACGCCCCCGAAATACAATGGGCTGAGGAAGGAAGATGGATGGGTTTTAGTCAGTAAGAGTCTGGCACTCCAACCCGCCTCACCCACGGCGGGATCATCATTTTTGATGATTTCCCATCCGCAAAAAGAAAAAAAAAGATATTAATAGACGTAGGCCAAAATTATGGCTAAAATGATAGAACTACAATATATTACGTTGTCATTATCGTTATTTTTATTAATCAGTACGACCTTTGCTCGTTACTACGCTTCTCGGAATATTCCAGTACCAAAAGCTATGTGAATAACACCGGCCAAGTGCGTGACGCGCCACGCGCAGTATGGTTCCGTAACGTTTTAATTCATTGAATATAATACTAGCAGTTAATGGGTAAATTGTACTTAGCCGTTATAGTTTTCCTTTGAAGTTCATTACGCTACATCTGTGATTGTTTTAAAAGTTAGAGGGGGGGAATGGATTCGAACAAGACTTTGCACTTTAAAGCGTGATATTGTAGCCACCTTCATGAATTTGTAATTAAAGGAGGTAATTATTAATTGTTTCTACTATGGTACAGTGGTATGCGACTACAGAAGGTTTTTTTATTCTAGTATTCATGTGACCTTGAAGTCACTTCCCAGACTGGACCACTCGTTATGTATAAGTGTGCTAAAGGCTTTAAGCTGTATAGTTACGTGAAACAATATGGAGGATAACGAACTACTCAACAAAAATACATACCACGATCAAACAATTTTCCTCAATAAGTACCTCAAACTATAGTTGATTTAATTTGCCTACCATTTATCTGTGTTGTATTTACGTACTAATTAGGAATAGGTCAATTAAACACAAATATTATTAATTAAAATTTGTATATTAATCTTTTATATAAAAAGCAATCCCTATTTCCCTTGGTCATCGCATCACGCATGAACGGCTGGATCAATTTGGCTGAAATTTGGTACGGAGATAGAGACCCTGGAGAAGGTTCTCCCCTCGAGAAACTTCCGTCGGAACGCGGGTTAAACCGCGGGAAACAGCTAGTAAAAAAAATAAAACACAAAAATCCAAAAAGAGAGAAAGACGTTATGAAAAAACCTTAGAGAAAACGTTGTGAAAAAAAAAACAATAGTAGAATCCTATAATCTCCTACTAAAATTATAAATGCGTAAGTTTGTTAGGATGTACATATATAGTACGCATGCTAGTTACTCATTCCCGTAAAAAGTACGAATGGATTTCGATGAAATTGGGTACATACCTAGCTTTAAACTTAAGTTAATGTATAGGATACTTTTAATCTGGATGGGCTAAGTAGTTCTTTTAGGATGCGAAGTAACCGCGAGAAAAAGCTAATAGCTAGCTACCATACACCAATATTCGTAATGTGTTCACACCACGAGCGACTATCAAAATAATAATACGGCCAATGGCCTGATAGCCAAGAGCCTCGACCAACATCTCAGGAGGCTCTCATTAGGCGGCTTGGTCAAGGGCCTGATTCAGAAGGCAGTGCTCCTGGATACTGCACGTATTGTGAGGAGGTTCCTGTTTCTGGGACCCTAACCACCGGTAGCTTGGACCCTGTTCCTAAGGTAAGGTATTATTGCGTTTATTTATTAAGATAAATAAACGCAATAATACCAAAATATTATTTTTTAATAAGCAGTACTGACGCTTTATATGACATCACTTTATTACTCAGAGTTCGCGTATTGATCCTAACTACGTTAAACATGTTTGTTTCCTGCAAATAGCGGCGGTAGAAGTCCTTTGCCGTGACGCAGCAAGAATTCAAAGTATTCAATCATGAGCTGTATGACACATGTCGATGAATAATTGGTACTTTTTAAATAAATGATTATGACAAAACCTATCTATCTATACTTATAATAAATCTGTAGAGAGATCAATTCTGTACATGAAATACATTTCCAAAATAACTATCAGGGGGTGATGAGGGATCGATACTGATGCCAAAAATGCAATCAGTAAAAAATTTGTCTGTCTGTCTGTCTGTATAAACGTTATAGAAACAAAAACTACTCGACGGATTTTAACGAAACTTGGTACAATTATTTTTCATACTCCTGAGCTGGTTATAATATACTTTTCATCACGCTACAAACAATAGAAGCAGAGCAGTGAAGGGAAATGTTGTCATTTTGTTTAATCGCGCTAATCTCAGGAATCGCTGGTTCCTAATAAAATCTAAGCTGCTTAAATGTACTAAAAGGAGTGAAACTCAGAGTGTTGTAATCTATTTATGAAATTATAAAAACAATCGAGGTTATTCTCATTATAATATTTATTTATTAATTATTCTCACAGTATAAGGGGTTGTTCAAAGTTCAAAAGTTCGAACACTTACCTATAACTCTAGAATGGCTAGACCGATTTTCATGGTGTTTGATTTGCTGTATTTGTCTCCGTTCCAAATAGCAGAATAACTATTAAAACATCAAAAAAATGATGGGCGGTACGAAGTTCGCCGGTTAGTTTATACTAAAGGTTTCTTGCTTATCGTAATAATAATATTTTTTCTAGCTTTTGGAAATACCTACGGGTTTTAAAGAGTGTTTGTTGTTTAGTAGTCTGTAATCTAATTTATGCCTGTCTAATCTAAATTACATTATTGTAATTGTAAAAAAAAATGATAAATTATTTTTATTTTTTAAGACAAATGTTGCCCCACACTAGGAATTACTCCTGTATCGTGGATGCGTTTCCAAACATTCATTACACATGCACAAACACCCAGACCCGGAACAATTTTAGTTGTCCCGTGCGGGAATCGAACCCGCGACACGCAGCGCAGCAGCCAATTGCTCAGCCACTACACCAAACGTGCCGTCAAATTATAATAATATTACTTCAAAACTGTTATCCTTAGGATCATAGTTTAATTTTCTTTTAATATTTTAGTTATTATCAACCTTAATTATATCAGATTTTTCGCTTCACAAACTTCAAAGATAAGGAGTAGGAACGTTACGGGTGAAGGAAGGACCATGGGTATATGGGTACATATGTAGATATTACATAGGCATGGGTACATATCTAGACAAATAAAATGCTTTGTCCTAAATGACTGACGGATCAACGCACAGCCTAAACCGCTGATCGTAGAGACCTGAAACTTGGGGGGTGTGTTCTTTCTATGACATAGGCATCCAATAAGAAAGCATTTTCTGAAATTTTACCCCTAAGGGGGAGAAAAAGGGGGGCAAAGTTTGTATGAAACTCTGTAATTTATTACCCGACTGCGACAGAAGGAGGGTTATGCCGCTGGCGGAAAGCGAGGAATAATATAAGAAGTAAATACTACATACCTATATGAATAGGTTTTAGTCGTAGTATAGAGGAGCTCGTGGTTAAGTAACAGCTGCACGGTTCGACCGATCAAAGGTTAAGCTGAGCTTGGCGCGGTCGGTACGTGGATGGGTGACCATGTTTATCATAGCGAGACTCTTCTGTGCCTCGGAAAGCTTGTTAAGCTGTTGGTTCTGGTTGTCATTTGTAGACCATTGACAGTCGTTACGGGTAGTCAGAAGCCAGAAAGTTTGACAACCAGTCTAGCCAAGGGCTACCGTGTTACCCGGTAACTGGGTTGTAGAGGTCATATACGCAGTCGCTCCATGTAAAACACTGGTACTCAGCTGCATCTGGTTAGACTAGAAGCCGATCCCAAGATAGTTGGGAAAAGGCTAGCCAGATGATGATGAATAGGTTTTAGTCAGTAAGAGTCTGACAGTCCGCTCCGCCGATAGCGAGAGGAGTCATTTGATGATTTCCCATCCCTAAAAAAACCTTTTTATCATTTTGGTTCGAAACTGGAGAATAGAGAGAAAGAGAATTTTATATTCTCTATTCTATTCCCTTTTATATTATTATTGGCTCTTTCAATCCTCACATTCGAAGAAGGATGATGCTACACTCGAGAGCAATGAATCCGGGTCACTTAAAGAATCCTAAAAATCTCGGAAACTAAAAATGCTAGGTTAATGCAATAAATTGTATTTAATAGACAATGTAATACTCCTTAAATGAAGGTATTAAAACTTCTTAGTTATTGTAAAGTTATATCATAAAAAAATCAAATTTGAAAAAGGGCCACTTTCGAAGATGGAATTACGAAATTACAGCATTTGGTTTTGCTTTTGTTTGTAATCTGTAATTTATGTGGGTACATAAACCATGTTGATAGTGCTCTATATTCATTATTCAAGCTGAAATTATGTCGCTTACGCCTGAAGAATGCACCAGAATACTTACAATGCTGGAAACCGGCCGGAGTCAGCGCGATACAGCCAGGACTGTCGGTGTGTCGCTGTCAACAGTACAAAGAGTTCTCCGACGTTACGAAGAAACTGGTTCTAACCTACGCAGACCAGGAACGGGCAGAACCAGGTGTACCACAGCACGAGAAGACCGATACTTGGTGAACACCATGCTTCGAAATCGCTTTCTCACAGGAACTGAACTCACAAATCAGTTTCGACGCCAGTTTCGGAAGTAACCCAAGTGCATGGACAGTAAGACGTCGGCTTGCTGAATCTAACTTAAAACCCCTTAGACCTGCAAACGGCCCTAAACTGGAGCGTGGGCATCGTATTTCAAGACTAAGATATGCCCAGAGCCACGTAAACATTTACGCTCTACCTCCACGTAACAAAATTTATGCTCTACAAGCACGATGGAAGACACAGGGTGTATCGAAGACCAGGGGAAAGATTCAAGCAAGCATGCATCGAAGAAAAAGTAGCCTACGGTGGTGGGTCTGTACTTGTGTGGGCCGGAATTTCTTCTGAAAGTCGCACAGAGCTGGTGATCATAGAAAACGGCTCTTTAACTAGCGAAAGATATGTGGAAGAAATCCTCAATGATCACGTTGGTCCATTTATGGTCAATTTAGGTGAGGATGCTATATTTATGCATGACAATGCCCGACCTCATACAGGTAGGATTGTGAATGACTACCTTCAAGAGATGAACATTACTCGTATGGAGTGGCCAGCGCGCAGCCCGGATATCAACCCGATCGAGCATGCTTGGGACGAGCTAGGCAGATGCGTAAAACAACGAAACCCTCCCCCAATCACGCTTCGTGAGCTCAAAATTGCTCTCACAGAGGAATGGGAGAATATTCCCCAAAATCGTATAAGGAACTTG
Organism: Pyrrhia umbra; assembly: GCA_963891755.1. Lineage (NCBI taxonomy): Eukaryota > Metazoa > Arthropoda > Insecta > Lepidoptera > Noctuidae > Pyrrhia > Pyrrhia umbra. The sequence goes on from OY982935.1 coordinate 6,702,322, forward strand.
GTGTACTGCATGCCAAACCGCGTAAACGCAGTAATGGAAGCACGAGGAGGCAATACGAAGTATTAAAATTCAAGAAAATCGTAATAAAGTTCAAAAATTTCATGTTTCCTATTTTTGTTTTAAGGAGAGATCAGCAGTTTTTTTCTTTATGTAATTTTGTGTTAATAAAATGTATGGTGACTCATATTTTTTTTACTTTCATTTAAGGAGTATTACATTGTCTATTAAATACAATTTATTGCATTAACCTATCATTTTTAGTTTCCGAGATTTTTAACATTCTTTAAGTGACCCGGATTCATTGCTCTCGAGTGTATATTGATAGTATCCACAATGCCAAATACCATTATCATACCACATTAGAAAAAAAAACAAAGTGATTTTTGATAACTATTTATTTTTTGTCAGAGGGTTAGCTATTGAGCTAACCCTCGGACAAAAAAAATATATATTGATATTTTGAAAATCAAAATGACTACTGAATATTTATGGACTTATTAAATGGTAAATTATGTATTATTACAGCATAGGTATTTTAATTTTCCTGGTATTTATCTTGTTGTGTTAGCAGCTAACAATGGTACATATTTTTATTATAAATATAATATAGTATTGTATTTATTTTCTTGTGCTGTTTTGTATTTAATACCCCGAGCTTATTCTGGAAAGAAAAAAAATGTTTATATTAGTATAAACTTAAAAGGTTTGAAATCAATAGATACGCTGCTACTAATGTAAATTATTAAACAATTGAACCAACATAATGGCTTATGTGCACCAAAAAGTACGGTTCAATTTCCACTGCTTGACAAAGAAATACCTTAGCGTTGATAATATACAGTACTAATATGAATAGAATATTCTCGATAATTTACATAAAGGCTAAACCATACTGAATGGTAAAATAATGGTAAAGTGAGTTTGATTGTTTGTTCAGCTTTCAGGGTAAAGCTGCTGAACCGATTTGGATGAAATTTGGTACGGAGCTAGATGGGATGATTATAAGCTAATTTATTTGGGTGCGCTATGCACTCAAAACGTGAGTGAAACCGAGGAAACAGTAATATTATAAATATGTAATAAATAAATTTCCGTTGACGAAGCAGGTAAGGCTAAAACTGTATTTATGTTATGTTAAAAGATTTATGTCATGTGCATAAACCAGAAAAGCAAGTTTCTGAAGATTTTTTTCTCTAAAACTAGTCGGATTTGAAAAATGATCTTGCATTTGATAGACCAATTCTCAAGTGGAAGATTATTGTAACATCTTGCTTTGAAACTTAAGAGCCGAGCAAAATAAAAAAGTACGGACGAGGATCATTTAGTCAAGTTAAGCTGAAATCATCACTTCCTATTGTTGTGACATCACTAATTAGTATGTAATTAGTATGCACATCACTTAACATTGATGAACTTCCTATTCCGGTTGTCACTGTTGAGACGACCGCTACTGTGTAATGTCCTGTCTGTGATACTTGTCTAATAAGATTGTACTACGTGTGTCTGATTGTGAAACTGGAAATAAACCAACTGTACCCAACGGTATATCTTTTATTTGAACACATAACATGGTGTCAGAAGTCGTTACGAAGAATTTATAAGGATTCGTGAAAATACAACGATCGGCAACGGAAGGCGTCGGTGGCCATGATGACCATGTGCAAGGCTTGCACTCGATAATAAGAGAACTGCATATTTCGTCGGATTCCACGAACAATAATGCGGAGGCGTGGAAGAAATGGTGGCAGCAATTGGATTTATATTTGTTAGCCACAGGTCTAGACAAATCAAGCGAGAAGCGGAAAATTGCCATTCTACTGCACTTCATTGGAGAAAAAGGTATCAATGTATTCAACACATTCAATCTGAAAATAGATGAAAGCACACTCAATGAGGTCAAGTCCAAGTTCGACGATTTCTTCGAGCCAAGGAGAAATATTACCATGTGTCGATATGTATTCTTCACACGAAAGCAGGATAAATCCGAAAGCATCGAGGATTTTCTCACGGATTTGGAGAATACATAGAAATAGCATTATTAAATAAAAACAGTACATCTCAAAATGTAATTACTCATTTAAAATCTATCTTTGCTTGTCATGGAATACCTTTGTCATTAGTGTCAGATGGTGGACCTCCATTTCAGTCAGTCGAATTCAAGAATTTTTTACATGAGTGGGACATAGAACATGTTGTTACTAGCCCATATCATTCACAGTCAAATGGTCAAGCTGAAAGTTCAGTGAAAATTGTAAAAAACATGCTAAGAAAATGTAAAGAGAATGGATCAGATCCATACATAGCATTGTTACAGTACAGAAATACAGCTAAGAATAATTTGCAATCACCAGCTCAATTGTTAATGTCTAGAAATTTAAGAGATAACATTCCAGTGTCATATAAAAAGTTAAAGCCTAAAGTCGTAACATTTAAAGATTATAAAGAGTCTGTCAAGAAAAATGATCAAAATAAATCAAAGTATTATGATAAAAACACAAAGTCTTTGTCATTGTTATATCATAATGATCATGTCTATTTCAAAAGAAATCCTAACAGTACATGGGAACAAGCTATTGTTAAACAAAGATTGTTGAATAATAGGTCATATGTTGTTGAGGATGTCAATGGTGTTAGGTATAGGAGGAATAGAATTCACTTAAGACATAAGTATTCTCATAACTTTGCCAACCCTCCTATGCAATCCAACTCGTCAACAGGGAGAGAGGAAGGTGACAGGCAGGAGTCTGGACCTCAAGAATCCTCATCTCAAGTATCCTCAAACAAAACAACTAGGTCAGGTCGTATTGTAAAGCCTACTAGAAGGCTAATAGAAGAAATAGATTAAATGTAACTATAAGTATTGTTAAGCATGTTGTCATATTTGTATTGTCATAAGTATAGTTGCATAACAATAGAATATCTTCTCAATTGTTTGTCAAGGGTCTAATTTGAACTCAACAAGGGGGATATTGTGACATCACTAATTAGTATGTAATTAGTATGCACATCACTTAACATTGATGAACTTCCTATTCCGGTTGTCACTGTTGAGACTTGTCTAATAAGATTGTACTACGTGTGTCTGATTGTGAAACTGGAAATAAACCAACTGTACCCAACGGTATATCTTTTATTTGAACACATAACACCTATGTGTTCTAACTGGGAAGAAAAAATGGCGAAACAAAATCCCTAGCAACACATTATATCTATATGTTACTAGTTATTCCCCGCGGCTTCACCCGCGTCTTGACGAAACTACGTCATCTACCCGGATGAAAAGTTTCCCGGATCTCTTCTATCTTTGTACCAAATTTCAGCCAAATCGGTCCAGCCGTTCACGCGTGATGCGATGACCAAGGGAAATAGGGATTCATTTTTATATAATAGATAGATATTTGAAGAATAATGTCTATCTATAATAAGAAATTTCACAAGAGATTTTATAAGATCGCGGGGTGCAATTGGTTTGGTGTTAAAATGATTGGAAACTGATAAAAGCACCAGTTTAAATAAACAATTCTACTTGCCTGTAAAGTTGATCCCATGCATATCAAATGCTTCAATAAAGTCTTGCAAATCGCAGCTGTAAGTGTATTCATTGCTGACTGAGAACCAATACATTATTTCGTTTGTTTGGCTGACGTCTTTGCATTTGAGATCATTTGCGGTTGGCGCTGGGTCGTTCACGTGGATAATAGCAATAATGTTCTCATCGTTAAATTTCAGCACCTAATTAAAATTGTTTCAGGAGTTTACAATATATTTATTTACTAAAAAGGATTTTGTCATAATCTACACTTGTGTAACTTTCAACCAGTTACACCAAAAAAATATCAAGTTACTAGTCACTTATTCGTGAAACGGAAGAACTGTCATTAAAGATCTGTCAGAATGGCGGATACAATTGAATAATTTTTCTATTAGTGTTTTTTCCTCATAATATTTATGATGTATGTTAGCTAAATTATTACCTATACATATTAATTGATAACATAAAAAATATTATAAGTATGCTAATTATTGATTATGTTTTGTGATATTCGTAAAAGTATAAAGCTTTGCGGAATCTGTTAACAACTTTCGTGAAACCGGCCATTTGTCTTAGGCCATTTTAAAAATGTTATCCTTATTTTATGATCAAGAAAATGGACGTAAATGGTGAAGAGACGATTTTTATTTAAGGCCTTAGGTGGGGTATCCCTGGCTGCTGATTGTCAAATATTAAGATGATCTCGATGTGGTCTTAAAGCGACTTTCTTCTCGTATTTTGTTTTACCTTCCATAAATATCGAGGTATGATGAGTCCATGTTTCTCTTGAAACGTGTGCGTACCAGACCAAGCAATAATAATATCGTAGATGGTCAGCTGGTCTCTCACCATGCTGTCTATATCTTCCCAAGTGGTTTGCTGAAATAATAGTGATATTATGGTGTATTTTTCTAAATATAAAAATGGGAAAATTTACTTTATTAGATCTTGAACGTTGATTTTACTTTACAATTTGATCAACTGTCTTTGACAGAGTCTAGATTTGTAAATATATAAAACTGGTCCTTACTTCTGGACTATTTTCGCAAGTACGCCAATAGGGGACTACATTCAGATAGTTAATGAACGTAGTTTTCTTTGCAGGCTCGTAATTGAAGTTTCTAGGATCTACAAGATGCGTTTTATTGTAACAGCAAGTCGTACATGTAAATCCACTCTTTTGTCGTGAGTTTCCAATTCCTGAGTATGTAAACCAATCGTGGGCAGTATTTAGTCTGCCGTCTGTCTTCGTAATTAATGTTCGTGTGTATAGAGGCATATTTTTAGCATGATCAAAACAGACCTCATAAGTTTCTATAAAGCCAGCTATGTTATTGTACCCCACTCTCATTAGTTCAGCGGTTTCAGTTAAACATTGTTTGTTTTCTTTGACAACTGAAGTTTGAATGTTGTCGATACAAAGTAAGTCTGCAAGCTTGTACATTTTATCGTCCACTAAGAACGTGTCTTGTTTATGGCAGTACGCTTTCAATTCAGATCGCTGTGGAAACTCTTTGAAAGTATTTAGTACATCATTATTATAGTATGGACAAGACAATGTGATCGTATCTCCTGGTTCCACAATTGAATCATAGTCTGTGTAATCCCATCGGGGCCAGGTAAGTTTATCAGTAAGCATGAGAGGCATATTTTTGATTTCCTCTAGTTTTTTACTCACGAAACATGCTGTAAAAAATAAATATTATTGCAGAATCACTATTGCTAGATCTGGGAAAAAATAAACAAAACAATAATATTATAACATTGTCAAAATTTCGCTATCATACATAATCAGCGGGGTTAGACAAGTGGCAAAAAACGCTGTAGAATAGAAAACAAAATGTATGAGAATGACATTCGTTTACGACTAGCTATCTATCATTCCCATACATTTTGTTTTCTATTCTATAGCGTTTTTTGCCACTTGTCTAACCCCCCAGAGATTGCTTTGGAGCACTTAACTGCATGTGATTTTAATGACTGCTTTCTAAGCCTTTAATAAAAATATATTTATGTTCTTTAAAAGCGTTTGGTGTGAAGCAAAAGGAGAATCTTTGTGAGTATCCGTGTGAAATGTCGTTATGTAGTTGTCCATACCTCCATGGAAAAAAACCCAACTTTATTTACCTAGCTAGGAAGTAGAAAATAACTTGCCTGAAGACTTAACATCGAAGTTCCTATGTACTGCCCCGTGCACGTTACTTACGCTACATCTGTAGTGTCCCCATTTAAAATAATCGCCAACTTTTGTCAAGTCTTTATCGGTTAACGCTTTACCATTGAATTCCCACTCCACCTGAAAAACAAAACAATATTCATTAACCAGCCGTCGTTCCCTTGTTATTTTCGGCATTCCAGCTGTGTTATAACTAAAAGCCCTGGCACGTAACCATGGCAAGAGACTTGACTTCCTTACTTAGCTAGAAATCTAGTAAAGTAAGGAAGTGTTATGAAGTTGAACTCACTTTCGCCTCCGGTTTTGCGTCACTCGCACAATGAGATAAGATATCTGAAGCATCACCGCGCCAGTCGTCTACAGGAATTTCATCAGAAACTTTTGGTGGGTAGCCGACATCCAACACGTATGTATGAGTGGATGTGTGACCATGCTCGTCGCTCACACGACACGTATAGTTACCATCGCCGGCTAATGTTGGATTCACAATTTCGAGATACGGTTTACCTGTAGATATTTCGTGGGCTTCCTGCAAATGTAATTTTAATTGTGTAGTAATTTTTTCTCGGTTATACAACGTGAAAAAAAATAAGCAATAAAATTTAAGCGGGCTACACATTCGGTGATAACAAATCTTTTGCGAAGTATTAGGAACTGGACATCGTATAGTTTTAGAACAAAAAGAAGTAACATTTTGTTAAAACAAATAGGTGACAGCCCTAAAAATGGGTTAATAAACTCAAATTTATAGATCAATAATGCCGAGTTCGTAAATAAGTTACCCCTTATTTTCTACCTATTCGTCAACTAGCCTAATAAGCCAATTAAAATTTAGTGAAAAAAAAATATGAAAAAAAAAGTTAACAGATTTAATAGTAAGATTTTGTCAGTAGCATCTATACTTGATATATGTACATACCCTTAAATATTATTGCTTATTTTTTTTACACATTGTATATTATAATTATCATGCTGATCACGAACTTATAACAGATTAGCTGTAGGTATTTATGGCACACTATTAAAAAGAAGGTACCCTATGTCCTAAAACAGGCCATGGTTTACCGATTGCCAAATGCCATAAATCATCAATTCAGCTTTAAATGCATGATTATTTAAGAAACTAAATTCGCAAACAAGTCTCTGTTATTTTTTTATATTGTTTATTTCTAGATTCCCCAATTGCACAAGATTTTTAGCTTCAGAAATATTACTTACCTTGAACCATCTTACTGATTGAGATGTAGAATTATAGCCTTCACAATCTAGTTTTGTAGTTTCGTGCCATAATATGTATATATACTTGCTTCTTTCTGGCCGGTTGATGAACTCTGAAGTAAAAAAAAAGTATTTAATTTTAACTAAGTTTGTCGTTTGAAAATTTCCAGAAGATATTAAGACAAAACCAGACACGAAACAAGTTCAGTCTAAGAAGGCTCCTTACAAGATTAACAAACCACTTCCTGTAAGCCATGGAAATTTGGCATCGCTGAACTATTGTGAATAATTCACGGCTTATTTGTTACCTGGCTAGTTAGACAATAATATCAACGGTAGAAAGAATTAGTCCAATGGAAAGTTGTCGGAAATGAACTTAAAGTATAAAAAATTAATATTATTTCAACACTTACTATCAACTGTAGCTTCAAATGTCTGTTTAACTGCACCAATATAGTTTTTAGCTTCGCATGTATAAAACGCAGAGTCTTTTTTAGTTGGATTTTTTATTATCAGAGCCCCATCTTCTATGGCGTATCTGTCGTCTGAAACATTCGACATTTTAGATTTATGAACGTGACATTACAGCGCCAAAATACCTTTTTTTAAATTTAAATCTGAACTTACTAGGTGTTATTACATTGCCATTTATTTTCCAAGTGTAACCTGGTTGTGGATTACCGACAACTTCACAAGGAATCCTCAAAGCTATATCTCCTTCAAGACCTTCATATACTGTTGAAGATTTTGAAATGAATCTTGGTTGGACTGTTGACAGAAATATGATATCAGTTTATATTAGAGAAAAAAAAACACATTGGATTGAATTAATTATTAGTTTTTGTAATCAGGAAGTTCAACTTACATTCAATATAAAGTATAGTGATGTGCTCATCTCTGCCTGCAATGTTATTTGCTACACACTTATAGTAACCCGCGTTTTTGTCTTTTACATTTGCTATAAGTATTCGGCTTCCTGATCGGTGTAAAGGCATAAACTCTGATCCAGATTTATCCTTAAATTCCCAACTTATATCCGGCCGCGGTGAGCCTTTGATAATGCTGGAATAATCGATAAATAAAAAAAATATCAACATGAATTTTATGATATTTTAATTTTTTATCACAATTTTAATATTTCTATGATTGATTCGATCACAAGAAACTTACATGGATAATATTTATTCGTTAATAGATTATATTCATACTCACGCCTGTCATGAACTTTATAATACCTTTACCCGTAAAATAATGCACAACCAGTACTTACCTGCAATCTAAAACAATATTTAAACCTTTAATGACCCTACTTTCAGTCATTCCCGTTATTTTAGGAGCCGCTGCAATAAAGAAAATGCCAATTATAATGGTGTGAAAATATTTTATGAAATAAACATGACAACAAGTGAATGTAAGATTGTTAACTGCATTTACTCGAGTACATGACACCGTTTCCTGAAAGGCTGAGTTACTCTATAATGACAATCAAGGCTAGTAGGTCCGTGAATTATTAACCGTTCAATTTATACCGATACTCTCATTTGATTAGGACGTTAAGCTGTTAGCCCCGACTGTAATTTGTTGATATTTATTTGAGTCCTTAGAATCCATAAATTGTGACCACCAGTCTTAATAAGGCGTTCTTATGTGAAGATAGTCACTCAATATAAAATACTGTTAGTCACCAGCCACTATATTTGGTAAACATATAATATAGTATTTTTATTTTACTATTTCGGCGTATCGTAATACCAACATTGGGATAACTTACTATGAACTCTTGCTATAAATGTTGCGTTTACGGAACTTATATAGTTCTTAGCTTCACACGTATACGATTTGGCGTCATTTTCATTCAGATTGTTTATAACTAGAGCTCCATCTAGTATAGAATACTTTTCGCCTGAAACATTTGACAAAATAACATTAGGAACATGACATTATTTCTTAATGTTTATATAAACTTCATTAACAACTTCTTGCACCATAGTAATTTTAGGGTCGGCTCAGCGCATGCTTTTCTTGTTAAGATATATATCTTCCTTCATATCAGCCTTTATTACTTTTTCAGCCATATATCGAGATGGAAGTGTGAAATAGCATATGGCTACCATATGACAGAACCGATGTTTTTCGGTTTTCTTACATTTATTCACAAAATATTACGACTGACACGTCCCTCGTTCCTTTCTATGATACATTTCTTTTCTTGGATATTGTGCTCTCGTATTGGCATAATAATTCTAGTTGCAAGCCTAGAGCTGCACCGAACTGATGTGCCGTAAACTCACATCTCTTTTATTTTTTATCTGTCACCTTCGTGTATACTACTAAGGTACTTACTGGGTATTATTACCGTCTTATCTATTTTCCAAGTGTTAAATGGTCGTGGATTACCGACAGCTTCACAAGGAATCCTCAAATCTCTATCTCCTTCAAAACCTTCATAAACTACAGAAGAATTTGATATGATTGTTGGTGGAACTGTTGACAAATAATTAGGTTTTAAAAATATTTTATTTTAATAACATTAAATTTCCTTTTTTTCAAGTACGGCTTACATTCAATAATAAGTGTAGTGACATGCTTATCTCTGCCTGCAATGTTACTTGCTACACATGTATAGCGTCCAGCATTCTTGTCCCCTACTTTACGTAGAATTAACCTGTTTCCAGATGTGTGTAAAGTCCTAAGCTTTGATCCAGATTTATCTTCATATTCCCAATGTACATTAGGCGTTGGTGATCCCCTAACAATGCTGAAAGAATTGATAATTAAGGTACCGACGTGTTCACAAATAGGCAAACTCAAAAAATCTTCCAGTAAAATATTATGTCAAACAAACAGTACTTACTTGCATTCTATTGTAGCATTTAAACCTCTGATGGCCTTAACTTCTGTCATTCCTGTTATCCTTGGAGCCGCTAGAAAATAGACAATACAATTTTATTTCGTAGTTATGTGTTCTATCACAATATGTTAATCGTATAAACGTGAAGACAAGTGGGATTCAATATTGAATCAGTCTTTATTCTCGAAGTAATTATATAACAGTCTAAGTTGTCGATAATTTAAAAAAAAGCTAAAAAATGGCATCAATTAATAATACCAACGAATTTCGCATAATCATGAATTAAGCATTAATTAACATGCTACAAGATAAATGCAAATAATAACATTTAAAATCCACCAGTAGTAATAATTTGAATGCCAATTAATTAATCCTTATTTATAGATATTATATTGATATTACTCACTAGACAATATTTTAACGTAGTCTAATAATACTACTTGGATAACTTACTATGGACTCTTGCTACAAATGTCGCGTTTGCGGAACCTATGTAGTTTTTAGCTTCACACGTGTACGATGTGGAGTCATTTTCATTAAGATCTTTTATTACTAGAGCTTCATCTTGTATGGAATACTTTTTATCTAAAAAAGTCAACAAAACATTAGTATTTGTGTATGCTCAGAAAATAATTTTACATCAACTTTTTGCTAGAAATTAATTTGAGATGGGCTTTGCATGTGCTTCTTGCAAAAATCTCTACCGTTCCTAATATACTGTAAAGTATGCTTCTTTACAGTATGCTTCTTTACAGTATTCATTTATTTTCTAGCCATACGGTATTTCAACCATTTTCACCATTCTTATTTATACTCAAAATTTATTGCTTTTTATCTTGCACGATGAGATGAGCATGTCATTTGCAGAACCACGACATCTTTAGTTTCCAGTAGAGACGCTCTGATCCTGATCTCTTATAAATTCACATTATGTTTAGCAATCTCTCCCTGAGAACACTTAAATTAGTTACTTACTGCGTAATATCAAAGTGCCATTTATTTTCCAAGTTTTAACTGGTTGTGGATTACCGACAGCTTCACAAGGAATCCTCAAATCTCTGTCTCCTTCAAAACCTTCATAAACTACAGAAGAATTTGATATGATTGTTGGTGGAACTGTTGACAAATAATTAGGTTTTAAAAATATTTTATTTTAATAACATGAGATTTTCTTTTTTTAAAATACGGCTTACATTCAATAATAAGTGTAGTGACATGTTTATCTCTGCCTGCAATGTTACTTGCTACACATGTATAGCGTCCAGCATTTTTATCCCCTACTTTACGTAGTATTAACCTGTTTGCAGATGTGTGTAAAGTCCTAAGCTTTGATCCAGATTTATCTTCATATTCCCAATGTACATTAGGCGTTGGTGATCCCCTAATAATGCTGAAAGAATTGATAATTAAGGTGCCGACGTGTTCACAAATAGGCAAACTAAAAAAATCTTCCAGTAAAATATTAAGTCAGACAAACAGTACTTACCTGCATTCTATTGTAGCAATTAAACCTCTGATGGCCTTAACTTCTGTCATTCCTGTTATCCTTGGAGCCGCTAAAAAATAGACAATACAATTTTATTTCGTAGTTATGTGTTCTATCACAATATGTTAATCGTATAAACGTAAAGACAAGTGGGATTCAATATTGAATCAGTCTTTATTCTCGAAGTAATTATATAACAGTCTAAGTTGTCGATAATTAAAAAAAAGCTAAAAAAATAGCAACAATTAATAATACCAACGAATTTCGCATAATCATGAATTAAGCATTAATTAACGTGCTACAAGACAAATGCAAATAATAACATTTAAAATCCACCAGTAGTAATAATTTGAATGCCAATTAATTAATCCTTATTTATAGATATTATATTGATATTACTCACTAGACAATATTTTAGCGTAGTCTAATAATACTACTTGGATAACTTACTATGGACTCTTGCTATAAATGTCGCGGTGGCGGAATCTATATAGTTTTTAGCTTCACACGTGTATGATATGGAGTCATTTTCATTAAGATCTTTTATGACCAGAGCTTCATCTTGTATGGAATACTTTTCATCTGAAAAAGTTAACAAAACATTAGTATTTGTTTATGCTCAGATAATATTCTACGCCAACTTTTTGCTAGAAATTAATTTGGATGGGTTTTGCATGTGCTTCTTGCAAAAATCTCTACCGTACCTAATATACTGTAAACTAGCTTCTTTACAGTATTAATTTATTTTCTAGCCAGACGGTATTTCAACCATGTTTACGTTTCGTTTTTATACTCAACATTTATTGCTTTTTGTCTTGCACGATGAGATATGAGCAATGAGCAAGTCATGTGCAGAACCACGACAACTTTAGTTTCTAGTCTAGAGACGCTCTGAACCTGATCTCTTATAAAGTCACATTATGTTTCGCAATCTTTCCCTGAGAAAATTTGAATTAGTTACTTACTGGGTATTATCAAAGTGTCATTTATTTTCCAGGTGATAACTGGTTTTGGATTACCGACAGCTTCACAAGGAATCCTCAATTCTCTATCTCCTTCAATACCTTCATATACTACAGAAGAATTTGATATAATTTTTGGTGGAACTGTTGACAAATAAGTGAATAGTTATAATTACGATATATAAATACTTAATACTGGTATTAGTTAGAAACTGCATGTTTCTGTGGGCCTGGAAGCTTTTGAGATGTGGAGGATGTTCAAGATATTTTGGACTAGTTTCCCATCTGACAATGTATTGCAAATAGCGAAGAGTAAAAGGCATCTCTTAAATTAACACTATTATCATGAATAGCTAACTCGTTCATGGCCAGAGTGTTATAATACTTGGATGTATTATAAACAAAATCATATCGATAATCCGATGCTTTGTGAAAAAATAAAAATCTGTATAATCCTTTTCAGTTTGAAAACTAATGAGACGTGCTAAGATAAAAAAAATATGATAAAATTATTTACACTCAATAATAAGATTCGTAACATGCTCATCTGTTCCTGCTACATTATTTGCCACACACTTATAAATTCCGCCATTTTGTTCGGTCACACTTGTTAGATTCAGCTCATTCCCTGACCCAGGTATAGGTTTAAACTTAGATCCAAACTTGTCCTTAAATTCCCAAGTAATATTTGGTTTAGGCAAGCCTTCGGTGACCCTGGAAAAATAATTAAATAAAGATATATGTAAATATAATAAATGTAGATATAATTAAATAAATAAAAAAAAATCGGAGCTTTTGAATTTTTAAACGCAACGAACCTTAACGTCAGTTGAAAGAAAAAGGGCCTGCCAGTAGAAAAATTAAATTTACCATTTTGCTAATAAATAATTCACTTAATCCATCAGTTAAAGCATATGCCTTGATGAATATTAACCATTCCGCTATTCAAGTGGCCGCATTTTAGAGAGCAACAATGTAAAAAAAAAACCTTTTTTTTCCTTCATCAAACTATATGAAAAAGCATAAGCAACCAGGACTTACTTGCAATGCATAACAGCATTCGTACCCCTGATGGCCCTGATTTTCGTTTTTCCAGTTATCTTAGGAGCCACTAAAAATTAAAATCAAAATCATGATGATTGTGATGTTTTTTTTTTATTGTATCAAAGTGAGGGATTTTATTAGGAGGAAAAATATTATAATACATATTATATTCAGCAACGTAGGTACTAACAACATACCAAAGGGAAAGAATTTAGTTTTATTTTGGGGCGAAATACTCATGTTAGAGAGATTTAAAATAATACAAATTGTACTTACCTAATACGATCTCAACTTTTTGACTGTAGGCTGCTAAGCAAAAATAATGACCAACCATATCAAAATTCATTTTCATAATTTTGAGTTCTGTGCCAGTAGGAGATATCGAGTACTTTTCTGATGCCATAATTTGGGTCACCTTGCCTGAGCTCTCGTCGACATGGTACCAATGGATTTGGATAGGTACTAATGAACTGATATAGCATTTGATGATGCGGTCAGAACCATACAACACATTAGATGTACCTTTAAAGAAAGAAAGGATATTATAAAACAACTTTCTTTTAGATGCTTATCTCATTTTTCATTTTGATCAGACAAAAATGATTTTAGATTAGTATGATTTTTCTAGCTGTTCCCCACGGTGCACTAGTTACTTAATGTCCAATGTTCTTTCCTAGTTGCAATCTAGCTACATACCAAACTTCATTTAAATTGGTTCAGCAGTTTGACTATGGAAGTGTAATAGACAAATCGACAGACAGACAATAAATGATACGATTACTATTAAATCCTATGGGCGGTGCAAATCATATTTTTTTACAGTAAAGCGAATTTTATGAATACACAAGTAATTTTACCCACTTTACGGGGGTATTTTATAAATTATCTTTTTCGGATGGAAAATCATCTAATGACCCCTCCCGCTGTGCGTGGGACGGGTGGGAGTGTCAGACTCTTACTGACTAAAACCCATCCATGTTCGTGCCTCACCCTCTCTATTCCAGGGGCGCGGTATCTCTTTCGAACGACCCGCAGCCCCGGCAGGCTATGGCCCTGGCGGAGAGCCCCGTCACTTTTGCTGACACCTTTTTGAGGCGCGCGTGGAACACGAACGCGCCGTCGACGCGGGTCTGATCCTTGCCGGACGGCGAGCCACCCATAGCTCACCGTCCCCAGCCCCGCGCCTATGGTGGCCGGGAGTCGTCTCACGGCTCCCAACGCCCGTGGCGTCTCCCGCGGCGGTTGGGGCGCGAGGCCCGTCGCTTCCTAACGCGTCCCACCTCCTTCTTCTCCAGCATTACTGTTTCGCAGAAGGAGGTAACGGCTACCCATTCCGTCTCGCTTCGGACCATCGCCTGAACCAGGGCCGGACGCGAGAGGTCACCGCCCCCTTGTTTTACATTTACAAACTACTATTTCTTTAAAATGTATTTATAAAAACTCCTGTTAGTATATCTAATTCAATAAATTACCGTTAAAAAATGTAAATACCTGTGTTTTTACTTGTGTCCAGCAGTAAATTGTCGATCTTGGCTAAATAGCTTGATGCCTTCAATATGTTTAACGAAAACAATAATATCACGTATTTCCACATTTTTAACTCATTCATTGTTCAAACCTTTTCATACTGTTTGAAGTAAAACTACAATATTTAATGTGACCTCTCTTGTTTTATACATGCTTCTGTTTGAGTTTGACTTACATTTTTATCCGTTTCTCTGTGGTTTTTGTTTTATAGACAAACTAGTACTTTATCCGCGTTTTTGTCTGGGTTATTTTTGGAGTTTTCCCATTCGTTTATACATAATATAACTTTACCGTTAAAATTAATTATTTCAAAACTTTACAAATCAAGACTTCAGCAGACTTACTACTTTTACTCAATTAGTTAAATATAGTTGAATGCTTTAAAGTTGTAACCAATATTTACTAATGGAAAAAATGTCTTGGCTCATCATCATCTGCCATGGCATATCCATCATAACCATACAGATGTAGCTACGTACCAGTGTTTTAAATGGAGTGACTACCTATCTGACCTCCACACCCAGTTATCGGGTAACACGATGCCTCTTTGTAAGACTGGTAATCAGACATTCTGGATGCTGACTACCCGTAACGACTGTCAAAGATCTACAAATGACAGCCGGGACCAGCGGCTTAACATACTTTCCGAGGTACGGAGAAGTCTAGGTATGACGAAGATCATCATCCACTCATCCATCCACGTACCAGCCGCGCCAAGCGCAGTTTAAACTATGGTCGTCCGACCCATGCGGCTGTTACTAACCCACATTTTCTTCATCATACTCGTAGATATCGCAGCAAACTATAGTCAAAATACCATGCTTTTGCGTGATGAAGTATAAAACGTACAAACAAACATTCTCACAATGTTTCGCATTTATACATATTATTAGTTTATTTACAGATATCCTTAACTTGTGTAATAGGTACTTATCGTATAGCTTTGTTTATTTTTTATTTATGTTTCATATCAAATTCTAACTAATTAATGCAAACATACAACAGGCTAATTTCGGCTGTAGCTTTTAAACGAATACGCCGTTACTCCGATTATTTTTTTATAGGGCCATGTAGTAGTACTTTTTTTTAATTTCTTTTTCGTCTCTTGTTTTTTTTCAACGTATTCTGCATTCGGGAAGATAAATGGAAATAATCAAAAATCAGTCCAACCGTTTCCATCCGTTCATGTATATTAGTATATTACTTACATTTTAGGTAATAAATTTTAGGTAGGTATGGGGAAAATAGGTTTGTAAAAATAATTACATAGGTAAATAGGTCTAAATTAATTTTATTATTGTATTTTTACATAAATTTTGATGCTGTCGGTGCCAATACTATTGTCAGCAATACACAGATACGATCCTTCGTTGGTATAACTCAAATTGTTTAAATATAGTTGACTCGAAGAATTGCTCCTACAAACAAAAAAGAGTACAATTATAAATTCCATTGAATAACAAATCTGCGTAAGAAATTAAATAGTAAGTAATAAAAATTACGATACAAAATTTCCATGAAAACTCTTTAAAAAAATAGGTTAATAATATTTTATTTTACTAGCTTCTTCTTTTAACTTAATTTGTTTAATTTGTGTACTTTAGAATAGGTAACGATACTAGGATAAAAAAAAGTATCGAATAATCAAAACATTGTAAAGATCAAAAATTTGACCGGTAGTATTTGCGTGTAAGAGTAACAAATCCTTCTTTATAAAAGTTTTACGTTTATAGGAATAATAATATCAATAAATTAGGATACATACATCGAGTAGATAAATAAATAGTTAAAAGAATTAAAATACCTAGACAAAATCTTCGTGGTAGAATCTGGCGCTATAAACTCCCATTTAGTAGACGGCACAGGGTTGCCATACTGCACGTTGCACTTCAACACGACATTGTCCCCAGTTCTCGCAACCACAGTCTTTAGTCCCGGAGCTTCAATGTATGGTGCAACTGCAAAAAAACATCATAAAATCTAAATCTTGTTGTCACATTTTAGGATTTCTTTATTGAAATTCTAAGGCCCAAGTTCACCAACAAGATAACGGTCTAATTAACTTAAAACAGCTGTTTACCATAAATTCAAACTTCCAAATTTCGATGGGTAACGTATTATTATAGATTTTTATTCCTGAAACGGTCGATTACCTTACCAGGGTTGAACTAGAAGTGGGTACGCGGTTATGCGGAGGAAGTAGGAATATGTTGTGAGAACGGTTCTAAGCATGAACATGGCTACATATATGCAGAGGAAGACCAAAGACACGATGGATGGATTGGGTGAAAGATGATGGTTAGAAAGGAAGTTACTAGTGAGATGATGTCAGATAGATAAGTATGAAAAGAAGACATTGGGATAAGAGCAGGAGAATGGTGAGATGGTCTGCCTCCTATTCCATAGTATTTCATATAATAGGTGCAATGATGGTCTGCTCATGTGCTCTACAAATACTTCTACGGTTGTCAGTCAGTATTGTAGCATGCGGCGCAACGCAAAAAGCAAAAATTATCGCTAACACCATAATGGTCCTTAGAGCAAGACAGACATAACGTCGGTGAAGTTCTAACAGTGCGTAAGTCATTTTTGGGGATTGGAGAAATGGGGACAAAACTTAAAATTACCTACGCACTGTTAGAACTTTTCCGGCGAAAGCGTCTAGGTGCCTCTCTCGCAACGTACGAGTATGTAGTTTTATGTTTATGGGTGGCACAATTTGCTTAGAACAACAATTCTGTATTATATATTGCAGTCTAGGTTTTGCCTAGTCGTGGTAATCAATCACGGTGGTGTAAATTCTCAACACTAATCGCGAAGTTTAAGACTACCGTTCGGAATTTAAGCTATAGAAAAATAATGCTTAAGAAAAATAAATAATTATCTAATTATAAATATTGTTAATAGTTTCTGCTACTAGACTCACCTAAGACATTAACATTAATTGTTTTTGTCGCGGTACCGACAGTATTCTCTGCGACGCACTCGTATTTGCCCGAGTCCTTCCACGATGCTTTGAATCTGAAAAAAAAACAACATTGCCATAGTTTGTTACTTCTCGGTTTTGAAGTATTGTCCTCGGCTTTGGTTCAATAGTTTATCCCACAGGACCTATAAAATGTAGCCTGTCTCATTGTTTCATTACAGAATAATAATCCTACAATTAAACAAAAATGTATTATGCATGGTCCAGATCGGTAATGTAAAATCTTCCTCATGATAAAATGTAGGTACTAGGTATTGAAAGATAAGCCAAGGCCGAAATAACCTCAAACCTAAAAGATATCAGACATAGTTGTCAAAGCCAAATAATTGAGTTTAGAATTTTAGATTTTTATAAAGAAGCAATGTTGGAGTAGTAAACAAAGCAGATAAACGCTTTTGGAGGAGAAAACGGCCATTTTGCTTGGAACTATGGAATTACTAAGCATTGTTGTAATTTGTTTCTAAAATCAACGTATGCTACAAGGCATACTACACTATATGCATATATACTATATCCTAATAGGAGTCGTAAGGTAGTCTAGTCGTACTGGGTCTTCATTATCTACTGAAAACTACATTATATTGTGGATAACTTTTCGGAGAACCTTTTCCAGAACAGTGTTGGTTTACCGGTGATTGTGTCGTTGGTCGGTGTGGTGTCTGCTGTCCGACATGACTTTGTGCGGGATCTCCCAGTGCACCCTAGCCGCGGGTACAGCCTCCACCTTGCATGGTAGCACTACATCTTCATCTTCCTTAACTGTAACTGTACTGGGTTCAGCATCGGATATTGACGGTGGATCTGTTGAGTAAAAGTTGAAATACTCACATTTGGAATTCAGAATCAAAACATGCACTGCTATATTGGTGGTTTACCAAGTAGACACGATATATGGACAATAAATGAAATCACAACAATTAAAAAATAATATTGTACCATGCACGCGACTACAGAGTCCCGGACTTTCGGGATACGAACGTGGTGCCGAAGCCAGAAAGCAGAAACTCTTTGAGACAACTTTAATGAAAGGTGATGGTGACACAAGACCGGCGATTATCCCTGTATGTATAACTACAGAAAGTTCTTGTTCACTCCAGCCAACCAGTAAAGGCAAGCCGGAGGTGAGGAACAGTGACTTCTCACTCGAGGACTCGGAACCTACCTAGTGGGGTCACTACTCCCCACCATCCACCTCAAGATGTCCTGTAGGCTTACAAATAATACAATCAGTAGTACTCGTGGTTTCATTTATTGTCCATATATCATATCCACTTGGTGTAAGCACAACAAACGAATATTTGTATGCGCTAAAGATAGTGGTTTGCGTGCTTATCTAGAAATCATGTCTTTGTACCTCATGGTATTAAAGTACTTCGTAATGAAGGATAGTCTCATTCAAACAAAACAGTGACTTACTATCCGAGCAAACAAATGTATTGAAATTCTCAAGTCTATCTTAGTAATCTATAAAGGTACAAACTTATATGTTATTAGTAGTGGCAAAGTTTGTATGAGAAACCGTATTTGCATCCTAATTACGTAGCTCAATATCTTTCGACAATGTTTGCGATATCTTCATTGCGCCATTAGAACTATCTATAAGAGATATAATATTTTTAAATAATGTAACAATGTATTATTAATTGCTTTTGAAACGTATGACAGTTGGATGTCCGTTTTTTACGTAATTAGGGTGCTGATCAACTTCAAAAGCGGGACAATAAGTTGGCAATAAAAGTCAAGACTTGAATCATGCGGAAAAATTACACAAATGCTCATGAAAGGAGGAAGCAACGTGTTTACAAACTTTCTGGATTCAAGCAACGTATAAAGGTACGCACCTAAGTGATATTATGAAATTTAAACTTTTAGTCGATTGTTCAGTATTTGCTAAAATTACCTTTTATGCATAGCGACAAATACGCGAGCGAAGCCACGGGAACACTAGTTATGATATATGATGAAAGATACCGTTTATTCCTGGACTCGAACGAGAAGGTTACCTTTATGTAAGAAAAATAATGGTGCTACAACACAAGGGACTTTAAAGCTTATTATGGTAATGACACCACGTACTAACAGCAAAGTAAAACATCGTGGAGAAACCTGGACTAAAAAGTTTGAAATCGCCAATTTGCTTTGAGCGACCGTGGTGATCAATGTTGCCTACTCTCGCTCTGTATGAGACGTGACCTTTATCCAGCAGTGGGAAAACATTATACTCACATTGCAGTTGGACAATGATTTCAGCATAATCTTGTCCTTCTATATTAGCAGCAGTACATCTGTATTTGCCGCTATGGGCAAACTTTGCTGATGCTATCTTTAACTTGCCTTCGTCTACCTCTACGCCATCCGGCACTGAGTCAAATTCAAACCCATTAACAGGTATAAATTCCCAAGTTATGGTTGGTTTTGGTTTTCCTTTGTTTATCCTGGAAATAAACAAAATCGTTACTATCACCGTATTTAAAAGTAATTTGACCTTTTGAGTAAGAATCACTGAATACTATAGTACAGAATCAAAGAGAGAATGGAGGTGCTCGTGGCTTTGTAAAAATCGCATGAGTCGACCGATCAAAGGTTAAGCTATACTTGGCGGAGTTGGTCCGTGGATCGGTGACCATCTATGTATGTCATATCGACACTCCTACGTGCCTCGGAAAGCACGATAAGCCGGTGGTCCCGGCTGTCATTTGAATATCACAGTTGACAGTCGTTACTGGTTTATTCAGAACCCAGAAATACTGACAACCAGTCTTACCACAAGGAGTCTTGTGTAATAATTGTGAAGTTCAGATATGCAGTCACTTTACGTAAAATACTGGTACTTAAATGCATTTTATTAGACTGGAAGCCGACCCCAACATAGTTGGAAAAAGGCTAGGCAGATAATGTAGGTATAGAATAATGGTCCCAATGTCATCATTGTGACAACTGCCGCGACGATACGGCGCAGCACACACTGGAGGAGTGCCCAGCTTGGGCGGTGCAGCGCCGTGACGTGGTCGCGGTAGTCTCTGCTGCGGGCCATCTCTCGCTTCCGGCCGTCGTGTCAACCATGGTCGGGAGCGAGAGCGGGTGGGCAGCCGTCGCCTCTTTTTGCGAGGTTGTGATGAGCGCAAAGGAGGCGGCGGAAAGGGAGAGAGAGGCTGTCACCTCTCTCCCGGCCCGCAGCAGACGAAGGGGGCGTCGCAGGGTGGCCAACGATCTCCGGCCACCGTAGGGCGCGGCCTGCGGGTGACAGATCCGGGGCATCTGTCGCCCGACCAGACACAGGCCTCGAGGCGGCGGCGTAGTGTTCCGCGCGCGCCTCACATTCGGAGGATTCCTGCGGCCGCTGGGTGACGGCCGCAGAGGGTGACGGGGCCCGCCTTTCCATCTGGCGGGCCAATACCTGCCGGGGGCGCGGAAGAATGCGCGAGCGATACCCGTACCCCCGGCACTGGGTACAAGCAAGGAACACCGTGGTGGTTTTAGCCGGTAAGAGTCCGGCACTGTTCCCGGCCGCCCCATCGGGCCGGGTTCGTCCATGAGGATTTCCCCACGTATAAAAAAAAAAAAAAGGTATAGAATAATGGTCCGGTCGCATATTGAAAAAGCTCACAATTAAAACTAACATGTATAAAAACCAATTAAGTACGCAATTTTTAATTTTACCTGCATTCAAGGTAACTCCAATCACCCGACTTTAGAGTAATGATTGTATTATCGACAGTCACTTTGGGTGCTTCTGCAATATACAAGCCATTAAAATTTGCATAATGAGTAAAATTCGAAAATGCTAATGGTCGGTAGCATCAAACTTTTTATCATTTATACTTTTACGAATATCACAAAATATAATATCAATAATTATCATACTTTTAGTAGTTTTTATGTTATCAATACATAAACATAATAATTAAGTAAACATACATCATAAGTATTAAGAGGAAAAACATAAAATATGTAATAGTAAAATTATTCATTTTATCCTCCATTTTCATAGATCTTGAAAGACAGTTCTTCCGTTTCACGTTTACGTAACCTGATATTTTTTTTGTGTGTAAATGTCAAAGTGTTACCATGTACCTATTCCTGAAATCGTAAGGGTAGCGGTAAACGTTCTAAAGTTGGCTTCATTTGTCACTTCACATTTGTATTCACCGACATCTTTAGTTGTCATATTTTTGATCCACAGTGTTTTAGTTTCGGGGGATATCTGGACATCGTCTGACTCGATCACTGTGCTATCGTTGTGGTACCACTTTGTCTCTACGGCGGGGTAAGCAGAGACTTCGCAGTATAATTTAACTTCACTACCATATTCGATAGTCTGATCTGCAACGATAATAATGTTAGCGTTGATTAATGTGTTTATGGTAATTAAATTGTCGCCCTTTAATTACATTTGTAGACACACTAGCTGTTTTCTACTGAAGGAACTACTTAATGCACCCGTATGAACTATCCATGACCTTCCCCAAGTTTCATTTATCTCCATACGAAATTCTGGTTCAATCGGTTCAGCTGATTTCACAGTGAAAGTATAATAGATAGACACTGCTATTTTCTCATGTAAAATATTATTAATTATTAGTAAGGTATTATAATTAAAAAATAAAAGCAAAATCAATTGGTACGTAATAATACAAATTCGACATCTATTCGCTATAAATATCTGTAGGTATATTTGTAGCGAATGTGGATGTCGAGTTTTAAAATTCAATTATTTTTTATTTGTAGCGAATAGTTCATTTTAGCCTGGTAGCACTTGTAGTCTTGACACTTAGGCTGTGCTTTAGGTCTCAAAACTCATTTTTTTATTTCAAATAGGTCTTTGGAGGCACTTATGAAACGTCAAGCTAGTTGCACGGTTCCAAGGAGTAAGTCTTATGGAGAAGAACCGGCAAGAAACTCCATAGACACTCTTTTCAAAAATAAATGTTTACAATAGTCTTTTCAAGGTACAGGTTATCTCTGAGAAAATTATATAATTCAAATTATGCAAAAAAATAATAATTAAACAATTAAATTACAAGTCCAATTCAGCAAGTCAAATTATTTTAATAACAACGGTAAATATTTTGTATTCCGGTCGACTATCGACGTAGAATATTTCCAGTATGAGGAAAATCCGCCATCGGTAAACCGCAACTATCGCGGTTATAAATAGTCACTTGAATAAACAAATGAAACTTCACGAATGTATGTAAGAAATTATTGGAATAACGTTCACGATATTATGCAAATACTAAATGGTCTATCTGCATCTTGTGTTCGAGCTCGTGGATTCTGGCTAGTACCGAGGTTATTTTTCTAGAGTCATAAATGTACTTTCTCCGTGGATCTTAGACACAACTGAGCAACGGTAAAGAAAAACACCGTAAACATTGACTAACAAAAACTGAGTCTAAACTGTCAATCCGCCTTGAGCAAACGTGGTGATCAATTGTACGACGGGAGGCCTTTACTCAAAAGTGGAATAGTAAATAATTCGATGAAATGGTAACACTAGGTACTACATTGTTATACTAAACCTAACTAGGCATCAACTAAAACAGCTGTTTACCATAAATTTAAAGTCTATCTAACGATGGATAACTTATCATTTGGATTTTTTATTCCTAAAACGGCCGATTACCAATTTGGAGTTAGATAAGAAGTGGGTAACACGAAAATTCCCGCTTGGTGGTTAAAAATGTTTTTATTTAATGGGCCGAATACCATCTGTTGGTGAACTTGGCCCTTAGTTGAGTCGGTTTTTGTAAATTCAATTAGAAATATTTCAATAATATTAGGTATTTGACTGATGGAAAACAATGAATGAGGTTTACGAAGCAAAGCAACGAGCGTTACAGAATACGCCTGTGGGTAGCACGAATTGCTTTCGAAATAGTATTCGTATCGAAAGCGATTTTTGAATAGAATATACTCGCATCTTACGTATCTACCATTTATTTAAATTGATGACTTCAATCATATCTTTGGATTCTGCAAATTGATTGTATTTATCCATTTTGAAAATAAATTTTATTTTGGTATAGTTTTACCTATTTATGATTCGAAGATCGCTCACATTAACGTTAATTATATTAGTACGTTCGTACTACTAGGCTCACTGTTTGCTCTAATTTTGAAGATTGAATTTTAGGTTCCTATTTCCTTCTACATACGTAAATAAACTATTTTAATGACCAATCCTTAAACCACAAAAGTGATAATAATTACCTGTAGGTGTCTGAATAACTTCAAATGTAAACGGTCTGTGAACATACACATCTATACTTTGATAATCTTCCCCCTCAGAATTTTTCGATTTGCAATAAATCGTAGAATTGACCGTTACATTTTCTAAGCCGACATAACTTATATATAATGATGGTATTTCCAATAATTCATTCTGGAACAATATACCATTATTAAGTACTAGTAGGAAATTGCTGATAATAAGTTCAAATAAGTTAGGGATTCCCTAACAATACATGACTGACGTAACATAGATTATTTGGAGAACATGATATAACTGGTATTCTTATCTCTATTTAGAGACAAAGTGTGGATATATATCTACTAAAGGAAGTTTTATGTTTAATAAAGAATAAATTAGATATGATATATGCAGTAAAAATCTAAAGGCAGACGGTAATCATTTGGTATAACTTTGGACTAAAGTTAATAATTGTAAATATAGTTTTCATGCAATCTCGGATGGGACAATGAAAGTCTACAAACGCAGTATAGACCGCTCTAAAGATCCCTAGTCTTTGCAGAAATTTTAAAAGAATGCACTTTTCTGACCATAGTATATGCACTGTATAAATCAGAAATAGTCGATCAAATCTACAATCTGCTTTACAAGTCTACCGGTGCACAGAGCTGCTTAGTGCTTAAAAGTTTTTGTATTTTTCTCACCTCTGATGTCAAGATGTTTCCTTCTTTGTCTTCCCAGAATATGCTTGGTGTTGGGTAACCAGTAACAAGACA
Source organism: Pyrrhia umbra (assembly GCA_963891755.1). NCBI lineage: Eukaryota > Metazoa > Arthropoda > Insecta > Lepidoptera > Noctuidae > Pyrrhia > Pyrrhia umbra. The sequence goes on from OY982935.1 coordinate 6,727,073, forward strand.
TGCAAGCGTTGCGTTTGCACCGAAATCAACTGTCACTGGCCCGGCATCCAATATTTTAGAACGTGGTTTAGTCCACTTCGCATCTGTTGCTGTACCTATGAATTTAATAGCAACTGATTTACTTATTTGAAAATTTTAGATAGTATTTTAACTATAAGTAACTTTTTCCAAATTCGCTTTAATGTAGGATAATAATAATATTTCAACTAACTTTTTATAACTATTAATATTTAAAGTCAAGGTATGAAAAATACCATTTGGGAACTACAGGGCTGTACCTAGACTAGTACTCTAATCTATAATTACGAGAATTGCCCTTCAGTTAAAGGCAAAATAAATAAAAATACCTTGTTGAGGAATAAAGATTTCCGATGAACCCGTAATCTCTTGATGCGTGAACGTGTCATACCCCTTTATCTGGAAGTATAAAGTAAATATTGCTATGTAAGTAAATATTAATTTTATAAAAAAAGCCGTCCAAGTGCGTATCGAGACACGCGCGATTGGGTTTCGTAGTTGGTCGACTATAACTCTGTAACCAGTAAAGCCTTCTTAGCCGTGATAGGTTTAGTCTACGTCGTTTTTTTTCATAAATTAGAAAAGTTAGAAAGGATTGGGGGACGCTTGAACTTAACATGCAATCTAAAGAGCTTGATAAATCGGAAACGACTCCCTAAATTGGAAAGTGGTTTTCACACACCTGCTTTATTTTTAAAAGACCTATCTAACATCACTCTGTACGACGGGATACAGATAAATTAATATTTGCATGCCCAATTACATGTATAGGAGGTGCCCTAAATATTAAATATTTTCCAAAATTTTATTTTACCATTTTGTCGGCGTGATCAATATACATAATATCCCCATTTTTATATTGCTCTCTGGCACAAAGAAACTCTTAGTTATGGCACTGACAAACAGACAGACGGACATAGCGAAACTATAAGGGTTCCTTGTCGACTACGGAATCACTGCGGAGTCAGGACAAGTTATTATATATTATGTAAAGAAGATAAATAGATTTTACTCACCCATATTCGAAAAGCTTTCTGGGGTCCAATAAAAGTGTCTGTCAGGTACATGCCTTCAGTACTAGTCTCTTGTAACACCAATTCTTTCCTCTCTTGTTCATCAGCCATTTGTATTTCTATTTTTTCCAGTTTCAGTTTACTTTCTGATGCATCAATTAGGATGTAATTGTTTCTACCTAGAATATATTTAATGTTTAGTATTTGCTAACTGCAGCAACGGAAACTGGCGTGAGATGGTAAGATAAGTCTTAGCAGCTGCTATCTACCTTATTAGGAGTTGTTGTTACAATTCCATGATACAAGGGATTATTTGGTTATAAACCTGCAGCCCACACGAGACTAAATTTTGATCGCGGCGGAAATTTATTAACAACGACTAGCAAATTTTCAGCCTAGTTTGAATAAATAATTTTCAAATTTACTCATAGTCTGATAGTAGGAACATTTTAATCAATATTTACTAAAAAATACATTCCTCTACAGTAATCGAATACCCTTTTATTAATCTTTCCTTGACTTATGTAAAGAAAATAACGTTATCTAACCCCAATCTTACCTGGCATAGGTCTTCTACTAGTTTCACTCATACTTCTAGGCAACTTGGTTGAAAATCCGAATCGCAACGGTAATTCATACTTTTTATATATTAAAAGGGACGTCTGGTTTCGACATCTGATTACCACCGTATAATTACCGATTGTCGGATTTTTCAAACGTACAACCTGGAACAAAACATACTTATGAAAATAACCAAATTATACCGCACCCTAATTACGTAACACAATTTGTTTCTATAATCATACAATCCTTTTTAAAGGGGCTGGTAGCTAAATAACAGCCTTGCAGATCGATAGATTAGCAAGGTTAAGCTGTACTCAGCTACTAGTCGCGGTCAGTCCATGGATGGGTGACCGTTTTTTAAATATAGCAAGACCCCGCCGTGCCTCGTAGATCACGTTAAAGCTGTCGGTCTTGCGCTTGATCTCTCCCCGGTTGTGTCGGATTGCCGACCCATCAGACTATGAGAGTGATGGAATAGAGATTACACCTGTATCTGCATGATTGCTTGTGTACTATTTTGTCTCCTCCCTACCTGGTCAGTCTTCATTGAGATTGGCCGCCGTGACCGAAATCCGTCTGGAGAAATTACTATTCCTTTAATTTATTCATTGTTCAATAATATACATTTGATTTAATATAGTATATACCTATGGAATAAAATATATACCTATTGAATTTCTTTAGCAAATTAAAAATCAATCGGATTACCGTGTATTATTACGTAATTATTTTGCCGTTGCAAAACTTACATGATAATTATGATTAAAATACCTGTGTATGTCTTGTGTCCAAAATCTTTTCCACTGTATTTTTTGAAGCATCTGGTGTAGTTATATCCACTCTAGGATAATCGCCAGAAACTACTATTAGCACGGTTTTTGTGAATGTGTCCACTGCAAACTAAGAATGAAAAGATTACGTAAGACTATAATGAAAGAGACTTTGTATAAAATCAAAGTCTTCTTAAAAATAAATAGTTCACCTTTTAGCAATATCATATTTTTAGAACCGCGAGTATGTTTTTAATTATTTTTTAATGCAACCGATTGTTAGTCTCTGGACGCATTGTTTTCGAATATAAGATATACTTACGGACAATTCTTTATGCTCCATAAATGTATCGTAGGTGGTGATGTCTGTCCAAGCAACATTTATTGCCTCTTTCATGTATCTAAAAGCCTGAAACAGTTAGTGTGCTATTACTCTGTTATTATTTTAATAACTAAGTATTTCCTCATTGAACTGAATGCTTGTAATGACAGATAATATTTTATAATAAACTAGCTTCTGCCCGCGACTTCGTCCGCGTGGAATAGTGGTGCTCCGCTCCTATTGGTTTTAGCGTGATGAAATATAGCCTATAGCCTTCTTCAATAAATGGGCTATCTAACACTGAAAGAATTTTCAAATTGGACCAGTAGTTCCTGAGATTAGTAGCGTACGCAAAAAAAGTTGATTGATGAATTGAAAAGATGGTTGATTTCTTATACCTTGTGTCCGAAAAACCCAAATATCTTACGGAACCCTATTTTTTTACTCGTGGATAATGTAGCTTTCGAATGGTGAAAGAATTTTTAAAATCGGTCCAGTAGTTTTTGAGCCTATTCATTACAAACAAACAAAGTTTTCTTCTTTATAATATTAGTGTAGATAAAACTAACTCGCTAGGCTAAACTAAATAGTCGCGGTGGCCTAATGCTTAAGGCACCTGCACCTCGTGTACGAGTGTGTGGGTTCGAAACTGGTAAATGCCAATGGGATGACTTTTCTACAGTCATATGCACTTTCTGAGTAGATCTTAGACGGCACTGACTGACTGAAGAAAAACATCGTGAGGAAACCTAGACTTAAAAAGTCTTAAATTGCCAATCCGCTTTGAGCAAGCGTGGCGATCAATGCTCATGCCTACTCTGTATGAGAAAATGCCTGTTCACAGTAGTGGGACAATAAAATAGGCTGATGATGAATAAACTTAAACTATATAAAAACTAAATTATATTTAAAAAACCATTCGCACCTGTCTTAAAGTGGCTGCATCGAAATGTACTAATGCGCCTGAGCAAGCTCTAGCTATATCGTAATACACTTGTACATTTGCATTAGGCGATGATTCCGTTGAACAAAATCCGGTCAAAAATATTACGACCTGCAACAGATAACTCCACTATAAATAAATATCTATGATGAATGAAAGTGCATTACAATTCTTCTTAGGCGCTATCCCCACATTTCCGGGTGCTTTGTCCTGAATGACTTGACGGATAGAGGCACAGCCCAAACGGTTGGTCAGAGACTTGAAACTTAACCGACAAGATATTAGTTTGATTAACTCAAAACAACTGTTTAGGTACCATAAATTCAAACTTCTGTCTTACAATGGATACCTTATCATTTAGGTTTTTTATTCCTAAAACAGTCCATTACCAATCCAAGGTTGGGCAAGAAGTGGATAACACTAAAATTCCCGTTTTGTGGTTAAAGACCGTTTTTAGGGTTCCGTAGTCCGACAAGGAACCCTTATAGTTTCGCCATGTCCGTCTGTCTGTCTGTCTGTCTGTCTGTCCGCGGCATAGCTCCGAGGTTCTTGATACTAGAAAGCTGAAATTTGGTATGGATATGTATATTGATCACGCCGAGAAAGTGGTAAAATAAAATTTTGAAAAATATTTTTTTAGGGTAGCTCCCAAACACGTAAAGTGGGGATGAATATTTTTTTTCTCGCGTACCCCTCCGTGTGGGGTATCGTTAGATAGGTCTTTCAAAAATATTATGAGTGTGTGAAGACCATTTTTTGGTTAAGCGAGCCATTTGCGAAATATCTAGCTTTTCAGTGCAAATTTTTGTTCGATACGAGTTACCCCCCCTCTAACTTTTGAATGGCTGTACCTAGAAATGTGAAAAAAATCACAGACGTAGTACATGTAATGAAATTACAAGGAAAACTATCACGGCTAAGTAGGCTTAACCGGTTACAGAGTTATAGTCGACTAACTAACTCCTACTACGGAACCCTACTGCGCGTGGCCCGACACGCACTTGGCCGGTTTTATTTAACGGTCCGATTAGGTAACCGTCTGTTGGTGAACTTGGCCCTTAGAGAGTGCATTCTTTGTATGACGTAGGCATCCGATAGGAAAGGATTTTCTGAAATTCTGCCCAAAAGGGGGTGAAAAATAAAAGTTTGTATGAAACTCGTCATTTTTAATTGAATGTATTTTTCATAAATTCGTAGCCAACGCGGACGAAGCCGTTGACGCTGTTTTAATTATTGAAACACATGTTTTCCGCGCGTACTACTTGACCCGGATAAAAGATAGCGTATAACCTTCTCCAGGGTACCAGGGTATCTAAATCAGTTCTGTAGATCCAGAGATTAGCCCCTACAATCTTACAAACTCATAAACTTTACCTCTTTATAATATTAATATAGATTAGGTGTACTTGATATTACCTGACTGCCAGTAGTACTGCATAAATTTTCAATCGAACTGAGTTTGTGAACATCTTTGGAGTAGGCATCCGTAAACACGAAAATGTTAGATTTAGGTTTACTTATTTGCAGAGCTTTTTCGATGCCAGCAAGCGAATTCTCTGGACATTTTTGCCCTCCGCTGACAGAAATAGCGTTCACTGAAGAGAGGAGCTCTCTTGGTGTTTGTACAATGGTAGGTTCTCCTACATCTGTAATACGAAGAATTAAATCGTTTTATTTTCACATTAGTCGTTTTGCGTTAATAAACTGTACAAAAATACCGCTTAGGTAAGTTGTGTAGACCGCTTATATGTCTTATCTTATTAAATTAATTAAATAGTATACAAAGTATCATCGGGTTCACAGTCGTTACGGGTAGCCAGAAGCCAGAAATTCTGACAACGAGTCTTACCAAGGGATATAGTGTTACCCAGTAACTGGGTTGTCCAGGTCTGATAGGCAGTCGCTTCGTGTAAAACACTGGTACTCAGCTGAATTCGGTTAGACTGGAAGTTCACCACAACATAGTTAGTAAAGGCTATCCGGATGTATGGACCAAGTATCATCGGGCTAGTTTTAACCTCCTAATTGCTAGGCAAAGGTCAAAATGAAGTTTTAGGTAAAAGTTTTTTCTAAACAAGGTGTTAGTTGAATTATTATTTAGTAACCACAATACGATTGACGATCGTTCAATTGGTGACACTCAATTTAGTTCAACCCGGACGACAAAAAAAATATGTTAGAAAAATAAATCATCTATGTTCATTAATAATCATCTAAAAACAGCTGTTTACTAGAAAATTCTAACTTCTAACTTAATAGATAACTTATCATTTGGATTTTTTAGGGTCAAGTTCACTAACCAGTTTCAAAATAGGCCAGTTGAACAAACATGTTTTTTACACTCGGGTAGGTAATCAACTTTGCTGGAGAGTTTGTTGCGCCACTTCTTCTTCCCAGCAATAACACATGGGAAGTGGTGAAGGGCGGGCGTTTTGGGGGCTGTCTTTTGTAAATTTGACGTTTGAAAAGTGCTGATCAGTCTAATTTGAATAAATAATTTTTGAATTTAGATTTTTTGAATTTTGAACTGTTTCAGGAATTAAAAGGCCAAAATTATAGTGTTACCCTTCGAGAATGGTTTATTTTATGGTACACAGCTGTTTTAGTTGATCGGAATGTTACCTTGTCGGTGAACTTGGGCCTTATACTTTGAACGGTCGATTACCAAGCCGGGGTTGAACAAGAAGTGGATAACACGAATATTCCCGATTCGTGGTTAAAAAACGTTTTCGTTTAATAGGCCGTTACGAAACCATTTAATGGGGAACTTGGCCCTAACGTTAACGTCATGATCATTGACCATGTCCATTACTCATTAAATATATTGTATCCAATAGATCTATATGGGTATGTTTTCTTAGTTCTGTGTCCTGCACCTTAATTACGTAAAAATGGATATCCAATTGGCATGCCAATCAGGAGGAGTTTTACATACATAGCTGCATATTTTTGGGCGTTTATCTCATTGATACTTTAGCGAAGCAATGTATACAATTGAACTAGCAAAATGAAAGGTATTGCAACTGAAATTGAAAGATATTGGCTGTTCTTCCAAGTTTATGACATAGAAAAACGACAATAGAAAAAAGCAAGTACAGGCAGCACAATCGCTTATCACTCGCACTTGTTTTTGCCTTGTATAGAATACACTCGTTTTTCACTTACCATTTATTGAAATTAAAGACTTTATTTATCTATGTACATTGAATACTACGAATTATTATTTAAACATTTTTAATTAAATGTTTTTCTTTACGATATTTGTATTTTCATTAAAAATGGCTTACAATAACGTTATGATTACATTTCACGGTGCTCATATTTACTTTACAGCTGGATAAGGAATACTTTGTCTATGAATTGGACTAGGCTAGATTGACGCTACACGTGTAAAGTTCACGCTTACGCAATCTGCGTGCGTGTATACGTCACATGTTAGGTTGATCTGGCTGTGCGAAGAATCACCGCTAACAGCTATGCATGGAGTTCCTTTAAAGGAACTGATTTCCCTTTTCGCGCATCTTATGGAAACTACTTCGCATACCCAGGTTATAACTATCCCAGGATCTATGTTATTCTATTGTCCGGCTAAGCAGATCGAATGCTATTAGAGACACCCTGCAAGAGGTCATGTAGAAAAAAAAACAAGAAACTGTGCCAAATTTTAAATTAAATTAAATTTTAAATCGCTATTTTTCTTTGAAAGCAACATTAAAATACAGAGTTATCTTCGCATCTTTACACAGTATAAAACAAAGTCTCTCCCGCTGTTTGGACGCTTAGATGTTTGAAACTACGCAACGGATTTTAATTCGTTTTCAGTCAATGGCAAATACAAATACAGTCAGTTGCACCAAAAAAATACCAGGTTACTTATACATGAAACGAAAGAAAGCCAAGAAAAGTACTACTAAGAGTCTTTCAAGATCTGTCAAAATGGAGGATAAAATTGAATAATTTTGCTATTAATTTATGTTTTTCGTCTAAATACTAACGATGTTTATTAAATATTTAACTTAATTATTATATCTATGTATACTTAAAAACATAAAAAATATTAAAAATGCTATTGTTTTTGATGTCTTCTTTTCGGATATGCGTAAGAGTATGAATGATAAAAAGTTTGCTGCAACCGGCCATTAGTGTACAAAGACTAACTGAAATAGAGTGTTCACAGTATTCCTAACTCTGATAGACAGTCATCTTTACATACGTTGAGTTTTATTTTGATCGAAGGATTGCCTTAATTAGTGTCGCGGATCATGTCTGTAATATCTAGTTTTTTTAAATATCTATTTTTCATTACTGTACAAAAAAAGGTCGAAAAAGTTGTACTACATTAAATGAATTGTGTATTTTTTGGTATTTTAATTCGCGTGAGCTTTTGTTTTTCAATAATATCATAATAATATTTTTTAAGCCATATTATAAAATAATAAAAATTAAGTAAATACTTACCGGGGTCATTAAACGGCACTAAAATATAATTGCTAATCTCATTATTAGGTGGGTCGATGGCTGAAGGCAAATTCACTTTTATCGTATCCAGTTCTTCAAGCATGGACCGAGTCGTGTCTAACACGATTGTAAAAGATTTCTCACAAGAGACAAATCTGAATAACCAGATATATATTAGAAAACTCTTGAACCACATCGTGTGAAGGTGTTGGGAGACAACAAACTGGTGGCTGATCATCGATACGTCTACGCATGAACCATTATTATTAAGGGGCGAACGTAAGAAATAAATAATATTTATTTCTGTAAGTAGGTTATAAAATAACACTTTTACACGTCAAATTTTTTTTTATAGCTTGATGAGGCCGGTGTTTGCTATCTGAATACCTTGAGAAGAAATACCGAAATAAACTCAAGAGTTATTAGTCTCTTTTAAAGTCCAGACATTAAGTAACTATTGCACTATGGAAGAACAATGTAGGCTCGTGTTTGAAATGACCTTTTGAAGAAATAGCCATACTGATTTGAGTGGGCCTGTCCAATTAATGGGCACGCAAGTGTCTTGTTGGTCTTCATTTAATTCGACAGCAACTTTCGTAAGGAAAGGAAAGCTAATAATGCACTAAAAAAACAAACTAATTCCAAGACGATTTGTACCATATTTTAGTAGAATGTTCTGTTTTTGATGATTTTAGGCCATTGCTATATGAAGCAATCGGCAGCAATTTGTTTAATGGTAGGATTAATTTATTACTTAGGGAACCTTTTTCGGAACAAAGTATCAAAATTTATAAATTTGTTAGGGTGGTGGTGTTGTTATTCATATTTTTAAGACGAGAGTAGTTAATTTCGTTTTGTTTTTTTTTCTGTTTGTGTTGAGTTTTTTCTTGTTTATATTTTCATTTATTTTGTAATTATTACATTTGTTATACCTTACGAGGCTTGGCGCAATAGCGTAAAAAGCCTCAACAAATAAATGATTAAAAAAAAGACACTGAAAAGAGTAAAATACATTTGCTTTCAGCTGAAATGCTGATGAACCAATACTGTTGTGATTATTTTGCCACCGACTTCTAAGCCAGCAAAGTTTATGATCATGAAATCGGTCCAGACGTCGTCGAATTGGGAAGAGAAGACCTACTCTTTTTTTAAGTCGGTTAAACCTTGAGACTGAAGAGTAGTCATTGATCTATTCCTAAATAAATTAATGTGATATTGGGACTGGATGGGCTGGATGGGACATACACCTTATTCGGGTGCACAAAACAGTTCCCTTGGGATGCCGGTAAAACTGGGAGAAATAGTTATTATAATATTAAAATAGACTACGTAGATACTTGTGTTAAAATGAAACCAATATAGACTTAGCCTTAACTATGCAACAAAGTAACTGCAATGTATCATTTGATAACTTTTGACCTAAGAATATTAGTCGTCTATTTATAGGGCATTCTCCTTAGAACCTGGCACGTTTATAATCAGTCCTGTGATGATTCAATTGCGGATCAGCAGTACTCATATTTACAAGACGAGAGAATTTAATCATAATGTTAATGTAAGCGATTTTCGAATTATAAATACAACCATACCAAAGCAAAATTTTTATTTAAACTAGCTTTAATTAAAGATGAACCGCTGGACCGATTTTGTGCAAACTTCACATAAACCATCTACTAAATAGTCCGAACAAAGCCTAAACATTTGGTTTGGATAGGTGAGCCCGTTCTTGAGTTATAAAATTACAACGAAAAGTGGCATTGATTTTTAAATATTGATGTATAAATTACAATTTACAGCATCTAAAGATATGATTAACGTGATCAAATCGAATTAAATTAATTTTCAGGATATTTAAACTGTCTCGTTAATCTAGTGGTATGTTAATGGTCTCGTTTTGATTCCAGGGATGGGGCAAAATTGTTTTGGGGGTTTTAAAAAGTAACCCGAAGTCAGGAAGTTGGCCTCCGCGCCAGTGTGGGTACATTAAGGCATCGTCCCTGGGTGCTACCTTAATAGTAGTCGTTGTAACAATTCCAAATCAGAAGCCAACGGGCCGAATTGAGAAAACTCTGATACTAGGGCTTGTTAGGTTAGTGAAAACCTGCAGCCAATAGTAATAGTAATATTTAAACATTGATGGACAAAAAAATATAAAACCTATATATGCCTTGAGCAAGCATGGTGATAAATGCTTATGCCTTCTTTGTAAGAGAATATCCCTTTACTCAACAGTGGAATAATAAATAAGGAGATAAATTATTGACTAATGAAATCGGGAGAAATATGACGTGATACGAATAATATCACTGGAGTGAGATAGAGTTGTAAATACTGTATTAAAATAAATTTACAATCATTAACTCTTTAATAACAACAATTATCGTTATACACATACATAAAATATATGTATTAACTATTCTTTGACAATTTGACTCCATCCAAAGGTTGTCTGTAAGAAATTACTTTGAGCGATAAGACTGCCTGATATTGTACTGTACTACTGTTGCATATTTGTTTGAATCATGCTATTTTGTTTATCCTGTTGGTGTACAATTAACAATATTTTATTGCATTCTATGTATTTTAAAGAACATGATTATTCTGTGTTAGTGGTTCTTTAGCTCCGGTGGACACGACGAGGGTCTGTCCCGCTTGGGCGGAGCAGCATCATTGTGTCCTTGTAGCGGCGACCGGTGATGGCGACCTCTCGCGTCCAGCCCTGGTTCGAGCCATAGTCCGAAGCGAGGCGGAATGGAAAACCGCCATCTCCTTCTGCGAAGCAGTAATGCTGGAGAAGGAGGAGACCTCACGCACCAGCTGCCGCGGGAGACGCCACGGGCGTCACTAAAGCCGCGAGGCGACTCCCGGCCACCATTGACGGGCCTGCGCACGGTGTACAAGTATTATACGAAATACAATAGATTAATTAGTACGAGGACAAACCAAACGAATAAAGTGATGAGTTAACAATCATGCTTAGCCGTCATGCGGCAACGAATCAATGGATAAGTCAGTTTACAACACTTTGGCTACGCTTAGCCATCTAGTATGTTTCTTTGGAATTTACTTCGGGAGCAAAAGCAAGTAGAAACGTGTAATCTTTAATACAATGACAGGAAACAGTGTCAAAAAATAATAGTAATACAAAGGAAATTAAGTGACTAAATAGTGTAAAAGAACACATATCAGCGATTTTTAGAATATTTTTTTTGTCTGTTAATTTGTTTGTTTATCGTTTGCACATCTCCAAAATTACTGAACCGATTTTCATGTAGTTGAGGACTCATAGGTGGGCAGAGTATAATTGGGAGCAGGATATAGGCTTGTTTTAGTACATTAGAATATCGAATAAAATTTAAATTTACAGATAAATTCTTAGATAAATTCTACGCGGACGAAGTCGCGGTCACGGCTAGTAAATAATACTTTTAAGGGTTATCGGTCTCAGATACGCGTAAAAAATATAGACGTGTGGTTTTTTGATAAGAATTAAACAGACAGACGGACATGGCGAAACTATAAGTTATCAACTACGGAACCCTAATGATTAATTGTGCATTCAATAAATGTTTACCTAATAGTTTTACATCTGCATATGAAATGCAGTGCCACCCGAAAGCTTGGATTGCAACGTAAGTAGGATATAGGGGATACATTGCATAGGACTCCGCTCGTCACCTGACTCAAAAATATACGACCAGTATTTTGCTGGCTATAGTGCCATTCATATCAACAAAGATAACAACTTTACAAGAGTATAGTGATCGAAATAAAATGATGGATGGATTGTGTGAAAGATGATATGGCTAGGAAGGATGTTACTAGTGAGATGACGTCAGATAGAGAAGTGTGAAAGAAGAAAACATGCTGACCCTAAATAAATTTGGATACGGGCAGGAGGATGATGAGTATAGTGATTTAAACTGTAATTCGAGACACACCTATATTCGAATACTTAGAACGCTATTTCAGCAAAGCCACACCGAGCAAAAAACGAGTGACGAAGTAGGTAAGCGCTATAGCACATCGATGTGACAAAAATACTCTACAGCTCGGAATTTCTTGACATGGGGACCTCGCATTCCGAACAATTAAATGCATTGTTACAGCAATTTATATTCCAGGGATTCCCGGACTACGTTGTATATAAACATTACTAATAAAGAAACCTGAACTCTCCTATCAACGGGTCAGTCGTATCAACGGAACATACCTATTTATTAAAGTTTCAAATTACTATAAGCATATAAATATGATTCGTTCTTAGGCAGAACCAGCAGTGTGTAATATGACTTGTCACAGATTGTGTTTTGCGTTTGTTGCGCTAATTGCACAAACATGGGTAGTTTGCGGACAAGAAGATATTATAAAAAGCAGTTTAACATTCGTCATCGACGATACGGGATCAATGTGGGACGAGATATATCAAGTTAAAAATGAAGTGAACATTATATTTGAAAAAGTATTGAGTTCTAGTGCATCGCAGATAGAAAATTTCATTCTAGTCACATTCAACGATCCGGGTAAGTACAGAAATATTTTTTAATACTTTTTATTGCGTGGATAGATGGTATCCAAGCTTCTACTGAGATGACCCACCAACCTAAACTTTAATTAATACTTAAAATTATAAAACTGCCGACTCGATAAGATTCCAGTTCTTTTTAACTTAATTGGGTCGATCGATAAATGTTAAGCTGCGATTGCCACGGTCAGCGAGACTCCTCCATGCCTGTTGTTTTTCGATCTTCAACATTCGTTATGGGTAGTCTGACAACCAGTCTTACCAAGGGGGTTCGTGCAACCCGGTAACTAGGTTGTGGAGGTCGTATAGGCAGTAATTTCATGAAAAACACTGGTATTCTAGCTGCTTTCAGTTAGACTGGAACCCGACCCCAATACTAGGTGAGGCAGATGATGAATAAAAAGCTACATTGTCGCCGAATTTCATAAGTTATGTCTATCATAGCACTAAAACATATTACAAAATATTGTTTTACCGCTTTGTCGGCGTGATCAAAATATCATGTACATACCAAATTATAGCTTTCTAATAAAACCAACTAAAACTACTACTGTACTAAAATCTTCTGAACTATGTCATGTACAGACAGACAGACGGACATGTTTGTTGACTACGGGACCTTGAAAATACTTATAATAATCTATTTATAATAGATGCCCAACTACGAACAATCACCAAAGAACGGAGTGAATTCAAGAATGCATTGGCTAGCATAAATGTTTTTGGTGGTGGCGATTGCCCAGAATATGCCATGAAAGGCATCGAAATTGGAGTAAAAGAGAGTTTGCCGCTTTCCTACATTTATGTTATCACTGATGCGTCAGCTAAAGACTACGATAGGTTTGAAGAAATCAAGAGTATTGCGCAAAAGAAACAGAGTCAAGTAAGCATTGCTGTTTTATACTTAAATGTTATAAAAAATTGGTAAACAAAGCATTTTTTTTGTGGAAAGTTTATACTGAAATATCCATCTTCTTTATATGTACATATATAATTCTTATATACTTGTGTTTAACGGCACCTAACTCCTGCTTAACAGCTTTACCAATTGGATAAAAAATGTTGTGTATATATGAGTGGGTCCCAGAATGTTTTGAAAATACAACTTGACCCGGTACGGACCGGTAGATGTAGCTGTTTTCATAAAAACGCCAAAGTTAGGACAGTACTACGTTGGGTTATCTATTCCCTTAATTCCTATTTAAGAGAAATATAAATTAAGGGAACACACCCTTACTAGAGAAAAGCTAAACCGGTTTGGATAAAATTTCGTACGGAGATAGAGCGGACTTTGAAGACGATTATAGCTAGCCTAGCTACTTTTTTAAGTTTTTTTTTGTATGGCATCTCGCAGGTCAACCTAGATGGTTGTCGACTGCTTAACCGGGCTTGCCTGTGAAGTGCCTTAAACATAACTAAGCGACTACACGCTAAGGGCACCCCCTAGTGGGCTACGGGCCTCGTCTTAGGGCATCGCTGGGGGAGGACAGCAAGGGACAGGCTGGATCAGAATATATATGATTATTATAATCGAGAATTTTAAAGCTATTAGCTCAGCTCGCGGGCCGGCTCGTCGAGCTAGGGTCTACCTTTTTAAGTATGTTAAGTATTTCCCTCGGGACGCGGGTGTAACCGCGGGTAACAGATAGTTTTAAATAATAAAATAAACGTACAGTCAAAAGGTGAAATTAATATAGGGAAGTCCGTAGTCCGTAGAGTTCGAATAGACAAAACAATTACCCAATAAAATAGGATATAATAAATGTAAAAGCATAATAAAAATGCCTAAAATGATAATTTAACCGATCTATTATGTTTTCAGATAGTGTTTTTACTCACCGGGGATTGCTACGATGACACTGATGGTGAAAATTATCAAGTATACTATAAACTGGCTGAAGCTACTTCTGGTCAAGTGTTCCATATGATAAAAGATGATGTCAAAGATGTAAGTATCACGCCACATTTACTAGAATCGTGATTTTCCATTTCTGACTTTTGAAATCCCAACATGTTTACTTTTTTATAGATATTAAAGTATATTGAGGAGACTATCACAGGGAGAGGAATCACACTTGTGAACAAAAAAATTCCTCCCGGAACAGAGAAAATAAAAGTAAGTATTTAATTATTTCATGGGAATGTTTACTCATCATCAGCATACCAATACAGACAATATATAAATATTGTCCCACTGCTGGGCCTGTGCCCAGCAGAAGTGGCCTGTGCCACTTCTCATACAGAGAAGGCTTTATTTAATACACATAATATAATAATTATAATTATTCTCTATACTTAAAATGTGTGTTATCAACACACTCAAAATTAAATTTCAGTGTATGTTTATTTATATCACCAAATTCAAATTACAAAATGTTCTTTTATCTTAGTACCCCGTGCCTCCACATTCTGGAGATGTTCTCATTTCTGTCACTGGTAAAGAACCGAAGATAGGAGAAGTGACAGGTCCTGGAGGAAGCAAACCAACAACTGTACCTATTGTTTCTGGCAAAGATGAAATGGCGGTACGTAGAAATAAATTTTTGCTTACCATACATACGGCGTCTCTGTGACTCTCAAAAATGAACTCTGGTAATAGTTAAAGTTCAGTTCTGCATGCAGCAGAGGTCCGCGTTTAAAGTTTACTAGAATACTATGAATGTAGTATACTGGAAAAACTTACAGACTCGATAAGGAATACGACAATCCGTTCCATCACATAAATAACTGATTTAACTTGGAAAACTCACATGCTATAATGGAACTACCAATCTTAATGAAAGTCTCCTTTTTTTTTTTCTACATGACCTCTAAAAGAGGTCATGTAGAAAAAAAAAAAAAAAAGTAGAAGTAGTAGGTCATGAGCATTCGACCTGCTTAACCGGACAATGTGGCGAGGTCCTAATTTAATTAATTAAATTAAGGCCTCCAGCCAAGGCTTAAAACTAAGTGACAGCGCGCTAAAGGCTCCCCCTAGTGGGGAACGAACCTCGGCTTAGGGCGTCACTGGGGAGGACAACTAGGGACTAGCTGGATCATAACATGAAAGTCTCCGCGCTGCTCCGACTAGATACCGCCAGTATACTTGTAGGATGAAACAAGAAATTCTAAGCTGAAGTCGGCTTATCCGAACTAGTCAAAAGCTAATCCCGTTTCTAGGAAGGCGTACCGAATCTGAAATAAAATGCAAGTGTTTGTAATGAAACTGTGTGAAAATAATTCTAGAAAAATAAAAATAAACACTGGTTTCACTTACACACACTACAATAATAAGTTATCGTATGCACGGAGCTATTGTTTTTAGGAAGCGCGGTATCTAATCGAAGCTGCGCGGAGTCTTTTATTAATCTATGTTATATCAATTTTATTGCAGTAGAATTGCTTTAAAACTCGTTAAATACGTTTCAGTTATTCTGTTTTACATTCAATAAATGTTATTACTTTTTGCAGTATAAAAGAAATATGTATAACTAGCTTCTGCCAGCGACTTCGTCCGCGTGGAATAGTGGTGCTCCGCTCCTATTGGTCTTAGCGTGATGATATATAGCCTATATATAGCCTTCCTCGATAAATGGACTATCTAACACTGAAAGAATTATTTAAATCGGACCAGCGGTTCTTGAGATTATCGCGTTTAAACAAAATGACAACATTTCCCTTCACTGCTCTGCTCCTATTGATTGTAGCGTATACTATATACAATCTCAGGACTATGACAAATAATTGTACCAAGTTTCGTTAAAATCCGTCGAGTAGTTTTTGTTTCTATAGAGTTTATACAGACAGACAGACAGGCAGACAGACAGACAGACAGACAGACAGACAGACAGACAGACAAAAATTTTACTGATTGCATTTTTGGCATCAGTATCGATCCCTAATCAACCCCTGATAGTTATTTTGGAAATATATTTCATGTACAGAATTGACCTCTCTACAGATTTATTATAAGTATAGATAGATAAGTATAGATATCGGCTAAGGTAAAGGTTTATTTATTATATTTATTATTATTTACAAGTTTTGAGACACTACGAAATTCATGCGACTAAAATATATCACAGAACAACACTGAAACATAGATTTTGTCTTAAGCATAAAAATGGAACCATTTAAGGTTAAATCCAATTATAAGTAGAGCTCGAGTCAAGTTCTGTAACTCCTTAAAGTGTGAAGGATGTAAATAGATTGTGTAAACGAATATTTCAGTATATGATGTACACAAAACAAAACACTATCAAATCCAGATGATTTCATAATATATGGTGAACATCATCTGGATTTGATATTGTGTATTGATTTGTGATTTGTTTGGTGTACATAATAAAGAATATTATTCTATTCTATGAAGATGCCTATGTTCTTTTTTATTTACGGCATCTCACAGGTCACACACATACGGGGTTGGTGCCTCATGAATTCAAGGCTTGCAACTAGGGTTAAACTTATAAACGAAATGACTATACGTTAAGGGCACCCCCTTTTGTTCGGATTGGACATCATTAACCTTCCGCCATGGGTGGGGCGGACTCTTACTGACTACCCACCCGTGTTTTGACTTCAGCCCTTCACGTTCTGGGAGCGCGGTAACTCTTTCGAGTAACCTGCAGCCCCGGCAGACCAAAGGGCACCCCCTATTGGTCGTCCGGAGAGAACAGCAAGGGACAAGACATTGGATGATAACGGGGTGTGATAATGTTTACAGGTGGTGAAGGTTGTTGCTCCAAAGCCTGGTGACCACGAGGTGGAAGTTGGAAGCAAGTCTGAAACCCATGCAATTATTACTGCGAAGACTAGTTTCAATGTTCACCTGGGATTCTCTGTGTTTAAGCCCACATCTATAAAAGACACGGTTACAAGGCCTGCTCCAGGTATGTTGAATGAGTATATGTTTTTGCCCCGGATATATTTTTTGTTAAAGACTTCTTTTTATCCGGCTGCGTTAAGTATTTCTAAAAAAATCTAATTATTAAGGAAATCTTTTAACAATCAACAGCTCCATACCTATTTGCTGAGTTAAATAAAAAAATGAAACAATAGTTTTGTTCAAATATGATACTTGTCCCCCACCCGTAGGTAAATCTTCAAAGCGTATCTTTTTATAAATTCAACCATTATTTTTCTTTCAGAAGGAAATAGCTTTTTAGGTGTCAAAGCTCTTGGGGACGGAATTAAACTAACTACAGCTAAAATCCTCGATATGAGTGATAACGTTATCACGGAGTTGCCTCTGGAGCTAGTTGATGAAAAATCTAAGTTCTATGTGACTCCCACTTTTAATCCGCCAACTACTACGTTTAGAGTTTCGGTACGTATTTTTATATACAAGGTGGCAAAAACGGGATAAAAAAAATTACATCGTTTTTTATCATTTGAGTGGAATACTAAAATTTATATTAAGGTTAATTTTAAAGGTGTTCAAATTAATATTCGTAATTGTTAGAATAACATTATTTTTTGTATTTTATACATTATTAAAATGGTATTGTTAAGTTATTAGTTTAATAAGTTATAATACTGTAATTTTCATTTTCTTTTTAATATTTTATATCATGTCCAATATTTATTTTATTGCGTACACAGTGCAGTCAGTAAGTATGAAAAATTATTTTATATCTTTTATTTGTAGGTAGTGGGATACGATGTGGAAAGTAAAATGCCGATAACAATAACGGGTCCAACTCCGATAGAACGACAGAATGCACGAACAGGTATAAATACTACATAAATATTACTAACCAGCTTTCCATCAGCGGGTTCGCCCTCGTGCGGCGGAGCTAGCTTTTTTTATACATTAATTACGAATACCCCAGAAAACTAAGAAATTTTACGTCGAACATCTCAATAACACTTTCCCCATCCTAGTATTCCCGGACCCTTGCGCTTCGTAGCCACATTTGTCACCACTAGACTAACGAGTGTCAGACTGTCAGACTGTTATGATATGACTAAACCCATCCGTGTTCCGTCCTGAGCCCTTTATATTTCGGCAGCCCCGGCAGGAGCTATCTAACCCTGTACCTAGAAGTACCCATCACTCAACAAAAGGCAAAAAAAATAGTATGAATGTACATAATAAGTAAATTCACAAGTCGCTGAATTCGGATTATTGATACTTTTCCAGAAAAGACAGAAAATGTAGCACCACAGATCACAATCGATGGAGCACCGGTAATCGTTACGGAATACGATGAACCGTTGCAGCTGAAATGTAAGGTACACGGTTATCCGAAACCGGATATTATTTGGGAAGAAAAAGACACTGGAATCAGGATGCCTGCTACGGTAAAGCTAACTTTTACAATCTTGATCCTTTATATTATATTTATTTTTAATATCAAAGCTTAAGAATAATAAATTATTGGTACTAATGAAATTGGCCATCAAAATATTCATCCGCATGGCTGTCAACATGAATCGTGCCCAAAAGGCTGGTTGCATGTTGGATGGCAATGCTGATTCTTTGACCGAAATATAGGCCAGCCTTTTGATCACTCGTGGAGTTGACTAAACATTTACGAAGGGCACTTTGACCCCATAGCCTGGCCTTAATGTTTCAACCCCAAACAGCACAAATATATGATGACTGTTAATTATATAACATTATTATACGTATGTATATATAAATTAATAAAATAACAATTAAAATGTTTTACAGGTGCAACTAGTGGAAATACCTTATGATTACGTCAGCATACTAGAATTGGAGAAGTCAAACAAAAATAATTCGTATCAATGCAAAGCAAGCAATTCAAACGGAATCAATATAAAATATGTGGACATTAAAACTAACAGGAAAATACATTTAGATGTCATCGAGGCTCCAAAAGGTAAATTTTCCAGCTAAACCCTGATTTTTGATCACTCTATAACTTTAATACAAGTAATGTCAAAGAGTTGAGAATACTATGCATAACAGGGTAACAAGCTTTGCTAGTAAATTCAATTTAATCAAAAGTTACAGTATGCATTTCAAAAGGGGAAATCCACAATCCTTATAGTTTTTACATTTATAATACAGATGACTAAAGCTTATAGTCGGAATCAGGAATCTGATACTTTCTTTGATCTGAGTGAGGCATTCGATACACAGTACATCTTCATTATCATATTATTTTCTAGTAGATAAGACTTTTTTTTCATTATTTGATTTTAATTATTCTGTCATTCATTAAAAAAAAATTAACGTTTGACTGCACAAAATTCCAATAGCTACATATAAACCTTTTCTTTAGTTTTGGAAACGAACCAATACAATTGTTGTCACTAGCTAAGAAGTATAAACCATACTTGACCAAAAGTATTTTTTTCTTTCTAGATATTAATGTAGACTATACCAAAGAAGGCAGTATAGTTTGCAAAGTAGACGCCTATCCACCAGCATCAATAACTTGGTACAAAGATAAAAAAATGGTATTTGGTAATTCTCATATTGAGATCTCTAGTGACCAGTCAGTTCTCACAATAAAAGATATGCAACCCGAATTAGAAGGAACATATATGTGTGAAGCAATCAATGAATTTGATCGAAAAGTTTTCTATTCAAATGTCGCCATTTCTGGTGTAGGTGAGTGAGCTACAATATTTGATTACTTAACAATACCAATTAGATCAGTGAGGACACTCATAGATTTTGTATGACCAACGACCAAAAGGATCATGCATGATTTTAATTTAGTAAAAAGTGTTAGTTGTTCTGATGAAAGTACTTCTTTTGAGACTGCATATATTATTGCTCTAAAGCATATAAGCTGATAGTGACAATAATGTTTTTTTTTTCTTTTCTTTTTTTTTAAACAAAAATCACACAAAAATCTACCCGCTGTTTAATAACCCCAATGAGGTTTGGTGAAGGTTACGTAATGTATTCAATTTAAATTATTATTTCAGAAGAACCTGTTATTGATAAGTCAGATACTGAGATACGCGCCACGGAGAAAACAAATGCTAAATTAACGTGTAGGTAAGTCGATAAACTCATTTATTAATTTATACAAGTAAAACGAACTAGCGATCTAGATAGCATTAAAACTCATTCCTAATGCATGTTAAAACGAACAAACATTAGATAATACAGGTCCCGTCACGTAAAAAGAACGCTTAGTACAGTCGCGTCCTATAAGTATTGGGCTATTGTTTTATAATATAAGTGTAATTGTTTGATTATTATTTTTATTTTTATTTTTATTGGCTTGTTGACACTTCCTGTGACCAAAAGGCTGGCTTTTATTTTGGTCAAAAGCTAAGCATTGCCATCCAACGTGACAATGCCATTAGTCTCTTGGGTACATTCCCAGTTGACGGCGACGAGGATGAAATTTTAGACGCAATATTTTAATATTATAAAGTATTTTTTTTATTGTTAGGAATGTAAATAAACGTAACCCCTTTATTATAATATTATCATAAAAAGTACTAAGTACTAATTACTTTTAGGCTAGAAATATAGGTAAACGGCCAGCGTTATTTTTAAGTGACTCGTACTTTTTCAAGGGAATAAATTACTCAAGTATGTGATCATGATTAACAATTATTTATTTTTTAGGATTCTCAAAGGTATTCCAAAGCCAACTATAAGTTGGTTATTCCGACATGCAAGCACAGATAAGGTAAAGGTAATGAAGGAAACTACTGAGACTTTACTCTTGAAAAGTGTGAGCAGGAATCAAACTGGCACCTACATATGTGTGGCGCGTAACGTAATAGGATTAGATCGAATTTCTATGGAATTAGCTGTGGAATGTAAGTGTTTACTATAAGATGTTTTTTTTATTTGGCATCTCGCAAGTCAAGGTTGTCGACTGCTTAACCAGGCTTGCCTGTGAAGTGCTTTAAATGAATTTAGAGCCTCCAGCCAGGGCTTTACTTACAAAACTAAGCGACTACACGCTAAAGGCACCCCCCCTAGTCGGGTACGGGCCTCGGCTTAGGGCGTCGCTGGGGGAGGACAGCAAGGGACAGGCTGGATCAGAATATATATGATTATTATAATCGGGAATTTTAAAGCTAGTAGCTCAGCTCCTGGGCTGGCTCGTCGAGCTAGGGTGCTATAAGATGGTATTAAATCCTATACTATTTATTACAAACTAGCTATTTACCGCGGTCTCATCAGCATACTTAAGGCCAGTTTCAATAACCTATCTATCCTCAGATTTCCTTACCAGAGATAGAATTTTGACATAACGTCCATACAACTAATGTCAAAAACCTATCTCTAGTAAGTAAATCTAAGGGTAGATAAGATATTGAAATTGGTCGTTAGGATACTACTTCGCGCACCCGAATAAAAAGTATCTCATGTGTGTGTCAAAAACGCTAGTAGAATAGAAAACAAAATGTATGGGAATGACCATTCCCATAAATTTTGTTTTCTATTTTACCACTTGTCTAACCCGCTAGGCTGTAAACTATCGCTGTGGAATATTCAAAAGAGTTACCGCGCCCCAGAAGGCACATGGATGGGTTTTAGTCAGTAAGAGTCTGACCCTCTCTTTCGCCAAGGCGGGAGAGGTCATTTGATGATTCCACATGTTGGGATTGGGTTGCGTAGTTATTCAAAATAAACTAGTTCCAACACATTGCCAAATGTGTTTAATATGATAAATATTTTAAAGTAATGACATAGCGCTAGCAAAGAGAACAGAGGAAGGCACAGACTAATAAGAAAAATATAAATAAAAGTAGCACATCAATCTACATACATAATAGCATAAACTATGAATAATTAGAAGAAAAATGCGAAGAAGGAATTAACTATTTATGGCTACAAATAGACAAGTTATCCTTAAACATTGGGGTGGTTTATAGACCGGGAGATACCAAATTTGAATAACTTTTTAGAAACTTTTTCACAACAATTGGAACACTGGCGACGGGTTATAGACTTCGGAGATTTTAATATCGACCTTCTGCGATCAGACAACCAGACCATAAAATATCGAGATGAAATCAAAGAATCTGAACAAAATAGGCAAAATGCATAGTACTCGACAGACCAGCACTACGAATACCATACTAGACCACATATACTCGAATATTAAAAATCATAAATTTCACATGTCGATTATCCAATCGGCCCTATCTGACCACTATCAGATTTATCTTGAAGTAGGAAACCTCGCGCCAAAGATGAACCAAAAAGTAAAATACCAAGCAATTGACTATAAAAATTTATATAATGGTGCACTAACAGCAAGCTACAGAAATGAAGAAAATGAGTACGATATTTTACAAAGTTTTATTACAGACCTGATTCAAAAACACAAGACAGAAAAATACTAAATTATGAAACCTATTCACAACGACTGGATAAACAAAGAAATTATACATGCTATCGACTTACCCACTCAACCAGCTATGAAAGACAAACCCAGAAGATAAAAATACATTTTCACAAACAATAAATTTAAACTATAATGAATCATAATGTCATAATCTTATAAGCATGTCTCAGAGAGAATGCAATTGTATAATTTAAATGTAATTACCTATTTCTTATTGTAAATTAAAAATAAAGTTTTTATAAGAAATACATTTCTTTAAACCGAATACACATATTACTTCTTATCCCCTTATATTTAATAGCTTCCTCAGAATGCGAGTGAAACTGCGGAAAACTGCGGTAAACTGCTGGTTATAATGTTTCTGGTAGAAGCCTTCAGAACAGCAATAATTGCTTTTTATTTAAAACTAGTTCCTATATTTGATACTTAAATAATCGGTAGTAAAATCTTTAATTTATATACTATTGTCTGTACCAATTGATTTTAAGAAAAATGTTAATAAAATCATAACCTATTTTGTTCTAATTTTCCCTCTCATATCAATAAAACGGCATTAAATGACGAATGGTGATGTTTAGAGCATAAATCCTTAGGCCATTTTGTTAATTTCTGAGGCAGAATTCAAACAAAATAGGTTAGGATTTTGTTTACATTTTTCTTAAAATCAATTTAAACAAACTATAACTACACATCTTCTTATTCCTGATATTTTTTTAGATCCGCCTGAAATAGAAAAGGATGCAAAAACGCTTACAGTCAAGGACGGTGATGAGTTGACAATACCTTGTAACGTAACTGGAGAACCTGATCCTATGGTCAAATGGTTTTTCAATGGTAACAGACTTCAAAATACTTGGAAGACTCGTATAGCTGGTGACTATACTCTCAAGTGAGTAAACAATAGTTTATTAGTGCAACATGATCTTAATAATCGTAGTGAGCTTACCACTAAAACCTACTTGAAACCCAAAGCCAAACACAATCTTGCTGGATTAAAACCTCTGAGAAATATCAATGTGGCTTCAAAGTACGTGAGGAAAGTTGGATGTATAAATAAATCTGAAATTGTCATTCAATCATGAGCAAACGGAGTGAGAATGGCTTGTACACTGTCTAAATGTGAAAATGCCTTGGCTCAGTAGTAAGGGATTTAATATTCCGTGGTTTTTGACTAAGAATTAATACTTCCAGGCTAAAAGCAACTTTTGCTGATGGCGGATATTACACGTGCGAGGCAAATAATAAACTTGGACATGCTAAAAAAGAAGTATTCGTTCAAGTATTTGGTGAGTATTCACAACTACCAGCAAACAAAGTTGAACTTTTTTCAAAATCTAGTCAGTAGTTTTTCGGGTAAAATCTAATACAGAGCATCAAAAAATTCCTCCTCATCGCGGTCAACTGGAAGCGTACCCAAGAGGCTGGCTGCATTGCCACGTTGGATAGCTATGCTTATCCGTTGGCCAAAATAACAGCCAGCCTTTGGGTCTCGAGAAGCGTCAATTAACCGCCTGGATATTTCCTTAAATAAAAGGGGTTAAATAAAAATATTCAAGTTTATATCTTACATGCATGGGACTACAGAGTTCCGATGACAAGTGTGGGGCCGAAGGCAACGTGCCGAATTCCTTTGACTTTAATGAAGTCATCAGAATCATCTCAGAGACCATCTACGGCGGCAGGATTATTGCAAAATATTGAAAGAAACTTCTTGAGCTATTATATTAGGATGATAGTAGACTAGGATTTAGCGAAATGTTATTATGTCGCCTGCCAAAACAATATTATTAAAGACGAAGTAACCAATTTGTAATCTGTGGCAAAAGTATGAAAATGTTGATGTAATTTTGATAAAAACAATTATAAATCAATTGTTAAAATTACCATTGCAATTATATATTTCAGCCCCAGTGACGATTGACATTCCAAAGAGGAAAACAATTGAAATGATGGTTGGAAAAAGTACGATGTTATACTGCATAGCCGACGGATATCCTAAACCAACAATAAAATGGATGTTCCATAGCTCCGACAGCAAGGTACCAGACAGAAATATAACGTAAGTACAGTGAGCCTGACACAAACGCACTTATGTAATAGTAACGTTACTGTTCGAGATTTTCGGATCATAAATAGGTACGACCATAATAAAGCGAAAAACGCAAAAATAACAATTTGTAGCATCCAAAAATATGATTAAACTCAATTCAAATAAATAGTACGTAAAAAGTGAGTTCCATCCACATTCCACAAAATTCGTTTTCGATACGAATACTTTTTCCAAAGTGATTCGTGCTGATACCGATATTAAGTGCTATTTGCAAGAGAAGTAACATCTCACACATAAGGACAACAAATATCTATTTGATATTTTAGTTGCAGTAAGAGTTTTACTTCACACTAGTTTCTGCTCGCGACTTCATCAGCATAGACTTCGAATTGGGTCCACACCTGGATAAAAATATCCTATGTGTCATTCCAGGTTATATGCTAAGTGTGCATAAAATTTCATCCAAATCCATTCTGCAGTTTTTGCGTGGAAGAGTAACAAACATACATCTACACAAACTTTAGCATTAAAAATATTGGGAACAGGATAATTATGAAGTCGGCTTTTACCTTTGCGAGATGACCACAACAATTGCCACCATCATCATATATACATTTTACAGGACAGCATTTTGATTTTGAATCCTTTATTCTTACCATTCTACTATCTATTTTAGCCCTACTGGTGGAATAGCTCCATTAATCTTAAGGAATGCCCAGTTGCACCAACAAGGTTATTACACCTGTGTAGCAGAGAACATAGGTGGTTCTGCTAACCTCACCTACGAAGTTAAAATTTATGGTATGTGCTTGTTATTAACTGTATATTTACTAGCTCTTTTTCGCAGTTTCACTAACATCCGTTCTATAGTTTTTCCATGAAAGAGTTACAAACATACATCGTCACAAACTTTCACTAGGACATAGAATGGAATAGCTTCTCTTCTGTGGAATGGCGGTTCTCGCAATTTTTGAATATAAGCAGATCAGTTGCTTACTTTAGCGACTTTACTTATATTTGAAATAAATAGGATAGAAGATATCTAAATTATCATTATTAAATAATGTATAGATTTTAACGCAAATTAAGAATTATATGTTTTGATTCTTATAAATATTTTGAGTACGATATCCTAGTCTGTAATGGTGTCGCTAGTCGCTACAGTGTAATACTGCTCCGTGCTAAGTAGACTTCTACTCATTAACTGTATTTATGTTTCAGCCCCACCTATTATTGAAAATGTGTATCCTACTAAAACTTTCGAAGCGATGGAAGGTGACTTGGCGCTAAGGATTCCGTGCAAAGCAACAGGCAGTCCGAAGCCGGCTATAACCTGGATGAAAAACGAGTACAACTTAGCCATGGGTAATATTTAAAAAAATATATTATTTATAAAATAGAATATGCTTTCTTGTACAACAGAAGAAATTAAGACAGATACTATTTAAAATTAATAAGTACAAAGGCGGTCTTATCGCTAAAAGCGATATCTTCCAGATAACCTTTTGAAAGACAAAATATGTGACTGAAAATGTTTATATCAAAAATATTGATAAATATTTTTATAAATGGATACTAGCTGTGTGCCGCGTCTTCACCCGTATCCTGAGGGAACTAATTTGCGCACACGAAAAAAGTAGCCTGTGTCAGTGGCGGATCCAGGATTTTGGTTTGGGATGGATCCGCCGCTGGCCTGTGTTAATATAGGTTACAAACTAAACTTAGTCTAAATTCAGTAGTTTTTGAGTGAAAGAGTAACAATTATACATACAATATAAACCCTTACAAACTTTGCATTTATTAAGTAGTAGCTCTCCGCCCGCGGCTTCGCCCGCGTGGTCATTTTTTTTACACCTTGGGTTACATTATTCAAGTTTTAGTAGGGATCCCTAATTATTTCTGGAAATATATATAGCCTATGACACTTCGTAAAGACGTAGCTTTCTAACGGTGAAAGAATTTTTAGAATCAGTCCAGTAGTTTTTGAGTTAAAACCCTACGAACAAACAAACAAACAAATCTTTCCTCTTTATAATATTAGTAGGATTTATAAGTACGTGATGACATCCATGATGTTTTCTATTACTTTTTAGAATAGTAATGTTAAAATAAACAATAATCCAAGTATCCGTAAGAATACCATAATAAAGTACTGAATTGATTTTTAGGATCGAAATGGTACGAAATGGAAGAAGACGGAACTTTAATAATTAAAAATATCGACAAAAGTTCTGAAGGGAGATACGTATGCATAGCACAAAATACGATTGGAAACGATACCGAAATATATGAGGTTAAAGTAAGAGGTAAGTACGATAAAGCGTTCTTTCTTCATGATATTTAAAATTAACAGAGAAAATTCTTCATCCACTTAAAAAAAAGGCGGACTTTTCAAAGACACAGAGATATCATTATTTTTTACCGCATAGAAAAAAAATATTTCCCGCAAATATGTTGAGAGAGTATTGGATAATATTGGTTAAGTCGATCCATATTATTTTCAATATTTTAACACGAATGAAAAACACCTTCAAAAAAACATTAGCTAAATCTCACGTCACGACAAGCAAACAACTGTTGAGTAGCACTAGAACATGTTGTTGCATTTAATAAAACTCAGGCGTTGTCCATACAAATATACATAATGATAATAATTATTCTATTCATGGTTAACTATAGCTTAGCCATTTAGTTCTTGGAGTTGTTTCATTTTGCTCCTCAATTGCGGCAATAATCATATTAGGCGCAAATTAAGCGTGTTATTATTTAATAATTTTAAATCTCAAATTCGAGTTTAAAAAACAAACGATTTTTTAGATCCTTCAATACTGGAGACACCAACAACTACGACATATTTAGAAGAAGGAAAGTCGCTAGATATTAAATGTAACATACCGCATAAGAAGACTGACACAATCCGTTGGTATAAGGTACGTATTAAGTATCTATGAAAGCCAAATGAAAACTAAGAAATAAAAAAAATATATTAGAAATGCACACAAATGGAAAAATAATACTATAAAAATTGATTTTAAGAAAAATGTAAACAAAGTCCTAACCTATTTTATTATAACTCTGCGACAAAAATTAACAAAATGGCGTAATTTCATGCTCTTAACATCATCCTTACTTATCCTTACTTAATATTATAAATGCGAAAGTAACTCTGTATGTCTGTCTGTCTGTCTGTCTGTCTGTTACGCTTTCACGCCAAAGCTACTGGACCGATATAAATGAAATTTGGTACAGAGATAGAATAGACCCTGAGGAACAACATAGGCTACTTTTTACCCGGGTGCGCTAAGTAGTTCCCTCGGGATGCGGGTGAAACCGCGGGAAACAGCTAGTCATTCATAATTTAATACCATTTTATTTATCTATGTGGGAAAATTAGAACAAAACTGGTTATGATTTTATTTATATGATACAGACTATACTAAAAAGATGATAACGGTCTAAAGTTCATCACGATACTATGAAAAATAATTAAAATCCTGATACAAATTATCTTAGATTTTTTCGATTCAATCTAGAACTATAAAGAGATAACATAATAGCTAGCTAGCTACATTTTTTTAGTTCTGTAACTGTGTTAATAATGTTCTTGATCAAGACAGTCATTATAGTTACTTTTCATTTTAATAGGATGGCAGACTTATAGAAGGTGAGGAACTGAGTATAGTCAACGTAACACTAAGCGATGACGGTCTCTATACCTGCCGCGTCAGTGACTTTGTGAAGTCACGCTCAGTCACCACCAAAGTCGTGGTAGGATCTAAACCAAAATTTACCACAGAAGAAGAAGAAGTGGTTGACTTTGTTCACGATGCAGATCCAGTTTTCCTTTCGTGCGAAGCCTCTGGAGAACCAAGACCTAAGGTATAGTTACACTATATATTAAATGCTTATTCATAAGTTGTTGAGCTTTATTATTGAAATGTGATGGGAGGGTTTGATAAAGAAAATAAAACAAAACTAGCTATTGGAACAGCAATTTGTTTCCAGAAATTCACTGATAATAATAACAGATTAGCTTTTGCTGTGTCGCTCAATCATGTTCAGAAACAATTTTACAAATATTGGACTAGGCGTTTTTGCGGATTCCTAAGGAAATATATAATTAGACTTATTCTGGCCAAACCGCAAAAATCTTCTGCCTTTTAAAGTCATTCTGTAAAAAGCTGTATCAGTATTGGCTTTAAGTATAAAGTCCAAACACACAATACATTTATCACACATATTGATTTGCCTGTTAGTCAATCAGTAACATTAGCATTATTATCATCATCATCAATCTATTTTAGTCCTTCTGGCAAAGCTCTCTTCTTATACAGAGAAGAAGGCACGAGCCAGACTTACTCAAGGTGAATCGGCGAACTCAGACTTATACAAATATCCAAGTTACATCCACATTGCGTCCAATATAAAATTAGACACACCTAAGGAATTTTACATTGGTACTTGGCAGTATTCGATGTATGATATTATCAATTTTAACAGATATCCTAAAATGCATATTTTTTTCGCTACAGCATGCATCTTGGAAGCATAACGGTAAAGAAATAGATGTAACCACCATGTCATATCCTTTGGGTATGGTTTTTGGTGCCACAGGAACATATGATTGTCAAGTCAGCAATGAATTTGGGACTATCCATCGCTCATTCAATGTCACATCTAGAGGTAGAGTATTATTTAATTAAATTACAATTTATGTATAAAGAAGTTACATGGTATACGAGACAAGTTTCATTATTCGAGCACTACTAAAAGCGTTTGAAGATTTTTTGCAGAAAAAGCCAATAAAACCAGGAATCTTTTTTTTTAATAAGTTAATTAATTTAATATCTTTTATCAGCACCTCAACCTAAGAAATTAATTTAGAAAAATGCTTTGTTTTAAGTTGTATCTGTCTTCATTTCTTTTTGGTGTACAATAAAGCATATTTCTATTCTATTCTATTCTACAGATTGCATTTTGGACATCAAGACAGAATTTCCAGAAAAACGTCCAATAATGCACTCACCGTCACTAGGATGGCCAGTATTCCAAGTTACCGAAGGATACATGATAATACCACAAGCAAAATATTTTTATCTAAACTGCCCTTCAAGATTCTCTAATTTTCCTTTAAAATCTAATGTCATGGCATTTTGTGAAAGAGACAGTAAAATAAAAATCTATGGCGAAACATACAATTTTGCAGATATCAAATGTAGACAAGAAGTAAAGCCTGATATTTTGCAAAGTGGTCTCAAATGTCTACCTGGAAATACTGAAACTATTCAAGTTGGATACAGAGTACATAATGAGTTCCTTAAAGTATACGATGTTTGCTACGACAAGGATAATAATGTGCCATTGTTTGCGAAACATAAGTTGTCTCCAGACCACACGGATTCTTCTATTGAGTCTGAATGGTTTAATACTATCTTACCTCAAGATTTTGATTCTCTGTATGATTGTAGAAGACAGGATTCTGATATCTCTTTAGCTGTTGGAGATTTTCGTTCATCTGGATCTTGCTGTTTTGGTAAAAGACAGCTGGTGAACTCCCGGAATTTGCTTTCTGGAATACCAGCGTCAGCGTCATTTAATTATTTGAATGTTGTCCCTCAATGGAGTACTTGTAATTCAAAGGTAAGTTTCATGTTTTGCTGTAGAACTATGTAAATATAAATAACTTGCAGCTTTACTATCACTGGTTTCTCTTTCAAATAAACTAAGAAGTAAAAAACATAAGAAAGAAAATATATTGTTGCATACATTTATAGTCAAATCATAGATTAAAGGAAAACATAGACCCGTTAGAAGTAGGGAATTATTTTATCGAGGTTATTGAAAATGCAGACGGTGCCAAATTCCTTTTTAGTGATGGATCTTCAAAATGTCAATAAACAGTAACTTACAATACCATAAAATTAAAACTTGTGTTTTTAGAATTGGGATGATTTGGAGAACAGAGTGAGAAACCTTGTGAAAACAGCTGGCAGAGATTTTATAGTAACAACAGGAACAGCCGATCCACACCCAGGCGCGTTGTCTCCAAGCATTGTACTTAAAGACGGACGCGGGGGGACCCAGACTGTAGCACCGTATTTATGGAAGGTAAGGCAACTTGTCACTCGACGAGACGATCTGCGAAAAATTGCAGACAGACGGACGTCCGGGTGATATGGCAAATGTATGCTATATTGCCCGAACGTCCGTCAGCTTGGTTAGCCTATCTTCAACAGTGGACTAATATTAAATAGATATAGACTGCATTGTTGGTCTAGTAGTTAAAATGCTAATGTCCTGGGTTTTTAAGTCGGGCAAGCCTAATAGTAGTGGTAGTCCGGAATATGAATGTTCTGCCCAGTTGACAGCAATAAGCGCAATCAACCTTTATTTAGCAAAATGTAGGTAATGTAGGCAAAATACGATCAACAAAATAATTTTGTGACCATGCTTTGATAAAAAAATAAAATGTTTAAACCATTAATACAGCGCATAATTTAAAAACAAACAAAAGAGTCATCATTTTCTTTGTTATTACATGAAATTAAATTAATATTACATTAAATCTTCAGGTGGTTCAAGATCCCGCATCGTCTGAGTCCTTAGCGATAATTCAAGTCAATGTTCCCGGGTTGTCGCAAGCAGAGGCTTCGAAATTCGTTCTCTGTCCCGATATCTGCAAGCATATTGATTGGATGCATAGTCCTGATTGGAGGAAGGTAGAAGACGGCTTCACGTATTGCTGTGCTATAACAGAATTCGAAAAAGCATTTGGCTACTCCGACCGTTTCAGTCCTGGAATGAACCACGTGCTTTTCAGTCCAAGTTTGATACCTGAGTTGTATTTGGCTAAGAAATAGTATTATTTTTATTAATTAAGGATAATGAAGACTCATTAATTATTGTAATTTATATAATTAAGTACTTACTATTGTTATTTTTTTATTAATAAATATTTCATGTGATGATGCGATTTCGTTTTGTTTTTCATCATTTTGTGGTTGACCTTAGATAGAAGACTAGTCATCGCATTTGGTATTATATCAAAAGGAGAATTCTTCACCTTCTACTAGTAATCAAAAACATAAATGTAGAAATAAAAAAATACTGTCCATCAGAAGAAATTCAAGCATGTCCCATGGCCAACCCATGACCCATCGAGTCTGGTTGACTAGAACAGTTGGTTTTTACCTTTGTACTAAAATAGGTAGGTATCCATATCCATCCAGCCATGCCACAGCCATCATTGCTCTTCATTGTCTACGGGCTTTGTTGATTTACAAATTATGGTTTAGTAAGACTGATAGTGAGTGAATCACATAAATTAGTGTTCTGTTCAACAATCTACTTTCAACGCAACACGTGAAGGCTGTGGCAATGACATTACGATCCTGTGCTAACTGGCATTATGGTCTAAGACAACGATTATTGCCATCCATTATTTTTGTGTTTATTCATTGAAAAAATATCTTAATATCTGATAATATGACCTATTGCATTGCCTGTAATAACAAACCATCAAAGACGTACGTAACTGCAGGAACGTTAGTTTCAAGCTTAGTAGTACCAAGTACTATGTGTGAAATAAATTGTCTTTTCTTTTCATTCTTAATTTAGTTTCTTATTCCTCATTAATCTCAATCTTCTTCAAATCTCAATCAAAGTTTTCCTCCTCCAACCTCTGTCCGCTGCCTTACGCATATCATCGCCCCACCTAGATACAGGGCGCTCTACACTAAATTTGTACACGTGATTTCCTCTCAAGAACACTGTAATTCTCAAACACTTAAAATAATCAAATATTTACTAATTCAATTTTAATAAATTCAAATTAGGTTTCGTGCGTAAACGGTTCACAGTTGAAGTGACCCTTTTTCTGGACCCAATTCTCTGGGTGAAGAATGAAAATCATGCTTTCCATTTTGATAGTAACCATTGTTGAACTGAACAAATATGTAATTTAACCTATTTTCGTAGTATAAAAGAAAGTGGTTTTAATGTGAGTTTACAAGATGCTAATTAAAAAACATTGCAAATAGAATAAAAGATTGTTGAACAAGTCACAAAATAAAAGAACCTAAGTACCTACCTATATCTACAAAATAATATATTATACGCGTAAAAGTAAGGACTTTTTATAGAAAACTATTGACACATTCTAATGCATTGCAGTTCGTACTAAAGTAATGTCAAATAACAATGACCCCGTTACGAGAATATTCGTAAAAAGCATCGTCAAATTGTTGCAAAACATCAGTCTTCTGACGAATCATATCAATGTAATATAAATGTAAATATCCAGCATCCGTTTTTTATTTGTATGGTTTATTAGAAGTGTTACAACGTTGTAACGAATCAAACCCGGCCTACAAGAGTTTTACTTGCCAAAATTCTTTCATCACCTAGTATGCTTCTTATTAATAATCTATACATATGCTTTGTCCTGAATGACTGACTGATCAACGCACAGCCTAAACCGCTGACCTTAGAGACTTGAAACTTGGAGGGTGTATTCTTTGTATGACGTAGGCATCCGATAGGAAAGGATTTTCCGAAATTCTTCCCCTAAGGGGGGTAAAAAAGGGAGCAAAGTTTGTATGAAACTGACAATTTAATTTGAATTCGTATAGCTGCTTTGACTGTTGTTATAAAATAACAGTAATTCTTTATGCTGAATCTGAAATCTAGTAGGTCCTGAAGCTTTGGAAGCTCAGAATCTACCAATCGATGACGTTATTAATTTTAAAACTGACAATAAAATGTTACCGTACATTTGAACACTCATAAATATTGTTAAGTTTAAATAATTCATATCAATTTGTTAATACACTCCCAAGCATGTCAAAGGTGATTTGTACAACATAATCAAATACAAAACATTATTATTCAACACGTACCATGCCGTCAAAATACAAAGAAATAATATTACATCCCATTAATGCATATATTTAGGTACTGATTGATGTAGCGTTCGCACATTCGTCAAAATAATGTAACATTAACAAAAGATACTTCAAAATGCCAATTGTAATCAACCGAACTATTTAATTCTTAGGTCAAGGTTCCAAATTATTTAATTTGCTTTATAGAAATTCATTATGATGAAGTAATCATTATAAATATTCTGAATGCTAATTTTATCACTTGCCTATTTGGAATAAATGCCGCTGGTTTGACGCGTCTAAATATCCAAGGTACCCAGTGAGTATTTTTCCTACAAGGCCTATAGATATACTAAGTATTTTAATTAAAATATTCTAATATCATTAATGGCCCGATTATTTTCCCACTGGTAAGCAAAGGCCTCTTCTAATACAGAGAAGGCATGAGCATTGATCACCACGCTTGCTCAAGCAGATTCTTCATTGCAGACTTCAGTACAAATTCCCTAAGGGTATTTTCCTTCACCATTAGTCAGGTGCGCAAGAACTCACATTGGTACTTGCCGGATTTCAAACTTGCATATTCGTACGAGGCGTGAGGTGTACTAACCGACATGGAAATATTCGACGTTCTCAAGAATATGCATCGGTTAGATTGTAAATCTTTGACAGTACTTATCGGTAGCCAGAAGCATGAAAGTCAAACATCCAGTTTTTTCAAGGGGAATCTTCTTACCCTATTATTGATTTAGGGAAGTTAGTAGACAGTCCTGTATAAAATAATACCATTCAGCTGCATACAGTTGAGTTGTTGAATTTTTTCGCCTGCAATTGCTAGAACAGTTCAATTGTAAAAATGAATGACATCTCTATTGAGATAAAATTCATAATAAGCTGTATGCGTATAGTGGGAGCTATCGCTTTTACAGTCACCAGTTTGCATCACGGTTGAGTAAAGTCCTATGCGTCAACAGAAAAACAGCTCAAAATTCTACAATACTAACTTTTGATAGATAAATACGCTGAAGTAAACACAAGGGCAGATGTAGATAGTAACTACTACAACTACCTTCGAATTAAATGTTTTTAAAGCCCACTTACTTTGCTCCTTGTTTTAGCTGTTCGTGTAAAGAACTAACATTTATTCAGCTGTAAAGTATATCTACCATTATCAATCATGATTGGAATAATATTATTTGCGATAAACATCAATAATTTGTAGAAATCCGCGATAAAAATACTCGCAATGAAAGATCTCTTTACATTTGACATTTCTTGAGACCTTACTCTACACTAGCGCCCATAGCGGCGAATTTAATCGCGGTAGCCCTCTTTGCCTTTGCCTCCCAATTTAGCAATGCAATTGTTGTTTTTTCCTCCACCAGCTGTCACCAAATATTTTTGTCTCCTATATAGTAACCGTGCAGTTGTTTGTCGCTATAAATAATAATAATTTGATTATCAAACTAAAACTATTAAAAGACATTATGTTTCTTAACAATGAAAGCCTTTTTGAAGATATTTAATTAATAACAATTATCTAGCGAGTGTTTAACTATCGTGTGTCAGGCGGGCGTATCGCTAGCTCACGTGTCAAAGGTTGCTAGCTTTGAGTGCTGGAGGAATGTTAGTGCTTGTGAAACTATCTAACACTAACCTTCAGTTTCATCTTGTAAGACTGCTTTAATGTTGAGATTACTCTTGAAATTCCAGACTTCCTGATATCTTGAGATAGCTGACAAAAAACCTTCTTAACAAAGTTTATTAAAATGTATAAAATAGAGAATACATTTCTCAAATCAATAACTATTTTGCGGAATACATAGACTAGCTATGTTTTTTTTATAGATGCAAAATTCAAACAGCTCTTACATATATTTTCTAAAAAAGTCAGAATTATTCGCCATTTATATTTCAGCATTGCATTTAATACAATACACAGTAACATCACGTCCGTTTTTTCTAAAGCATTAGACGGAAAGGCTGGATGAATTTCTGTACTAATGTTTATGTGTTTTTGTGGTAAATTCTTTGCAATATTACACTAGATAAACATTTTTAAATAAACATAAACACTAAAAACCCATTGATTTTGTCAATATTACCATGAACAAACTATTTTAGAATATATACGCATACCAAAAATAAGTTGCACGTTTTGAATTTTAGGCCAGAAAAATATGGCACCTAGAACATGATGACATAAAACAAAGGCTATATTAATCGATCGTGATGACTGATTCACGAATTCATGACACATGACCCCCAGACCTCGTGTACATAGTCAATTGCTGACCTCTCGACCCCCGTGTGTAACACGTACTATCTATTGAATGGATGCAACGGTCGGCCATCTTCAAAGGACAATGCAACGCAAAATTAAATATTACTAAACGTATTAATAATTCTTAGATCGTTATAACTGTGACCTACAATTGTAAACGTTAATATTTTGCACGTTGTAATGCACATAAATTATAGTTGCTAAAGATATCTCTATTACAAAGTTTTTTTTTGTATGTTAGGTGTAATTTTGAGCACTGCTTAATCAAATTCTTGTTTTTTTTTCTCAAACATATACTACACTATACCTGTTTGAAATTAGACAATAATAATATATAATATAAGCATTATTACTAATATCACGCCCACGGACCTTACATAATTTCGACGTTATATAAGATTTTACATAATTACTCTCTATGGCGTATTTATTTAAATTTCATTTTCATACCATAAGCGTGGACTCTTTTGATTTTTGATTACAATGACTTAAATATAGTCTTCAAAACTTATAAACGAAGTTTATTTTTTTACTGTCCATAAAAAAATTTGTTAGTGTAGGTAATATATCCAATTGCATCATCTATACAACATAGTTATCATGTAAACTGGCTATATGTACCTTACAATACTCTTGACCGCTTTTTATGATTGAAATATGATCGACCTCCCAAATTAGTAGGATTTCCTTATTTGTACTAAGGTCATAAGGTGCTTCATCGGTAATAATAATAATACATCAAAATTGTAGAATTTTATATAAGCTTCATAGCCATACATAATATATGTATGTACTGTCAAAATTAAATATGATACAGTACACAATAATAGTCACTTCTTCATCATCTTTTGCCCTGATACTACTTGGGGTCACAGCATTTTTTTTATTATTCCGATCCAGCCTGTCCCTTGCTGTCCTCCCACAGCGACGCCCTAAGCCGAGGCCCGTACCCCACTAGGAGGTGCCCTTAGTGTGTAGTCGCTTAGTTTTTGTAAGTTAAGCCCTGGCTGGAGGCCCTAAATTCATTTAAGGCACTTCACAGGCAAGCCCGGTTAAGCAGTCGACAACCTTCCAAGTTGACCTGCGAGATGCCATTCAAAAAAAAAAAAAAAACAGCATTTTTTTCGGATGGGCAATCATCAAATGACCCCTCCCGTCGTGGGTGGGGCGGGTCAGACTCTTACTGACTAAAACCCATCCATGTTCCTTCCTCAGCCTATTGTATTCCGGGGGCGCGGTATCTATTTCGAACGTCCCGCAGCGGGGTCACAGCATGTCTTTTTCCCTCATACATCACAGCTTTTCTAACTAAATCGTCAGTCATACGATCTCTCCATTGCATACTTGGTCTTCCTTATTTATAGCCATCCTCATTAAAACTACAAAGCTTTTTCACGTCATAATTGATTGTACATAAAATACAAATCATTATTTTTACGCATTTGACTGGTTTATTGGACGATTCTTGTTTCGGGCGAAGGTTTACTTCAGAGCGAAAACAGGCGTAATATCGATCCGAATATAACTGTGTCTGCTGTGTGACCTGTTGTGTTTTGTAATTCATTTTTACTATTGATGTTTGAGATTAATCTCATTAGATTTTGTTCGGCGGAGGGTAAGCCTGGTGATGTGTGAGGGTAATACAGGATTTACCTATCGCAGACACCAGTCTGTATGTTGAATGTCACTGTGACCCTGTAATTAACTGTCTGTTATGCTTTTATGTAAATACCGAATGGATGAAATTAGTCAAGGATTGAAACCTAGGGAAGAATATAGAAGTTTTCATCTGAGTGTGAAATAAACACCCATATGAACAAATAATAACAAAAAAAAATGCTGTAATATGAAGTAATATCGTCCCACTTGGCGGCATGCGGTCAAAAGTCTTATTGTTAAAATAATCAATCAAAGTTGAATTGCTATGACTGATTTGTCGCCGC
Organism: Pyrrhia umbra; assembly: GCA_963891755.1. Lineage (NCBI taxonomy): Eukaryota > Metazoa > Arthropoda > Insecta > Lepidoptera > Noctuidae > Pyrrhia > Pyrrhia umbra. The sequence goes on from OY982935.1 coordinate 6,765,128, forward strand.
AAAAGGCTCGTATATCTTTTTTTTACACCTGACATAACAATGCCCTCAACTTTGACATTTCACCCTTACATCCCATACAATGTAAACACAACAACTAATTGAAATTTATTATTCTCCACTGACGCAGACGAAGAATTACTATTATAGGACTATTACAAAGGTATCTAGACAATGTCGCGATGAGTAGATATTATATAAAATCTATAATTTATTTGCCATCTTGAGCGGAGTCATTGATTGATATCGTGACGTTATTTATTGAGTTTAATGTGGAATGAATACCATCTGTTTTATTGTGTAGCTTTAGAGTTATGTATATTAGATATCTATACATATTATTTTGATCACTAGCTAGAAAGAGCATCGTACACTTTAATTGCTTACGAATAATTCTGAGAAATAGTAAGTTTTTATTCAATAATATCACATCTGTTTTTTTCTTAAAGGGTTTGACAGATATGAAAATCCTCACATCAACAGTTTGTTCTATTAGGTATTTATTCAAAAAACAAGCTCTTAATTGTTATCAACCACAAAAAGGCACTAAACAAGCAAATATTTTAAACATCACAAAAAATACACGATCACTCGTTTTTTTTTTCAAATAGTACCTACTTAATCCTTTTTGTGAATAGTTTCAAGATTAAACCTCAACTACAATTTATCAATGCGTAAAACATTAGCACATCATCTGGGTTTGAAGCGGATGCGGTCAGAACCGACCTTCACCAGCCGTGCCCTTTCAACCGAGCGGGCAGACGAGTCAGAGGCTTCGGTACCAGAGCACCACGGACATTCAACTTCATTCAACGCGCTACTACAAAGACGGAATGATTTATTTTGCGTTAAACGGAGGAGAGTATTTTGTGATAATAAGCAGCGATGGATACTCCATAGATATTATGGTGTATTATTTTTCTGAAATTCTCACAGATCTTTCACAACCAAGGCAAACCATGTTATGCCCCAGTAGTCTCTCATGTTCACCAGCTTCGGTATTTAACAATAAAAAGCACAATAGTTATGGGTAAATAGTTGTATTTTTGAGTAAAGCAAGAAAAAAGCAACTAAGTATATTAAAATACCTAAATACTATACTTTTTTATTAGAGCAATTCCTATTTGGGTATTTTTTATATACCGAAATACGAATGCTACAGAAAATGGACCTCTAAATATTGGATTTATTTGTCAAACCAATAAAAAAATAGGGCACGGTATGATAATACGTTTAAATCTTTTTTACCATCACAGCCTTGTAAACTGCGACAAATAACATCAAATGCATATATTTAAATTAAATTAGTTCATTATTTGCAAAATTATTATCACTTTGTGATTTATAAGCACTTTAATAAATTAACAAAGAGACTAGTTGGCATTGCTATATTATAATATCCATTTCAAGTTTCACCGATATTTATCACTGATGAGTTATATTTGTATTTTAAATGTTAATAGAAGTGTGTCACGTTTCACTTAAAGATTATCGCATTATTAAATAAAATATTTTTGTTTTTTTTTATGGGATGGGTAATCATCAAATGTCTCCCCCCGCTGTGGATGGAGCGGGAGGAAGTGTCAGACAGGAAACCCATCCATGTTCGTTCCTTCGCCCTTCAGGTTTTAGCGTGCGTTGTGTTTGGACACACCCGTTTTTCTCTGCCACATCTTAGCCATCTTTGTGTGATTGGCTGTGTTGAACGTGAGTGCAATCACGAGATAGTGAATTTTTGATTAATTGTTTTTAATTTATTCAGTGATTCTATCTGAATATATTTATGCTTAGGTAAGCATTTTCAGGACTCATTTTATGTACTGCTATTATTGTTTAATTTTTTATTATTACTGCTTTTATAAGTAACATAGTTAACTTTTTTTAACTTGCTTTTTCCCGCGGTTTCTCCCTCCTGTGGAAATTACTTCATGCGCCTAGATAAAGACTACTTGTACTTTATTTAGTGTGAAAGCGCAACAGACAGACAGAAATACCTGGCCTACTCACTGTTTAATTCTTGAGCGTGTATTGAAATAAATGTTTTTTCTTTCTTTTAAAACATGTTATGGCGGCGTTTCATAGTAATTACATGGGCGGCATTTTGGGATATACCTAGGAATTTCATAATCTGGCCAATTATACGATTGGATGACGACATAAATATTAAATATTCGTATAGTTGCCAGGTTGCTCAGGTACTGCTATCTATTATTAAAACATAATTTATAGTTCAGGAAGTCTGAGAAACTGCAGATTTGGGTCACGATAGATGATTTTAGATGAATATTATTTAACCTTTAAACATCTCAATTAAAATTTGAAAACTACTTAATGTTTTCTCATCTCTAATTAATCATACAAACAGCTTTTATTGTTCTCATTTCTGTTATAATAAGGATGCATCCTCTTTAAAACAAAAAGTGCGATGAAGTTGCAATTTGTGCGTGTTTTTGACAGTCGCAAATCTGTATCGTTTTTGTAAATATTTTCAAGAGGTCACTTTTGATTCGTATGAGTTTCATAATTTTTAATTATTATAGACTAGCTGTTTTCTGCGACTCAATTCTCATCCTAAAAGAACAATCTGTCTTCGTATCAAATGACTGAAATGAATCATGATTCATGAACAGACCCCTCCGTGCCGTTAAGCTGTTGGTCTTGCGCCTGATCTCTCCCCGGTCGTGTCGGATTGCCGACCCATCGGACTATGAGAGTGAGGGAATAGAGAGTGCACCTGTGCCTGCACAAGCGTTTGTGCACTATAATATTTACTGCGTAGTGGCTAGTCTTCGTTGAGATTGGCCGCCGTGACCGAAATTAGTCTGAAGTGATTAATAAACATAAATAGATAAACGGAATATTTTTTTTGCATTTTTAAACAAATGTAAAGTTAGATTATGAATAAAAATAGCCTCCATGGGCGATACTAAAATATTTGACGGCGCACAAAAGGCAGCACCAGCACCACTGCCACTGGGTAACATTATAATAATTTCAAAATAAAGTTTTAATTACGGTGCATTTTAATAAGACAGCTATAATATAAATTATAATAAAAAATAAACAATCACGATTATAAAAATACACAGTATTAATCACGAACAAAAACAATATTGATATGTACAGATAGGAACAAAAGTGAAATGTAAAATAAAATCATCATCTTCATCACTCAAAAAGATAAATTTATATGGATTTTTTCATTCTGCTGAGTGTGAAACAGTATACATTGAAGATGACATTCACAATGTACTAAACTCTCGTTGGCAATCTTTCAATTCACGTGCAATACAATTTGCAACGGTATTTATCCTGCCAGTCACTTTGCCTAGATAAAATATTCAAAAGTCATCTGTCGCAAGAAATAGTTAACATTTTATGGAATCCCGTATTACTTACGTATTATATAACAACGATATTCAATGCGATTTTTTATTAAATGGAATGGAAATTACATGTTTAATATGTTATATAAAAAAACATTACACATTTTTATAGGTAACAGTGAATTTTCTTTCTCCTGTACCTATTACCCGCGCCCTCAGGGAACGACTTCACGCTCTCGAATAAACGCTAGCCTACAGCTCTCTCTAGGATTTCGAAATTAGTTCAGCTGTTTTACCATGAAAGCGTTATAAACAAACGAGCATACTTTTGCATCTTTATCATTAGTTTTTAAAAAAAATATCTTTAATCTTCAAGTCCTTTGTGTTAAGATTGGTAAATCAAGTTTACAAACACTATTTAGTAACTGCTGAACACTTTTCCTATTGATGTTACTTTTACACTTGATAGTAGTTTTGCAGCGTGTTTTTTTCATGACATCCGTAATCTACTTAGATCATCGCTTATAAAAAGTACTTTTTATTAATAGTTGTAATTATTCTAAGATACTACAATTATCTAGGAAGATGCTTTTTTTCTTTAAATTCAACTACCTCATCAAGAAGTCGGAACTCGTAAATTAGGGTCAAGGTCTTTGAAAAATCATTGAACTTTACGATATTGATCGATACTATAATTTAATTGTTTGACGTTTTGTTTCACGATTATACTGTTCATGGATATTTTCTATCATTCTATGTTTTAATTTGTGTAAAAAGTAACATGACAGGAGTTGACTATCTCAATTTGAATGCAAACATAAAAAAATAACTAGGTAAAAATGTAGGCAACCTTCAATATTAAAAAAGTAGGTTGTTGACGAATAAAAAAGGAAAAACAGAAAACGCCTAGGTCCGTCTTAAAAAAAATAATGTTTATTTTAAGCAAATATTGATTTGATAACTCCTAACTAATATTATAATTGCGATTGTGAGTTTGTTTGTTTGTGACGCTTTCACGATATTCAGTAGGTATGGGGATGGATAAGACCTTTTGTTTCTTTTCTTTTTTGACTAAAACCCATCCATGTTTCTTAGCCCTTTGTGTTCCGGGGGCGCGGTAACTCATTTGAACATCCCGCAGCCCCGGCAGGCTATGGCCCTGGGGGAGGGCCCCAGATTGCATACGGGGCCCCATGGCCGGGGGGCGCATGGCATAGTCTGGAGGTGCCCATGCACCCATGTGCATGGGCACCTCCAGACGGTTATATGCTACTTTCTATGCCTTACTAGAATAACTTCAGTCCTTAGGCACCCCCTCAGTGCTGAAGTAATTCTTACAGGACGCGGGTGAAACCGTGGAAAACACTTAGTTTATAAATAAATAAATGATGCTTAAAATTAAAATAGTTTTAAAGAATTTAAAATTAATTTACAAATCGGATGACAAACTGGTTCTCAATTTATAATTAATGTATTTAAGAACATTAAATCTGTAATAAAACTAATAGAATTAAATCTTATTCTTAAATGTTATATTTGTTTGTATGAAAAATCATATCGGCCACCGCTGAGTTGGGTTTCATGAATGCTTTCATTCGTCAAAATTTCAAAATAATGAAAACTACTGAAGACTCAGGGTTAGTGAGTTTATATGTTATACATAATCCTTCAGTGCTATAAGCTTGATGAGCTTAAGCTCCGCGTCAGCAAAAGTGACGGGGCCCTTCCCCAGGGCCTTGGCCTGCCGAGGTTGCGAGATGTTCGAAAGGGTACCGCACCCCCGGAACGCATATAGCCGAGGAAGAAAGATGGATGAATATTACTCAGTAAGAGTCTGACACTCACCAAAAAAAGGCAGAAACTGGTTCTCTAAAATACAGATTTTAAAAATAAAATAGGTCCACATATTTCGTGTGATCACCTCCATATTGAATGTAGTGGAATCCACCTTTGTTTTGCTCACAAAAGCATAATTAGATTGTATCGACAGTAGGAATCCTATTTTTCTAAGTCGGACCGGTTTAGTAGTGAATCGGAGCGTGACGATCCTTTTTTGCATAAATGTACGAAATTAATGTCAAAGACGAAATGAAAAATATAACCGTGAGATTTACTTCGCATTGGATAAAGTCAAGAAAGGTTAATTTGATATCTAATAGGTAACTATTCACCAAAAATATATTATGTAGAAACTGGTTTTAATACAATACTTACTTGAATATTTTTTTATGTTGAGTGTTCATACGAGTTTAGGTTGGTAACAACAGCACGGGTCTATCGATAAAAGGATTGGCTTGACCCTCTATGTCACTTCGAGCCTCTTTCGTGCTTCGGAAAGCATGTTAATAAGAGAGAGAAGTTATATAACAGGCTTACTAATTAGCGAAATATAGGACCTTATATTTGTAAAAATAGTATTCCTTTCAAAATAATATTTCTATCTAAAATCTAAATTTTTGTCAAAGTTGAAGTAATGTCGAAAGCGTCAAGTCCGTTCGCTATATTGTTTAGAAATCAAGTACATGTTAGCGGGCGGGCGATAATTGAAAACGCATTGACTTCAAAGATTTTATCTAAGTGTGGGCAATGTTACCCAATTTTGTTATCTAGCTGTAATTTTATTGTTTCATCTGCTTATGGAAATATGAATGGCTTTATAATGTTACCTTATTCGGTACTAGTTTTTTTTTCAGTTCAGTTTCACTCGCGTTTTGAGGGATCTGCTTAAGGCAGTCGGATAAATGTACCTATAGTTTATAACTATTTCCAGGGTATCCTCTATCCCTATACCAAATTTCATATAAATCAGCCGTAGCGGTAGCCGTTTCACCGTGAAAGCTTAACAAACAAACAAACTGACTTTCGCATTTGTAATAATTAATTAGGATTAGGTCTTTCTACATGTAGCATGTACATGAGGAGCTCGTGGCTAAGTAACAGCCGCACGGTGCGACCGATCAAAGGTTAAGCTGCGCTAGGCGCGGCCGGTTCGTGGATGGGTGACCATCTTTGTCATAGCGAGACTCCTCCGTGCCTCGGAAAGCACGTTAAGCTGTTGGTCCCGGCTGTCATTTGTAGATCTTTGACAGTCGTTACGGGTAGTCAGAAGCCAGAAAGTCTGACAACCAGTCTTACCAAGGGGTATCGTGTTACCCGGTAAACTGGGTTGTGGAGGTCAGATAGGCAGTCGCTCCATGTAAAACACTGGTACTCAGCTGCATCCGGTTAGACTGGAAGCCGACCCCAACGTAGTTGGGAAAAGGCTAGGCAGATGATGATGAGGTCTTTCTACATGGAACTATACTCTACAGAGTCCTTCCTTGAGAAATAGATGCAATTTTTAAGAGGAAAGTATAAGTAGGTATGGCTATTTACTCAGATAAATATTGTTTCGGTTTTTTCGTCTGAGAATTTACGCAAGAGATGTTACGTCAAGCGGGCGACGAAGTGTGTTTATTGATATTCATAATCATAAAGAACCACAAAAAAAATTGCGGATCTTGATAAAAAAAACCTGTTTGTATCAATAATAGGTTTCTCGTTAGTAGGTAAATAGGGTTGAATTTTATTCGGTAATTAAGTAAGTTATATAAATTCTTTACGGCTCATCACTGTTTTGAAATATAGGTACTACTTTATTCATCATGATTTTTTTTATTGAGTATGTGAAGTCACCTATGTTTGTTACCCATTCACGCAAAAACTTTTGACTGGATTTGGATAAAATTTGGTAGGTACGTATATAGTTCATTACCTGTATTAAAATATGAGATAACCTTTTTAACCAGGTGCGCATAGTTGTTCTCTCAGGACGCGGTTGAAACCGCGGGAAACAGCTAGTAATGGCTGTTTTTTCGGTCCCATTAATTAGGTATGTCATTTTTAAACGTGTCTTTGTTATATATTTATATTCATTGATTCTTGTTCATCTCCTTGATCGGAAAGTTCAAGTTACATCCTGTATACATAATTAAACCTGCCTACGTTTGAATATTTATATACCATGCATCTTCAGTCATTATTACTAATCAGACTTATCATCATCCGTTAGTCCCAGCTGTCGTCATAACGGGTATTAAATAGCTCGAATCATATCAAGGTTTCCTGTACCCAATAACTGGGTTGTAAGTTAAATAGATAGATGAAGCCTGCCCTTAGGTGGGCCTTTTTTTCGGATGGAAATTCATCAAATGACTCCTCCCGCCCTGAGTGGGGCGAGAGGGAGTGTCAGACTTACTGACTAAAACCCATTTATGTTCCTTCTTTAGCCGTTTGCGTTCCGGGTGCGGTAACTTTTTCGAAAATCCTGCTTCAGCTCAGCTCCTTGAATCCCTGCCCACTGCATGTGCAATATTACCACCCTACCTAGCGTCAATCACAAACTTCAACCACTAGCGTTAAACACTAGCGTCAACCACTAGCGTCAACCACTAGCGTCAACCACTAGCGTCAACCACTAGCGTCAACCACTAGCATCAACCACTAGCGTCAACCACTAGCGTCAACCACTAGCGTCAACCACTAGCGTCAACCACTAGCGTCAAACACTAGCGTCAACCACTAGCGACAAACACTAGCGTCAACAACTAGCGTCAAACACTGGCGTCAACTACTAGCGTCAGCACTAGCGTCAAACACTAGCGTCAACCACTAGCGTCAACCACTAGCGTCAAACACTAGCGTCAACTAGCTAGCTGTAATAGCTAATACACTAGCTGTGTGTGCCCTTAGAATTGCCTAAGTATATGTATTAAGAACTAATTATAACAATTATCATCATTACATGCTGACAAGAATGTACACCGCATATGTACAAATATGACAATAATTACAAAATTATAATTATCGTTAACATTTTATAAATCTTATGAAGCTTTATATAAAATAGTATAATAATGATAATTGTCACTATTATTTTATTATAAGGCGTCAGTGGCATGTTTCCTCGGACTAGGAGGTAAAAACAAAACGTTAGATGCCTCAGCCAGCTATTAAATAGGCGAGTTAACTTCAAATGTCAAGCTTAGAAAAAAGTTCACCTTACTTTTTTACACAATAAGCTAATTATATTCAGCCTTCTTGGATAATAATAGTTGAGAAAACGTGCAAATGTTTGTAATATTCTTCCAAGGAATAAGGAGATGTACCCTACCTTGTATTTTTATTTATAACTAGCTTCTACCTGCGACTTCGTCTGTGTGGACTTCAAATTGGGTCCAAATACCAAAAAAGAGTGTATGTTAGTTTATCTAGGTTACAAACTATGCGTGTACCAAATTTTGTTAAATTTTCTTCAGCTGTTTTTGAGATTATCGCGCGCAAACTCGAGTCCTCAGATTTATTCTAGGCAGTATAGATATACATTACCATGTTTTTACCATCAACTAAAGTTTACTAGAGACAAATCTACTGAGTACCACTTGTTTTATTTTCATGCATAAACGAGGCAAAGTGAGAAGGTTTATCTTATAGATAAATTGATTTGGAAGAATGGTAAAGCTGCTGACCGAAAAACAGCGTGAAAGGCTTTAAAGGTTAGCAAAAAAAAAATAAAAAAAAAAATTAATGAATAAAATATAAATGTATAACAATAAAAACCACACCGATAAAAACGTAGGATGGAGTGACAATGTTTTATAGATAACAAAGTTGGAAAGTCTAAGTTGGTGCAGTCACGACTGAACACTTATCGAGATTCAACAATGATTTTCTCCTAAAGTATTCATTAAAATTATATGGCATTATGCAAAATCTGTTAATACTAAACGTCTTACTGTTATCCACGGTAAAATGGATTATTTTGATAGTATATGCGTTACTGTAACCTCGATATACGGTAAATACTAAGATATAGCAGTAAAACCTAAAACTTGCTCACTTTTTTATTTTCAACTTTCAACATTCTAAAAATATTTATTCAAAAAAGGCTGAAAATCAGCACTTTTTGAACGTCAAATTTACACAAATATCCGCCCGCCTTTTACCACTTCCCATGTGTAATAGCTTGTTCTTAATGGTAAAAATCTGAAGTGTTTTATAATCATCGTTCATTTAGAACTTATACCACAATCCACTTTTTAAATCTAAGGTTAACCTCATAAGCATGGTAAGTGTCAAAACTAAATCTAGACTAGAATTTGGAGAGGGAATTTTGTTTAGTGCGTTGTCTCATACAGCCGTAGTAATGTAAGGATACATAATAATATACTTACAGTATTGACCTAATTCTGTATTACGCGTATGATAATAATTATTGTGAATTTTAAATTTTGTCCTGATTTTTTTTTTATATTTTCTATGAAACTTTCTTGCATGTTTAATTTACTAACTGGGAATCCTATCACATTATTCTTAGTCATATACATTAGTCTTGTATCAATTGTGTGTGTAAAAAATATTTTTTTTTACTAATACAAACTTTTTATTTTCTAGTCGGTACTGTATTGAACATGAAAATTGCCTTGATACCTACATTTATAGCATACACGCGCATAGCGCACGCGCACTACGTCAGCACACGACCAGCTACCACCCGCTTAGTTCCTGATGCGTGAGTGATGCCTCTGATAACCGAGGCGAGGCACATGAACCAAAGCGAGACTTTGATTGATCACTTTGCGTGCTTCTTAAAAGGCTGACGAGCGTTACATGCAGTTAAATCATTTATCAAGTTATCTAAACTATGTTAATAGAGGTATTCCTTATTTTTACATATATTATGTATTAAAAATGCGACAATAACTCTGTCTGTTACGCTTTCACTGCTAAACCGCTGAACTAATTTCGATATAATTTGGTGGTAAAGTAAATTGAAACCTGGAGATATTTCCTATTCGGGTGCGTAAAGAATTCCCTCAGGATTCAGGTAAAACAGCGGGACCTGTATATAGCGATAAACGACTGTCAAATATCTACAAATAACAGCTGAGACAAACGGCTTGATATGTTTTCCAAAGCACGGAGAAGTCTCGGTATGAAATAATACGTCACCCATGCACTGAATGTCTGTTGCAAGCGTAGTTTTAAGTTAGGTTCACACTACGACACCGTACACCGGGCACTACCGGGTAAACGGCGAGTGTCTGCGTGTAAACAGGTGTGGGACATTTATTGTGATAAAAGAAAAGTGTCGCGACAGCGGCATCACAAAGAAACTGTTGACGTGTGAACAGAATAAAAAAATATTCCGACTTTTAGAAAGAAAGGAAAACAGTTTATTCGCATGCCATAACGCACATATAAAACATAAAATGAGAATAAAAACAATGGGGTGTATAATCTAAAACTAGATATATAAGGAAACAATCTAATAAATGCGTCACCACTACGCGAAACGGCTAACGCTCAGCAAAATGCAGTGGCCCGGGCACAAAGGCACCAGTCCACGGCGCTGGTTTTCAGCGTTTGTGTCGCAGTGTGAAATATTGCTTCACATTGTTACTTGAGAATTAACTCCTCTATTATAACAGACTGGTGCAAAGCTAAAATGAAGGGTTATGTTTTTAATAATGAGTCATTATCAATGTACACATAACACAGATTATTGTTTGTTTTGCAAAATCAATCATGTAATTGAGCTGAAATTGGTAATGTATATTAAGCAATGGTAGTTATTATTGGATCAAAATACAATAACGAGCTGTTTGGCAAAACTAAATATCATTCGGACAACACATAGGTACTGTTATTTACCACATATTTCTACTCACAATTATTGGCTAACGTCTAAGGTGGTCTCACACTACCACGCGTCAAATTCGTTGCGCGGAGCGAAGCATCCATAACCACACGGGATGATGTGGTGTCAGTTAGTTGGACTACAAGCGTTTTCTATACAAACTCAAGAATTTGCGGTCATCGTTCAAAAACGCAGCTCTGAGTAACGGAGCGTTTTGCGTGGTAGTCTGTGATCCGTCTAAGATCGTAATTGTCTGACATTTTTCACATTTGTAATAGTCTATGCGCATTGGACTCATCTTCTAAGATCGTAAAACACAAGGCCTTGGTACAGCATAAAGCGTTTGTGATTATCAGTTTCACACCATATCGATCGGATATCGAACTACATTGTAAAATATTTGAATGTGAATCGAATTCGTATTTGTTTTGAAAACTTTAACAGCGGGTTGTTAAAAAAAACAATTTATAGTTCTATTTCGACATAGCAACCTCTTTTCCTGACTCTTTTCCTGAATGACGACCTGAGTGGTTTAGTGGTCAACATGCCGGAATGCCACGCAAGAGGTCCCGGGTTCGATTCCCGGCCGGGCAGAAATTGAAATGATGAATTTTAATTTCTGTAACGGGTCTGGGTGTTACTATGTATAATATGTATGTATTTATAAAAATATATAAGTAGTATATCCGTTAAGCTAGCACCCATAACACAAGCATGCTTGCATTGCTTACTTTGGGGCTAGATGGCGCTGTGTGAAATTGTCCAAAGATATTTATTTATTTATTATTATTTATTTATTATTTTCGGATAGGGAATCATCAAATGACTTCTCCCGCCGTGGTTGGGGCTCTTACTGACTAAAACCCATCCATGTTCCTTCCTCGGCCTTTGCGTTCCGGAGGCGCAGTAACTTTTTCGAATATCCCGCAGCCCCGGCACCTGATTGATATTCGCAGAATTAATTATCTGGAGGTATAAATAAGGACAAAGGGAACTTAAATCTGAACGAAACCTGGCAAGAACCAATGTGACCTTTCAATTGTCAATGATATATTTTTAAGTAGATACATTATATTTTATCCGCCATCCGCTTATCAACCTTGTTTTAGCTATCAAACCCATTCTGACAAGTTAAAATGAAGTTTGAAAAATAAGACAAAACCGTTTAATAGCTAAAATAGCCTTATAAGGCGAATGACTTTATTATGAATAAGAATTGTATTATATTGATTGAAAGGTCATTTGTAGATCTTTGCCAGTCGTTATAAATAGTTAGAGGCCAGAAAATCTGACAAACAGTTTTACCAAGGGGTATCGTGTTACCCGGTAACTGGGTTCTGGAAGTCAGATAAGCAGTCGCTCCATGATTGCCTATCTGACTTGCACTGATACTTAGCTGCCTGCATCCGTCTCGACTGGAAACCTACACCAACATAGTTGGGAAAAGGTTAGGCAGATGATGATATCTCTGAGTAACGATGTTTCAATATATTACCATGTTTGTAATAGATATGCGTAATATTACGATTGCTAGTACAGCATTTGTTAAACCAAACCTGTATAGAATGTATGAATAAATTGTTATAATAAGTATGACTCAAACAGTGTTATATGTCCTACAACTAAATATACTTGATCTTCGCAATTAATAGGCAAAGATGTCTCAAGTTTAAGAATCTATACTTGAATCTAATTTAAATAAAGCTGGTTAGACCAGAAATACGACTCGCACAGTGATATAAAAAAATGATTATAGATGTTCAACAAGTTTGTATGTATAAATAAATGTCTGTGTGTTCGTTATTATGTCAAAAACGAATGAAGGATTTTTTATAGTTGTTATAAAGTAACGTACTGTGGAATTATTAGGAAAATAATAGAATAGAAAAACATGTATTCGATAGATTTATAAATACATTTAAGAACAATAAATCCGTGTCAGCATTATTATCTGCTTAGCCTTTTCCCAACTATATTGGGGTGAGCTTTCAATCTCACCGGATGAAGCTCCAAATAAATATAGGTATATTTATATGGAGTGACTGCGTATATGACCTTCACAATATAGTCACCTGATAACACGATACCCTTTAATGAGTCTGTTAGTCAGACTTTCTGACATGCATCCAAAGCCATCCAAGGACTGACCGTGCCAAGCTTAGCTTGATCTTAATTAATCACGTCTCGAGCTATCAATTGTTGTGGTAATTTTTGAGTAAAATATATAAGTACATATTAGAATGTACATTTCTCAAGTATACCAAATTAATTCTGAATGAGATGTTTAAACTTTAAAGAGCTATGGATGTTGCCAGCCTCAATATATTGCCAATAGTAGTGAGGATACATAATGTGTGTTTCATCATCGATGCGTGTGCCATCGTATTGTAAAACGCGTTATATCTCACCTCAAAACTCCACCCATATTATGTAGATGTTTAAATGTCACAGTCATTCATAAATATTCGTCGTTAATAAATTGACTAAATGTATAAAAGTTGGATAATGGCCGTTTAAATGTAGTTTACGACTAACTTTTGGCCACAACTACACTCTTGCGGCGGTATTTTTTGCTGATATGAGTGTGTAGTCGATGTCACACCCCGGCCTTTTTTTTATGGGAAATCATCAAATGACTCCTCCCGACGTGGGTGGAGCGGGTGGGAGTATCAGACTCTTACTGACTAAAACCCATCCATGTTCCTTCCTCAGCTCTTTGTATTCCGGGGGCGCTATATCTCTTTCGAACGTCCCGCAGCCCCGGCGTCACTCCCCGGCCTATATTAACTATCTTTATGCAAAGAAATAAGGGCTGTCTGTTGCTCTGTATAACATGATCTGTGAACAAAAAAATTTTCGCTACATAATATATAAACATTCAATAAAAGTTGTCACTTGTCTTTTCATAGTAGTTCTTAAGTTCCGTCCAAAATCTCATCAAGATAGGTTCGGCCCTTTCGTCATAAAGAGAATACAAACACACAAACACGACAACATTCGCATATTATATATGTATTAACTTATACATAATTTATTGTAGGGATTTCTGTGTCAATAAAATAGTATTGTGCTCGAATCTTTTGTATTACCTAAGTATTATCTTAACGATCTGACGCGCCTACGCATCACCATGTAATTAGGTAATCCGAGCCTTTTCCGAACTGTGTTGGGGTCAGCTCCTAGACTAATCAGATGCGGCTTAGCTTAAGATCTTTACACAAAACTAGTGACAACTGATCTTTGTGACCTACATGTCTCCATATTTGCACTTACTGATAACCTAGTATAGTTAATTTGGCCTAGTATAGTAAACGGCACGTTTGGCGTAGTGGCTGAGCAATTGGCTGCTGCGCTGCGTGTCACGGGTTCGATTCCTGCACGGGACAACTAAAATTGTTCCGGGTCTGGGTGTTTGTGCATGTGTAATTAATGTTTGTAAACGCACCCACGACACAGGAGAAATTCCTAGTGTGGGGCAAAGTTATTTAAAAAAAATTAAATAAATAAATAAATTAGTGAGGCTTTTCAATGTCCATATTTGTGAAAAGTGTTTAGGAAATTAAATTGAAAAAAAAAATGGTGGTCATCATCACATACTAGGATCACGTGGTTTGTTGCTTGGACGGCCTGTTTCTGCCCAAGTTATAGCAGTGGAAATATTATAGACATGAAATGACCCTCTGTATTAAAGATTAATATAGAAAACAAACCGCTTCTAAATGAACTCTTATCATTATCGCTTAAATATTTACCCCTTGCTATCTTTCTCAGAACCTTTATATAGCTTAAGTGGTTCGAGAATAAAGAGTCTTATGAGTTACTCTCTTGACCGGGTATCCGGGAGCACATATGAATGATTAAGTGAGTCCTGCGCCCCTGGTCGTACGGGAATGAGGAAATACGGGGTAGTTTTTGCGGATAAGAGTCCCTTCACCGACTCTAGCGGCGAATAATCCATGAGAAATTCAAAAAAAGGGAGAAACGGGAGAGGATTTTTAGATACGGTTCGGTAGTTTCAAATCTTACCAGACTCAATACCTACATACAAACAAACAATTCCTGAGAACCTGGCAATTTTATTAAAGGTCCCATTTTTTACAAGTGCTTGCAACACAACATGTAGGGTCTGCCTTCATTTGGTAAAACATTTTTCGTTCGATTGTTAAACGGAACGAGAAGAATTTCGATATCGATAAGATAATACAAGTGAATCGTGTCGATGTACACCAACACGAACATCGGTTTATTAAACACTAGCACTTTGCCCGCGACTTCGTCCGCGAGAGATTCGGATTTTCGCACGCATTCCAGAGGTGTCGCAAAATAGAATTATAAACATTATTTTTGTATGGCCAGTTTTACCACCTCCAGAAAAATACCAGTTTCCATATAATTTCAAACAAAAAATGTCCCAATAATGTAAATCATAATGTCTGTTAGATAATTAATTTACAAAGGCAACGAAACTGAAAAATACCTAAGAGTTTTTTTTAAATACCATAAGCATAACCTCTCTCCGTGCAGGAACAGTTCAGGTCGCATAAGACTATAGTTATTTTTCTTATATAAGTAATATTATAAATATAAACTGAAAGCTGTGGAAGGACATTGAGATTATTATGCAGGTGCGTGAAGTAGACTCACAGACACAATCAACCGCCGACCTAAATTTTTCAAGTTCAAGCAAAAATACAGAAAGGAATTTAAGGGAGTTTTGGCTACTTCGGGCCTCCGAACTGTATTGAGAATCGAAAGAATGTACTGATCTCATACGATAGCAGAGTGACCTAAGAGGTCCAGATGGGCTTCAGCTTGTGTGCAGATGGTCACATGAGAGGTTCTCTCTAAATAATCATATGCGGAGATTGCGGGGCTCGTAGCTAATTAAAAGCCATGCAAATCGATAAGTGACCCTTTTCTAAACCGACCCAACCGTGCCTAGGACAGCACGAAAAGCTGTCAGTCCTGCGCCTGATCTTCGATTGGGGATAATTTCATTTTAGCCACGTATTGTAGCCACATCATTCAATGCGTCACTGGGTATCTTAAGGGAGTTGGAATGCAAACACTTTCTAAACCAGCACGCAGTTTGAAACAATTTTAAACAACAGATTTTGGCTAGAATGCCAGCACCAACCGCTATAAGGGAGCTGACGACAGCTGTGTTAGATGAATGGCAAGATATCGCTTAATAAGATATTGAAGACATCATTGATGGATTTACAAACAGAAGAACCCCAGGAGGTAATATACTCGTTACGAAAAGTAAGAAAAGTTTGGTGAACATTTGTTATTTTTTGAAAATACACGTACGTCTATACATTAAAACAGGCGGTTGACGATGACGAACGACGAAAAAGAAGTAGGTGGCAAAAAAGCACCTTTTCAACAGAAACTTAGTGTAAGACACCGATTTCTTGAACGATGTTTCAGCAGAAAGTAAAATTAATTTTCACTTTGTAAGCCGTTTGTATTTTTGTGAAAAGTTTTTTTCTGATTTCATCGCATGCATTGAACCCTAAAATTCGCATGAATATTATACGGACATAGGTCCGGTAAATATAATCTGGAAAAAGATTGTTTACTTTTTTAGGTACCTATATCATTGCATTATGATAATTGGAATACCATAATTACTCTATCGCACGTCATCGAAGAAATTAGATGAGATACAATTTACATCAAAGTGAAGGGTATAGCAGCTTTATTATTTTAGGCGCATACGGAAAGCGCGACTATATTTTCGGCCTATTTATTGTCCCATTACAGGGCTATGGCCTAATTTCACAGAGTTTTTTTAAGGCGGAAGGAAATGTACATATTAGTATAGTAGCCACATAGGCAAATATATTTTCGAGCTGTTTGTGGTTGAAATTGTTCCCACCTTATTTTAAAAGATCAGGGTCACTCCAATTGCCTAAAAAAACCCTGACTTTCCCTGATCACTCTACCATATTTCCCTGATGCAGTATTGTCGTCGTATAAGGCAAATATGCATTTTTTTTTAAACCACATTATGAATGTATTATACTTTGCAATATTGAAGTCAAGGTCTAGACCATGTGCACTAAATAGGAGAAGATATCTAATTTGTGTTTAGAGTTTAGTACCCTAAATAGTAAGCTACTAAAATAGGCCAATAAGAATCAGAGCGCGAGCGAAGCGAGCGCGATTTTTTTTTTAGAAATATCAGGAATATAATTCTTATGTATCATGTTTTTATTTCATGACTCCCTTTTCCATGAATTTTTACTCTTACGATGTTTTTACCTGACAATCCCTGACCACCTATAGCTTCCCTGACATTTTCCAGATACTGGATATCCTGGATTTAGCGAAGCGGCTTGCTAACACTTCCCGTGATCCAAGGGCTGCTTTTATCTTTGCCTAAGACTAAGCATTGCAATCCAACGTGGCAATTCTGCCAGCCTCTTGAATACGCTTCCAGTTGACGGTGATGAGGAAAAATATTTTTACGCCATATTTTAGTTAAATTTTCATTTTATTAGAATATTTTGTGGTTTCAATTTTCATATTTCTTACTGTAAATAATGTAAATACTTATGACTTGAAAGCGCTTACTTTTAACAAATTCGTAACTTGAATTCTTGTAACCGTTTCTAATGGTTATTTTTTATTAAAAAAATGTGAATTTAACCAAAAAAGAAAAATATAATTTACCAAACGCAAACAAAAACAAAAGTATGCGGGATTTGAACTCGAAGCAAAAGCAACCGACTCGTGTGGTCGTTAATACAGGCTACACTGTTCGTTGACATTTTAGTTAAAATTGACGTTCTCATACATCGTTCGATTCATAAATTCTACTATTCTACCAATACTTTCGTGTTTTCAATTTCAATTACTGCTTATCTTCTTTAGGAATCAGCGTGATTATTTTCATATCAACGATTGTAATAACAGCTAAAATCCATAATTACTAAAAATTTATAGGTCATCCCATTACAAACTTTTATATAATGTCTCACTGCTCATTCCTCATAATATTTAGCGTAATGTTTTATAGCCTAAAGCCTGACCCGATTCATAACAATCATTTTTGCTGAATTTCAAGTAAAACTGTTCAGTCGTTTTGGCGTGAAGCTCAAACAGATAAACACACAAACAGACAAACAGACAAAAATTCTAAAAATCATATTTTTGGATTCAGCATCGTTTACTGATCACCCCGAGACCACTTTAAAAAAAAAATATTCAATGTACAGATTTTCTACCATTACAATTTTATTATATGTATAGATTAACATTTCGTGTTTATTGTACGAAATCGTGTAACTAATGGCGTGCCTATTATTTAGTAAAGAAAGATTACCAAAATAGTGAGATAAGTATTTTATGGGTATTGCGTGTGACTTAGGTCGTGTTTACACCGAAAGTTTTTCTGACTTTAAGCGTGGATTATTTACTTAGTTCACTATTTTCATAGCTATTGAACTTCTTGTAACCAAACGTAGCCAACCAACACACACTCATACACAAGTAAACACTTCTTTTTGAAAAAAATGTCTATGGAGTTTCTTGCAGGTTCTTCTCCATAAAATCCACTCCTTGCAACTGTGTAACTAATACTTGAACAAGCCTATTTGAAATAAAAAAAAATTGATTAAGTTTGAGAAGCAATAATTCTTGAAATATTATCAAGTAGTGAAGTTCAGACGGAGACTACCAGTGAGTTTTCTAGCCGCTAACAGCCGCTGACTAAATGACTCCTCCCGCCGTGGCTGAGGGATTGTCAGACTCTTACTGACTAAAGCATATCCATGTTCCTTCCTCAGCCCTTTATATTCCGGGGGCGCGATAACTCTTTCGAACATTCCGCCACCCAAGTAGGCTATAGCCCTGGAGAAGGGCCCTGACACTTTTGCTGACAGCTTTTTGAGGCACACGTGGAACACAAACGCGCCGACGATACGGGCCTACTCCTTACCAGACGGCGAGCCAGCCATAGCTCACCGTCCGCAGCCATATGGACGCAGCCTAACATTTAACGTTGTCATAACACAGATCATTCATTATATATTTCTATGTAAAATAAGGTTAACTGATGATTACGTATTGATTATATTATTTGTCTTTAAAAAAATATGTAAATCCTCCCACCTAGTATCCAGTAGTTGTAATTACTATCATATTTCACCATAACTTCGCAGAAACATAAATAAAGGTTAATTAAATTATTAATTGCTCATATAAATGTCAACACTATCATCTTTAAAAGTAATTTCCTATAAATAAACTGTACTTAATCATTCATTTTGCCAATAAACTGCACGAATATTTTTTCTAGTAAAATTTTACGATGTTTTTTGTTTTCATGGTCAATCGGATGGAATAAAGCCTTTAGCCACACATGTGGCTAACCACAGAAGGTTAAGTGCCATGAAAAATTAAGAACATTATTTAAATAGAACTATAGCCACTATTTTAGCCACTATTTCCACTATACTACACTGCTACTATACTACACTATAGCCACTATTTCATACTTATTTAAAAATTAAAGATAATTATTCTCTGGTTTCGAAATAATCCGGAAAGCGTTGTGATAAACAAATATGAAATATAACTACCTACTACGATTTATAAATGCGATAGTTTGTAAGGAATATGTATGAATGTATGTATGTTTACTCTTTCACGGAAAAACTACTAAATAAATTCAGATATACCGTGGAAAGCCAGCTTAAGACTTAAACCCCTTTTACTAATAATGACGTCATTCTTCTAAGAAGCTTCTTTTAGCTATTGAACTTAATTAATATAATTTTATTTTAACTTGACTGATAAGGACAAAACAGTATGTTAGTAAAAATAGGTTTATTAAGCAAATAGCTTTACTATGAACTACCTGTTTCCCGCGGTTTTACACGCGTCCCGAGAAAACTACTTATCCTATAACCGTCTCTAGGGTCCCTTCTTTACAAAATTTCATCTAAATCAGTTCAGTTATTTCACTGTCTTCTTCTTCTAATCGTGTGCGTTTATCGTGAAAGCATAGCAAACAAACAAATTCATTTTCGCATTTATAATTTTAGCTATGATAAGGCGGTTCTATGTAAACATTTCGTTTTGAAAGGAGTGTCTATGAAGTTGCTTGCCGGTTCTTCTCCATAAGACACACTCCTTGGAACCGTGCAACTAGCTTGATTTTTCGTTTTATAAGTGCCTGCAAAGACCTATTTGAAATAAAAACATTTGAGTTTTGAGTTTAATGAACCACAACTGCAACTAACAAAAATATTGCACAAACTGACCAAAAAATTCCATCATACGTTTCTTTTGTTACGATAAAAAATCATTAATGTTTGACCTTATCAACTGGACAACTAATTCGGGCAATGACCAAACGCACTTCGCACTTTCAGCCATTGTCTACGATATTATTACATCCTCAGATATATTATACAACAGTTAGGGCCAACTTTACCGACAAATGATTACCTAATCGGCCCGTTAAACAGAAACGTTTTATAACCAGGAATCTGAAATTTTCGTGTTAGCCTCTTCTAGTTCGATCCTGGTTTGGTAATCGAGCGTTTCAGGATTAAAAATCTCGAATAATACATTACCCATCAAAGGTTGGAAGCTTGAATTTATGGTAAACAGCTGTTTTAAGTTAATAGGACTGTTATCTCGTCGGTGAGCTTGGGCCTTATAGTGTGCCAGGTAGCACAATACAACGATTAATCATTGGCATGTGTAATATGGTCTTGTGAAATACGCACTTGGAACGATTTTGATGGTATCAGCCTTCATTTTCATCTGAGTATTGTATGGTGTTATGTGGTCTAAAGTTATTGGGTACCCGATGGCCAATTTACCGGGGTAATGGTTTTAACGAAAGTCATCACTACATAGAATAAAACAAAGTCGCTTTCTCTGTCCCTATATCCCTATGTATGCTTAAATCTTTAAAACCACGCAACGGATTACGATGCGATTTTTTTTAATAGATAGATTGATTAATGATTAGCCAATATACACAAAAACTTGACAAATGATATACTAAAACCTTCCTCTTGAACCACTCTATCTATTAAAAACAAACGCACCAAAATCCGTTGCGTACTTTTAAAGATCTAAGCTTACATAAGGACAGACAGCGGGAAGCGACTTTGTTATATACTATGTAGTGAAGAGTCTGAAACTCCTTGCCACTACGCCCACTGCGGGAGTAGGTACGATGATTTCTTATCCCTATAAAAAAAAACTGTAGCAGAATCAGTGTGTAGTGACAAGTCCACCTCTACTTTTTAAAAATTATAACTAATGATTCATTGATTATTAATTTGTTCTCCTTTTTCATACAGTTCACTCGAATAGAATATACATATATGTATGTATGGTTATTTTTGGGTAAGTAAAAAAATAATAGCTGAAATTATCATCACAGCCCAGCAAAAAGGGATGTTATTAAAAAGTTCTGTCAAGAACTCAATACAAAATACCTACTAAAAATAAACATGTAATTTAAGTAAACATAAAGTTACAACTTGACATTGTTTAAAATAAATCAAGCATACTTTAAGTACAATTCAATAAAACTATGTCATTGCCATATTGGAGCTTTTATAAGTAATTAAAAAAATCTTCGGAGCTTCGCCCAAAGTTCATCTCATTGTTTCGGCCGCCCATAAATCCATTGCAGCCGATGTGTGACGTCACGACGTGCACGCTTGCAACTAAAAGGCTATATAAGCACTTTCACTGCGCGAGCGCGCGAGTCGCGGGATGACACCGCGGATACACGCATGCGCACTCTGACCCCAGCTAGCGCACATAACGGACATTTATTTGAATTTCGATTTTTGAGTGTGAGTGACGTAGTGTCGTGTATTTTTTTGTGTGCAAGGTGAGTTCTTTTTTGATTTTGATTTTATCGATTTTTGACAGAAATTTAATTCTTTTGTAATATAGGTTAATAGGTCTTGTTATATATTAAAAATTAATTAGAACAAAAAAAATACACAGAAATAATTGTATTTATATACAAAAAATAGGAACCTGATTGGAATTATAGATGATTAGGATTTTGTGTGGTTTTACAAAATTAAAAAAAATATATATGAATACCTATTTAATGTTGTTTATTAAAATTAATTTAGTTATGAAAAATGTGCTGAATGATAATAAGCTACGTAATTTTTTTTGTATCACATTTTATCTAAAGTCTAAATAATACTGGTAATAACGAAAACTCTAAAAGAAATATTTTAATAATAAATAACCAAAAATACCAACACAATTTATAACCAATTCAGAACAAATTCACGATGCACGGTCGCGCATCAAAAAGACATCAACGCACAATCGTCACATTGACATACGATTGAACGTGCCGTAATAGCGACCGGAACAAGCTTTTGAAGGAAGAATAGGCACTCTCATAGTGCATATATCGTTAAAGTTATATTGGCGGCTTTTATGCAATGCATATAATAAAAATCTACGTAAGACTTATGCGATTCACAAAATCATAATTATGTTGTTTGGAAAATACATTTGAAAAAGTATTGCGTAAAATACAATAAAAGGTAAAATTCATTCAAAAAAGCATGGTAAACTATAATGTGTAAATAATTAGGTATGTATTAATTTTATGACCTATAAATGTGGGAAAAATCTTTATCAATATAATCAAATTTTCCACTGACCTACTTACAAGTACTTGCTAATTTTATAGTACATATATTTCATGGTATATTAAGTACTTATTTATTAAGCATTGTTTGTATAAGTACTAAAGTTTATCACGACATTTGAAGCCCTTTATCGCGTGCATGATCGGCGGTGACCCGTTAAACTAGGTTGTACTGTAATATAATTTGCTTGAAGAAAATCGTTCTGGAGTATTATAATGGTAATTATACAATTATACATTGTTATAATTATACAATTATACATTGTCATAATTGGCGTTAAGAAATATAATGATTTGTTTCACCTATTTGAATTATGATTAACAATTGCCTATTTGGTTTGTCCTAGATATTTAAATATATAGAAAATTTTCTAATGTAATTGTATAGTTGAAAATTTACATTTACATATACATATTTAGAAATATCTCAAATAGGTCAAAGATTCATACATTGGTTGTGTAAAAGATTTTCAGTTTATATATTAACTAGTCTCTTCTCAAGGCATTGCCCGGTTTGTATGTACATAAAGATTCCTATTATTAAAAAAAATTCTGGAATCTATCCAACAGTTTCAAAGATTATATCCATATGACAAACTGACAAACTTAATTCCTTAAGTTAGTTATTATATGGATAACTGTAAAATCATTATCATGTACATGCCTTTTCCTAAACATTTAGAGGTAGTTTCTAGTCAACCAAATGCAGCTGAGTACCAGTATTTTACATGGAGTGACTGCGTATCTCACCTCCAATCTGCACTTAGTTATCCGGTAAAAGGATACTCCCTTAGAGTCTGACAACCAGTCTTACTGGTTATCAGACTCTAAGGGAGTATCCTTGCGTCAGACTTTCTGATAGCTGAACATCCATCTAAAGGATCTACAGATTATTAAAAAAATATTTTTACACGATTTTAAGTATTGCCTACAATTCATTGAAGAAGAAATTGATATTCATACTTAAAACAATATATAAAACGAAATATAGAACCTCCCTATTTTTGATAAACAATTAAATATAATATAAACAATATAACCGATATAACCGATTAACTCAATAACCATCAAACTCAACTTTACAGACATTTGATTCGTGCACGTGAATATATGCACTCGCTATTGTTCTATGCACATGAGCATCCGACCTTTAGTTACCTATCGGAGATGTACCGTGATGAATATTAAAAGGAATTGGATACAGTCTAAAAGCCTATTGCGGAATAACTATTAAATATTTACTCATAAAGCGTCTGCGCATCAAAATTGCATTAAGGTTATTTGATTTTATACATACGAGTATGACGGTGTTAGTGTGTCGTTACTGTGTAATTTATTATGAATACGACACATTGCGAGTACGCCTACAAAGCGTTTCAATTCGTTGGAAAACTTAGGAGGTCATTGTATACCATGTTAAATGTCAAACCGATGCTAGTTATATTTGTTTAACGCTCAGTGGTTAAAATAAATAAATCTTTTAATTTTTTCATAATTTATTCGGCTTCTTATAGGATCAAATGGCAGTTTTTTTTTTGCAAAAAAATGCAGCATTTATTAAGCTATGTGACGTAACAATATAATAATTACGACCACATAGTTACGACAAATGGATTATCACTACAGGATTTTAGAGCAACGAACGGGTTTCAAATTCGTGTTCTCTCGTAAGCATATTCAGCGTCCTAATCATTGGGACATTGCCACTTGGTATATCCTAATTAAAAACTCTCTTACTAGTAACTCTGTCATTCTGTATATATATCATGCTTTCACGAGAAAACGGCTGAACCGATTCATATGAAATTTAGTATGAAGATAGAATAAAACTTGATGAAGGATATAGAATAGTTTTAATCTGGGTACACGAAGTAGTTTCCTAAGGATGTAGATGAAACCGAGGGAAAAAGCTAGTTTTTATATAAATAGCGTAACATTGAAAGATTTAATTAATTAGTGTTCTTCTCGTGGGATTGAGACGTATCTTTGGAACAAGTGTTTATCAAAATCAGCTATTGAGTCATCCAGATTTACGTGGGAACTACCTGACATACTTAATGCAGCTGTATTAGTGTAAAAAGCTTACACACAGACTTTGCTTGTTAACACGCACACTATAAAAGTTTAATTAATAATCCTACTTATATGTATTATAAACGCGAAAATTTATAAGAATGTATGGATATATGTTTGTTACTCTCACACGCAAAAACTACAAAACGGATTTTGGTGAAATTTGGTACACTAATAGTTTATAAACTGGATTAACATATAGTTTTTACTCGGGTGCGTGCAGCTAGTATTATATAGATTAGTAATTTAGTATTCGGGTCCATCTCCGTACCAAATTCCAGCCAAATTGTTTCAACCATTTTCCGTGAAGGCACACAAACTAACAAATTACCAAACAAACTCCTTATCGCATTAAAAACATAAGTACTTGAGCGTGGTATCTTATTAAATTAATGTATTTTGACATTTGTATGACAAGCAACCTTTGGGCTTGATGCCTTACGAACTTCAATATGCCCTAACTTTTATTCAATCATCATCAGCCTTTATTGTCCCACTGCTGGTCACAGGCCTCTTCTCATACAGAGAAGGCATGAGCTTTGATCACCACGCTTGGTCAAGGCGGATTGGCGATTACAGACTTTTTAAGTCCAGGTTTCCTCACGATGTTTTCCTTCACCGTTAGTCAGTGACATCTAAGATATACATAGAAAGTACATATGACTTTAGAAAAGTCACATTGGTACTTGCCAGGTTTTGAACCTGCACACTCTTACACGAGAGGCAGGTGCCTTAACCACTAGGCCACCACGACTTTTTATTCAATATATGAGTCCAAATCAAACGGTACCTAGTTTTACTTTATAATAAAAGAAAGTACGAAGGTTAGCTGCACTTGATCGACCTTTGACTAGTCGAAGAGCCTGTTTGAGATGCGCAAACTAGCTGGCATTCCACTTTCAGTTACTAGAATGCATTTTATCTGGTTACTGGACTTTCATGTCACTTAAGAAGTAATGTTACCACAATACACTTAGGGCCGGTTGCATTAAACTTGACGTATATCACCATATACTAATATTTATTATTTATTTGTATACTTTAAGAGACTTTTTTCTTATTAAGATAAATATATCATAATTATTTTGTTGGGAGTGTGTATGTACGTTTGTCACTCTTTCACGCTAAAATTGCTGAATGGATTTGGATGAAATATGGTATACTCAGAGTTTATAACCTGGATTAACATATAGGATTGGTTGGAGCATTCATTTACGTATATCATTGAGGAATAGCGTCGTCATCGTTTTATTAGTGACATTTTCATAAAATCAGTTAAGTATTTCTTGAGATTTGACTCTACAAACAAACGAATATCGCTTAATAATATACAGATCGAGCTTTTCAGACAAGTTAATTTATGCCACATTTATAAAACCAAAGATGTTACTAACATCATTATCATAAAATTACCTTGATTTAAACGAACAAAATAAGGTAAAGTTTCCACATATCTAATTACGTGGGATCGTCTATCGTATAAGACTACTTAAAAGCTAGATATATTCTTGGACAAGGTCAGTTTTTTAGACAAAAACGTAAAAACATTTCAACACCCAGTCTTTGGGCTCGTTAACCTTTGGGTCACCACGACATAGTACAACATACTTAGTGACTAAAACTATGATAAACGAAAAATACATTTTCAAAAAGTGGTTGTCACAATCTATATTCTACAAAACAGGGTGTATTATTTCTTAGGTGACACTAAAAAGAGCCAGCCAAGTACAAAAAGGGTTTCATGCAATCGTTCGAGATTAAACACTAATAAAAACGTAAAAAAAATATTATTAATAAATAAATTACTGGGTAGTTTAGTTTTTATTTTTTATTACAGCGGCAATAGAAAATACACTTAAACTCAACTCTTCATTTGTTCATAAGATACAGCCGTCTGACAGATAGACGGACGGACATCAGACGCTTACTTGTAATAGAATCCCGAATTAACGAAAAAGTATTTTAGGCATTACTCCAAAGAGGTCAAGATCGCATTGCAAATAGCCAGAATATCTTAATCTGATGGTACTAGTGGCCTGAATTCGCCAGCTTGTTAGCTATTCGTATGGCGGAGTTCATTAAACGTTAGCGATGGGAGATATGCCGGGGGCTACGCAACAATGAGTTGCATCTCGGGCACTCGGCTACCGTCCGGTAGCTGGGCAGTATATCATGCGTTTTATTACCATGAGACTTAAGGTGGATGCATGCTACACTGGCTTTTATGATACCTAATGACAACGTGATCGATACGTTAGTAAATAGGTTATATTTATAAATAAAACATCAGATTCGAACTTAAAAGTCTCGAATTGAAGCGTACCTTAAATCTCCTAATATTACTGTCACTTTAACGTGTATTGCAGTAATATTTTTTTTCGGGGTTTAGTGTGTTTCAAGTTGTAGAAATTAATGTCGATTTCTTAATTTAGGAATAATTATTTTTTAAAGCTCTTATACTAGTATAGTAGGCACTTTATAAAAAGTTAAGTAACCAGCCAGTTCTCTGTAGAAAAAAACAGCTATATTTTTAAACGCTTCTAAATTTGAACTTCGAACTTTTTATCATCAGCCAACTACAACAAAGTTTAACTTAATAATCCAACCTCAACAGTAGTTTTCAACATTGATACTGTATAGTTCGTCGTTTGTATAGTTGTATATGTGTACTACAATAGATCATAGCATTGTGTCTGATAATCTATGCCGTGCCGCGGCCGTCTGACATAATGATGACATCACAGAGGCTTATTTGTCACCCAAAGGGTCTTTTGACATGATTTGTTACCTCTGTATTGTGTTATTTTGTTATTGTGGCTAAATTATCATATTATAATGGGATCTATTTGCAAAACCAAA
Organism: Pyrrhia umbra; assembly: GCA_963891755.1. NCBI lineage: Eukaryota > Metazoa > Arthropoda > Insecta > Lepidoptera > Noctuidae > Pyrrhia > Pyrrhia umbra. The sequence goes on from OY982935.1 coordinate 6,792,723, forward strand.
CTTGTTAAATTTTCATTTTTCTTGTATTACACATTTATTTAGAAGCATTTTTTTATAGAAGCAAGAATTTAGATTTAAATCAAATCTAAAAAGTACTTTAAAAGCAATTTATAATTATCAAAGTATGAAGATAATTAATCAAGTTGATCTGCGTCTTTTTTCTTTAATCACAAGTTTTTTAAAGACGTAGTCAAAAGTCATCATACTTATACTAGGTATAGAAAAACATTAAGATGCGTTTTTTCAAGTAGGTATTTTGAAAAATGTATGCTCTTTAAAAAGATTATCTTAAGAAAACAGGCTGATTATTATGTTACAACATTTTTGCGACCCGTTAAATGAAAGTCGGACACGCATAGTCGCATCCGTTTTTACCTAACGTTAACATATTAATCTTCAACAAAAACTATGGCAGTGTTGCACAATCTTTGAACTTACAGGAAATATGTTTAAGCGTGAAACTCTACAATATATAAGTATATAACAAAGTAGTTTACTCAAGACAATTAGCATTGTAAAAAAAGTATTTTCATTCAACACATAAGTGGCTGTAATTGAGCTATTTATGATGTACTTTCGCTCACCAAACCACTTACACTCTTTGTAAAGACGATTAATTCATTTTAATATTCCTTATTTGTACTTTGTGTAAATCATTTTAATTATTTCATTTTAATTTACAATGTGTTTTGAATTTCACTTATTTTAAATTTGATTTTGATCAAATTACGTTTTAATTTTTCTTTGTTTTTATTTTTATTTAACAATTGTATTTTTTCTTTGTCTTATGTAAAATGTCTGAAATAAATGAATTATTATTGTATTAACTATCAATTCCACGCGGTTTACGTGCCTCTCGTATAGAAAATGCCTATTTTTGGGATGAAAAGTAGAAGACTAGTATATAATCTATCTTATGCCAAGTTTGACCCAAACCTGTTATGCAGTTTTTGCATAAAATAGTGACAAACATCCATCAATCTTCACTAACTTTCTCGTTTATTATATTACTAGGACTTATAAAAATGCTGTTAAATAATACAGTGTAATAATAAAAATGACTCCCGCAATTTTCAATGATGTAATAATATTATCATGAATATTAAATAATAAAATCAACGGAACCTTTTAATATGTTATCTACGTTGTAATTCAATATTGACGTGTGTCAATCAAGAAGATGTTTACATCTTATTATCTTAAATAAAAACGCACATTTTAATGTGCGTTTTTATTTATAAATAATTTATTCGTGAATAAGGTGAAAAGGGCTATGAAAAATTAAATACATGTCATGATGTACTTTCATAAATATTGAGAGAATGTAACTAGTAAAAACATTAATTTTTCTATAGCAGACTTCTTATTCTTTTTATGACGTATTGGCTTAAAAAGTCTATAAAATTTGATAATGGTACACCTATTAACTAGCTAGCATTGTTGAAATGATCAGAATTCAATGTACCTTTAAAGTATCGCCTCTCATGAAGGCATAACTTACACTAATTAGTAATTACCCATTTACCTATATCAGTTATTCTTTACAAACACAGATTGCCTGAGAAATACAGTTTCTGTTGATTTCAACTGCTTATCTCGATAGCTAAAAAAAAATTCACACGACCCAGACTTGTCTGAAACTGTGTCCAATACGACCTCTAGACTTCATTGCATAATTCAAAACGACAGACACAAAAAGATGGCGATCTTATGCTCCTCTCAATGGACCTCGGCAACCGGACTACGCCTACGCCTGGCTTTTTGTTTCTGACTGTTAATCTTTTAAGAGCTTTTTTTAATACATCCTAATAGAATAAATACTATAAAAAAATAAGTACCTCATAAATATGATAAAAAAGAAGGCTCTGCATTAATTAAATATTTTAATCCGATCAATTCTGATACAAAAATAACTATAAAAATCTACAAATTTTAAGGCGTGTCTTTTTTAACTATTCAAGCAATATTTACTTACGTTTTAAATATATTTCTTACGTGTATACTAAACTAATATTATAAATACTAAAGTGTGTTTGTTTGTTAAGCTTTTTTGTTAGAACGGCTGAACCGATTTCATATGAAGATAGATGGGATTCGGGAGACGGGCTTAGGCTATTTTTTATGTAGGTGCGTGAAGTAGTTTTCTTAGGACGAGAGTGAAACCGTAAGAAACTGGTCCAAGTATTTATAAGCTTTTCATGATGGCACATTGCGATTTTGTTTAAACTATTCAGAGCACATAATTTAGAAAACAATACGATGATAAAAATCGCAGCATCGGAGTCGACTTGTCATGTACTTATTCTGATTTAGATCGACACGATGTCGTGTGTCAAACTAAGACCGGTATTCTAGAACGTCCCTCAGCACACATCTCGACATGCTTTTGAAGACATATGACTGGCTGAATTTTATTTTATGTAGTGCGTGTCTCGAGCTAGGTACTGTAATAGGGCCAGGGTTGCGGAATAGTTCTAAAGAGTAACAGGCTTTGGAACGCAAAGTGCAATTGAAGGAATACGGATGGGTTTCAGACAGTTACCATATTTTTTATAATTATCCATGGTTCATTCATAATAAAACTTTTTGTCATAAAAGCCTCTTTTAGTAATCGAATTGTCTGTCCCTTTCATCTGTCAAAGTTCATTTTAACTTGACAGATAAGAACAAAACAGTTCGATAGCTAAAAGACAAGAGAGGGACACACAATCTCCCGCTTCACCCACAACGGGGCGTAAATTGATTATTTTCCATCCTAAACAAAGTAGTGTTCTTAAATACGGAGTTTAGAGACGATCACTTTACAATCCTTACTAATATTATAAATGCGAAAGTAACTCTGTCTGTCTGTCTGTCTGTTACGCTTTCACGCCAAAACTACTTAACCGATTTAAATGAAATTTGGTACACAGATAGTCTAGAGGCTGAGAAAGGACATAGGCTACTTTTTACCCGGTTTTGCGAAGTAGTTCCCTGGGGATGCGGGTGAAACCGCGGGAAACAGCTAGTATTATTATAATTGTCTACAATCAAAGCTGTAATTTTCCGGATGTAATGATTTAACAGAACCTTGTTTGTTTGCGAATTTCTAGTGTATTAGGTCATGTGAAACTTAATCATAAGTTTTATGAATATTCATTGATGTTACGTGAAGGAAAATCGAACATCGAATATTTTGCGCAGATTTAAATCTGCCTTTAAAATGTATTATTTGGAAACAGAAATATATTGTATTTGTGGGAAATATAGGTATAATACATAATAGTAAATCCGGGTCGGTCATAAATATCTTGGAAATAATAAGAATTCTAGCTTTCTGACGCAAAAACTTTCCAAAGTTATATTTTTGTCAAAGAATTATTAAACGCTTTGGAGCTCGTGGCTATGTAACAGCCGTACAGGTTGATCAATAGAAGGTTAACTTACGCTTGGCGCGGTCGGTCCATGGATGGGTGACCATCGATAACGTAACGAGACTCCATGCCTCAGAAAGCACATTAAGCTGTTAGTCTTGGGTGTAATTTGTAGATCGTTGACAGTCGTCACAGGTAGTCATAAGCCAGAAAGCCCGATAACCAGTCTATCCAAGGGGTAGGTATCACGTTACTCGGTAAACTGGGTTATGGAAGTCAGATAGGCAGTCGTTGTATGTAAAACACTGGTACTAAGCTGCATACGGTTAGACTGGAAGGCTACTCCAACATAGTTGGAAAAAGGCTAGGCAGATGATTGTGAATTTACTTGGTGATATAAAAAGTTTTTTTAATAACCAGGATTCATTGTACAGTGTACCTATAACCTCATACCATTTCCTAATAAATAATATCTATTATTTCATATCGCGATCGCAGTATAATCTTATGTTAAGCACACACAAAAATATTATAAATTATATTGCATATAAAGTATATGTTGCACTTGACCTAGCAGATGCATAATTTGCATTCATGCAAATAACGCCGGTCGACACTTAATCAGAAAATAATTTGTTATAATAAAATTAACCTTTTAATCAAGATGCACCAAGTTGTGGATATAAAATAAATAAATACATTGGCATTTAAACTTGTTCAAATAAAGATATTAAAACGGTATCATGTTCAATTTTGTACTTAAATTTTATGCGTTATATAGTCCATTTTAAGACATCACAGTTATTTTAATAAAAATGAAACCAGTTTTTCCACTTGCGTTTTTAATTTTATTCTTATTGCTTAATTTAACAGTTTTTTGTTACTCAAATATTTATTAAGAGTGTAACGAATTACAATTTATGAAACACGTTAACATCAGTTTGTAAATGACTAGCTTTTTCCCACAGTTTCGGTCACATCCTGAACTACTTGATGTATTCTGATAAGAAAGATAATGACAATATTTAGGTATAAACCAACAAAATATTTTCATATAAACAATATTAGTAAGAATTCGTATTGGATATCTATACATACATATAAAATGCTTTGTCCTGAATGACTGACAGATTAACGCATAGCCTAATCCGCTGATCATAGAGACCTGAAACTTGGAGAGTGTGCTCTTTGTATGACGTAGGCATCCGATAAGAAAGGATTTTCCGAAATTCTACCCCTAAGAGGGTGAAAAAGGGGGCAAAGTTTGAATGAAACTCTGTCATTTTTTATTTGAATTCGTATAGCCAACGCGGGCGAAAAGCTGGTTAAATATACTTATGAGAATATCTTTTTAAGGACCTAATAGGCCGTCAAGCTAAGGCCTAACTGTTTCACTAAATACGAAACACGAGAAGATGCTGTAATTAAATTATAAAAATAAAACGTATAGGTAATTATATTCTCGTCATTTCTCGACATAACTCTAAAATTAATTACTTCCTATGATATTGAATTCAAACAAACCTCATTAAATATTTATATTTACTTTGTTTTTGTATTGTACTTTATTCATTATATCCTGACTTCCTATTCGGATGGACACAGATTCCTAAAGTTTGATATAAGATAAGTTCCACCAAGGCGGCCTTACAAAAATATCATAGGCACTATTAATACTCTGCGTATGTGTGTGTATTGTTTTGGAAACGTTAAATATGTTGGTGCGTCAAGCGTTTGGCGTTTAGCTGAGCTATTTATGTAAAATGTCAGTAATCTATGTACTATTGTTATAACCTGTATGCTTTGTTTTATTACTGTTGTCTTGACTTGAGACATTTACAATTAATATGTTAGTACCGTTAAAATGTTAAAGTAAATAATTCTTACTAATATTCTAAATGCGAAATTAAATCTGTCTTGTTTGTTAAGCTTTTGCATGTAAACTGCTGAACCGATTGAGATGAAATTCGTATAGAGTTCGTTTCATTTTTTGATTCGTTAGGTAAGGAGATAGCTCAAATACTAGGAAAGGATACAGAGTTATTTTTATCCGATTTTTTGTCGGGAGTAAAACCGTCGGAAACCGTTAGAATACAATATCATTGTTCTGTTGTTAGTATTGTGATTATGTTCACTTAAATCATTTAAAGCATGAATATTATATTTATTGAGCTTATTGCACAACATTAAAAAAAAACAACTTTGCCCTCTTTTTAGAAAGAATCACAATGCCACCCACAGCTAATCAAAGGTTTCTATTCAATATGGTATTAATTAATTAACTAAAACATCATCACCTTAAAAAATAATTTAACATAAAAAGATAAATGAGGAAACTATGAATGAAGTTTAAATATACATTTATCATTACGGTTATATTCTTTAAAAGGGTAAATAGTAGTTATTTTTAGTCTTATATAATGGATGCAACTGAAAATGAAAAAACCTTTTTTTTTTAATCTAGAAATTGCCCCTTTCGCTAGCAGCCATTAGACCAGTGAGGCTCTGGATATACCTAAATGAATAAATTCTTGCGTTTATTACAAAAAATAGGCACTTATTTTGGACAAGCACAATTTAATAATTTCACCTTGATTACAACAATGTGGTTACTGCCTATTAGATAAAGACCTAAATCCAAATATATATTTTGCGTGCACAACCGTAAGCCTATTTTTCCATAACAAACAATCTCTTTCTTTTAATTCCATTGTCCCAATTCCGTATGTCACATCATAAATCACATGAAAAGAATGTTCTAAGTCCAGTCAGATGGACTCGTAATGTCAGAGGTCGAGGCGGAGCGAAAGCGAAGATGTTACGTGTTGCTTGCGTAATATTATCGCACGCTGACATGATGCTACATTGATTACAAAGCGATAGGCAGGTTACTGGGTATCGTGCTAATGTTTTTATTGCAAGCCTTTTTGGTGTTTTTCGGTCATTTTCGTCGGAAAAGAGGGGCAAAACTGACGTCCGCTTAACTCAAGAAGAACTTGAAAAAAGATTGAACCAATTAAATGGTTTCTAAAGCTCAAAACTAGATCAATGCTAGAGTAGTTATTGCCTCAGACTTAGAGCGATGACAATGAGGCACTTAGATGTAAAGAGTATGGTCACCCATCCATGTACTAACCGCGGTAAGCACAGCTTAACCTCACCGTGTTTACGTCACAAGCTTCGTGCATTGCCCCCGTGCCAAAGTCAAACAATGACATCGTAATTGCATTTGTTTGGTGAATGGAATGCTTGATTGGCGTTTAATTACCTAATAGGTAATGGTAGTGTGTCTCTACAATACATGCTTGTGATTTAATCACATTCTTAAGTATTAAGATGTCTAAGTGCTTAATTACAGCATACATTTGAATATCCTGCCGTTCTATAAAATATTGCCGTTCTTTTATACATATAATAGTGTGCCTATACTTTTGTGTAAGTATGGACACTATACTACTGGAATGTATAGTACCTATAGTCTAACTTAAGTTCTAATAGACACGTCATCAATAACGTCACTAACCATATATTATTCAATTATAAGCTTGTCATAACATCATACATTATTTATTAGTAAGGGATAAGTGAGCTAAGGATGTGACACAGATTACCTAAAAAGTTATCGATATTAAATTAAATGTCAGGTCTATGAGAGAAAATACCTTATTTTAATACTGTAAATTCTGCAAATAACATAATCAAAGTACACTAAAATTTTACTACATTTCCTACGTAACTACGCAATGTAGGTAAGTGTGTCGGGAGACGAACGCACCTTCCGTGAGAAAAGCCGTGCAACAATGATAGATAAAATTCGACCGACCCAACAGTAACTGTACCCTAAGTAAATCAGTTGGTTGTGAAGGTATTTATTATGTTGTTACACAAATACACTGGGAGCAATGAATTCGGATCAGTTTCAAAAATAAATAATACATCCACAAATTACAGGTGTAGGCTTGTTGAATAGAAACTGCCAAAAGGTCAATTTAGTGTTGAGCAGTTTTTTTTATCAAGTGAGTGATTTTGCTTGCACTTTTCCTTCTTGAGTTTCTTCTTGATGTGTACGCCTAAATAATAGAATCCGGAACAACCGTGACCGGACAACTGTGAGAATTAAACCCACGCTAGGCAACATTAATCGTTTAACTTCCATATTCAACTCATTCAATTGATTGCAAATATATTGCTGACATCCGTAATCAATGCGATCCCTTATAGAAATGACGTAATCGAACATAATTAATCGATGAATATGTACATAATTACTTTTATTGGTAATTAAATAGAAATTCAAAACTTTTACGTCTATAAGAAAGATTCTAATGAGTGATGACCATAAACGGGTTTTCAAGAATCCGCATTATGCTGTAATTAGTGTTGTTACTTCATCTTTTCATGGAAGCTTTATCGATGTTTATATTATGCTGATTTTTAGACAATAAAGACGTAAGAGGAAAGTTATGCATTTTTGTTTTTTTTTCGTCTTAAAATATTACGTAAAACTGTTAACTCAGCTTACCGCTAGTTGGTAAGGTCGTCATCATCGTAATTTAAATATAGGTACTCAAGAAGCAGCAAAAATAGAAAATAAAAAGAACTATCAATATGCAACCAGACAAGGTTAATCTCATAAATAAACATCTATTATAATTCTAGATTTTTTTAAATATACACCCGGAAACTATATCGATACAAGTTATGAAAATGCTGGGGGTCAAAATAAAAGAATCGAGAAACTTATGAAAATGAATTTTAAATAAAAATTACTAAAACATAAAAATATTGCATTTTTATAATTTTCTGTGGAATTGTACATTTTCCTTGTATCACTCGTGTTGTGCGAATCCAATTCGACGAATCGACCCTTTTATAAAAAAACTAATTATGTATTAAAATTTTCATTGCAAAATTATAGTTATATTACCCTAATATTATTTTATCGATTTAACGATAGATGTGTATCTAATGTAATGAATAAAATTAATCATAGATTTTCTATACACTAATAGAAAACATCAGGACAAACAACACAAATAATATTTATTAACTATAAAAAGGAATACCAACTCGATCGTAAAATAATAATGGAGATTTAATTATGAGAATTATCACTTAGTTTGGAGGCCATCAGCCGTTGAAAAAATATAAATATTACAACCATAAACCACCTTTTGACGCTAATTAAACGTCTTTAGTGGTTTAGAAATGTTATTTTTCACTTCGAATAACAATATGTATGAAGTAATGGCTATTATTAAATAATTAACACTGGGCTCCCACGCTTGCGATTAAGTTACAAATGTTAGTGGTTGGACTTGTTACAAATGCTTACAAACAGGCCATTGCAACTTATTTTTAAGAATTTTGCTAACATTTTTCGGACGTAGATAAACATGTCAGAATTGTTGCATATTTCGTTTTCGTTAAATAAATAAATATATAAAGGAAATAGTGCAATTTTCAATTGTTTATAATGGGGTTGATCTCCGGAGTTAATAGTCGGATTCTAGAATCCTTTACTGGTAGAAGACTGGGTATATTATCCCTGGATGCTAAAAGTTTTTTTTATTCTGGAAAAATATAAATAGCCTGAAAAACGTCTTCAGGTAAAAATAAATTAGTTCAGCCTTTTTACGGAACAAACACACCCAAATGAACTCACATTCTTATTTTTAATATTATTTTTGATGTCATACGGTCCATTGTCATTGTCAATGTCAGCAGATTAATAATAAAATAGTTCGTTTTTTTTGCTACTTAATACAAAATCAATATAAATAAATGTCTAGTTTAACATAATTTTGATCATCATCAATATTTAAATCTTTAAAAAATTGGAGATCAGTAATTTGAAAATAGAATCTAACCCAATCAAATTGATGCAAGATCCAGGAATTTATAAATAAATAATTAAATTGTAAAATTAGTAGGCAGAGATTAGATAACCTTGATAAAATTATCGACAAGAGGCAACATCCATTTTTGAGTGCTTAAAATACCTATTAGGTAATTTAAAGGCAATCATTTGAGGTTCGAATGTAAATTTTTGTTTATTGAATGGTAGCCATTGAAATAATTACTTGATTATTTAATTGTGATGGTATAATCATCAGCATAACCTTTGCTATGATTGTGGTGTTGTAATTAATTCTAAATGCAACATCTGTTTCGCATAAAATTAAAAACCTCAAGTATATTTATCAGTGTACTCTCTCTTTCCCTCATTCACTCTCTTTCTGAGACACTTGATGATGATAATTGATAAGAAATATGAATAGCTTTATGACCTGATGAAGGTCGCTGGAGTCCGCTGGATGCGGGCGGCGCAGGACCGGTCAGTGTGGCGTTCTCTGGGGGAGTCCTATGTCCAACAGTGGACGTCTTTTGGCTGATGACGATGAAGATGAATAGCTTTTTATCAAAGAAATAAATCAGATTCAGATCTATAGTTGCCAATAAATGTAACTATTATTTTCTAGTAATTTAGTACAAATAAACACAATTTAAATTGTCCATAATAATACATATAATTATGTTCGTAGATCTTTAGCTCCTGTAGTTGCAAAGCAATAATTCACCTTAATTACTATACATGGTGGTCTTAATCTTGATACACATTAAAAAGGCTTTTACCTGCTTAGAAATGCAAATTGAAATTAAGAGAAAGAAATTATTCACATTAATACACACATCAAAATTTAGAAAGCATTCACCTTAAAGCAAGGTTCTGTATATTATGATATCTACAAAAATGTAAGTAACAAAATTTGGTATAAGACATGAAATGAACATTTATTTTGTAACTAGGATATTTAAATCAATTTTACACGTCAATAGATTTGTTATTATGAGAACCCTGGCGCCGGCATTTCCTAGCTGACTACCTCTGAGGAGAAATGCCGAAACAAACTCAGGGGTCGTGGTCTCTTTTCAATAATTTGAAAACGTTCAATCTACGCTAGTATTCTGCCGCCATAAGAAGAAAGGCTGTAACTACCATTTTTTTAAGTATATTGAGTTAAGTAGGTACATATATGTGGAATCAGGAAAAAAATCTGATTCTTTAATTGTTACGTCAAACCTGACGTCTGTCACTAATGTCTGTCGGCTGTCATCCTAATGTCAGTAAGTCTGTGCTCATTACTCTGCTCATGTACAATACATGTCTGTGCTACGCAATAAACAATTTGTAATTAACTAAGCAATCGTTTCTGTTTTTCGCACATACTCCATCACCCTGCAAGAGGTCATGTAGAAAAAAAAAGATTCTGATTCTTATTATAGAATTATTCTTTTTTGGTGTTCAATAATACATTAATGACTCAACAAATAACATTAATTTGATAGATTTTCGAGGAATGTTAACACGAGGTAAATTGAACTAACAAAACATAATCACAAAATGTGAAGGCAATGCGTTGGTAAATTGTTGATGGGAGATTAACTTTATTAATTACAGTCAATGACGATGGATAAACAAACTATCGAAATACATCATCATCTACAACCTATAATTGTCCTACTGCTGAGCACAGGCCTCTTCTCATACAGAGAAGGCATGAGTATTGATCACCACGCTTGCTCAAGGTGAATTGGCAAATTCAGACTTTTAAACTCCTTTCCTCACGATGTTTTCCTTCTCTGTTAGTCAGAGATGTTTAGGATATACTTAGAAAGTACATATGACTTTAGAAAAGTCACTTTGGTACTTGCCAGGTTTCGAACCCGCACACTTACACGAGATGTAGGTGCTTTAACCACTAGGCCACCACGACATCGAAATACATGGACCCTATAATTTGTTAACCGCTCGTTTATGAAGCAATTGCAAAATTATATCGATATTTCTATTGCGAGAATCTGACCTGAGGCGACAAGAAGTTTCGATGTATTTCACGTCAACATACCTACTGATTGACCTTTTAGCCTCTGCAATTAAGTCAGCTGTTAATTAATAACTAATTTAGAAAGAACTAGCTGTTTCCCACGGTTTTATCCGGGTCCCTAGAAAACTACTTAATGCACCCGGATAAAAGTAGCCTGTAACATCTACCCTTAACCTCGTCAGGGGCATCAGGGCATCAGGGCATCAGGGCATCTGCATCTCGTGTCTAAGTGTGTGGGTTCGAAATCTGGCGAGTCTCATGTGACTTTTTCATTCATATGTACTTGCGTATCATGGACACTGTTTACAAAAAATAATGGACAACATGACATCTGGACTAAAAATTCTAAAATCGTCAATCCGCCTTTAGCAAGCGTGGTGATCAATGCTCAGGCCTTCTCTGTATGAGAAGAGGCCACTACCCAACAGTAGGATAGTAAGTAGACCTATCATGATAAATAATACAATAAAGTTACGTATGAAAACATAAATAGTTACCAAAGATAAGTTACTGACATCCGTAAGTAACATATGACGAGTTGTTAGCGCGCCTCGAGGCGAGTGTTTGTACAATGTTATAACACTCTCTTGTCCACGCACTGGACTCTTCAAAACTTATGTTTCGTAATAGGAAAATACTTGTGTAATAACTAGACAGAAGGCTCCCCTACAAAGCTTGAAATAATTCATAAGTCTTGAGCTAAGTTTACACTATGACAGAAATGTCAGAATATTTTTACTATTAACAGAAAGTTTCTTTGTGATGCCGCTATCGCGACACTTTTCTCGTGACACAATAAATATCATACACTTGTTGATACACAGCCTTGTTGTTTACACTGAGTGTACTATGAATAGTATCGTAGTGTAAATCTAGCTTTATGATAACACACTGCAGCCTAAAAACTTATTTTAATAGTAATGATCAAAACAATCAATTAAAACCAGTAATCAAAGTTGATCCTTACTTTCAAGGTTATTATAACCAACTCGAAAGTTTAAACTCATCAATTATTTCCACGTACTAATAAAACGGAACAATTTAACCATTATTTCCCGTTGCCGGGTCAACGAAAGTGTAATTATATTTGCACTACGTACGCAAGCGAGACGCAAACATTACGGTGCGCGCGCACAGTCAAAACAAACGGCATCTGTCAATGGATTCGTCACACTCGGAAAGCGAAAGTGTTATATTATGCATGTGTCTTTACTCGAGTTACGGTGTCGTGATTTGGCACATTGTATACCGTATACTGTAATTTTTAGGGTTCCGCAAAAAATATTGTGAAAATAGAGGCTACTTTTTCTACTTTATACTACTTTTTCAGGATAACTTGACCTTAAAGTGCAAGAAATAATAAATAGACAAGAGCTAGTATTTGTATGAAAAAAACACCCAATGTTTTTAGATACAATTATAAATTCATATTTTTCCGTAACTTTTGAAAGTTCACAGTTTTATTAAGTGTTAAGAAATAAAGTGTGTTGTAATAACAATTAACATTTAATTATGAACGTTAGAATTGTGTATAGATTACAATTAGAGTCGGTCTCACACAACTTAATCAAGATCTTATTTGGTACACAACTATAGCTCCTATTTTTTAAATTAAAGTTCTATATTTATTTCTCAGGATACAAAAAAAGACAGTAAGCGTTACATTTTTTACGTCATCACCGTCTTTCAAACTTAATTTCAATATATTTGGGACAATGAATTATCTTCCATTGATGTCAGTCTTCTCTTACATTTACGTTTTTTTTATTCTATTTAAATTTGAGAAAAATACTTCTCATTTCCCTAACTTCTCGCTATCGTAGATTTATCTAGCATTTAATATTTTATAAGTCATCATTAGACTATATATTACTGTCCCACTGCTGGGCATAGGTATACAGAGAAGGAATGAGCATTGATCATCACGCTTACTTAAGGCAGATTGGCAACTTCAGAGATTTTAAGTCTAGGTTTCCTCACGATGTTTTCCTTCACCGTTTGTCAGAGTTTTCTAAGATATACATAGAAAGTCCATAATTACTTCCAAAAAGTCACATTGGCACTTGCCAGGTTTCAAACCCACAACACACTCGTACACGAGGTGCTGGTGCCTTAACCACTAAGCCACAGCGACTATATACATACATAATTTTATAAGTACTTTTCTTTTCAAGAATAGAAACGTATAATTATAACTGCTAGATTTTTTTTCTGTTACATAATTCGCACTTGACCTTATTTAAGATCAATTCCGATGTGAATAAAACCAAAATTTTCACACATAAAGTGTTTGCCTTTATTAACGATTTTTATCAGATTGTTACAATAATCTCGTGTTGAAGCTTTTGTTCAGACATGAGAATCTTGTTAAAACTGCACATAATTTGAAATTGTTTATTTATAAAGTTTTAATTAGAACGGTCTAAGCTAATTATACCATCTGAATTTCATAATCAATTTTGGCACGATTATTTTGTCTGTAGTCCCGGTACGTTTGACCACTCAAATTACAACGAAAAAACTTGCTATATAATTTTATTTTATAGTTAAACTAGCTGTTTTCCGCGATTCCACCCGCATCCCGAGGGTACTTCTTTCCACACTCGGATAAAAAAAAATATATGCTCTTTCCTAGGTTTCAATCTATCTGCCAAAACTGCCAAATTTAATATAAACCAGTCTAGCCGTTTTGCCGTGAAATTGAACAAAAAACATATATTCACATTTATAATAGTAATAGCTAACAGTGAGGATGCGAAAACCCCGTCGCTAATCTCAAAGACACAAGGAATAAAGCCAAGGCTCCAACAAGACATAACTTATGATCCAACAGAATAACAATGACAAAACAAGTATTGATAAGACACAATCAATACTTAGTTAGCGACGTAAGCTATAAAGTGCGTACAATACTATTACGAGTTAGATTGTCGGCTGCACACTGTGGTCTCAACTAAAAACAGTTATTTCAAGCATTGCAAATTTCATAGCTGTGGCATGCAGCCACAATGTGCATTGTTAATAACAATAACTTGACGAACATAGGCAACTTACGCAATGTGTACGTGCCTAGACTTCGGGATAGGAGGTTCAGGATTAGGTTTTGGTATTTTATAGGTGCCTAGCTTTCTGCCCGCGGCCTCGTCCGCGTGGACAATTTTTTTAACACCTTGGGTTACATTATTCAAGTTTTAGTATCGTTTCCTAATTATTTCTGGAAATAAATATAGCCTATGACACTTCATAAAGATGTAGCTTTCTAATGGCGAAAGTATTTTTGAATTCGGTCCAGTAGTTTTTGAGTTAAATCCCTACAAACAAACAAATCTTTCCTCTTTATAATATTAGTATAGATATAGACTAGCCTAGCCAGCAGCTACGCCCGCGTAGGTTATACAAATTCAAATTAAAAATGACAGCAGAGTCTTACACAAGCTTTGCCCCCTTTTTCACCCCTTTAGGGTTAGAATTTCGGAAACTCCTTGCTTATCGAATGCCTACGTAATACAAAAATCACACCCTCCAAGTTGCAGATCTCTACGATCAGCGGCTTAGGCTGTATTTTGATCCGTCAGGACAAAAAATATACATATGTATAGATTTTAAACTGGTTAGTTACCGCAATATTCTTTGTAGCACGTTTTAATTTTTACCATAAAATCAAATTGAGCAGGAAAATATTTTTTTTAGCTGCCAATCTTCGTGATAAAATATTCAACCAATTATACCAAACGAATTAGTTGTCTTATTTGTTAATTTTATCAGATGGCCACTTTATCTGATAATGTACTCAAATGACATTTTGCTTCTAATAATACAATTAGTACTCGATAATACCTGTACCAACGTATCAGAAACAGGCTGTCCGCTTAATGCTAATTAATTACTAACCGATGCTAGGATGCGACGCCTTATTAACCTTTAAACTGAGTTTTAAGGCTCCCATAGATAGCCATGTTGCGGTATGACAATTAAGTTTTAATTTGGACCCTTGATTTGAATCGGTCAGCAAAGACGTCTAATTTATAGCCAACTTAAAAATAAATTCATCTGAGATGGTTGGTATGTTTATATTATGTTATGAGTTAGCTTCGATGAACATAGTGAAGTCGGTTCTACTCGTATTTCTATACCTATGTACAAAAAGGTAACTAAAAGTTCCATACCCGTTTGTGTAATTCTTCCTTATCTTTATTATCCTACTTTATTTTGTAGGATTTTATGGTACCAATCTAATCAAAATATAATTCTGTCACATATTTAGAACAAAATGGGTTACGACTTTGTTTAGTTTTCATAATATCTATTGATACCGACTATATACCGGGAGAAACAAGCGTGATGTTATATTCGTCTACACTACTATTATAAATAGGAAAGATTTGTATTTTTGTGTGTATTTTTGTCATGAATAAACTCGGAAACTACTGTGCCGATTTCAAAACTTCTTTCACCATTGGAAAGCTACATTCACCCTGAGTAACATAGGCTACCCGTGCGAAGCCGGGACGGGCCGCTAGTTGTTTATACGCGCAACAAACTCTTTTGCAATGTTTTTAGGTTTAATGCTTTTCAAATTGTAAGGACTACCATTCATCTTATAAAAGCAACATTATTGCTCATAAAAGACCAAAATATAATGCAAATGCCTACTCATTAAACAGGTTTTAAAAGAATAAAACGTCATTATCATTATGAAAAAAATATATTTAAGCCTTCAATCGTTATCCTAACTAATATTAAAAATGCCAAATTGAGTTTGTCTGTAAGCTTTCACTGGAAATCGGTTTCACCCATTATGATGAAATTTGGTGCGGATATGATGGTTATTACAGGATTTTTATCGAGTAGTTCACGCTGGACGCGAGTAAATCCGCGAAAAACATCTAGTTTAAAATAAAAAATACTAATTAGATTGTGTTGAAGATTTAATAAGATTCAAACCACAAACCGCACCCAACAAACAAATGGTAGGATGATGCCAAATTATATATTGCAAGCATTTGCAATCCGAATACTAACCTCAGAAACATCTCGTAAAACATTCGAATGGACTTACGAATGATACTCTATTGTGAAAGAACAATATAATCTGGTGACAAATAATCATTGTTTTGTTTTGGAAATATCAGTGGCATTACATATAGGGAAGTCAAAACAAATTTGCAATCTCTTATTAGCATTTCGCTGATGAACTTTAAGGTTTAAAAATCAAATAACTCCTCCCGCTGTGGGCAGAGCGGGAAGAAATGTCTTACTAACTAAAATCCATCAACCCTTTGTGTTCCGGGACCGCGATAACTCCTTCGAAAAGCCCTGGAAGGATTACATTATATATCTAAGTAAAGTAATATATACCTAAGTAAAAGATACTAAGGTACAATTTTAACAATGTTACAATTAACTGCAATAAAAAAAATATTTGAGCATAAATAAGCACTCTGATAGTCACACATCTACATAAAATAAATATCACACAGTACGGTTGGCAGCCCTGTGACTCTTATGTACAAAGCAAGAGTGCCTGGTACAATGATTAAGCAACCAATTGCAAATTGTAGATACATCATAGATTTAACATGATATGTGGAAAGAGACGCTAAACTGTTTGTCGAAGTACTGATAACTATGCTTTCTTAACTGTAAACATTGCTAAAGAAATGCAATAGCCCACTGAAATGTAATATGAGGAGTTTGTTTAAATGTTTGTAAAAGGTGTTCTCACAGCCGATAATGATAATAATTCTTTAACGAATATAATAATACTGGCTGTTTTCCGTGGTTTCATCCGCATCCTAAAGAAATTACTTCGCAAGCTCAAGTAAAAAATATCCTATGATCCAAGTTATAAACTATGGGTATACCAAATTTCATGCAGATCCATTCTGTAGTTTTTGCGTGAAAGGGTAACAAACATACATCAGTCATCCTTACAAACTTTTGCATTTATTTCTATTAGTAGGAAAAATTTTGACTTCTGCGACCATATAAAACAATCTCAAAGACGAACAGTGAGTTCTTATATCAAATTCGACAAAAAAAAAGTTAATTTTCCATACTTCAGTTAAGCGAATCCACGGTCAGAAATAGGTACTACTATTTATAATTTACATACATTTAAATCCTCGAAATATTGTTTGTATTAAAGCTTCTTTGTATAAAAAAGAAAGCAAAATACAATTAATATTAAAGATTTAAATATTACAGCAACAATAAATGACAACTCATACGGCAAGTATCGTACGTCACAATTCTATATTAAATACTTACAGCCTTTTTTAACTTATTCAAGTATAAGTATAATTATGATGTCATAATTAAAAAAAAGTCTCGCGACATCAAATGGATCATCACCAGATAATTTTATATGGCAAGAATAATTATAATATCATAGGTAGGTACCAGCCTATCATTATGATACGCGCGTACAATGCTACATCCAACATTTTACGCAATATTTACATAAATTAATTTGTCTAACGCATCACAGTGGGTCATCTTGCAAGAGGACACTTACAAAATTCATCTGTATTGCTTCTGAGCGATAGCAAACAACACAAGTAAACACTCAATGTTCAAACCAATCGGCTACCGAGGACGATTGTTTAAGGATTACGTATAACGTTGACATAAGAAATTAATGAATCTGTCATAAATATATGGTTTTGTTATTCAAATGTACACTTAAATTACACTGGTAATGTGTATTGGTGACCTCGAGGTTAACATCTTAGACCTATGGGTTTGAACCTGGCCACTGATGGGACTTTTACAGAATAACTATTTGTGTTTTCTGTAATAACTTGAATGCCACTTAATTAACGAAGAAGAAAAAATCGTGATCATGGAAAATATCCACAATAGTCCACATCTTCGAGGATTAGCTTCTGCTCGTCCACAAAAGAAACCAAAAGAAAAAGCCGCCTACGTGGACTTAAAATTTAAGAAAAAAAGGATCTTATATGTTAAACAAGTTTATAAAACATGTGTGTAGTAGTAGCCTTAATATATTTACTTTTTGTTTATTATTTTATATTATACAATTTGAAAACTTAAGAATAAATCTGCAATAATTAAATCGAAACACATACAAATAATTTTGAAAAAAAAAAACAAAGAAAAACAGGTAGCCCAAATACATATTTTAACTTATTTTAAAACCAAAGGCCATTCCGTGAACTTTATAGATAAGGTATTAAAATACTGCTTATTATACGTCGGATATAATTAATACATGCACCTCCCTCGTGTAACATCTTCCACGTTCAAATGAATATTCAAACACATTTAGATCTACGACAGATACATAAATAGTTTTTATTTATGTCCGTCAATGGGTCGCGTCAAAGTTTGTATAATTAGTCAAAATGTCATGTCTTTTGCCCGCTTGACCTTTGTGGTACATAAATAAGTCCACATCCGTAAGCTTTGCTGTGCTTGTCGGATTACAGAGATGAGTCAAAAAGCTACTTCAGATGAGTGTTGAATGCACTAAAATAATAAATGGTCACGGTCAATAAGTTCCGTAATACGAGGTCAGTTCATGTGACAATTCACATTATTATTGTACCCACTTGTAACTAATTTTGATCTCCTAGAAACCGTTCCGTATGTTTCTTGTATTAAGTAAGTAAAGTATGCCCATATTATCACTATTCGAGTATCGAGGTGGCTTAGTGGTTAAGGCACCTGCATCTTCTGTACAAGTGTAGCTAGTTGCACCCACAAAATATCAGGTTACTTATACGTGAAAAGGAAGAACTGTCATCCAAGATCTGTCAAAATGGAGGATAAAATTGAATAATTTTGCTATTATTTTATGTTTTTCATCTAAATATTTATGATGTTTATTTAAATATTATATCTATGTATTGATATCATAAAAAATATTAAAAGTATGCTAATTATTGAGATCATGTTTTGTGATTTTCGTTAAAGGATAAATGATAAAAAGTTTAATGCAACCATCTATAATTGTGTATCTCGTAAACTGGCAAGTACCAATGTGACTTTTCTAAACTCATAAATGTAGGTATTTTCTAAGTATAACTAAAATACCACTGACTAGCGGCTAAAGAAAACAATATTAGGAAAATAGGACTAAAATGTCTGTCAATCCGCGTTGAGCAAGTGTGTTGATGTATGTTGATATTCATGCCTTCTCTGTAGGAGAAGAGGCCTTTACTCAAACGTAGGATAGCGAATAGGCCTATGATGATGACTATTCTAGACATAAAGTATCAATGCAAAAAAAAGTTAGAACCAACGATCACAGATTCGCATTTATAGTAGGTAAGGAAATACGGATATGTACCTATAGAACACTTTAATATCAATATTTAGGTATTTAACATTTAAGTGTTTACACTCAAAAAAAAATACTAACATCGCAAATATGGACAGGTTTCCACACCTAATTCTTAAGAATGAACTTATAGAAATTGAGTCATCGAATAAACCGATTGACATTTTATAAAATAAACCTTCTTATTAATGGCAATATTACAACATTTTCAAATAAAAAAGATTTTTTTAGTTATGATCTGACACACGCACAATATTATTGCAATCAATTTATATTCAATGTTGACAGCTAAAACTCAATTACTAACAATAAATGAAGTGGTCATTAGACGCTCGCGCAAATTTATTATGTCCAATCAAATTCTTTAATGATTAATAATAATATTTTGATGAAATCACTATTAAATATAGTTTTTGTACGTTTACGACATTACCTAAATAATATTCGATAGCCTTGACATGTGCTTTTTATTAAACTTGCTGGCAATAAAAACATCAGGTTGCGATAATTTATGGTTAATGCGAAATATGTTATTATGATCAAGTTTGACTTTAATGGTGATTGATTCCGCATTTTCGGTTTTTCGCATAGCACGTTGTTACGACTTTCCGCTGAATATTTTACACTGGAGAGCAATAAATTCGACCCAGTTACAATATATAAATATTCATTTCTTGTTTCAGGTAATTCATCTTATCTACTTATTACATCGGACCCGGTATTTTCTACTTCATCAAGTTTATTGATGTTTAACAAGTTAAACGTCAACAAAATTGGAATACAATTATGTCATTTTGCCTTCAGTGTTTAAACAGCCATTCCACTTAAAATATTTTCTTAATAACCATCAACATTACGTTAAAAGTAATCTGTGTAGTGTTGTGAACACGCAATATTATTGCTTAAATCGTATTATAAGTACTGGTCAAAAGTTCATGAACTGGGTTCTACGTGTTAATTTGTTTTGCCAAAGCTACATAATTTTCGAGGCAACAAAAAGGTGTAGTTGTTGTCAATGTTGAATGCATGCAACTTAGGTGATTGTAAGTACATAGTTGTAAATTGAATAGGACCTGTTCAAGCTTATGATGTCCTGGTATCATTGAATAATTACATCAGTGTAATTATATTCAGTACTAGCTGTTTTGCGGTTTTACCCGATTCAAATAGAACTACTTCGCGCAACTTTTTAAAAATAATCTTATGTGTTGATCTAGATTTTAAAATATGTGTGTAAAGGACCATGGGCGGAATCGTCCCCACCCATCAACAGAAATGAAAAGTAGCTCAATTGATACATCTAATTAAGATGATGTTTTTTTACTATGGGGACGTTGCCCAAATGCATTGGGTTTTCCTAGTATCCTAACTTTTCTATGCAAATATTTCGACCACGATAAAGGACTTGGTGATCACTGAATTTGATACTGTGTACTCTGTGTGGCCGGCAGTGTATGATATGATGTGATACTCAATATTGGTGACCCCGACTTGATGAACATCAGCCAAATCTCCTGATGTCAAGAGCTTCAACATCGTCGTCAACTCTTTCTCAACCTCTTACCATCATCGAGCAGCAACCAGCTTGTCAGCCAGCCAGCAACCACTCACGGCTTCTTCGGGTTCATGACCACCTAGCCTGTAGCTAAGGCATAAGCCTGGTCACACCCTTCAGCCACATCAAGCAACTCGGCACGGCACCCCACAGTTCGACCAGTCAACAAGCAGAGGCCCATTATACATTAACTCTCTTGGTCGACGCAAGTAGCCAGCCGTCACCCACACTGCGCCACTCCAACCCACTGAGGAATCGCAGCAGCATGCAAACGCGTTTGCATGCATATGCAAGTGTATTTTGATCGGTCGACCTGTGCGGCTGTTACTTAGCCATGAGCTCCTCTAACGAGCAATAATAATACACTCAATATTTTTATTTGTTTACTATAAGCATTGTGAGGATAACTCGAGAACGGCTAGACCGATTTTCATAGTTTTTGATTTGTTATATTTGTCTCCGTCCCAAATAGCAGAATAACTATTAAAACATGGGAAAAATAACAAAAAAAAATATTATGGTGCGATACGAAGTTCGCCGGACCGGCTTGTTAATAATAAATTATTTTTATAACCCCACTGATTTATGTAAAAAAAAAGGTTTTATATCAAATAGTGGATACTTTAGGAACAAATGGCACCAGTTCCATTTGTGTTGGTAGGTGGGGACGGAGCTCATACATTTTTGCCCATGGTCCTTTCATCCAAATAAATCCATTGAGTAGTTTTTGCGTTATAGAGTAACAAACATATATAAAAACGTCCTTACAAACTTTCAGATTAAT
The DNA here is from genome assembly GCA_963891755.1 of Pyrrhia umbra. Lineage (NCBI taxonomy): Eukaryota > Metazoa > Arthropoda > Insecta > Lepidoptera > Noctuidae > Pyrrhia > Pyrrhia umbra. The sequence continues at coordinate 6,814,609 of OY982935.1, forward strand.
AATATTAGTAGGTTATTTATTTTTTAAACATATTTTATACATTTTAAAAATATTTAAAAAAAATATCCCATGGTAACGAGACAGGGTCAAAGCTACCGGCGGTCAGGGCTCTAGAGGAAGAAACCTCCTGACGATATGCGCAGTGTCTAGGAGTACTGCTTTCTGTATCAAGCCCTTGATCCAGTTGCCTAACGGGAGCCTCTTAGGTTAGAATCTTCTCAGTTAAAGTACCTATCATAAGCCCATGAAAAATCATCGCGCGCATACTCGTATATTTTTGTCAACTGGAATTTATAACGTAATCTACGCAGCGTAGTAGAGTTTCGATACATCTATACTTACGATATTTTAAAGAGGAAAGATTCGTATTTTTGTATGTAACGAATAAGCTTAAAAACTACTAGACTCGTTTCAAAAATTCTTTTACCGTTAGTAAGCTACATTATCACTGAGTAACATAGGCTATATTTATTACTAGAAAAAATGACCACCCGTGCGAAGCCGGGACGGGCCGCTAGTCATGCATATTTCATTTAGAAACGAGCCTATTTCTACTATAAATGTCCGTGTAAGATGCATCATGAAATAATTTACCATCCTCGTTAACGGCCTCCCACAATAAATTACCTATACCGAAGCTAAGTGATTTCCCTGTTAAGTATAAAATTATAAGATCCTCAATCACGACCCGCAAAGTTTTGCAATGTTGGTACCCACACAAATTGCCGACCGCGAATTAAGGTTCAGAGTCATAAGGTGTAATTAAGGTACATTGAAGATTCATCGCTTGACCGCCTTGGAATATTGTGTAACGGCGTTATGAAATTATATTATTAAGGAAAAATGTCCCACGATACTCATAAATGTTTTAAATGTTCGAAGTTCGTGAGGTTTGCCTTGAAAACGATTGATATAGGACTATGTGACGTAAGATGTCTTAAGTGGCAAGAAAATTAATTGAAAATCTTTAAATGTTACGATAGTCCTCATCACCAAGTTTGGCGTCGAATTCCAGTCTCAGATTTATCTCCAAATTCCACTACTAGACTATAATGACATTCTAAGCTTAGGACATATGGAATTATATTAGTCTTTTATGGTGTTAATCTATCTAATTAAATACCGCACGTGTCTTTCGATCAAATATTAAGCTACGATTGGCGTGGTCGGTTCGTAGAAGCGTGACCATCTATGACATAACGAGACTCCTCTGTGCCTCAGAAAGCACGTTAAGCTGTTGGTTTCAGCTGTCATTTGTAGATCTTTGACATCGTTACAGGTAGTCAGAAGTCAAAAAATCTGATAAGCAGTCTCTTATTAAGGGGTTTCGTGTTACTCGTCGACCGGGTTGTAGAGGTCAGATAGGCAGTCGCTCCATGTAAAAAGCTTGCACTCAGCTGTATCCAGTTAGACTTTAAGCCAACCCTAACATAGTTGGTAAAAGGCTAGGCAGATGATGACACGAAGAAACAAGAGCCTTATTTTTACTAGAAACTGACCAATGGAAACATTTAACCTATTTCACCGGCAGCGCAAGATAAAAGCGCTTTACGTAACATCCAATACCTATGCAAATGTACTTACGTAACTTTTACTTGTAACTCGGACTTTTGCATTATTTCAAATGGTTTTTTATCAGTCACAGTGACAGCGGAAACATTGCTTCGGTTTACGTAAAATATGTCAAGTAATTTTACTTTGTGGACTTTTCTAAAGCCATATGTACTTTCTAAGTGTATCTTGGACAACTGACTAACGGTGAAGGAAAACATCGTGAGGAAACCTGGACTTGAAAATCCGAAACAGTCAATCCGTCTTGAGCAAGCGTGGTGATCAATGGTCGTGACTTCTCTATATGAGAAGAGGCCTTTACCCAGCAGTGGGACAATAAATAGGCTGATGATGATAATTTTAACTTTTCAAAGGCTTTGAAGTATGGCAGTCATTATATATATTACTTGTTATATATATAATGACTGAATATATATTAGCACTAGCGATTTCCCGTGGTTTCACTTTCGTTCTTCCCCGGGGGATCTCAACGCGCCTGGATAAAAAGCCTAGCTATAACCGTCTCCTGGGTCCCTTCTATCTCCGTACCAAATTAGATTCAAAATCCGTGAAAGCCTAACACACCAACAAGCAAACTTACTTTCACATTAATAATATTAGTTAGGACTCCAGTCCTGATACTGGTCAGGATTAGATGAAGTTTACACGTCCACCACATTCTTTTATGTAGCTTCCAAAATGAACTCAGTCTGGCGGGACTTATCAATATGTCATGATAAATTCTTGGGTACTACTTGTATTAGACCAATGTAGGCAACATTTTTGCTTAAATGAGAATACTTTTTTTCTTCGTTAATAAGTTGTAACCTATTTATTATTCACCGATATCATCAAATGCCCTTTATTACCATTCATTCATAGATTCTAATCTTTAACACTAACTTGTGAGACTCCTATAGGGTCATGTCAAAGAGCTTCCTAGTCTTATGTAGCCCATTGAGAACAACAGACGCAAGCCATTTCTGACTCACATTCCCACGTTAAATTTAGAATAAAATTTAATTACTATGTAGAACTTTGTTAGTAATTAATAATGTAATTGTTGTACCGTGAACACGATGATTTACGCAACTTTGCGTCTGAACAACAGAATTACAAAAGCGATTCGTAAACAATAACAAATTGTTAATAACATTTTAACTATTCGTTTCGAATTCCTTACTGAAAGTACTTATAGATTATGAAATCTGTTTAAAACAACTTCTTTTTTCATTGATTGAAGAACTTTATTTCACTTTTTTTTTAATTTAAAAATATGTAATGGATGCGGACTACCCAGTACTGGGGTGATTTGTGCTTTTTAGGGGTGGTCTAAGTTCAGCTCAGCAGGGGACGGGAATTAAATGATATGTTTTTTTTTCTATTCAACTTAATTTTATGAACAATCGATTATCATATTGAATTTTGAATGCTACTTATTTTACTGGTTCCTCATTATTCTGTTCTTACATCGAATATCTATACTTATAATAAATCTGTAGAGAGGTCAATTCTGTACATGAAATATATTTCCAAAATAACTATCAGGGGGTGATTAGGGATCGATACTGATGCCGAAAATGCAATCAGAAAAATTTTTGTCTGTCTGTCTGTCTGTCTGTCTGTCTGTATAAACTCTATAGAAACAAAAACTACTCGACGGATTTTAACGAAACTTGGTACAATTATTTGTCATACTCCTGAGATGGTTATAGTATACTTTTCATTACGCTACAATCAATAGGAGCAGAGCAGTGAAGGGAAATGTTGTCATTTTGTTTAAACGCGCTAATCTCAGGAACCGCTGGTCCGATTTAAATAATTCTTTCGGTGTTAGATAGTCCATTTATTGAGGAAGGCTATAGGCTATATATCATCACGCTAAGACCAATAGGAGCGGAGCACCACTATTCCACGCGGACGAAGTCGCTGGCAGAAGCTAGTCATGAAATAAAACGACATTATTAGATAGAGGAATGCCAAATATCAGGCCCTTCACAAGTTAACATTAAGCTTTACCTCGTGACGATACGAAAATATTCATCTGCATGAGACATCTTTAGATCCTTTGCTAAATATTTTAATGAAAAACGTTTTTGTTGAAAAAACCTCAATGAGTGGTTATAAGACCTAATTTTCCTTGGATGCAACATACATTTTTTCCGGTTATTTACCTTTGTGCTGGCTAATATTTTATTTACCACTGTAATTTGCTGCATAAAGTACACTGAGGCTAAAGTTATCATAATCATATCAGATGACATTTGACCACATGAAAATAATGTACAAAACGGTGGTTTGTACAGATCTATATCATTAAATGAAAAACAGAGGCTAATATCATTTTAGATTTTTTTTATTATATTTCTTTGAATAACTTTTTTTTTTATTTTTCAAAATGTTCATAAATTTTATGGATATTCCATAAATATCTTTACATCATCGTAAACATATTTTTATTTTTGTTTTTTTAGAGTGCTATACTTTTCTTTGTATTTTATCAGAGTCTCAAATCTATCTGAAGCTTTCCTTTTACGTTATATACACGTAACATCCCCAAGTAAGTAAGTGAAGAAAGTATCGAACTCCACTGCTATGGTCAGCCGTGCCGATAACAATCAAATAACCTGGCCTTTGTTCAACACGAATAATGTGTTGCGTTTCTGGGCGGATCACCGATATATTGCGATGCATCGACCAGTCGAACCGGTCTAGGGCAGAGGGTCCGACACGATGAAGTCATAGCGACCGTGACACAGTTTACATCGAAATAATTCGAAGACACCGCTATTGAAGGCGTAAAAATCTAATTTTATTGGTAAACGTGTCATACCGACGTAAATTGAATGTTTAATGTTTTGATTTATGTACAAATTGCTCGTTCCCAATTATACTGCTCCCCGGTTGTTAGGCATTCACGGTAAAACGGCTGAACTGATTTAGATGAAATTTTGTACGGAGATAGCTTAGACGCTGGGAAAGGCTAAATGATATTTTTTATCCAGGTGCGTCAAGTAGTTTCTTTAGGACGCGGATAAAACAACAACAAACAGCTAGTTATTTATAATTTCAATGATGCACTGACGGACTAATAAACTGCATCAATGTTCAACACGCACCTACCTTTGAAAAAAACATTTTAACCAAGTATTCCAACTTTTTATACAAATTTAAACTGAAACCTATAGTTAGGTTCGTTAACTTCATAACAGCGTAGTATCATTATCCCTAAGTGTATGTTTGTATACTGGAAAGGGCCATTAAATTTTTACTGAACAAAAACTTTGATGCAATTTCTTTATCTGGGGGTAGGTATAGATATTATATTTTTTAACTAGCTCAGATTTATTAATTCCATTTGTAATAGCCGATAAGGTAACAAGATTTCTTCCTTTCAAGGCACATTTCCGCTTTTATATTTAAATACAGTATCTATAATAAAGTAATTAACAAGCCTCCAAACATAGTCAAGAATGTATGAATGCATGGTCTAAACTAACACTGATGTATAAATGTATAATGTATGTAACTGCTTGCCTTATAAGGTTAAAAGCATGAACGCAAATAGCCAACACTCAGACCTCAGCTAATTATAGCAAAAACATGAATTACTTAAATAAGCCAACCTAATGAACTTTACCGAATTCATGAGTGAGTTAGATGGAATTTATATACGAGCTTGTACAAACATTAACCTTGGTACATAATATGTAAAGTATTAAACTAAATAGATAATTATCTTAATTTATCTTCACTAAGTACATGGTTGTATTTGAATTCCTGTTGGTCTCTTATTTAATTATTTACTTCTTTAAACTGTTTGGGCATGTTTTATGTACCTATGTATAGATATAAAATAATTATATCTCTCTGTTATTCTATCACCGAAAAAGGCTGAAAATACAAGTCAGATTGACTCAGTTAATTTGTTTAGTTGAACTGATTACATTGAATTTTAACTTAAACCGTCTTACTTATAAACTACGATTAATGTTTAATCTACTGCTTAGCAATGGATAAGAAAATCTCGCTCATAAATGCTGTTAAGCGTTAATCCGAACTGAAGTAAGTAGCTTAATCCTGGATTACGACGTTAAGTAAGGATTAGATGAGAAATGGTTAAACTTCAGATTACAGGTTTTTTATAAGTACTAGAGATAGAGTTTGTACGTATAATACTTTTTATTAATATACTTGAAGAAAAGCCGGGCAATAAGCTTTTCAAGTTACATAAGTATGGTAAATTACGTTTCCTCATTCACTCCGAAGGTCACCCATACATAATGTTTTATTCATTCAAATTGTTTCACTTCATACAAACTATCGCTAAGCATCTACCTACTTGACCTTTAAAGCCTAATAATACAAGCAAATTAATAACGTGTTTTGACAGCCTATAATAAATACTAATCCCAAAAAGCACAAAAGCGGTGGTAAAAAAAATTACATATTTAAAGTTTAAAACGTTCTCATACGTTAGAATTTAAATGAAACTGATATACGATAAGTAAACAAAAGAAAAGCCTAATTAATTCACACTGCTAATGATTTATCATTAATCAAAAGATAGGTTACTAAACAATTGATTGTAGTGTAATCGATCACCAATGCTGAGGGAACAATACAAATTAGTGTTTCTTCAATGCGAACACGCAAAAACTTGGGAAATCACCCAGCTGCTATTGTTTGGGCCGATTAGTATTAATTGCTGAGATAAAACCTATAGGTATTTCGTACACGACCAAGTTACAGTAAATACGATATGTTAAGAATCTTTGTTGAAACATTCAGAAAACAACACCTGCCTACAACAATATTGAGAGCAGAGAATTCGGGTCGCCTAAAAAGAATTCACATCACCTAAACCCATAAACTACGAATAAAATTCAAATGAGAAATTAACGACTTGGAAAGTTGGAAGTAGTGAATTAAAATTATTAAAAATATTTTTGGAAAAAGGATTTTCCTATGCTTTTTCAACCTTATTTATCCAAGTTTAATATAAAAAAACATCGGTACCTACCTCCTCTTTATTTTAATTTATTGTAAAAAACCATGACAACTTCCAGAAGAATTTTGTTTATTGTAGTATGGTTATGTTCTGTAATGTAAACACGATAATGAATTCGAAATTAATACAGTCTAATCATGGTCGGGTTCAACGATGATATTTAATTTAGGAGACGCTCGCAATTTCATCAATGAATAGCAAATCTTAGGTAACCTAAAGAAACCTAAAGGGGCGTGACGAAACAGACCAGGATCGTTTAATTGGAGGAGCCTATGACGAAATAAGACGCGGAAATACTTCAGGCGCGGGTTCACGCTACTGACCTCACGAATTGAAGATGCCGCGCACAATTACAGCCATCGTGAGCTGCCACTTATGCTATTAACAATTTAGGTATAATAGCCCATTATTTATGTGTAAAGTTAACTCTTAATAATAGGAGTTAATTGTTTTATTGATATTAAAATAAAAACTTTTTTTTAAGGTAGGCGCCGAATACCTGTCAGGAAATTTTCAATTCTCATCTCTTACATTTAGTTTGCCTGACAACCATTGTTTGATCATCAAGATTACAAGAATATAGCCCCTAAAACAATCACTCTTCACCTAATGTTTTCGTATATCCCCGGCAACACGTGCTTCTCTGTTATGTTTAAAGAACACTTTGACTACTTCAAAAAAACTTTGATAGCCTTTTTATCATTTCTAATTAATTGCCTTTTTACCATATGGTTTGATTACGGCTTTCATCTTCCTTAAATCCTCCACCTTGTGTCGTATTCCTCAATACTGAGTGTGGACTATTTTTTTTCTTTTTGTATGGTATCTCGCAGGTCAACCTAGAAGGTTGTCGACTGCTTAACCGGGCTTGCCTGTGAAGTGCCTTAAATAAATTTAGGGCCTCCAGCCAGGGCAATTCCACTTGTGACGGTCTTCGGCAGCGTGTATGCTAGCTTCATGGACTTTTTTGTTGGTGGTGACGCGAATCTGATCAGTCCAGCGCATGGGACTCCTGCCTCTTGAAAAGATCTTCCTTAAATACATAGTTATAATTTTAATATTTGTTTATCTAAACTAGAAATAAACTCTGTCTTTGTGTTTATAAAGTTTTTATAATAAATTCACGAAAAAAATAATTTGACCATTTTTCTTACATAACCAAGAAAAAGACATATCCTAAGTCTTTTTATAGAATTTAAAGACAGAATTCTGTTTAAGCGTTAGTTAATATTCGAGACATAGCTGTTAGCTAGTTGATTTTTAATTTGATTCATATTAAGTATGCGTAAAGGTTTCGTGCTGTTATGTCATTTTGCCTATTAATCATGGTTTTTATCTTGAAGATTAAGTTAAAATTTATGAATACTTTGACAGCTAAACTAATTACATTAACACGTTAGCATAATGAGCTGCTTTGTGTAACCGTCAATTAAGTAATTATAAATCAGTGGTCATTTTTTTAACGATAATTGTTTTAATAAACATTTCAATTAATTATTAGACAAATTAAATGCGGATAAATAAACGTTTAAGTACGTAAATAATTTAAGTATATAGTCAGCACCTATGCCAGAAGCAATACAAAACAGTGAATTATTTTTTATAGTTTTTTTTTTTAATATTGTTTTTTTTTAATTAAAAATAGTTTTGTTATACCTCGGTACTACAAAACTATTTTTGTTGTACTGTACTAAATACTATACCAACTCATAGCGATTTATCATACGGCGGATCACACTACCACACGCCACGCAGTGCGGAGCAACGCATCTGTGACAATGTGTTTTTTATCTTATTTTTTTACTTGACCTCTTGCAGGCTTCTAACAGTATTCGACCTACTTAACCAGCCAATGTGGCGAGGTCCTAATTTAATTTATTAAATTAAGTCCTCCAGCCAATTAATTTGACAATGTGTTGTACTATCCGTCTTTTATATACAAACCAATGTAGTTTTATGGTCAATGTTACCAGGACCAGAGCGTGGCACGTGGTTGTGTGTGATCCGCCTAAGATAGTTATTTCATTATGTAAATACTTAATTCATAATTCTTAAGCACGATGCTGATTGAACATTTCACTTCTAAACGAAATGTCTTTCAAAACTGTTTAAATGCACATTAACTGTGTTTGTATGAGAGAAGCTGTCAAATTGAGTAACTCTTCGCGTTTAATATATAAATTCTAATTGATTATCATTTTCGTAATATTTATTTCGTAGCTACACTATAACTTCATGTGCCTAATTTGTGTTATAAGATTTAGTAACGACTAAAATAACAGTATGAAAATAACGTATCCTTTTAATACTGTTGCAAAAAGTTAAAACTTGTTATATTCGTACTTATTAATACTTATTATTTTAATTATTCAATTAACCCTAAATTGAGACATTAAGTTTAGGACTCATGAAAGGGGTTAAATACTTTAATCTGGTATTATGTCACTTTTATTTTACAAACATTTAAGAAAACAATATAATACATTAATTTACTTAAAACCAGTTATTATAGGTGTTAAAATTCCGGTAATTAAATAAAGTGTAGACATTTCGACACGTTCGCAACTTATTTTTGTTAACAATAAACAATTTACTACACAAATTAAAATTAAATAATAAATATTATACTGAAGTGGTGGCTTACTGGTTAAGGCAACTGCTGCTCGTGTACGAGTGTGCTGGTTCGAAACCTGGCAAATACCAATTAACTTTTCTGAAGTCATATGTACTTTCTAAGTATATCTTAGACGTCACTGACTAACGGTGAAGGAAAACATCGTGAGGAAACCTGGACTTAAGAAGTCTGAAATCGCCAATCCGTCTTGAGCAAGCGTGGTGATCAATGCTCATGCCTTCTCTGTATGAGAAGAGGCCGGTGCCTAGCAGTAGGACAATATATAGGCTAATGATTATACTGAACCTAAGTGTCTAAATATAGTTACCTATTTAAAAGAAAAACTCAAAATGCTCCTCAACAAGGTTTCATTTCAGGGACTGTATGAAGTTTTCTTCTGAAAAAATCATGTGTTTATTTATAAAATATATTTTTTTTGTTCCAGGGCCCCATGAAGCGGCTGTCATGCGCATAGCGACACTGATTGCACTCGTGCAGGTATGCCGCAGTCTCTATAATAACCACATCGATCATTTTAATGATCCTCTCATTAAATTACTCATTAATTATTTCATTACTTTACTTATATTCAGGCTTGTTAAGGCGGCGATATACGACTTTGGCCCCTTTAAAGCTAATGATTACGCTTTAACGACTTGCTTTCATGATTTGAAAAGTATATATACTAAACTAGAGCATATGCTTGATAATTTCGTATACAGTTTTTTTAAATTATGTATTTATAACATTGTATAAAAAAATCATAAAGTTAGGTCTAACGCAGATGAAAAACTGAGTTTTACATAGAATTTATCAAGCGGATTTTAATGAAACCTGTACCATTTTATAGAAAAGGTTATTATCTGTCTTTTTGTATACGCATATATTTTTTTAATCGTATATTTACGTCAATTTTTGTGCTTTTGTCAAAACGTTGAGTTGAAATTACGGAGGGGCTCCACCGGGCGACGGGGGCAGTACGTCTGTGACCACTGTCACGGGTAGACGCTGTCACTCAGAGCGAGCACATTGCGATGTAAATAAATTATTATATTTGTGATAAGATGACTGGTAAATTATAATTATTACATCGAAAAGGCACTACATGCGGATAAAATATTTTTTTGATGTGAATAACGTGTTTTCAAACCAAATTATCCATAATCTGTCATAATCTAAAATGTGTGTATCTAAATTTGGCAGGACAAATATATTTTATTTTTGACTTACTAAATAATTAAATGTACTTTAGGATTTAAATAATAATATGTATTTCTTTTAATACTTTGCGTATTCAAAACGAGAATATTGCATACCTCATTTAAATTTTACATGTAAGTCGGAGATAGTCGTCAAAATTAAAATTCTTTCATGTTATGTTATAATATTTCCTAATAGTTTGGAATTTATAGAAATAGTAGCTATAAGTCAGGGCATGGGATGATATCTTAGAACAAAACTTAATGGTTTGTAAATAAAACGGTTTATCCATGGGTAACAAGGTGGCGCTATTCTAAATTATTACCAATGAAAATATTTTTCTAAACACGTGAATTTGGGTTCGAGTTTCTTTGCTACGAGACGAATTTGAAAAAAAATGCAGAATATGATAAAAAAATAAGCTTACCTACGCTATTAAAAGAGTATTGTAAATGTAAAATTGTAAAATGTATTGTATTGTCTGACTTTTTTAGCTAGACCATTTTCCTATTTGGGATTGGTTACATTAGTTTTATTTTTAGGGTTCCGTAGTCCGACAAGGAACCCTTATAGATTCGCAATGTCCGTCTGTCTGTCTGTTCGCGGCATAGCTCAGAGGCTCTTGGTACTAGAAAGCTGAAATTTAGTATAGATATGTGTATTGATCACGCCAAAAAAATGGTAAAAATAAATAAAAAAAATAAAATAATTTAGTGGAGCTCCCGAACACGTGAAATGGGGATGAATATTTTTTTTTGTTGCGTAATCCTTCATGTAGGGTATCGTTAGATAGGTCTTTCAAAAATAAAAAAACTAACTTTCCAAAACTATCACGGCTAAGTAGGCTTCACTGGTTATAGAGTTATAGTTGACTAACTAAGACCTACTACGGAACCCTACTGCGCGTGGCCCGACACGCACTTGGACGGTTTTTTACTGGTAACATTGGGTAGTGATGCTTTACATAGCAACCATTTTCGAAGTTTAGTAAAACCGCCAAGTAAGCAGTCACATATGATATACATATTAATCTATTAGTCAAGGTATCTAATGTGGTATAATATTATATACACACAATCTAAAAGATAAGACGAAGCATAGTGTTTTAGAAATGAAGGTCCTACTTCACTATGCCACTCTTATGTTTTATTTTCAACACCAAATAGTATCCGACAGAACGTCGATTTTTGGCTAGGCCTAAGCCGATTAATAGGCAATCGCTTAATTCTTTGGCTAAAGCCCTGATAAATAAAAAGGACTTGATCTTCTTTAATTTTTGGTCCAGAAGTCAAAGACAGAAGAACTGAAAACTAAAAAAAAAAAGATATATTCAAATAGTTTATTTAAGGTTCCGAACCAAAATGGTACAAAGTAACCCTTATGGGATGCGACTTTCTGTGTCTGTCTGTCAGAGGTGATAATTACTTCAGGAATATCTAACCTTATCGATTTGGAATAATTGTTGAAATATATCGCAAATGGATAAAGTAGAAAAATACTACCTATTACTTTCGAGGAAAAATGGGGATTAAAATTACAAAGTGTAGTTTCTACGTCATCATAATTATGAAAGGGCTTGTTATGAAGGCTTGATGCATATTCTAATATTTTTTTATGTTTTCTTCGACATCTTTTGTTATACGAATTAAATTTAAAAAAAACTCTCCGTAGTTTGTAAAACAAACATTCTGAAATAATTAGACTTCCGTACATTTTTCTCTTAAATGCTTTTCTTAATATGGTATTTCGACCATTTTCCAATTCCAAGGTTATGTTTGAATTCCGATGAATTGTAATAACAAAACTAAATGAAAATTGAGCTAATGCATGTCAATTTAATAATCTTTTTATAAAAAAATCTGTCAATTTTTGCGGTGAGTTTTTCTGATAAAATATACTATAAAAATCCTTATATTAGTAATATAAGGTAAAAAGATAAAGATCAAAAATATTGAAATCGGTAATTATAAATGATTTCAAAGTCAAAAATCGATATTGCATCTTTCTAAAAGATTATCGAAATTCCATACAATGGTAGGATTTTTTTCCATTACTTTATTTCTTCAAAAATGCATGAAATCGTGGAAAAGGGTCGTACAAATTTGGTGCTTGAAAATGTAACAGCTAATTCTCATTCAGACAAAGTCTATATCCGAATTTAGCACATTTATTTTTGCATTGATTTTTTGCTTTACGGCACTTTCATAATTGGGCCCAAAACGGGTGATATTCCATTGTTCATGATAGGTAAATATTTAAAAAATCCTGATCATAATCGGAATCTTTACTATCCCACTTTTGGGTATGACATATACATGCATTAGCATTAATAACCACGCTTTTTCAAGGTGGATTGGTGATTTCAGACCGTGTAGTCCAGGTTTCCTCACGATGTTTTCCTTCACTGTTAGTCAATGGTGTCTAAGTTATACTAAAAAAGTGCATGTAAAACTTTGCAATAGTCAGATTCGTAATTTCTAGGTTTCGAAGTTCGAATCTGAATACTCATAAATGAGATGCAGATGCCTAAGCAAAGAAGCCACAATGACTTTTTACTAATATGTTCGGTGTATCAACTTAATAATATAAATAAAACTACCTGCAGCTTATTTAAAATATTAACATCATTTGTAATACAGTCTCACTCACTTTTAGGTCTTTAAACGTAATAGATTATTCAATTTCGGTTCTGTTGCTGTCAAAACTGAGGCCAATTTTAACCAAAGCTGATGGTTTGGCCAAAGCTGATGCCAAAGGTTTGGTCGGACACTTTACAGATGGATCAGAAATATCGGACTAATTAACTGGCTTCCAGGCTTTACTTACAAAACTAATACGATTTTCCTATACAAGTGAAGATGAGCTGAAGTTATTTGAGAAGCAGCAGATGTCGTAAAATGCAAATATGAAAAAATCTTGCGTGCATTTCTGTTAGAAGAGCTCAAAGAGGACACCAATATGGCCTAAAAATTAACTCCTATGGTGCGATTTTGTCTGTCTGTCTGTCCATCTTTCACAGCAGATTAATTCAAGAATGCTAGTTGTCAGAATTTTTTCTTGAAACTTGTAACAATTTAGATCGATAAACATGTTTTGCAGATTAAGAAATTGAAAATATTTTTGCTTTTCTGGCAAACGAAGTAAATATGCAGTGGGGGTTGGAAATTTAAAATTAGTGTTTCGAAGTATTACTCAGACAGATGTTATTTGTATTTCGATTTTTATATCTTAGACATGCATATACAATATGCGACTGTCCTTAGAATCTCTACATAATATTATGGTCACCCGTCAAAGTTCTTCAAAATATAAAATGACAACCGTGCGGTGTGCATTGCGGGGTCGCGGGGGGGAAGCTCAAGCTCCGCCCATTTGCTCAAGGTCATTGGCGGTAGTCGTCGTCATTTCGAAAGAGTTTAATGAATCTAATAACAGCTTGGGAAGATGTAGGTATGTGTTAATATAAATAGGGAAGGTCTACTTGGTTTAAGGTAACCAGGTAATTCAACGTGATGTAGGATCATTCTTTGTATTGGAGTGCATTATGTAAATTATCAGGGTACGACTGTAAATTTTACGTGAATTTAAATTAGGAATGACTGATCCAAATCAGCTACAAATATCTAAACAGTTTTGAAATATTATGAATGTAAGTTTAGTGAATTGAAATATGTGTAGTGTATTCAAAATCTTATAAAGCTACATCAAAATTTGCTGTGTATTATCTACATGCATATCACTTTCCATTAATAATGAAAAACAAGCACGCACTCTCATACTAGGTCAATGATTAGTTTGTCAACAACTATTAAAATGCTGACCCGACAATGACCAACCTTCAGGTCAATAGTTCACACATTCTCTCATCTAAATAAATGATGTAACAATATCCCTTTAACTTCCAATATGAAGTAATAGAAACCACATTAAGTAACAAGAATACAATTAATGATGTTTCCATCATTTTGGAATGCTTCGCAAGCTCTGTTCCTAAAGTTTTGGTGTCATACCATGGTTTGACGAAATATGTAGCTACCTACTTGACATTATTTCGTCAGCAACTTATGGCTGATTGAAATAATCGACCAGTTGAGTCATGGGATTTGCAAGAACCGAATAAGTAAGCCATTGACTAATGCTGATGTACGATAACACCGTGAGGAAATTGGGACTAATAAAGAATAAAGTAGAGTCTGAAATCTCCAACACGTTAAAGAAAGAAAGAAAACGCGATGATTTAAGCGTATGCCTTCTTGGTTTCAGACGAGGCTTTTGCTCCATAAGCCGCAATATTTTAAATTATCTCAATTTGATAAATTTGTAATTATTTTTTTTCCACTGAATTTCACATTTCTAATGTGTCCCAGTGACTAAGAAATAGGCTTTTGCCCTGCGTGTGTAGGGTTTGATTATGTAGTTATTTTTTGATTAAATTTTAATATTACGCATTCCTAAGTGTAAAAATAAAACAATATTAAAAATGTACTCAGCAAAAAAACGTTTTATAATTTGGAGCGTGTTTTAGTTTTCATATTGTGCAGCGGTTTGTGACACCAAATTAAGTACGTGAGAGTTTAAGTCTCATTGTGCCGACGCGAACAATAAATTACAGATTTTACGATAATAACAATAAATGCCGTCATCTCACACTCAGATCCTTGGCAATTGAGGAACGGTTACACAGCCTCTTATTTGTCATATTACCATTTAAATTCAATGTATATTTATAAGATTATAAATCTTTTGAAATTTGCTACTTATGCTAAGAAAATCTTAAGGTCTGTCAGATTTGAGCGGTTCGAAAGAGTTACCCTACCCTACCGAATACAAAGGGCAAATATAAAAAGGCAGGGAAGGAACATGGTACAAATCAGTAAGAGTCTTTCACTCCCTCAAAAACTATTATTTTTAAACCCCCTGATAAAATAGGACATAAAGTACAAATACTTTAGGGCATTTACATATCTATGGCATTGTAGCTCTCAAACAGATGAGCCGATGACAATGCATTTGTCTTCTAAAAGACTAATTATATCGGCATGATTGTTGGCTATGATTAGGGTGCTCATTTTAATAAAATGCTATCACTTAATACTAATAAGCTACGCCTTGGAAAGCGAGACAGTCAAAATATGCCTGTTCACTTTAGTCTAGAAGCTTATCTAACTATCAGAGATTATAATTATTTTATTTTATTATTGTTAAATGTTAAATAAGTGCGAGAAAATAATTAAAAATCGCTGTAGCTGTCGCTCGCTACAGCTGTTTCAGATGACTCACAGACGCTCACAGCGGTTGAGCTGAACCGCGAGCTATCCGGCGACAATGCGCTCTCACCTTTCTACGAAAGCAATGAAGATGCTGGGGTCGTGTTTATAAGGGGGTCAAGAGCTGCAGACTCACCCTTGTCCCCCGACATAGACGTACAATGCTCCGGCGACTATATCGACGTTAGTGTCGAGTTTGCCGACATTTTTGATGGTATCATTTACAGTAAGGGATATCTTAATGACCCGAAGTGCAAGTAAGTACATATTTTTACTTTTGTAAATTGATTTTCAATTACATTCATAGAATAATGGAATTCTTATAAATGCTTCTCTTTTATTTTGTGTAGTTTTCGGAAGTTATACGAAAATTTAAAGACAAGAATGTTAAAGATATCATTATTAGCTTTGTATTTAAACCAGCTAGTTCATAAATTAATTATTATTGCCTTTCCAATTCTATAGAAACTTTTTATTGGAATTCCTAATGAATCCTAAGACCTGTATTGTGAATATCTGCAAGATATTGCATAAGTCACATAAATACACCAATCGTTGTTAAGGATGGCAAAGTAGAATGGAAGTGAATGCTGAGAGGTGGGGTAAAAAGACATATAAGATGTAAAAAATAGTTATAAGATGTAAGGTATTTTGGTGCTCACCCCAAATATTTGGGAGATGAAGACAAAAAATCTCAAAACCAAACAGTTTTTAAATTTGTTTATGAAAATGCTTAACTCAATTATCAATCATCTCTATAGCCATGGTACAGCCGCCGGCATGAAATTTGGCAAAATTTTGGCGTATTAGAAGCCAGTAAGCGCGTGTGCACCCAGTGCAACAAAAAAAATTACACTTTTATTGCATATCATTATAGTATGGCCATAACTTATTTTTTAACATTATATTTTGAAGATGCAAGAATTGAGAGAAACTACTAACAATTTTGGCCGAGTTACGTGTCGGCTTCTGTACGTCAACTTAGATCTCTTTAAGATTACTGAGCGCATGGAAATGTGACCTTTGCAGAAGTGCAGGAAACGAATTTAAAATATGGCGAATACATTTTTAAACAATTCGTTAATTTCTCAGATACGTATCACTGGGTGGCAGTCAATCACGGTACTCATTCAGAGTACCTCTGAACGGCTGCGGCTCTCGCCCCCTTTGCAATGCTTGTGGTACCATCGACAACGTACTCGTCTTCCAAGCTGATGACTTGCTGCAAGGTCCACAGGATTTCGCCCGCAAGGTACGAAACAAATGACAATATCGAAATAAAGCCACCCCTATAAATAGCTTTGTTTAAATAGTTTTGATATCTGTAGTTTCTTTTACACGTGAGTTGTGCAAACTTAATCATTGTCATTTTAAAGCACCTGTTATTAACGTTAAAACACAAAAAAAACAATACAAATACCATTTCTTCGAGTCAATCAGCTTTTATTTCGGAAAGAATACACCAACAACTGTCTTACATTTCTCATCTGTTTCGTTCCAGGTATCATGTGCGCGAACTTCTCTAGAAGTGTCAACCGGCGTGGTCGCCTCAAGGGAACAACATACACTAAAACTTAAGCCCTTCATGGTTGATATGCTGGATGTGGTAGCTGTTGAAGGCCCCGCTGGAGGTATTGAATGTTGGATGGACATACAGAAGGGAGTTTTTCCTAACGTAAGTGTACTTTTTGTCAAGTAGTGATATTGGGTTACAAATTTTCCGTGAGAACTTTGGCAATGGAATTGGATTTATGCCCGGTTGATGGCAATAGGCTCGCTCCCTATGAAAAGGGGGCCACAGAAAAGGAGAAAAGCATAACTTTTTTAAGCCAACATTCGAATTTAAACCTACTTACAACGCCGTTGACATTCATATGACGGTTATAACTGTGTGGTTATTTATCATTGATAAAGAAAGGCACGAATATATTTTATTCAAGTAATTAATCAGTAAGACGGCACGTTTGGCGTAGTGGCTGAGCAATTGGCTGCTGCGCTGCGTGTCGCGGGTTCGATTCGCGCACGGGACAACTAAAATTGTTCCGGGTCTGGGTGTTTGTGCATGTGTAATGAGTGTTTGTAAACGCACCCACGATACAGGAGTAATTCCTAGTGTGGGGCAACGTTTTATTAAAAAAATAGTAAGAGGTATTTCCGGCATTAAATTACTTTAAACTTACATTTAGTTTTTTAATAAACTGTCAACTCAATAATTTTCAGACTACTCCATTAAAAGACTCGATCAAAATTGGTGAATATTTGACGATCCTTGTATACCTGAAGGATATCAGGAACCAGTTTAGCCTTAAGATCCACGACTGCTGGGCTTACGACAGCGATAACTACGACAACCCTAGGACCAGCAAAATCCAACTTACCGATAAGGAAGGCTGTCCCAAGTAAGAAAAGATATTCTTGCTATAAATAGTGTGTGCATTTTAGTATTAAACCGTTGAATTTATCTAAATCATCTTCAAATTTAATTTATATGAAATGAGATTGTGAACCAGCGGTTTAACAATACCTACTTGTTTAGTCTGCTCATTCCAAACTATTTAATATAGTTCATGACGATCGAATGTTGATAAGCTCCCCGACTAGATTTTTTGTTCTAATAAAGTTTTAATAATTGGATGTTAGCATGTATATTTCGAACGTTAAAAAAAGTCACCACTCAGCAAAAAATTAACCTTACACAAACAACCATTTTTGGACGCAGTAAAATCTGCAAGAAAACTATCATGACCACCTTATGTACTGGCCGCAAATAACGCAAAATAAATCACTGCTACATTCACAATAGAATCCTTGTCTAAATCTGAGTGAAAGTGTAAGAAAGTCGCAATTCTTAAAAAAAATACAAATTAATAAACTGAAAAAGGATCCTAGATAGCTTTAAAACTGTAGTTAAAACATTCCTTTGAACATACAAAATTTAATCCATTTTTAAACGACTTCATTTAATTACAGGAAGAAGAAGCTCATTGACTTGTGGCAAAAAACCACAAATACTGGTAAAAGCGGAGCTACTTTGATAGCTTACAGTAAAGTGAGCGCTTTCCGATTCCCAGAAAGCGACCAGGTCTACCTGACATGTAATGTTGAGGTAAATATTTTATCGTGATTGTACTTACAGCATCAAAATTAAAGTATATAATACTTGATTTATATTAAAAATAAAGAAAAAAAACCTATATTGTAAATTGTATTAGCTACGTAAAATATATTGACGGAAAGCAAATGCTTTTTATCAAACTGTATATTATTATGGTTTAGCTGTATGTAAGCGTAACTTTTTATACTACCAACTACTTGTGTCATTTATTATTAACACCTATTTTCTAATTTCAGTTATGTACTAACAACTGTGAATCCAGCTGTGATGGAGTGATTAAAGAAGTATCCACTACGATACGACCAACACAATGTTACCCTGGTTCCCGAGATCCTGAATGCCAACGCATCACCGTTGAACCACAATTAAAGTGCTATCCTGGTTCTCTCGACCCCCGGTGTCCTCAACGGCCAACACCTCCTACACCAAATTGTTATCCAGGAAGTACAGATCCACGATGCCAATCACCAACGACTATAAACCCACCCTTAAACTTACCAACAGTTCCACCTGTCTGCTATCCAGGCTCACCAGACCCAAGATGTCCGCAACCACCACAACCAACGACTCTAAACCCACCTACATACTTACCGCCGACATCTCCTGCACCTAAGTGCTTCCCAGGTTCAAGTGATCCTAGGTGCCCCAAGCCAACAACCCCAGAACCTCCACGATGCTTCCCTGGTTCAAGTGATCCTAGGTGCCCCAAGCCAACAACCCCAGAACCTCCGCGATGCTTCCCTGGTTCAAGTGATCCTAGGTGCCCCAAGCCAACAACCCCAGAACCTCCGCGATGCTTCCCTGGTTCAAGTGATCCTAGGTGCCCCAAGCCAACAACCCCAGAACCTCCGCGATGCTTCCCTGGTTCAAGTGATCCTAGGTGCCCCAAGCCAACAACCCCAGAACCTCCTAGATGCTTCCCTGGTTCAAGTGATCCTAGGTGCCCCAAGCCAACAACCCCAGAACCTCCGCGATGCTTTCCTGGTTCAAGTGATCCTAGGTGCCCCAAGCCAACAACTCCAGAACCTCCTAGATGCTTCCCTGGTTCAAGTGATCCTAGGTGCCCCAAGCCAACAACCCCAGAGCCTCCTCGATGCTTCCCAGGATCAAATGATCCCAGGTGCCCCAAGCCAACAACCCCAGAACCTCCACGATGCTTCCCTGGTTCAAGTGATCCTAGGTGCCCCAAGCCAACAACCCCAGAACCTCCCCGATGCTTCCCTGGTTCAAGTGATCCTAGGTGCCCCAAGCCAACAACCCCAGAACCTCCTAGATGCTTCCCTGGTTCAAGTGATCCTAGGTGCCCCAAGCCAACAACTCCAGAACCTCCTAGATGCTTCCCTGGTTCAAGTGATCCTAGGTGCCCCAAGCCAACAACCCCAGAGCCTCCTCGATGCTTCCCAGGATCAAATGATCCCAGGTGCCCCAAGCCAACAACCCCAGAACCTCCACGATGCTTCCCTGGTTCAAGTGATCCTAGGTGCCCCAAGCCAACAACCCCAGAACCTCCCCGATGCTTCCCTGGTTCAAGTGATCCTAGGTGCCCCAAGCCAACAACCCCAGAACCTCCTAGATGCTTCCCTGGTTCAAGTGATCCTAGGTGCCCCAAGCCAACAACCCCAGAGCCTCCTCGATGCTTCCCTGGTTCAAGTGATCCTAGGTGCCCCAAGCCAACAACCCCAGAGCCTCCTCGATGCTTCCCTGGTTCAAATGATCCTAGGTGCCCCAAGCCAACAACCCCAGAGCCTCCTCGATGCTTCCCAGGATCAAATGATCCCAGGTGCCCCAAGCCAACAACCCCAGAACCTCCTCGATGCTTCCCTGGTTCAAGTGATCCTAGGTGCCCCAAGCCAACAACCCCAGAACCTCCTCGATGCTTCCCTGGTTCAAGTGATCCCAGGTGCCCCAAGCCAACTACCCCAGAGCCTCCTCGATGCTTCCCAGGTTCAAACGACCCAAGATGCCCAAAGCCGACCACTCCTAAATCTGTTTGTTATCCAGGCTCACCTGATCCCAACTGTCCTCAATCCACAAGCCCTACAACATTGAATCCTCCCACATATTTACCACCAGAGCCTACTACGCTGACAACACAACCAGCACCTAAGTGCTTCCTTGGTTCTAATGATCCAAGATGTCCAAAACCAACAACACCCGAGCCTCCTCGTTGTTTCCCTGGTTCAACTGATCCAAGATGCCCGAAACTAACCACACCTTCTCCTCCTAATTGCTATCCCGGTAATTCGGACCTACGTTGTCCGAAACCAACAACACCTGCGCCACCGAACTGCTACCCTGGTAACACTGACCCACGTTGTCCGAAACCAACAACCCCTGCGCCACCAAGTTGTTTCCCAGGTAGCACGGATCCTCGTTGTCCTAAGCCGACCACACCTGCGCCACCGAACTGCTACCCCGGTAACACAGACCCACGTTGTCCTAAACCTACAACCCCTGCACCGCCAAGGTGCTTCCCAGGCAGCACAGATCCTAGGTGTCCGAAACCAACAACACCTGCGCCACCTAATTGTTATCCTGGTAGCACTGATCCGAGATGCCCAAAGCCAACACTTCCTCCTAAGCCTGTTTGTTATCCAGGTTCACCTGATCCCCAGTGTCCACAACCTACTCGACCTACAACTTTGAATCCTCCCACATATTTACCACCAGAACCTACTTTACCGGCAACACAACCAGCTCCTAGGTGTTTCCCTGGTTCCAACGATCCTAGATGTCCGAAACCCACAACACCCGAGCCTCCTCGTTGTTTCCCTGGTTCAACTGATCCGAGATGTCCAAAACCGACCACACCTGCTCCTCCTAACTGCTATCCTGGTAGCACAGACCAGCGTTGTCCTAAACCAACTACGCCTGCGCCACCCAGATGTTTCCCAGGCAGTACGGATCCTCGTTGCCCTAAACCAACCACACCAGCCCCTCCTAACTGCTACCCTGGTAGTACAGACCCACGTTGTCCGAAACCAACAACAATTGCGGCACCAAACTGCTATCCCGGTAACTCAGATCCACGTTGTCCTAAGCCGACCACACCTGCGCCACCGAACTGCTACCCCGGTAACACAGACCCACGTTGTCCTAAACCTACAACCCCTGCACCGCCAAGGTGCTTCCCAGGCAGCACAGATCCTAGGTGTCCAAAACCGACAACACCTGCGCCACCCAACTGTTATCCTGGTAGCACTGATCCTCGTTGCCCTAAGCCAACCACACCAGCCCCTCCTAACTGTTATCCTGGTAGCACAGACCCGCGTTGTCCTAAACCTACAACCCCTGAACCAGCAAGGTGCTTTCCGGGCAGCACAGATCCTAGGTGTCCAAAACCAACAACACCTGCGCCACCCAACTGTTATCCTGGTAGCACAGACCCGCGTTGTCCTAAACCTACAACCCCTGAACCAGCAAGGTGCTTTCCGGGCAGCACAGATCCTAGGTGTCCAAAACCAACAACACCTGCGCCACCCAACTGTTATCCTGGTAGCACAGACCCACGTTGTCCGAAACCAACAACACCTGCGCCACCTAACTGTTATCCTGGTAGCACTGATCCGAGATGCCCAAGGCCAACACCTCCTCCTAAGCCTGTTTGTTATCCAGGCTCGCCTGATCCTAAGTGTCCACAACCTCCGCGTCCTACAACACTAAATCCTCCCACATATTTACCACCAGAGCCTACTACGCCGGCAACACCACCCGCACCTAGGTGTTTCCCTGGTTCCAACGATCCTAAATGTCCGAAACCCACAACACCAGAGCCTCCTCGCTGTTTCCCTGGTTCAACTGATCCGAGATGTCCAAAACCAACCACACCTGCTCCTCCTAACTGCTACCCTGGTAGTACAGACCCGCGTTGTCCTAAACCAACTACGCCTGCGCCACCCAGATGTTTCCCAGGCAGCACGGATCCTCGTTGCCCCAAGCCGACCACACCAGCCCCTCCTAACTGCTACCCTGGTAACACAGACCCGCGTTGTCCTAAACCTACAACCCCTGCACCGCCAAGGTGCTTCCCGGGCAGCACAGACCCTCGGTGTCCGAAACCAACAACACCTGCGCCACCCAATTGTTATCCCGGTAGCACAGACCCGCGTTGTCCTAAACCAACTACGCCTGCGCCACCCAGATGTTTCCCAGGCAGCACGGATCCTCGTTGCCCTAAGCCGACCACACCAGCCCCACCTAATTGCTTCCCTGGTAATACAGACCCACGTTGTCCAAAACCAACTACACCAGCGCCACCAAGATGTTTCCCAGGCAGCACGGATCCTCGTTGCCCTAAGCCGACCACACCAGCCCCTCCTGACTGCTATCCTGGTAACACAGACCCACGTTGTCCTAAACCTACAACCCCTGCATCGCCCAAGTGCTACCCAGGCAGCACAGATTCTAGGTGTCCGAAACCAACAACACCTGCGCCACCTAACTGTTATCCTGGTAGTACTGATCCGAGATGCCCAAGGCCAACACCTCCTCCTAAGCCTGTTTGTTATCCAGGCTCGCCTAATCCGAAGTGTCCACAACCTCCGCGTCCTACAACACTAAATCCTCCCACATATTTACCACCAGAGCCTACTACACCGGCAACACCAACCGCACCTAGGTGTTTCCCTGGTTCCAACGATCCTAGATGTCCGAAACCCACAACGCCCGAGCCTCCTCGCTGTTTCCCTGGTTCAATTGATCCGAGATGTCCAAAACCAACCACACCTGCTCCTCCTAACTGCTACCTTGGTAGCACAGACCCGCGTTGTCCTAAACCAACTACGCCTGCGCCACCCAGATGTTTCCCAGGCAGCACGGATCCTCGTTGCCCCAAGCCCACCACACCAGCCCCTCCTAACTGCTACCCTGGCAACACAGACCCACGTTGTCCTAAACCTACAACTCCTGCACCGCCAAGGTGCTTCCCGGGCAGCACAGATCCTCGGTGTCCGAAACCAATAACACCAGCGCAACCAAGATGTTTCCCAGGCAGCACGGATCCTCGTTGCCCCAAGCCGACCACACCAGCCCCTCCTAACTGCTACCCTGGTAACACTGACCCACGTTGTCCGAAACCAACAACACTAGCGCAACCAAGATGCTTCCCAGGCAGCACAGATCCTAGGTGTCCGAAACCAACAACACCTGCACCACCTAACTGTTATCCTGGTAGCACTGATCCGAGATGCCCAAGGCCAAAACCTCCTCCCAAGCCTGTCTGTTATCCAGGCTCGCCTGATCCGAAGTGTCCACAACCTCCGCGTCCTACAACACTAAATCCTCCCACATATTTACCACCAGAGCCTACTACACCGGCAACACCACCAGCGCCTAGGTGTTTCCCTGGTTCCAACGATCCTAGATGTCCGAAACCAACAACACCCGAGCCTCCTCGTTGTTTCCCTGGTTCAACTGATCCAAGATGTCCGAAACCAACCACACCCGCCCCTCCAAACTGCTACCCAGGTAACACAGATCCACGTTGTCCAAAACCAACAACCCCTGCGCCACCAAGATGTTTCCCAGGCAGCACGGATCCTCGTTGCCCTAAGCCGACCACACCAGCCCCTCCTAACTGTTATCCTGGTAGCACAGACCCGCGTTGTCCTAAAGCAACTACGCCTGCGCCACCAAGATGTTTCCCAGGCAGCACGGATCCTCGTTGCCCTAAGCCGACCACACCAGCCCCTCCTAACTGTTATCCCGGTAGCACAGACCCGCGTTGTCCTAAAGCAACTACGCCTGCGCCACCAAGATGTTTCCCAGGCAGCACTGATCTTCGTTGCCCTAAGCCGACCACACCAGCCCCTCCTAACTGCTACCCTGGTAACACAGACCCACGTTGTCCGAAACCAACAACACCTGCGCCACCAAACTGCTACCCGGGTAACACAGACCCACGTTGTCCAAAACCAACAACCCCTGCGCCACCAAGATGTTTCCCAGGCAGTACAGATCCTCGTTGCCCTAAGCCGACCACACCAGCCCCTCCTAACTGTTATCCCGGTAGCACAGACCCGCGTTGTCCTAAAGCAACTACGCCTGCGCCACCAAGATGTTTCCCAGGCAGCACTGATACTCGTTGCCCTAAGCCAACACCTCCTCCTAAGCCTATTTGTTATCCAGGCTCACCTGATCCCAAGTGTCCACAACCTCAGCGTCCTACAACACTAAATCCTCCTACATATTTACCACCAGAGCCTACTACGACGGCAACACCACCAGCACCTAGGTGTTTCCCTGGTTCCAACGATCCTAGATGTCCGAAACCCACAACACCCGAGCCTCCTCGTTGTTTCCCTGGTTCAACTGATCCGAGATGTCCAAAACCAACCACACCTGCTCCTCCTAACTGCTATCCTGGTAGCACAGACCCGCGTTGTCCTAAACCAACTACGCCTGCGCCACCCAGATGTTTCCCAGGCAGCACGGATCCTCGTTGCCCTAAGCCGACCACACCAGCCGCTCCTAACTGCTACCCTGGTAACACTGACCCACGGTGTCCGAAAACAACAACACCAGCGCCACCAAGATGTTTCCCAGGCAGCACGGATCCTCGTTGCCCTAAGCCGACCACACCAGCCCCTCCTAGCTGCTATCCTGGTAACACTGACCCACGTTGTCCAAAACCAACAACACCTGCGCCACCGAACTGCTATCCTGGCAACACAGACTCACGTTGTCCGAAACCTACAACCCCCGCACCGCCAAGGTGCTTCCCAGGTAGCACAGATCCTAAGTGTCCGAAACCAATAACACCTGCGCCACCTAACTGTTATCCTGGTAGCACTGATCCGAGATGCCCAAAGCCAACACCTGTTCCAAAACCTGTTTGTTATCCAGGCTCGCCTGATCCCAAGTGTCCACAACCTCAGCGTCCTACAACACTAAATCCTCCTACATATTTACCACCAGAGCCTACTAAGCCGGCAACACCACCCGCACCTAGGTGTTTCCCTGGTTCCAACGATCCTAGATGTCCGAAACCCACAACACCCGAGCCTCCTCGCTGTTTCCCTGGTTCAACTGATCCGAGATGTCCAAAACCAACCACACCTGCCCCTCCTAACTGCTATCCTGGTAGCACAGACCCACGTTGTCCTAAAGCAACTACGCCTGCTCCACCAAGATGTTTCCCAGGCAGCACGGATCCTCGTTGCCCCAAGCCGACCACACCAGCGCCTCCTAACTGCTACCCTGGCAACACAGACCCACGTTGTCCTAAACCTACAACTCCTGCACCGCCAAGGTGCTTCCCAGGTAGCACAGATCCTAGGTGTCCGAAACCAACAACACCTGCGCCACCTAACTGTTATCCTGGTAGCACTGATCCGAGATGCCCAAAGCCAACACCTGTTCCAAAACCTGTTTGTTATCCAGGCTCGCCTGAGCCCAACTGTCCACAACCTACTCGCCCTACAACACTAAATCCTCCCACATATTTACCACCAGAGCCTACTAAGCCGGCAACACCACCCGCACCTAGGTGTTTCCCTGGTTCTAACGATCCTAGATGTCCGAATCCCACAACACCCGAGCCTCCTCGCTGTTTCCCTGGTTCAACTGATCCGAGATGTCCAAAACCAACCACACCTGCCCCTCTTAACTGCTATCCTGGTAGCACAGACCCACGTTGTCCTAAAGCAACTACGCCTGCTCCACCAAGATGCTTCCCAGGCAGCACAGATCCTAGGTGTCCTTCAAGTGTAGAATATGAATCTTCTTTAACAACCCTAAAAATCATAGAATGCGCATCAGGTTCTAAACACCCAAGATGCCCCAAGCCAACGACTTCTGAACCACCACGATGCTTCCCCGGTTCGAGTGATCCTAGATGCCCTAAGCCAACTACTCCTGAGCCAGCTCGATGCTTCCCTGGTTCAAGTGATCCGAGATGCCCAAGGCCAACACCAACTCCTACGCTTGGTTGTTATCCAGGCTCGCCTGATCCTAAGTGTCCACAACCTCCGCGTCCTACAACACTAAATCCTCCGACATATTTACCACCAGAGCCACCTCGTTGCTTCCCTGGTTCTAACGACCCTAGGTGTCCTAGACCTACAACACCCGAGCCACCTCGATGCTACCCTGGTTCTAACGACCCTAGGTGTCCCAGACCTACAACACCTGAGCCACCTCGATGCTTCCCTGGTTCTGATGACCCTAGGTGTCCCAGACCTACAACACCCGAGCCACCTAGATGCTTCCCTGGTTCTAACGACCCTAGGTGTCCCAGACCTACAACACCCGAGCCACCTCGATGCTTCCCTGGTTCTGACGACCCTAGGTGTCCCAGACCTACAACACCCGAGCCACCTCGATGCTTCCCTGGTTCTAACGACCCTAGGTGTCCCAGACCTACAACACCCGAGCCACCTCGATGCTTCCCTGGTTCTAACGACCCTAGGTGTCCCAGACCTACAACACCCGAGCCACCTCGATGCTTCCCTGGTTCTAACGACCCTAGGTGTCCCAGACCTACAACACCCGAGCCACCTCGATGCTTCCCTGGTTCTGACGACCCTAGGTGTCCCAAGTCTACCCAACCCCCAACTCCAAGCTCTTGTTATCCTGGATCGAGGGATCCAAAATGCCCTCAACCATTCGCTCCTAGTAGTACAAACCCGCCGTCGACATATTTACCACCATTCCCGGAACAAAACGAAGTCAATTCACCAAGAGTCAGCAGATTAGTCCACAAGGACTTAGAAGATGAAGAGTCCTATGAAGATACACAGTCAAAAATAGGTACCTAACTCATTGACCATTATTTATTAATAAATTATTTTAAGTGTTTTGGAAAACGTTTGAATTTTTTGTGAAAAACTTCTTCGACAGAATTAAGTTTTTGTTTTTACCTGACTACGGTAAAAGTGAAAAGGAATAGTTATGATTTTAACTAAAAACTTGTTTCGTCTAACGGCTTACTCTAGCGTGTTTTAATGCTGTCCCGTAGATATTTATTAAAGTGAGAGAGAGCGCATCCTGAGTCTACGCTAACACTGCATACTTATTTTTACTTCGCTAGTTCTATTAAGATAAGCCGCCAGGACCAACATTGTTCTAAAACTAGTTATTTTAATATTTCCAGATTCTTTTGAATCCGCTCGAACACAACCGAGGTCTAGAAAGGTGCGTGATGTCAGCGGTGCTAGCGAAACAACCGCATTTGTCACCAGTGGAACTGCCATCATCTACATAGCCATAGGCTCAGCAACAGTAATGCTTATGTCAATCACACTTGCCATTTATTTGTACAAAAATAAGAAAACAATTAAGTCAAGTACTGTATCACAAACAAAGACGAACCCTTGTTAAATATGCAAATAACTTTTAATGTGCTAAAATTAAATATTGTGATACTATGATTCTTAATGTTACTACTTTATGCATTCAAAATTGTATTTTTTACGAAATGTTTCCATAATGGCTGCGTTACATGGATTGATTGATGTTTTAAGTAACTTACACTGCCTTTTAAGCTTTATCTCATAAGATATTATTTCAGGCGCTTAAGCTTGCCTATTTTATCACTATATAAAATAGTGCCATAATAATAAATATCTAATATAGTATCGTGTCTTCTTCGATGCATCCTCACAATTTATAAATGTATATTTTATCCCTAGTCAATATTGTTTATGTATTACTTATGTATAATATGTTCTGTTCATGATGTATAAAATCAAAAATTTACTCATCGTTTAAATATACTCATTTGTGATATTTTTGTGTAAATACATAGTATATTTGCCAGTACGCTAATGTGGCCATTGAATGTATAGTGTACTCATATTGTTAATATATAAGATTGCTAGCTTAGGTACTCTCTCGATGACCCGATTCACTTTTCATAATTAAGAAAGTTCCAGAAATGTATATTTTATGTTACAGACAGTACCTAACGCAAAGGAATCTTATTTTCAATGATTTTGTAACGTTAGTACCTAAGATTGCTTGTCGAGTCAATCTAAGTAAAACATTCTATGAATGTCAAAATTGTTGTTTTATTTTAATAAGCTAAAACACAAGGGAGCGAGACGGGCAGTCCTTCTTGCTGTACCTAAGTGAGGCGCTCAAATATCGTATCTTATCCTAATATTAAAAATGCATATGAGTTTCCTTGGTTGTTTGCTTATTAGTTACGCGTTTGCAACCGATTTATTGATGAAACTTGGTGTGGAGATAGATGTGGCCTTGGCTACTATGCTTTTTATCCGTGTGCAAGAAGGTAGTTCTTTCAGTACATAGGTGAAACCGTGGGAAACAGCTATTTCTAGTAATACGTCAAGCTTAGTGAGATAATTAAGTGGTGTACAGTATTACTAACTAGCTTTCCGCCAGCGGCTTCGCCCGCGTGGGCTGTATGAATTCTCAGCCCGATCGGTTTAAATTTGACAAAGTTTCATACAAACTTTCATCCCCTATTTTATCCCCTTGGGGGTAGAATTTATCAAAATCCTTTCTTAGCGGATGCCTACGTCATAACATCTACCTGCCTGCCAAATTTCAGCCCACTCCCTCCAGTGGTTTGGGCTGTGCGTTGATAGATCACTATGTCAGTCAGTCAGTCAGTCAACTTTGAGTTTTATATATTTATATAGATTATAGATTTATAGAGTAGCTTCTGCCCGCGACTTAGTCCGCGTGGATTAGTGGTGCTCCGCTCCTATTGGTTTTAGCGTGATAATATATAGCCTATAGCCTTCGACAATAAATGGGCTATCCAACACTTAAATATTTTTTAAAATCGTACAAGTTGTTCCTGAGATTAGCGCATTCAAACAAACAATCTCTTCAGCTCTATTATATTAGTATAGATAACTAAGTCCAGTCTATTAGCCAGGGTATTATGGAAGGCTGTTAAGAAAAATCGTCAGTTTAAAAAAAATATATATATTTCACAAATAAAATACAACTTAGATAATACTCGTACAATGTCGTAAATTTAGGTCTTGAGCAATCTGGTAACTAATTAGATATCACTTGAATATTCTTTAAATATGAAAATACTTTCAATTTCATAAAACTACGTTATCATGATTTAGCCCCTGCATCTGAAAATAAATAAATTAGTTTTCAACTCAATAACAAAATAAAACATAATTTAAATAAAAGTAATCGTATGAATGAGCAAATTGGAGAAATAATAATTTTATTAGGGTACTTCCCCTACATGTGTAGTGGGGATAGCTATTCCTTTCTCAAAAAAATATTATTTTAAACATAACAATTACCTAATCAAATTGTTACAGACCTATCCAACAATATGTTTATGTTGGCACGAACTTAACTGAATAACATGTATGTATATTACTGAATAAATAAATAAATTAAAAAAAAATAGGGGTGTAAAGTGCAATAGTAAAACCCTCACTGCTAATTAGCATTTACTTTTATAGTCAACTAAATTTTACTACGGAACAGTGGCGGATCCAGGGGGGGGGCTAAGCCCCCCCCCCAATAGCTAAGCAAGCAGATTTATTATGCGTTAAACAAAATAAAATGTTCTGTGCTTTTTTAGTGTTTCGCTTGATAAAACCTAGATTTCTTGATAAAATCTAGATTCTGGCGAGGGTAGCCTCGCCAGAATCCAAAACCAAAATCCTGGATCCACTGCCACTGCTACGGAACCCTACACTGCGTGTGGTTCAACACGCACTCGTCCCTTTTTTTTACTGTGTTCGTAAATGGAAAAAGGTAAGTATGTAGGAAAGAAATATACCCACCGGAAATGTAGAAAATTTTGAGGGTGGTTTTGTATGAAAATAATTATCAATTATTTCATCAAAAGACGCTTCTTTGCTATAAAATGATTGGCTTGGCGTTTTAAATATAATGACCATACTTTAAGGAAACAAAACAGACTCCAAAATTCATAATACCTACTTTTAATACAAAATATTATTTCACTACCGGTCCGTAAGTTTTATTCTTATAGGTCCATTAGGCGTGTACATAGGATGTATGTGATAATCCATAGGTTCATGGTTGTATTCCATTTTGAAGGCTTGCACCATCTGGAAGATAAATTTTACTAAGATTAATATAGCATAGGTGAGAAAATGATGTGAAATTAGAAAATCTATGCGTTGTAATTGATGAAAACTGTTAAAAAAACATTTTTTAATAATTAACCTCCATAAGAAACCTCATTGTCAAATGAAAATGCTGTAGATTTTCAGGTGACCTTGAGCGTTCAAAATAGTATTAAGAATATTGATTATTACAAATACTATTTTGAAATAAACAAACCCCACTTTTAAAATAATAACCAGAATATATTTTTTTACTTCTTGCATCTCTTTTCAATAAACTTAAATAAAATATCTTTGAGCAGGTACAATTGTTCCAAATCACATACCGATAGCAGAAGCAGCTATACATACTAAATCAAAATAGGGGTTTCATTTTTGACCATTTTGATAAGGAACCCTAAACATTAGTAATATTTACCTTGCAAATAACTGTATGTATTTCTAGTTCTGCAAATCTTCTACCCAGGCACATCCTCTTTCCATAACCAAAAGGCAAGGAGGCGAAGGCGTGGTGCCTTTGTGCAGGAGATCTATTCATCCATCTCTCTGGTTGGAACTCTGAGGCATTTGTGAAGTAATCGTCTGTGTTACCCATTACGTAGTGTTGGAATATAACTTGAGTCTGGAAATTAAAACACCAGTGTCAATAAAGGAATGCTTTACCGGTAAAATAGTCAACGATGCCTTAAAGTTCCCGTAAAGTTTTGTTTGGTAACTCTTGCAAAGTTGGATGCGTCAAGTTTTTTTTCTTTGTGTATGGCATCTCGCAGGTCAACCTAGAAGGTTGTCGACTGCTTAACCGGGCTTGCCTGTGAAGTGCCTTAAATGAATTTAGGGCCTCCAGCAGGGCTTAACTTACAAAACTAAGCGACTACACGCTAAGGGCACCCCCTAGTGGGGTACGGGCCTCGGCAAAGGGCGTCGCTGGGGGAGGACAGCAAGGGACAGGCTGGATCAGAATATATATGATTATTATAATCGGGAATTTTAAAGCTATTAGCTCATCTCGCGGGCCGGCTCGTCGAGCTAGGGTCGGGAGGGTTGGATGCGTCAAGCTGAAGAACGGGCGATATGGCACAAGTTAAGACTTGTCCAATAGTGGATATAGGTATTAAATAGGCTGATGATGTTGGTTTTTTTCCCGGTTGACTACAAAAGGCTTGTTCTTTTGGATTAAAATCGTATATCCCATGACGGAATACGGACGGTTACTGCGATCTTCCACATGGATAAATCCAATTACTTTTTACCTGGCACAGGACTCCAACCCAGATATACTCTGCAATGTCTATATGAAAACGGAATCAGTTACTTACGCCTTTAGGTATATTGTAGCCACAAATTACTGTGTCTTTGGTCAGCTGCCGACCGTTGCCGATCACAACAGGATACATCCTAGAAAATAAACCTACATAAAAAACCCAATAAATGGTCAGGCCACGCCAGAATCAATAGGTTTCACTCAATATCCAATTTTCACTCTTATGTGAATTTCAATTTTCAGCTTCAGGCTTAAGAATAACTTTCAAAACATCTATTTGTGAAACAATAGAGAGGCAATTTTGTTGGTATATAGACGTAGCTTTGAAACTAGTAACCTCTTTGATGCAACATTCTATTTATCTCTTTCACACTAACCGAAACACTATGTACGTGGCATCTATTCGACAAAGACAGTGACAGTTAGTTTTTCCAAACATTCAGTTGAAGTCAAGCTGACAGATGACATGAATTGTGGCTGAGGGCTCAAATTTTTATGGCACGCATTTTGCTTGGTGATTGCACTAGTTACGTTAGTAACATATTAAATTATCCTAATTATTTAGGTGTATATTTTTTTATTTGTGACACTAACCTCATAACCTCCTTGACACACGCCTTCAGATACGGCATCTGGTTGACGTCGCCAGGTTTCATTGGTCTGTTCTGGAGCACTTTGTTGATCTCTTCAAACAACCGGTCTTGTACTGAAGGCCTCAATGATAACTGATACAAAATTGAAGCTACTGCGTTTGATGTCTGAAAATTGTATGGAAAATATGAAACTTGGTACAGGTACCTACTACGTTGGTTACTTTAGTAGACGCTGGTTCGAAACCCAGCAAGTGTCAGTGTGCCTTTTTCAAAGTCATTTATACTTTTACGAGAATCACAAAACATGATATCAGTAATAAAAACACTTTTAATATGTTTCATGTTGTGAATACATAGATATAATAATTAAGTAAACTTAAATCATAAATATAAAGACGAAAATCATAAAATAATATGCAAATAATTATTCAATTTTATCCTCCATTTTGACAGATCTTGAATGACAGTTCTTCCGTTTCACGTATGAATAACCTGATATTTTTTTGATGCAACCGGCTGTTAGTGTATCTTAGACTCCACTGACTAATGGTGAAGGGAAAAATCGTAAGGAAACCTGGACATATTTAAAAGTCTGAAATCGCTAATCAGCCTTGAAGTAACGTCGTGATTCACGCTCATGTCTTCCCTGTAAATTCTTCATTATAAATAGGCCGATGCCGATACTGATGTTCTTTAGCAAGCAGAACGTAATTATTAATTTGCCGATCAGAATTATTAAGAATATTTGTTCAAAAGTATAATTTTGTAGATGAATAGGAGTTCTATCAGAAATGATACTTATGAGTGTGACTTTGATAATGTTTCAAGAAACGCAGTTGGAATACAATATAGTAAGTAGATAATTGTCAAATAAAACAGCGTCGTAGTAGAAATGTTATACCTATTATCCGACTGCAATATTATAGTAATAAAATGTTCTATGATTACATATTATGGTTTTTTTTTTAGAATAAAAGACTTACAAAAGGGCTCTCCTAAATTGAATGCATTTATTTATATAAATATTTAATTCTAACAGGTATTGCTATCAGACTTTCACTAGGCGCATTATTTATACCAACCTACAAACTTCTTGTTTATACTAGTCTTCCATCTAATTTATATCTCTCATCTATATACATAAAAATGAATGTTTGTATGTTTATCCTCTACAAGTTACTTAACCATTCCACCGATTGTGATAAAACTTTAGTGGATTCTTCGTGTACACCACAAAGGTAATTAGCGTATAAAAACCGTGGCATCATTGCAACGTGATTTTACAAAAAATATAAACAAAATCATAACCTATTTTCTCAAATAGATAAATAAAATGGCATTTGATAATAAATGATGATGTTTAAAGCTCGAAATTGACATAAATACGCCATTATTAAGCTATTTTGTTAATTTCTGTGGCAGAATTAGAACAAAATAGGTTACGATTTTGTTCTATTTTTCGTAAAATCAATTGCTACAGACTATAGTTGTATAATGTAACTAACCGTATCAATTCCTACTAAGAACAGGTCCAGGGCTGCCACGGCCGCCACTCTTGGGCCAGCAGCAGCCACGAGGTCTTGCAGCAGTGACTTGCTGCTACCGTTAGCTTCGCATTCCTTTAGCGCCTTCTCCACATGTCTGAGAGTTACGCTGTAATGATTTTATTGGCTATTAGATTTTCAGTTACAACATGTTCGAAAGAATAGTGCCCGGTGGCGTATTTGCCCTAAGGCTCAGTAGGCCTGGGCCTAGGGCGGCCAATCGTGACAAAAAAACACTAATGATAACCAGAAATAAATTGCCGAAATATTCTAAAGGCTCACGCAAAGGGAAGAGTGGAAAAGGATGGGTGAGACCTTTGCCCAGCAGTGAAACACTAAAGGTTAATAAAAAAGGTATCTACTACTTCTAGATACAACTGATCTACCAGATTAATAAACAACTGGAACATTAGTTATAATTATGAAATTATCTGCCAGATACTTGTAACGACTATCTATCCGAAGATGATGAAACTGCCCTTTAAACTTTCTAAGGCGCTACCTGACGGAAAACGGCAGGGACGGGTGCCCGGAAATGTGTGGATAGCGCCTAAAGTTATATTATAGTTAGTCTCACCTAAGGATCGTATCTAAAGCGGCAACATATTGCCGGAACATCTTGGTAGGGTACAGTCGCCACCAGGGGGCGCGCAGTTCCAGCTCGCCCACGCTCAGGAAGAATGTCTGGACGGCGTCAATTAACTGCATGCTCTCAGAGTCTTCGGAGGCCTCGAAACAATTGAGACGAGTGTCTAATGCTATTAGGCCGAGAGCTGAAATATGTAATCTATTATATAAATCTATTATATAAAAATGAATCCCTAATTCCCTTGGTCATCGCAGTCATTTTGGCTGAAATTTGGTACGGAGATAGAGGGGACCCTGGAGAAGGTTCTTCCCTGGAGAAACTTCCATTAGGTCGCGGGTGAAACCGCGAACAACAGCTAGTAAAAAAAAAAAATATAGTTTATCAGTTAAGCTAGCACCCATAACACAAGCATATTAGTTTCTGACTTTGGGCCTAGATGGCGCTGTGTGAAATTTAAGATATTTATTATTATTTTTATTTATACAAACTACGTAGGACGTAGCTGTTACTTCACGTACTTGGATATAAAAGTAGAATATACCCTTCTCCAAGGTCTCTACCAAATATTATCTAAATCGGTCCAGCCGTTGTACCATGAAAGCGTAGCAAGCAAACAAACAAACAAACTCACATTCTCTTTAATAATATTAGTTAGGATTTAACATTTTAGTTCCACACATAGGGTACCTACTAGTGGGAGAGTTATACTTACATTCCAAAGACCACTTGTGTACTTCGTTTAAAAAATCGTCAGGAGTTTCCGAATTTTTGTTTCTTATACTACGTATTCTGAAAGAGTAAAAAAATAAAGAAAACTATAGGCAATGTAAATGAAGATAGAATGATGATAACCTGTGGAAAGAAAGTAGAAAAAAGAAAGAAAAATATTTTATTTGACACAGAAAATACGTGCATATCTATTCTTTCTATACTTATAATAAATCTGTAGAGAGGTCAATTCTGTACATAAAATATATTTCCAAAATAAATATCAGGGTGTGATTAGGGATCGATACTGATGCCAAAAATGCAATCAGTAAATTTTTGTCTGTCTGTCTGTCCGTCTGTCTGTCTGTCTGTATAAACTCTATAGAAACAAAAACTACTCGACGGATTTTAACGAAACTTGGTACAAATATTTGTCATACTCCTGAGCTGGTTATAGTATACTTATCATTAAGCTACAATCAATAGGAACAGAGCAGTGAAGGGAAATGTTGTAATTTTGTTTAAACGCGCTAATCTCAGGAACCGCTGGTCCGATTTGAAAAATTCTTTCAGTGTTAGATAGTCCATTTACCGAGGAAGGCTATATATCATCGCTAAGACGCTAAGACCAATAGAAGCGGAGCACCACTATTTCACGCGGACGAAGTCGCTGGCAGAAGCTAGTTCATTAATAAACAGTACCTAGATAATGGAAAAGAATAAAAACAACAACATTAATAACTAAGGTTTGACTACTCGTACATAATTGGTAGTACACGTCCTGCGGTGGGTTAAATACCTCTATATCAGTATTAATTACAGGCAAGAGTTAAAAAAATACTAGAATACTGAATTCTTTAAATAAATTGTAGCCTTTATTTTAGATGGGGATCAACCTTCCTTCTACTTGACACCACCAAAACGACACCACCGGTGGTGTCGTATGGAATCTCTAGTCCATATGACACCACCGTCTATTAGTGAGGTTACAGCTTGGCAAAAAAGTTACCGTTCGTGTGGCAACCCGCTGCGACCGTATAGCGTACCATGCTATCGTCTTGATACTAAGCTGTATTTCTATAATTAATTAAAATCAGTAAGTATAAATAAAATGTAATAACAAGTATTCACGTCATGTAACTGAATACAAATTACTTATAAGCACTAATAATGTAAGCACTCCTGTGTTTTCAATTTTTTTTGGATATAAAAAAAGGCGTATGAATATAGCGTTATTATATTTGATTTCAATAAATCTTCCTCTAAATATTCCACGCCCGCCACATCCATGTCTTGGCTAGAGCTAGCCATAAACTCATCTGAGTCACACTCAGATTCAAAGGCACTGCGCTATCATGTTGGAGATTGATTCCTAAACGTTTTATGTCCAAGTACGAGCCCTCTCATAAATTCATAATACTCCTTTTCTATTTTGTTAACATGCTGGCATGAATTCTTTTGAACTCCTACTCGGTTATAGATTGAAATGCACGTTCGGTGCTTCCTATAAAGATACAAAATTTGATTAAACCTCTATCAATATTAAACGTAAAAAGTTTACGATACCTATCTATTTTTTTTTGTGATTTTTTAATGCTAGTTATAACAAGTATTATATTATCTTGTGATCACACTCATAGATAAAGCTATGTAGAAATCGAATTTACATATTGCAGAGTATCAGGGCTCATGCCACTCAAGTATCAATTTTAATCTAGTCGCGCTATACCAAAGTGTCAAAGACAAAACGTAAACATAACCTATATGCTCGATGTTTATTGTTCAAAATTTCACTTATTTCCTATTCAAGCAATTCAAAACAAAATAGAGATCATAAATTAACACTTGATACAATTAATACAACAAAACAAACTCTTACATACCTGTCATAATGGCGGTACTTTGGTAAATATCGTCGAGATCGGAAAGAAGAGTTTAGAAAGAAGAGCGACCAGATATCGCCAATAAACATTATAAATTGTTTCCTTGCTAGTACTCCGAATGGTTTTATTTATTATAACGTGGTTTTATTAACGTTTTGATGGTCGAAATAAAAAAAATAAGTAACTCGCGAACTTTGTTTACATCGAACGACACAGAACGACATTAATTGTCAGCGGCTGCCAGCAATAAAAAAATTAGTTCCGTTTCTAGACTTTTTTGCCAAGCTGTACATACAAAGTTGTTGATATGAAAACTCCAATTAAGTTCAAGCAGTTTCATTAATGAGGTACGTCATTTGACAAAGTTTATATTTGTCTGTCACTCAAATGGTCATCTTGACATTGCAATGTCTGTTCATTGCAATTTGCATATTTAAAATAATGAATTGGGAGCTGTTTGTCAAAAACACGCGTTTCTGGACATCACTAGGGTGGTGTCATATGGACTAGAGATTCCATACGACACCACCGGTGGTGCCGTTTTGGTGGTCTCAAGTGGAAGGAAGGGGTCAACGCGTGACCTGCTTCCCCATATGGGGCCCTATTGTGTCACGACCGGGTAGGAGTGTCAGACTCTTACGGTCTGACTTATAAAGTACGATTAATTTTTAATCTGCTCTTTAACAACAGATCAAAAATCTCACTCATAAATGCTTTTAGTGGTAATCCGAATTTAAGTTAGTATCTTAATCCTGGATTACGACGGACGTAAGGCGTAAGGATTAGGTGAGAAATGGTTAAACTTCAGATTACAGGCTTTTTATAAGTAAGACGTCATGTTGTCATAAAGGAGGACAATCTACCTCCTCTCAAATGGAGATTAGGAAGAGTCGTCGCCATCCATCCAGGATCGGATGGAATTGTTCGGGTTGCGGACATCAAGATATCTGCTGGAGTGGTACGAAGAGCCTTCAACACAATTTGCCCACTGCCCGTTGAGTCTGCATCTTGTTGAAAGTGCACCAGCATCTTTCAACGTCCGGGGGCATGTTCGAGCACAGCGCCTGCTCTCATTAGAATAGCAACTTATTGCGTTATGCTAGTTAGGTGAAATTAGTTTTAAGCTTTTTAACTGTATGACAATTTGCTTGTCATTCTAGGTCTTCTTCCTTTGTTCGTCTTCGAGGCAATACAAGTTTTTATTAAGTTCACGTATTTGGAGTTTCCTTGAGAGTTCCCTAAATTTCCCGTACAGTTACTGACTAAAACCCAACCGTGTTCAAATGCCTTTGGCGTTTCATCGCCGTGGGTACCTACTTTATCGAAGTATCCCAAGACCTTAAAATGCCTTAGGCCATTGTACAATTTAATGTCAATTTAAATAAAATTTGCCTGTGGCAACACTTTAGGGCTCCTATCGGAAGACCAGCGCTGCAGCATTTATTATATGTATATAGATAGGAGCATTTTCCGATCTCGTAAGTACAGGTAGACTAACCTATCACTCTTTGATTTTTATTCACTGTTTAATTCCTGTGCATGTCTTTTCTTTCTTTCAATTTTATCTATCACACGTATATCGTAAACATGAAAAATCTTCACCTTTGGATGAAAGCATCCGCCACTTCAGCTACAGGGACCGTGTACTGCGCGGCGGCGCCTGCACTCAACGCAACACGAGACACTTTGGTTCGGAAGGCGGACCATGATTCACCGTGACTGGAACATTAAATTTATTATTAAGTACGAGTATGTCATAATCTATACTAATGTTATAAAAAAGAAAGATTTGTTTGTAGCGTTTTAACTCAAAAACTACTGGACCGATTTTAAAAATTCTTTCACCGTTAGAAAGCTTCATCTTTACGAAGTGTCATAGGCTATATTTATTTCCAGAAATAATTAGGGAATAAGGTGTAAAAAAATGTCCACGCGGGCAAAGCCGCTGGCGAAAAGCTAGTAATATATATAATGCATATCATAATAATGATGCCAATTTTTCTCGAAGGATTAGACAGAGCTGTAGTATAATATACCCATGAAATAGGGGACGAGTGGGGATGAGCCTATTGGTATCAAGCAGGAACCAATTCAGTTCCAACCAAACCCAGCTCTCAATCGAATCTAAAGTCTTCTTTAGACGAACCTAACAATCATACATTGCCTTTTGTTTGGGATGGGAAATCATCCGTCTTATCTGATGGGTGGGGCGTGAGGGAGTATCGGACTATTACTGACTAAAACCCTTCCATGTTCCTTCCTCAGCCCTTTGTATTCCGGGGGCGTGGTAACTCTTTCGAACATTCCGCAGCAATCATCATACATTGCCTAATGAAAGATAAGCTCAGAAGGGCTTCAAGAAAACACCAAGTTGATAGTAACAATCACTTTTTAATAATCCACTTAATACACTTTAATAAACACTTAGACAAGTATACACCATCGACTGTCAGCGTTCGAATGCCGACCGTTACATACTGCCAAGATGAACTGTCAAAAGATTAGTGTTGTCACACGATTGAACGAATGATTGTAACAGTCGGCCATCCGTTACAGTAACGAGTCCCCTCGTTTTGGCTACTTTGGGCTTAACCAATGCTATAATTAAAATATTTAATTCGCATAACATTTACAATAAAGTATCTAGCTTACAAATCACTAAGGACTATGTTCTACATCATTCATAATTAATATTTACTCTAGTCAATCAATACATTACTCTAAGATGTAGGTATACATGAAATGTGCAAGAGGAGCTACTTCTATTCTTTCACTACCGTCTTGCTACAAATCTCATTACCTAATCATTATTATTGACATGATATCACTACAGCCCAACAAGAAGGTAGCTTCTTCTATTCTTCCACTACCAGCCTGATAGGGTTGCCTTGTCATACATAACTCTCATGCTCAAGCTCTGA
The DNA here is from genome assembly GCA_963891755.1 of Pyrrhia umbra. NCBI lineage: Eukaryota > Metazoa > Arthropoda > Insecta > Lepidoptera > Noctuidae > Pyrrhia > Pyrrhia umbra. Next base: position 6,854,904 of record OY982935.1, read on the forward strand.
GTTCTGCAGACAATTTCACTTTATGTTTCAATATCAGATATCAAAATACCATCATCAATATGAGTTATTCAATCATCATCAAAATCACTATGAAATTAAACTACTAATCAACAATAGAGATCGGTGATTATTTATTCTAACATAACAATATAAGCCTTGACAATAATTATGGTACTAATATATTTAATACTATAGGCACTTTTCTCAAACTAACTTAAAACTTTAATTAACGTCACTTTCGTCACTTGAGGAGCAAGCAGGAGCATTAAAGTTCATCCATGGGTATATTTTATCTACCGACACTACGTTTTCGTATGGCCTACCCTTTCGAGTCAGCGGCGTATCGACTATGAGGTATCGATCGTTAGGGAGTACACTTTTGATTCGGTATGGACCCTGGCATTTAGATTCTAATTTTTTTGAACGTCCTGTTCCTCCTACTATATTTCTTATCACCCTGACTAAATCACCTATCTTATATTCAGCAGGTTTTTTGCGACGTTTATCAAACCGGTCTTTAGTCTTTTCTTGATTTAACTCTATTAGCTTATGCGCGCCTGCTCTTATATCTTCAATGTTGTCCTCCTTCGCACATTCGTTTATATCTTCCGAAATATTATTTAAAATTCCATCCGTTGGATTACCTATCTTGCGCCCAAATAACAGTTCAGTTGGTGTTCTCTTTGTAACATCATGTACCGCAGTATTGATACCTAATTGTAAATCCGATAAGTAGGTGTCCCAAGTGTCATCGGCTTTCCCGTGGGTCATACTACCTAACGACGCCAGGATCGTGCGGTTACACCGCTCGACCTGGCCATTTGCACGTGGAGTCGCTACTGCGTTGAGGATGTGTTTCGTTCCAACAGATTGCATAAATTTTCTAAATCTTTTGCTGGTGAAACTCGTTCCGCGGTCGGTAATAAGTCGTATTGGGGAACCAAATAGACTAAAATAAGTTTTAAATACTTTGACAGTTGCCTTGGATCTAGTACTACGTACTGCTGACAGATAGACATATTTTGTAAAAGCGTCTATGATGACGAGTATGTAAGTATTGCCTCGCTTGCTCTTTGGGAATGGGCCGAGATGGTCTGCGTGCAGTGTATGCAGTGGGGCATCTACTTTTGGGATCGGGTGCAAAGTTCCCTCCTTAGCTCCCGATGGGACTTTGTGGTGTGCACACTCCAAGCATGCCATAACATATTTTCTGATGAACTTCCGCATTTTCGGGAACCAGAATAAAGACTTAATTCGCTGTAAGGTCTTTTCAAAGCCAAAATGACCCACATCATCGTGGTTGGCTTTGAGAACCTGCCAGCGAACTCCCCTCGGTACCAGCCATCTCAACTCCTCATTCTCAATCACACGGAATACTCTTCCATTTTTCACTTTGTATTCTCTGTGAATTGCGGCAATTTTAGCAGTTTCCGGATCTTGTATAATGTCTTTAATACGCTTAACTTCGTCATCCGCAGACTGAACAGTGGCAATCCAGTCGTCGACTTTCACGGATAGTATATCAAGCACGTGCGTTGGCTCTTGCTCCTCCAGTATGGCTCCCCTGCTTAACGCGTCTACATGTGCCATTTTCTCACCGGGGCGGTACTCAATGTTGCAGTCATATTCCAAAAATTGTATCCACCACCGCGAAATACGGGGTACCAAGTCGCGTTTTGTAAAGGTAGACCGCAGAGCATTGCAGTCCGATACTATAGTAAATTTTACACCTAAGAGATAAGTCCGAAATTTATTTAATGCGCTGACAACTGCGAGCGTTTCAAGCTCAAATGAGTGGAGCTTTTGTTCATCGGGGCTAGTTTGACGACTGTAGTAAGAAACCGGTCTCCACGGATTAGTCCCAGTCCTCTGCAGTAAAATGGCACCTAGCCCCAACTTACTTGCATCAGTATGCAATTGCGTTTCCGCGCTGTGGTCATATAACGCAAGTACGGGTCGCTCTATAAGTGCCCCTTTTAGTGCGTCAAAGGCTTGTTGTTGCGGTTTGGACCACTGCCAAGAAGAATCTTTCCTGAGAAGATCCGTCAGAGGCCTGGCTTTAAGCGCGAAGCCCCTTACGAATCTTCGGAAAAATCCAGCTAGTCCGAGAAACCTCCTAATATCGTTTTGATTTTGAGGAATGGGAAACTTCGACACGGCCCCAATTTTCTGGTCCCCAGGACGTATGCCAGACTTGTCTACTTCATAGCCCAGGAAAACAACATTTTCAAAAAAAAAACGACACTTCTCCATTCTTAGAGTCAAACCAGCACCCTGCAACAACTCTAAGACTTTCTCAAGACGCTCTAATCCTTCAATAAAGGTCTTCGAAGGAATCAGAATGTCATCCATATAAATAATTACATATGGGACTTTGACTTTATTTAGAATTTTGTGAATTACCCGCTGAAATACTGCAGGTGCGTTTGCCAGCCCAAAAGGCATACGATTGTACTCGTATTGTCCATCGGGCGTGACAAACGCAGTCTTCTCTTTCGATTCTTCAGCTATGGGTATCTGATGGTACCCAGAAGCTAAATCCAGCGTCGTAAACAAGGCATGCCCGGAAAGTTGGTCCAAAAGATCCTCTATGCGTGGAAGTGGGTAGTGGTCACGTTTTGTGCGTCTATTTAACGCACGGTAGTCCACGCATAAACGCTTTTCACCCGATTTCTTTTGTACAAGTACTATGGGGCTTGCGTAAGGCGAGCTTGATTCGCGCACTATGCCATTCTGGACCATTTGGTCAACCATCTCTCTTACATGCTCACGCTCAGAGTGTGATAGCCTATATGGTCTATATACAACCGGAGAAGAATCTAACAGATGAATTTCCATTTCGGTAATAGTAGTAAACCCTAAATCGTATAACCCAGTACTAAAACAAGCCTTATATTTAGCGAGCAAGTCTTGACACTGCTGTTTTTCAACAAGTGTCAGCTGGTCTCCGCAATTTATATCTACGACCTGAGAACTTTTCTCAGTTCCTTGGTTTACATTCAAAACGTCTAAAGTGTTTTTTACCGACATCCCCCTTGCCCTAGAAATGAGGGAGCCTTGTTTGAAATAAAGTGGTTGAGATCCAATATTTTGGACTAATACCTGACCAATACCATTTTGTATCTGGTATTCTCCAGGCAATAAGTAATATTCCATTCCTGGTTTTCCCCTAATTGATCCATTTACGTAGACATTGCCGCTATAGTTACTATCAGAATTAACTGTCATTGTTTTCAGCTTACCTACCTCAATATGAATATTATCAACCGTGACTAGGGTTAATTTAACAAAACTATTTAATTCAACTTTTTCGAACCGCAGGTCGGTTGCGGTCTTAACGATTTTTAAACCAGGGCGTTCTGTAAAACTATGTCCGAGTAGAACCGGCAAATTGATAAGCGAATTGTCGACAATAAATACTTCTACTTCCTCTTCTCTCACGTTTTGTACCTCAATGCATACGAGAGCCTTACCGATAGGTAGGTAAGGGATGTTACCTAATCCTCTCAACATTGGTCCCTGTACCAATTCCCACACAAGTTTTAGTTTATGAGCATCAACCTCACGAATCAGCGTAGCCTGACTTCCTAAGTCTACTTGACAAGGAGTATGTATGCCATTTATTTTAATAGCAATTTTATATTTATCATCTTCGTTATCGTCGATATGAACTTCAAGTACATTTTTCGACTTATTTTGTGTATTATTAGCTTGGAAATTACCGATATTATTAATGCCATTCGAATTAATTTTTTTCGGACAATTATTTGAATTATGACCTAAGAAGTTACAATCCGTACATTTGTTTATAGGTTTACGACATTGCCAGCTCATGTGTCCAGAATCATTACAATTAAAACAAGTCACATTTCCCTTAGATCGACTCCTCATCCCGCCATTGACCCTCTGGGTTGCGCCTGTCGAGGTTGGGGTAGCGGTTGAACGTGTATCTTTCGATTGTGTATCCCTTTTAAATTCATGAATGTCTCGCGGTTGGTGATTTTTAACAGTCTTAAAAAACTCTAGAGTTTCTTCGGGTTTGTCGAACTTCCCGGCTTGCGCACTTAACCGAATACCCTTATCCTCTATGCCAAATATGATACAGTCCACTGCTTGTTTCCCAAATATTTTACAACGGTTAAGCAAATTAATTTTCGAAAAATAATATAATTCTAGTGATTCGCCAGGGCGTGCCCTTTTATTAAGCATTTCCGTTAAGAGTTCTGCATAATTCTCCGTAGATGGAAATGACTCCTTTAATATACTCTTCCATTCCGACCAAGAATGCTTAATAGAAGGTAAGCCCTGGTACCACATTTTTGCATGTCCTGTTAATTTGGGCAAGGCGTAGTGAGCCGTTTGTTTGTCGTTCCAATTGTAAATCTCAGAGCACTCATCTACTTTACTCAACCAGACGTCAATAGTTTGCTCCTTCGTGAGCGGGTCAAATTCCGGAATAACATTATTTAATGAAGATGACAGTGAGGCAAACGATTCACGATCCCTGCCCTTGAAAAATTTAACAAACTCTTCAAAAAAATCAGTATGATCAGAATACCTGGATTTCTTGCGTTCAGGGCTCCTGGCGTCACTGCTAGAAGGAGTGGATATTTCCCGCGCTTGGCTCGCTGGCTGCTTATAGCTGGTCACCGCTTCATTGTGTCTCCGTCGTTCATTTCGCTTAAGTAACTCATCTTCCAATAACCGTAACCTCTGATGTAAGTCTTCATCGTTGTTTGGCTCTCCACGGCCGCGAGAGCGGCTGCGGCCTAGTCGCCGACTCCCATGTCTGTCATCGCGAATGCTGCGGCTCCTGCTCCGCACATGATGCATACTGCTTCGCCGGCTGTTGCATCTGGTTCGGCTTCGGCTACGACGCTCGTCCTCACGAGCTCGCACACTTCGCCCATCTGGTTGTGTAGAGCATCTAAAGGGCATTTCCGGCCTTCGTCGCCCAGCCTCGTCATGCTCCCCTCCATTCATCTGGAACTTATACACACGATTCCCATTAGTTCACTATTGCACTGTATCTAAAGACCGTCATTCTTATCAATGATGGCAAAATTCACATAAATAAATCTCTGGCTAGACCATAATAACAGTATAATTCAAATCGGTTTTGTTATGGTAAATATTTTATAGTTTAAAGACATGTACTGATTATGTACTTAACGTAATCCATCTGCATCTTGTTAGTGTGACATTATTTCACCAGTAATTTTGTATTTTTACATTATGGGGGCAACCCTCAATCTCGATTAAAATGTATTTTAATGTTTAAGATCATTATTATATTTTAAAAGCTTTTACCTGCATTCAGAATTAAATTATTCGTGGTTGTTGCAAAATTATTATATTTTACGTTAATCCTCCTGTATCTATTTAATCGTCACACAATTTTACCAATTATTTTGTATTATCTATTCAATTATGCAGTTTACTTGTTGGACTAACGAACATTTCAGGATTTTGAATAAGAAATATCAAAATTACGTCACCTTCAAATTTCCGGATGGTCCGTGGGCGTTGCAAAACAGTGTATTTTTGCAATGATCCCACTTCTGAGCTGAAAGATAAGCTCAGAAGGGCTTCAAGAAAACACCAAGTTGATAGTAACAATCACTTTTTAATAATCCACTTAATACACTTTAATAAACACTTAGACAAGTATACACCATCGACTGTCAGCGTTCGAATGCCGACCGTTACATACTGCCAAGATGAACTGTCAAAAGATTAGTGTTGTCACACGATTGAACGAATGATTGTAACACTAATGTAATAATAATCAGTCTAGTACCTTTTATATCCTGTATTTACATCTTACCTACCTTATACATAGGTACACCTTCTTTGAGTATTATGCAGCCAAGTCGTGCTACGTTTTTAAGTTTAATACCACTCAAAAAAAAGTTATAAAAACGTAAAATTGAGCGAAAAATATACTAAATCTAAGTATATTAGGATAGTTAATAATTTATTTATACTTACACTGCAATGACTCCAGCACAGTTTTCCCCGGCGCCGAAGAAATCTTTTCGAAGAGTGTGTTTATAGTAGTTCAAAGAGGGCATTGAAGGCCTGAAAAGAACATAGGAATCGCATACTTTAAAAAATATTAAATGATGTACTATGATATTATAATATTTCTATCTGCTCTGATATATTTTCAAATAAAACTCACAGATAAAAAAATTAAACATCACTACAGTGAAAACTGTGGTGGGAACCTTAGAACATGAAATATATATTAAAAAATCAAGTATTTTTTGTTCCACTACTGCCAATATTAATTTTAAGAAAAATAATACAAATAAAAAAAATGTTTGTCACCTATGCGGTGCTGCGTCTTCGCCTCTAAAGACACGTTCAACTTCACTGGCATCGAAGACAAACAACATGTCAGGTCTTCCAAGAAGACCGGTCACCTTCACACAATTCCCGAATTCCGCTCGTAAGGAGAGACACACTTTGTCTATATGCTCCACGGAATATCCTCCTGAAATTACAGATATTTTTGCACATTTCTTTTTCGAAAATATTATTTCAGAATTAACACATTTAAAAGGCCTTTTTTAGATGCCTATCTATGTATAAATAAATTTACTAGCAGATTTGCGTAAAGTGTAAAGATATTCTTACTAGCTGTTTCCCGCGGTTTCACCCGCGTCCTGAGGGAACTACTTCTTGCGCCTCTACAAGAAGCCCTATAACCGACCCCCGGATCCCATCCTATATCAAATTACATCCAAATCGGTTCAGCAGTTTAACCGTGAAAGCGTAACAGACAAACTTACATTCGCATTTATAATATTAAGTTAGGCTTTAGGATAGTTAGAATTAGGATGTTTTATTATTTAATAATAAACTTAAATATAAACAGCATGGAACTAAAGTTAAAACTATAAAAAAAACTGTTATAAAAACCTGTCCTGGCAACCTGGCACTTACGAACACAAAAAAAGAATTATTCAATTTGGAACAGTCGTTTGGAATGTATGATAAGAATCTTATTATTTATGTTTTTTTTTTATTCAGCTTAAACCTATGGATGAAGTGTTATCTGATCCGACTAGAAACTATATACACCGCAATGCATTCCCGTTCCTTGCAATTTCACTTTCGAAGTACACGGTCAGTAGTCACCACCTCTCCCTAAGAAAGTGAGAGCTGAGAACTCGATTAGTTGCATCGTTTCTCGTTTATCGATCATTATAATCGTTACAATAATTCCGATTCAATAAATATGAACAATCTCTTCATTGTCTAGTCTTTTTTTTTATAAGTCTTTGATCGGTTACTGATAATCGACTGTTTTATTATATTTGTGATTTTAGGTTTTATGGGTACATTCATTTTAGAAATAGAATTTCTCGTGAAGCAGTTTTATTTTTTATTCAAGTTTTTATTTATAATAAAGATCCAAATAGATTGTTTGCGCGGACTCTTGTGAAAAGTCAATTAATTACTCGAAAAAAAAAAAATATTCAAAAATGTATTGGAAAAACAACGGATACTGTTATTTTTTAAAATAAAAATGGGTATTTCAAATTTTTTTAACAGTTAAACCATATTTACTTACCCAAAGGAAAACACGCAAATACAGTTTTGTTTATTATAGTACCTTACTATTCATTCATCAAAAGTTACTTTTTTGCACAGTATTTAGTTCTAACTACGAGTGTAAGTTTAATTCAATAAAAATCCTAGACTCAACAACTAAAAGTGTGTAAGACTCAATTGACTTGTTCTAGATTTTCAATTCCAGTTAAACATGTTTTTTCTAATTAAAACTTTAGACTTACGTGGCAAGCGTTTCGCAATAAGTGCAGGAGAGCTAAATAGTTAGCTACAAAAATGAGCTTGTCAACAAACCAATCTGCAGTTTTCTCATAATTAGATATAATTCAGGAAAATAATAAATAGTTGGCATACAAATATAGGATAAGTATTTAAACTTATATCTCAATTATAAAAAAAAAACTTAGGAATAAAAAAAAAACCGAGCCACGTCACGCAGTGCTGGAAATGTTCAGCAATTGCGCCGAAAGTGTCACCATAGGTAATGTACAACCTAAATACATAAAAACAATATTGTTCACAGAATTATTAATCAAAAACTTTCTCATATTTCATATAGAGATATCACAAACTTGCATTTGTATGCACATTAAATACAAATTATATTTTTATGCAAGCAGAGTGCAATGTAACATTAACTTTCACGTTCATCAAATGTGTTGTAGACAGTTGTAGAACATTTGAAAACTGTAATTATTATGATGTTTTTTTTTTTGTCATTTTCAAGAGCATTATGTATACCAACGGCATATTATCAGCCAATAACAGTACGTAACAATGCTTTCTGAAAAAACAACCGACTTTCAAAATACTGAAAAGAGAAAAATAATTCGCAAACTGTTGTACCTACGCTTGTAATACATCGCTCTAGATGTCGGTATCGATTAAAAAATAAAACGACGTAGTTTTAAAAATATGGATTTGGCATTTTATTTAAATGATACAACAAGAATTTTTAAGAAATTAAAAATATTTGTTTGAATTTTCCGTGATTTACGAAGTTTGCCCGAAATTCTTGGTATTCTGCGACATAATATAACCTCTTCTTTGGCTTACGTGCTCAACTCGGTTGCAAAGCACAAACTATTTCAGAACTTAGTAAACGAAATAACATTTAGTTACCTAACCCTTCAAAGGAAATCAGGCATTACCAAAATGATATATAATTCTTCGTGTATCCGTCAGAAAACACTTCAAATGGGAGTCCGTAATCATCGCTACAGTGACCATTGTTCTCACATAACCTAGGACATTCCTGATGTGCTAACTTTAGATTAATATTTCGTATTTTTTTGTTGTTATTAATGATCCTATTTTAAATATAAAATAATCAGTTTTCGACACACATTCCATAATAATTTGTAATCTCCTCGATTAATTAATAAATCACATGAAAAAAACCGCTAAAACTTTACCCGACCGGTAATCGAACGGAAGATGAGTCGCGCTTGGACATGGTTCCCAATGGGACATAACAATATTATTACCCATTCATGAATTCCAAATGTCTCTTTAATATTTTTCGATGCATAGTAAATAACCCGCAACGATTGAAGTACCAACAAAATACATAAAGAAAAAGACAATAACCATTGTATTTGTATGACAAGTTTTACGTAAGTAAACATTGCTTACCGCAACTACTCCGGCCCGTTTAGAAATCTTGAATACCTATTCGATCAAGATTTTCTAATCTGAGGTTTAGAATACCTACCTAACCCTCACGTCAGGTTACAGGTCTACTTTCTAATTACTTTTCCTATATTACCAGTTTTTATTGAAGGTAATACAGTAGTGAGATTTATACCTAGTACATACCTATGTTTCAAGACAGTTAATCGCCTAATAAAATGTATAAACATTACCTCTTTAACGATCTTAACGGCTAGAATGCGAAATGTGTAAGGTTGGTAACCTTTACTTAAGTTTGATAGAAATAACTGAGGAACACTTCGCATCCAAGCTGAGGACACACATCTCACACTCCAAAAATCATTTTTTTTTTTGCAAAATGACATAATAAGGGGTAGCTGTAAGCCGGGATGTTCAGAGTTACTGCAGCCCCGGAATACAAAGGGCGAAGGAAAGAACATGTACGGGTTTAAGTCAGTAAGAGTTTGACACCCCCTCCCGCTCCGCCCACAGCAGAGTCATTTGATGATTTCCCATATCTAAAAAAGGGGGTAATCACAAAATAATCTATTTGCCAATTTACTTCAGAAACCAAATAATACATCACCATTATTTAATCCTAATTTTAGAAGGTAAATTTATGGTCACCATCTGTCCATCACCCGTGCAGGCGGTTGCACAAGGAAGGAAATTCATTGCGTGTAACGTGTAATTCCTGAACCTGCCCCTATTACAAAAGCGTGTAATGCACTTGTTTGCTTTGTAATATCTGCACAACTGATACTCCGCTTATCCAACAAAATGATCTGCGTTTATACCTAACTAGCTCGCGGTTTCACCCGCGTCCCGACGGAAGTTTTTCCAGGGAAGAGCTTTCTCCAGGATCCCCTCTATCTCCATATCAAATTTCAGCCAAATTGATCCAGCCATTCACGCGTGATGCGATGACCAAAGGAAAATAGGGTTTCATTTTTATAATAGATGTTAAATGTATTAAACCCATAGACTGTATTAAGAAACGTAATGTTCTTCAACATTGATTTTCAAACTACATAATTATTTACTTACCTTCTCAAAAACTATTACTACTTATACTGAAAAATAACTAAGTTGGTATTTTATTATAAGCAATAACATTTAATTTTGTAACGCCACCAGTATGCTGTCAATTTTACGAGTATGTTCGCCATTCATATGATGAAAGCGTCATCAAAGTACATAAAATAGCATAAAATTATTTGGACAACATTGTTAATATTAACGAGTGTTAAGAACCAAAATGGCGACCTTGTCCTAGATAAATTTCGTAACGGTGGCTATATTAAAGAAAATTGTTATGCCTCCTGTGTCTGCGTACAGTTATGAAATACGACAACAATGGTCTGATGGCTTATTACATCGTAATTATTGAAGATTGCCTCGTGCAGGCTATCACTTGCATCGTAATGATCATTATATTGATAATGACAGGAGATTTGTTTATTTAAATAAATAACTAAAACCATTAAAATTCGCCCCGCTGATCCAGTGGTCGTAAGCGCTATTGCTAAGCATGAAGGGTATAATTCTCAGATGTGGCCAAGTTGTTTGCATCATTCATGGTGTGGAATTTATTTTCATTGATTGCTTACAAATTTCCGCCCCTACACTACTACATTGTTTGGACTAAAACATAACTGGTGAATAGGAGTGTAGAATATATGCTTTTTCCTAACCGCTGGGTTTCATAGCGTTCAGACATATTTTTCTCACCAACAGGGTAATTACGTAATCTTCGACTTCTGCATTAAAAATTACGAAAATTGTCTAAGCCAATCATTACTAAATGGAAAGGCACCAGAAGAAGAATTTTTAACTTATCACTCAAAAGAAAAGTCCAGTTTCAAGGAATGAGGTATTTTTCTGCAATTACCGCGTTTTTTCTAAAAGAAAACCACAGAAATAAAAATCATTTACTTACTTACTACACACTAACGTGTCAACTTTCATTGCCTAGGGCTTTTTTGAATTAAAGAATAAGGTATAAAATTGAGTAATAGTTGACAACACTGGCATTTTAATAAAGATAATAATAATGTAATCAATTTCAAAATAGGTAAGTAGGTAACCCTATACCATGAGCATGCGACAAAGACAAGAATCCAATGGGACAAAATTGAGAAAGAATTTGACAGGCTTATAAATAATTTCTTAACAAAACCGGTATCTATTGAGACTTGTGATTTGAAAAACTATAAATTCGCCCACATACATATTTGCTATTCAAATATACATAGTGTCATAATTATGGGTTTATGATAATAATTCACATATTTTAAGGCGAACGGCGAACTACAAACAAAGCTGATCAGTCTTTGTGTTTGTTTTTATATATTAAGTATTTTTCAAGCGAAATGTTTGAAGGATGTGCCAATAAAGTAATAATAACTTTTTCATCGTGAATATCTCATGTTTAACTTATATTGAGAGGTGAAGTGCAGGGCTCTTTATTGACGCAGTATAAGCTTCTGCCCGCGACTTCATCCGCGTGGAATAGTGGTGCTCCGCTCCTATTGGTCTTAGCGTGATGATATATAGCCTATAGCATTCCTCGATAAATGGGCTATCCAACACTGAAAGAATTTTTCAAATCGGACCAGCGATTCCTGAGATTAGCGCGTTCAAACAAACAAACAAACTCTTCAGCTTTATAATAAGTATAGATTATAGATAATCACCCCATGTATTGAATAGGTGACAGTAATATATTTGTTTAAATAATTATTTCCAATTTTCTATGATTCGAGAAAATGCATATTATTATACATTATACTTCCCTCTCTCTTTCAGTATATTCACACTTGTTAGTCATGCATTCAAAATCAACGTCTCCGAATCCAAAATTATTTCCGGGAAAGATCGCCAGAAAAAGTGTAGGTAGCACAAAATTTTACTCCATAAAATTAAAAATAGTAGCCATTGAGTTTCCTAGAATTGAAATGACCTGCGATGTTACACATAGCTTCAAGTTTACTAGTTCAAGGCTCCGAGTCCAAACACATCCAGTCTGCCAGTCAAGGTCTTCGGTGGCTTATCGATAGGCCGATTGCATACGTAATATGATAATTCTAACGTAATAGACCACGTTTTGTATTTCTTGTACGTACTTTGGTAAGGCGCCACTCATTGATACAAAAAAGTGACGGTAAATAATTAATATGCAATAAGTAATATCTTTATCCTTTTGTTTTCTTAACGGATTAATTTGTGTGTACATAACTCGTAAAAATAAATTGAATATTATTAGATATTTTTTTTAATCATACTATTAAAATAATAAAATTGTTCAGAGGCATTTAAAAAAAAACTTACTAAAGGTACAAGCATTGTTCGAGTTTGCTCAAGGCGGTTTCCTCACAATGATTTCCAGGTATAGTCGGTGGCGTCCTCATTATCATCATCTGCCTAGACTTTTCCCAACTATGTTGGAGTTGGCTTCCAGTGTTACCAGATTGAACTGAGTACTAGTATTTATACATAGTATATGGACAATTCGGTGACGTTCTATAAACTTAGAAAGTATGCTTGAAAAGTTATCTGCGGCCCTACCATGACGTTTAAAGTATGATTGTTACTATCTTATTCTAGTGTGAGAAAGAGACAGAGCTATAGAAGTTGTCTAGCGCCATCTCTTACCCACATTAGAATATGAATGGAATAATCTTACTTTAAACGTCATGGTACGGCTGCAGGTGTTGAACTCACAAATTCACGTTTGAGTTGCCCTTTCTTCCTTGTACCGCAACGAATTAAAAAAAAACCTTAAAAAATGCATTATTTTTTTGTGATTTTCTTAGGAATGTGCAACCATTCCAATGCGTAGATAGGTATTAGAAACGGTACTTTTTAAGGTACCGACATACACTAATTTCGTAGAACGGTTCCTGGTGTGTTCTGGTTGTAAATGTGATATTTAACACAAAAGTACCGACGCGAGAGATAAATTTTAGCGTACATTGAAGGAATTTTAAACGAACTTAAATGCACTGTTTGCATTCATTCTTCTGTGAACTAAAGAAGGTACTTTTTCAAACTTTTGAAGCCGTTTATGAACATATTTTCATTAAATTAACATGTTTCGTTAAATGAACATGTTTTCAGTTTTCTTTCTTTCTTTTTTCTTGATGTCGATTTTGCTATAGCCTACTTATTTTAAAAGATATGTTCAGTAGTTTTTGTATGAAAGAGCAACATACAACATACATACAATTTATACATAGAGCATAGACATCTTCATAAACATTTGAATTTTTAATAGAAGGATTCAAAATTTCATAAGCTAAATCATTATCTGCGAGATTTGCAATTGCTATGCTACTTTATACCTAATATTCGCATGACCGTGGTCTAAAAAAAAGCTATTTAGTTGCTACACCTTGATTAGAAGTCATTGACCTCGGGCTTAACGTTGCTAAACATTAAATATGAATACATATGGCCGCACGTATAACTATTAAACGTACAATATATCACGCACACAGCTATAATCAACTCGGTTTAAAAAACATATAGCTACTTATTAGAAAAGAACTCTCGGTCTAGACTTGCGAAGAAAACGTTATAATATTATGTCTTTTAATGCACTCTCGTGAACATGAAAGTTAGAGTTTTTATTTGTCTCACTTTACGTTTCAACATAAGACACCTAATGTGTCGATTCTCGCGGATTGTATGCAACCACTTCACACTGCATTTCCATTCTTTGTAATGTTAATAGACTCATTAACTTAACGTGTGAAATTACACTCCGCCAAGAAATTACTGCAAATGAACAATCAAATGACAAACTGAGATTTAAGGCTTATGAGATGGAATACTTAGGCACTTTTTGGAAGAAACAAATTCAAATCATTATACATTTGTGAACTCTATAGTTAAGTAAGTGCAACAGTGAAAAAAATTGTGAACGGCTTGTTCACAATTTTACACTTAGTCAGTTTGTCATCGATAGTTTATAAAAGGTCGTAAATTAATAAGTTATATTGCAAGCATTGCCTTATATATTTTGTTGACAGTTAAAAATATCGCGAGATAGATTATTAATTAACTAAATTTACAAACATACACACGTTGAAACAGAGTAACCATGGAGTTTCTTGCTCGTTCTTCTCCATAGGAATCTACGCTTTGGAACGGGCTATATAGCTTCAATTTTTCTTTTTTTTTTACTAACGGACTGACTCGTAATTATTTATTTATTTGACAATTGAAAAGTGCCTGTAAATGGTCTAATTGAAATAAATGTTTTGAATTTTACAGTGAAATAATATGTGTGATACTTTTATTATGATCAAAAGTGGAATATGACAGCAATTTGGAGTTGTGTACTATATTGAATACTCGGACATCTGCCTAGAACTTCGAAAAACTCGAATTATCTTCAGTGAACTTACCGATATAAGGCGTGAACCTCCAAGTATTTCCCAAGAGCGGTAGAGGCCTGGGGCCCGGCACTTCTTCCCACGACTTGATCGACGGGGCCATGTCGAACACGGACGAATCGATCGCGGCGTGAGTCGATCGCGCACGATAACCCTTTACCGGACACGACTGTTGTTTCGGACCTGGTAACAAGTAAAAAAATAAAGAGGTGAAGAGTGATATTTGGAAAAAGTTATACCAATTTCTGACCCAAAGCCAAGTCTGTGCCATGGATGAAAGTGTTATCACACGCACACATTCAGCTTTTTATTTGCAATTTCAAAATATCTACGATGCCTGTACTGCCTTGACTACCATTTTGTTACGGACAGACATATGGACAAATGAGTGATCTTATAAGAGTTCCTTTTTTTACCTTTTGAGGTACAGAACCCTAAAAATGGCATTAAGCACAAGCTACAGAAACAGCACGCCGCTGACGAAACGCGTGGTGCCAGGAAACTCAGGCGGTTCTCATAAAGCAAGATTTTTAGGAAATGATAAAAAACCAATATCATTTGATGCAGGGGCGGCAGCGAAGGCATCGTTCCAACACTTTTCTTCCTAGACCAGTATGCAATTATAATTAATGTAACCCAGGCGATATAATTTAGACTGCCAGCAACCTTAAAGATCTAGATCTACTTATGTCACGCAACACTGTTCCTCGCGCGCTCAAACAACGCGCGAACTTGTGCAATATTATGTATGCCTACCGTGTGTGAACAGAACATAGGCATAAAAAGTTCTTACTAATAATATAAATGCAAAAGCAACTCTGTCTGTCTGTTTGTGTGTTACGCTTTCACGAAAAAAACGGTTGAAGTAATTTAGGTGAAATTGTATACTATGTAGAGATAAATTAAATCTGGGGATAGTAGTAAGTTAGTTGTTCCCTCAGGTTGCAGGTGAAGCCGCGGGAACAACTAATATTATATAAATAGTTCACCACGAACTACCTAAAGTATAACTTCTCCTTCTTTCATAAATCCACCCAAAGATTGTCCGTAAAAGATCGCATTTAGCATTAAGCATATTCACCGACAGATAGGTACCTAATCGGCCTGTTAAATAAAAACGGTTTTTTTACCACGATGCGGGAATTTTACGTGTTATCCACTTCTTGTCCAACCCCGGATTGATAATCGACCGTTTTAGGAATAAAAAAACCAAATGATAATATATACTATATAATGAAAAAAATATTCAATTTTAAGTTACTTCCAGTAAAAAAAGTATAGAGGTGTGTAACACAGTTACCAAGAACTTGCTCATTCCACGATTAAAAATGGTGATTGCAATTAATCAAGTAACGGAAATCATAAATACTAGATACTCACCGATTTCTAATCCTCCGTCGGACGCCTGGCTACTTCGCGCCGTGGTGGAGAGGTGGCGACCAGCACTCAGGCTGCGAAGAGGCCATTTTACTACGCTGACACGACTCCTCATTTTATTCGTGTTTCTTTCTGTAAAAAGAAGATTTTTGTTGTGAAAAATTTGGATGTTTTGATAACAAAATTATTTAATTTCTAGCTAATGTTAAGTTATACTAGATAGGACTGGAGAGTATTTTTTTAATGATTGTTTATTTTATTTCCGATGCTGAAAAAAGTTATATTGAATGCTGGTTAATTTGAGTAAAATGCCTACCTACCCTTTTACATTTTCCAAAATAAATCTGGATATTTAAGTAATACATTTTAATAAAGTCAATGATTATCATTTTATTATAAATGATTAAATATATAACAGCATCATCAAATTCCAAAACGCTAGCTGAATAATTTAGAGAATCTAAAAAAGAAAACCATAAAAGAGCGGGAAAAATAAAAACAAAAGTGGGCACAGGAAATTATTGTCAGCCAGTATGAAATGAGTTTGTCTATCTTCTACCAATTCGTGAATATTCATACCCAAACACGACCTCGCAGACCGCAGACTATATGAAAGGTTTGTTTGTAAGATCTACTAACAAAAAAGTCACAATACATCATCAACCTTCTTAAGTCTTCATAAGCAGTCATTAGAGTAAACTTCTTCAAAAGAAAACTGAGTTGCATAATATTTACAATAATGCGTATTTAATTATATTTAAAGCTGTAAGTTTCACTGCTACTTCATAAATATTTTTACAACTTGCTTTTGAAATTTAAGGTAATTCTGTAAATATATCTGCCTGTCTAAAAGGTGAAGCGTCTGGTCGAGTCTGTATATTACAAAGCAATCAAGTACAAACGGTGAAGATTTGGAGGAAAGATTAAGACGTCTTATTGTTGAGAGGTTCCTTTTTAGAAAAAGGGAAGACCCTAAAATGCGACTTAAAATTATGGAGATTATTAATGATGTAGGTAAAATCATTTTCTTTGAGTTTAGCATTTTTATCCTTTTATTAATTTAATGTCTACTTTGCTAGTTTTGTTTTATTAATTTCATATCAGCCTATTGCTATCAACGCAGGACTAATTCAAATACTAGATTGGTACTTCTGAACATAATTTGACATTATGTTGTATATCAAAAAAAATATGCAACATATTGGCAATAGTTTAGCTCACAGACTTGAGTAAACGCTCTTGACGAGCAGAAGATACAGAAAAGTAATTCTCAGACTTACTACATCATATAGGTACCTAGGGTACATTGTATTGTAGACTTATTGTCCAACTGTCCGTTCGATCACTGACTTAAGACTACAGACTGAGTAAAATGCTAAACCCGAAGTTCGGACAGTATTTTTCGAATTTTCTTTCAGGAAATGTCCAGTAGCCACCCGGTAGTCAAAAGTCTATTTGGAGGCTATAAACTCTCCTAATCTCCTTCACTACATAAAACGTAAAAAAATACTGAGTTTTACGAATACAATATACCATCATGCCTTTTTCCTCGAAGGGCAAACCTTGTGTAATCTAAACAACGAGAATCGTGTACAATAAACCATTAACTAGTAAAATTAATTGGTAATACATTACCGATAACTTAAGCAATTTGTAAATTGTAAATCTCTAATTCAAAATTCGACCTTTCAGTTAGCGAGGTTGACTGGCAGACATTAAATGCTTGACCTTATTTTTCTAAAGCATCCATAATTCATGCATCCAAAAATAAATTTTAGGAACTGTTAATTTTTGTGCAACATCTTTATTCAAACTTAATAAAAATGAATTACTGTTCATTAGTAAGCGTATCACTTTGAAACGGTTTGGATTAACCGATTAGTCGAACAAATATATATATTCGTAGTAATAAATTAAATTGCGCGGAAAATTCGAAAAAAGCATAAAGTGATTTTTCTGTCGTCCTTTGTCACAAATGTTACCTATAATTTCGTAAGGTAATTTTTATGGATATATAACCAATTAAGACCGAACCGAACATAGTTGGGAAGAAGCTAGATGATAGAAACATTTGCCTACTAGCAACCCATGCACATGCTGTGCATTGAACCGATTTTTCCGATGATCAAAACTGATGTTTTTGCCCACTGTGCATGTGAATATGATAATAATGACGTCAATTTCATGATATTGCATTCCATAAATGATCTTTCTTTCTTTCCAGTTTCTCAGCTTTTAATTATCTTTAAAAGAGACATTATCGCCAAGTTCATTATATTTACGTTTTATTTGCAAATGAGGCTGAAGTATTTTATATTTTCAAATACATTTTGGAACACATTAAAGAATATTAATCGATATGGATTTATAGTATCGGTGTTTAAGGCTATAGATAAATCATCCTTCTGAGTACCTACTGTATTGATGAGACTGCCGGGCTTATTTTCTCAAGCCGGCCCTTTAACGAAAGCTTCCAAATTGACAATATATCATCGATTTTTTTTTGTGCATGAATAAAGTCACAATTTGTATAATAAGCCCTACACTATACCCATGTTTTTTCATCGGTTCTGTGCCTAAAAGATGGCATGGTAACAGGAAGACTGCGTCTACAACCTTGGTCCTAGGTCACCTAGGTCCAGTAGAAAACCAGCGTCAGGCACTAGCTGTCTAGCATAATCCTGAACTGGACCTATTTGGCACAACATTCTTTTATTTTTGTACCTTTTTTTATTCAATATTGTGAATGTCCTTTGTTTGTGTCAATAAATGTTTTTTCTTTCTTTCTTTCTTACCATTCGTTTGTACGACTTGGTTAATTTAATTGACCATTATGTATCAACGTATCATCTTACCGGTACTGAATAATTGCGAGCTAACAGTTTTATTCTACCTGCGTCATACACGCGGCCGAAATCTATTTTAAGAATATTTTAATTAAATTATAATGTTAACTAAATTTCATGAATATTTCGTTTTAAAAATTAAGTTAGCAGAATATTTTTGCATTTTGTACTCCTACATTCGTAAATAAACGACTACATTATGCAGTGGTATTCAGTTAATTAGTTTTAATTTCAAAAGTCTGTTTGTTTTTTTATTTGCAATAACATATTTTTTAAACGATCGACGAAAGAAAACTTACTTTCTAATCACAATTTTCAAGCAATGTCAACATACATTTCTTAACAAAAAATCTAAATACTTCAAAACACAAAACAACCCTTTAAAAAATATTCTGAAGTCCCACTCTTTACCCCAAAAAAACATTGACACAGAAAAATAACAAACCTCTGTAAAATAACTCGTTCTTCTATTCTTTCACACACTTTTTCACACAGCACCATGAATTGTGTACCACTAGCACGAGTTCTGCCGACCTCCTGTGGACCCCTAGCAAGTCGAGCGTCGACTGAGCTTCCTTAAACATGAGTTAGGTGCTTGCTATCTGCGCGAGTGTGTCCATTGTATGTAGGTAACATAACATCGTGATCGCTAAGCAGTTCCAGGTAGTTTAGTTTTTATTATTTATTTTATTTATTTATAATTTATGTACACACTAGGATAACAAATAATAATAATAAAAAAAAACAAAACAGTTGAGTACAAATGTTCAATTAAAAATTCCAGCAGACCTGGAATATTACTTTAAATGAAGTAACAGAAAATTTTAATTAATAACTTTATTCATAATTATTTTACTTATTCTCATAAAATATAGTACAACAAGATAGATAGAGAGGGAGAAGAAGAAGGCACCATGTGGGAAACAATCATTTGTTTACTATTTTTGCTAAAAAGAACTAATAGACACTACGATAGTTTTTTGACTATAACCAAGATACTGTTTTCAATATTAAATAAGTCCTATTTCTATCTGTCCATTGCCTTTTATCTAATTATAACCTATTTATAATTATTTTAGTAATTCAGATTTTTTAAATACTAAATGGACTGGAGTGGTAATAACAGCAATAGAATACATACGGAAAAAAACTGAAAGAGAACTGACACGAAAGTTAATAAACATATAAATAGATCAAATTAAAAGTCCAATTAATTGTGCTAGGCAATATTTTTCTTTTAAATAAATATAAATGACAGTGAAAACTTATTTTCCAAACATGTTTCGTGTCTAAAAATATCGTGTTACATTGGACACACGACACGGGTAGGTAGTAACAGCGCGACGAACCTCCACGCTATATACGAAACGAGATCGAAAGTATCTTTCAAGTTTCTAGGATTAAACCGCTGACAGTTGATCTTAATAGAGCAAAAGAAAGAGACAGCTACATCAAGTTTCGCACGGTAACAATAGAGTGCGTGAAACAAGAACCATGTGAAAATGTGCTGAAAAACAATAGTGAAGAAAAATTAAGGTAATTGACTTACAAGTTTGTGTCAAGATTATAAGTTTATAAATACGGTACAATTGGTAATCATTACTTTAAAAAAAAACACTATTAAAAAAATATATTTGCCCACACTTGGTTTTCTTCATAATTATGGGTAAACAAATATATATTACACATACACTTAATATCTAGACTCGGATCAATTATTTGGCCCGTGCGGCTATCGAACTCACGACACGCAGAGCAGCAGCGACTACGTCCTACGTGCCATAATCATAATTTTATTTGGGCGATAGGATACACGTTAGGGGAGGCCTATTTTCGCCACAGGGCCATAGCCTGCCGGGGCTGCGGGATATTCGAAAGAGTTACCGCGCTCCCGGAACATAAAGGGCTGAGGAAGGAACAAGGATGGGTTTTAGTCAGTAAGAGTCTGACACTAACGGCGGGAGGGGTCAATTGATGATCTGTCATCCGAAAAAGAAAAAAAAAAGGGGAGGCCTACATCGTCCAGTGGATCGATGCTAAAAAGGCAGATTTAGAAGACATTTTTATTTAATTTACCCATGTAAATTTAGGTTAATATTTCTAGTATGTTTTTAGCCAACTTTTTAAAAAACGTCCTAAAACCTTTTTAATCATCTTTACGTTATTATGAAAGAGGGAGTAACGGACTAGCAATCAAGTGACTAGTGATCTCAATATCTGGTAGGTATTGTAACATAGCATACATTATTAGAAAGATATTAATAACTGGTTCAATATAAAGTAGGCGTGACCAGATAATGTACTCGTTTTCTTTTAAGAACCAATTCGAAAGTTATTCATTTGTAACTAGTATTCGTATTTTTTTGCGCTAATTAACAATCGGAACTGCGTTTTGCATGAATGCACGTTACGTAAGCACTACAATGTTTTACGTATATAGATGATACATGACTGCAGTTTGTGAAGTTATGTATCTACTAATTCATGGTAAATTCGACTGTAGGGCTTTTGTTTTAGAGTCTTTTTTTCAGCAACGTGTAGTTTACTATGTCGTAATGAGTGATTTTTATAAATAAATATTTTTATTAATATTTTGTAGGTCTGGGGATGTACCTGACGCGTTTTGTTTACTGTGTAAATAATAATGAACCAGGTCAATGGAATGACCTGAAATAAAAATTTCACATAGTTTATATTTAAATTGTTAGTTAAATCAATGATTGCAAATTAATATTTTAATATATTTTTCTAATGCTAATCGGACATTCTGAAATCGTATCAAAATATCGTTGTATTTATTAGAATGTTTTATGAATAAATTAAGTTTTACGCTAAATTTATAGAACAAGAGATTTAATTTGATGTTTTTTTACAAGATTAAGAATACATTTACAAAAAGAAATAAAGGTTACATGGTTTTGAATAAAATTATAGTAAAATATTTTAAAGTTATCAAAAAAGGTCGACTTTTTCTTAACGACGTTGATAAGTAGACGCACCCACTATTCGCCTATTTGTGACCTTTATAAACATTACCTGATCTTATGTATATGTTGCAGTATGTCTACCGTGGGTTTGAATTAATGTCATTTTGTTTAGGTACCTAATTACAAAAAAAATAAGACATTTTTTTTTATTAAAATTGTTTTATTTCAGAATAGTTATACTCCTTACCACATTTGTGAACTTAAAACTGTACAACCAACATCATCTGTCTATTCACTGCAATACAGAGGTACCAACCTAAAACACACTAAATAAATAAAAAAAAACTTTATTTAGGTTTGCTAAAAAAATCTGCACCGTAGTAAGGTAACGTCTAACCACCAGAATACAATGCTCATGTACTACATTTATAAAATATAATTAAAAAAAATATTTTCTAATACTAAAAAATTTAACTTAAATATGGCGTCTAAAAACTTAATCTTATCTCATTCAACTAGGAGTGTATCCAAGGAACTAGCAGCATTACCACGTTACATGGCAATGCACCTTTGTCCAAAATAAAAGTCAACCTTTGGGTCACTCAAAGTGTGAACAAGTCAAAGAAGGTGAGCACTCAGACGGCGCAACTCCAAATGGCAACCTATCACTACATAGTATAAAACAAAGTCGCTTTCTCTATCCCTATATCTCTATGTATGCTTAAATCTTTAAAACTGCGCAAAGGATTTTGATGAGTTTTTTTTATAGATAGAGTGATTAATGAGGAAGGTTTTAGTATATAATTTGTCAAGTTTTTGTATCCATTAGCTAAAATATCGCGGGCGAAGCCGCTGGCGGGAATCTAGTATCTTTATGTTCCCTACTTAAAACAAGTATATTAATAAAATACACACTGAGTATTTATAATTTTTCTTATCTTCATTCGATTACAATATACACATAATACCGACATCCTCTCTTGGCAAAAACTACATTATAGTGCTCATAGTTGCTCAAAATTTCTCCTCTTACACCACGTCGCACGCGCATGACTCAATCATTACAAAGACGTACGCATAAAAAAAAATCGGCCAAGTGCGTGTCGGGCCACGCGCAGTAGGGTTCCGTAGTAGGTCTCAGTTAGTCGACTATAACTCTGTAACCACTTAAGCCTACTTAGCCGTGATAGTTTTCCTTGTAAGTTCATTACATGTGCTACGTCTGTGATTTTTTTCACATTTCTAGGTACAGCCATTCAAAAGTTAGAGGGGGGGTAACTCGTATCGAACAAAAAAAATCACTTAAAATCTAGATATTTCGCAAATGGCTCGCTTAACCGAAAAATGATCTTCATACACCTATAATATTTTTGAAAGACCTATCTAACGATATCCCACACGAAGGGGTACGCGAGAAAAAAAATATTCATCCCTACTTTACATGTTTGGGAGCTACCCTAAAAAAAAATAATTTTCAAAATTTTATTTTACCACTTTTTCGGCGTGATCAATATACATATTCATACCAAATTTCAGCTTTCTAATAACAAAAACCACGGAGCTATGCCGCGGACAGACAGACAGACAGACAGACAGACGGACAGAGCGAAACTATAAGGGTTCCTTGTCGGACTACGGAACCCTAAAAATAGTGGAGCACTCATTGTGTTCCGTAATCGCATCTTGTATTCTGAAGAATACGCCGGCGGGCAGATGAGTCAAAGGGTCATCAGTTACGACATAAAACAGGTGTATGCGCGGGAGTTGGTAATAAAAATAAGGTATTTTTAAGCCTTATCCGCGCCAAGTACATCTTCTCTCCCTAAAGGCCCTAAAATAAAGAAATATAATATGCTTGAATTTTGTCAAAATCATTAACTTAAAAAACATTAATATGAAATAAAATACTGACTTCGCTTTCAGGATAGTGAGAATGAGACTCGTCAAAATGATACCAGCATCATGTCATTTGTCATTTTCGATTCGACAAACTCCAACCAATGTGTTAAGTAGCTTAAATTATCGCCTTTTCAGTCAAATTGTCGAGAGGTATATGTTGTATGCATGTTTAAGAATATCTAGTGCATCCTCTAGCTAGTAGATGTCTAAAGGGCCCGTAATATGTCACCTTAAAATCATCCAGTGCGAAAAAGTGACAGTTATATTTGACCTGTATTAACAGCTATAGCTGCCTCTCTCTCTTACATACTGAAATCGGGATCACGTGTCTTATACGGCCCCATTATGTTAACAGATGGGTCTACGAAAAACATAAACCTAAAATATTCCGAGAGTAGGTTCTATCAGCCGGCGTATTCCATCATTTCTGCATTAACTAAAAGCAAACGAAAATTCAACACAGTACCAAGATAAATTATATCAGCTAAAAGAACAAATAGAGATGGTTATCTCTTTTATATATTTCTTCAGACAACTAATAAGAAATGTAAACAAATTCAGTTTCAAGTGTAAGTAACCTTATACATATTACGCATTGAATTACACTAATGTAAACAGATACTTGTATCAAGACCAAACAAATCAGCAGTCGATTTCAATACTACAGTAGGGTTGCCACCCGGACTGTATAATATTGTACGTTATTTCGAATAATTATACTCTATACTATAAAATAACAATAAAGTACGTGAAAATAATCTATTTCGCATGTATTAATTAATACGATAAAAAAAGTTAAGTCGTTAGCATGTTTTCGTAAAACAAAACTATCTATTGCCGCATCGATCGCCGACGCTACTCAAACGCTTTAACAACACTTGCTCGGTTCATCAGTTTACATACATTACAGTAAATTAAAATACTTTATTTGGATACTATGTAGTTTTTTTTTACCTTTAATAGCCAATACTTTAATGCTTTAATTGCAAAAAAATAAGGTGGCAGCCCTAGTTACTACGTACTTTATAATAGAAAAATCAAACAAAATATCCGAAAAAAAACAGGTTAAAAGAAAAAAAACCTTCACATTTCACCTTGAAAGCGTCGCGGTTATCATTTGAGCAAACAGCACCGTAGTACTCTGTAGTACTACACTTTCTATTTCTTGTGACGGCCAAGTGCAAACGTACGCGTTTATGAATGGAAAAGTGTGAATGAACCTTTAGTTGTACATTGTAACTTATATTACGAAGTGACTGTGATATTCAGAAGTACATTAATACTGTAATCTATACATATAAAATGCCTTGTCCTGAATGACTGACGGATCATCGCACATCCTGAACCGCTGATCGTAGAGCCTTGAAACTTGGAGGGAGTGTTCTTTGTATGACGTAGGCATCCGATAAGAAAGGATTTTCCGAAATTTAAACCCTACGGGCGTGAAAAAGGGGGGCAAAGTTTGAATGAAACTCTGTCATTTTTGATTTGAATTCATATAGCCCACGCGGGCGATGCCGCTGACGGAAAGCTGGTGATAACATATATTGACGCAGATTACCAAATACATAGGGGTATGTAAGTAAGTAAAAATATGTACTAATTGTAACTAATGTTTTTACTTACATCCTTCAAGAACTAACCTATGTATAATTTGACCAATTTAAGGCTGGGTAGTAGGCCAGTTTTAACAAATTGAGGGGGTGAAGCAGGGGAAGTAGCTCCGCCCACTGCGGGGCGCCCCTCTTGCAGTCGTCGTATCGCGGGGCCTCTACTGTAGTCACTGCTAGGAATAAGTAACTCAAGATTTTCAATTTTAAAACATGTAAGAATCATGTATAATAAATAACCATAAACATCGTGTTCATGCATAGTAATTTTATTTATAGAGGTAAGTATTAGGTAGTACCTAATTTTTAAACCTAACCAATTCAAAGGATTGTTATATAAAACAAATCGATTAATTTCGATAATACTGTTACTACCACATTTACATGTAAAAAGTTATTATTTATAAATTATTTCTGACAGGAAATTATCAAAACGACCTTGTTTTTACTTCTCGATCCCATTCAGGCTTAAATATTAGCCTTTATTAATTTATATCTAGAGAAACTAGCTGACATCAACGGCGCCACCCACGTCTTCTAATTTAAGAGATTTCTATTTATTTTTTTGAAAATTAACGAAGCTTAAGTAATTCCTTACGCTAACAGCTATCTTCCAGTGAAAGTCCCATCGAAATCAGTTAAGCCGATTCACTTCACTTTGCATTGAAGATCTGTAAGTAACATACAACTCGACAAATCAACTTTTTCCAAAAAACTGGCCAGTGCATGACATTTTGATAAGTTTTTAGTCAGAAACAATACTTTCATGTATATACACCATCTAAAATTCAAAAAAATCATATCTGTCTTTGCTTACTATACCAATTACAGAAATTAAACACGTTTTCGTTTTCCTTTTTTATCAAACTTAATTCTTTCCTATCCTAAAGACCTATCGAAGTCAACACTGCCTTAAAGGTTTTCGTTGTTTTCGCTTTAAAGTTCAAGTTTTGAGTCTCTGTAAAAATATTACATTGGTTTCGAAACAAAAAAGCTGTAATGGAAATGATTTTTCATTCCTGCCATAATGTGTCTATAGATATATGTCAGCATAAGACTATGAATAGTGTTTGCTGACGACAATTCGTGAACTGTACCAAGTTTTTAGAATATAATGTATTCATTTTCGATGGTTCATAGTCGCTGTGTGTCAAACCAAAAAAATTGTGAACAAACATGTACTTATCACCCGTAAATCTGTAAACCATCCCTGATTAGTCGGTTTACAGCAGGTCATTCTGTGTCCAATAGCAAACAAACGATGGGAACAATTAACACTGGAGTCAATTAAAGGAAAATAATAATTATTTGAGGTCAAATTTCATAATGAATGTTTAAATTTTTTATTAACAATACTAATATACCTACGTTACATGGTAAGAAAATAAAATTCAAAATAAATAATTAGAAAACAAAACAACTATTGATGGTTACATTTGTTTAAAAATGTCTTAACATCAGGTATCCACAATTAGCGCGCAAGGTGTGTTTTGTTACCTTGTAGTTAGTTAGCTTAATACCAATGTTTTATATGGAGCGACTTCCTATATGACTTCCACAACCCAGTTACCGGGTAACACATGTATTATTCTTAGAACGACTGATTGTCAGGCTTTCTGGCTTCTGACTTCCTATAGCGACTGTAACAAATGTATAACGAAAGCACAGTTCTGCTATAATTCTATGGATTTCCGTTTTATATCTCCGAAGTTCATGATCAATTTTATAGAACCACCTGACAAAATCAAAAAAGCCCAGTATAATTTAAACGACTATTTTAGCGATAACAACAGATGGAAGCTGTTAAGTGGATAATATAAAAGTGAACACATTTGTATTGTAAATTCGGTGTATTAAATTGTATAATAAATA
Source organism: Pyrrhia umbra (assembly GCA_963891755.1). Taxonomy (NCBI): domain Eukaryota; kingdom Metazoa; phylum Arthropoda; class Insecta; order Lepidoptera; family Noctuidae; genus Pyrrhia; species Pyrrhia umbra. Next base: position 6,882,068 of record OY982935.1, read on the forward strand.
TGACATAATATATAAAGTTAAACTGTAATAGACAGCTGTGTTGCTGGGAATTTTGTTCATCACTGCTTCTTCTTTGCGGCCATAACACTAGGAAGCAGTGAAGGGTGGGCGTTTTAGGGTGCTGTCATAATGTATTTTGACGTGAAAAAGTGCTAATTGAATTAGCCTAATTTCAATAAACTTTTTTTTAAGTTTGAGTTTTGAGAAAGGCTTTTTCGAAATTCATCCACTAGAGGGGAAAATAAGGGATGAAAATTTTGTATGGAGCTCAGTCATTTTTTATTTAAAAGAAATGTGGTAATTAGCCTCTAAGTATAAAGTAAAAACAATATTTAATTATTTTTTTTGTTTCACTCCTTAGCGTAAAAAGTGTGGTGTATGCAAGCAAACATGCCGCCAGAATTGGAAAAAACTAAACAGCCAAAATTATGTTGTCCACGCGAGCGAAGCCGCGGGCGGAAGGCTAGTAATATATATTTATACCAAGCTACCAGGTTGTCGTGTATGACAGCGAAACACAATGAAATACAAAAATAAATTATGAAAATAAATGTATTTTATAAATGAAAGCACACATATACCTGAAGTATGCGGCCATCGTATTTATTTTCCTATTTTTAAGTCTTGGTTACGGCCTCGTTTTACTCTAAAACAGGGGTTTCAAAGCACAATATCGACAACAGCTATCATCATCATGTTTACCATTCACCTGCTATTTACACCCCTTCACAACAGTTAGTTACATTATAGACATTAAAATAGATTCACTTTTACATATGAAATTTTAATTACGTAGGTTTAATTTTTATAAATCAATTTTATATTTATTTTCTGAATGCGAAAGACCAACTGTCATCGGATGACAGAGTGACATAGACCACCCGCCTCTACGGCGGAGCGCCGTCTGGTCGATGAAACAGATTTATGCAAATAGTTCATTCAGAAAAGAGATGCAATACGAAGAATTTTTGAAATGAAATCGACGGCAATTTTTACACGGTTTTTTTCAATGTGCTCGATAAATACACCATATATTTATATAATATTGCAGTTGTACCTTGTTCACGGAATTCCCTTTCTTTTGGTTATAAAAAATGTGATGGTAATCATTGAAAATTTTGAGAACTACGCGACGAAAAATTTTAACGAGAGGTTACTTTAGGAATTTTTTTTTCAATGTTCTAGACCATTTCTTTAAGATTTTTTTAGGGTTGTACCTGCATCATATACTTAACTATACGTGGTATTTTTTTCTGGCTTGTAACTTGTACCAACGTCTCAATCTAGGCGACGAAAAATTGCCTATTTTATAGCATAATTCGCAAAGGAGCGCCTTAAAAGTGTTTTTTCAACTGTATGTACTTATATGTCATAGTAGCTTAGTGTCACGTGCATCTCGTGTATGAGGAAGCTTGTTCGAAACCTGGCAAGTACCAATGTGACTCTTCAAAATTCATAATTACCTATGTACTATATAATCTTAATATATTATACATCACTGACTGACGATGATGGAAAACATCGTGAGGAAACCGTCTTGAATAAGCCTGGTGATCAATGCCCATGCCTTCTCTATAACAGAAGAGGCCTATACCTAACAGTGGGATAGTAAATACACAGGCTGATGAAAATAGTGATACATAAACTTACAAATTATACCTCATTAAAATACATATACTGAAGATGAAATTGATATCGATATAAAAAACATCAATTTGCAAATCGATTGTTCCAATAACGAATGAGATTAGTCCTATACCGTTATTTATAACACTATAAAACCAAAAGCAAAACGGATAAAAATACCAGACGACATAAAGGTAACCGGTTTTTTTAAGGTTTAGAGGCCATAACGTCAATCTGTTTCAAACGTTAGAAATCAAAAATTTAGTCAGGTCATTAGTGAATTTTATAAGTAACTGTATTTATTTGGTATGTATCGATTTCCTTCTCATTTTACAGTTTATTAACCGACTTCAAAAACGAGATTCTGTATTCGACCCGTATGTATGTCCGCGGTTTTCTCAATATAAACTACTGATCCGATTTAGATGGGGTTACCTATAGTAAATTATTGTTTTTTTTTTTCAAAATCTGCTAGTTTTACGACTGGTTGATCAAAATATAAGAAACTAGTTAATTCCCGTGGCTTCACCCGTATCTTGAGGGTTTCTTACTTCACGCAGGTTTTAGTCCATCCCCATACCAAATTTATATATTTATTTCAACTGGTCTCGGCTGGAAGGAACTCAAAGTCGCCGCACAAGATTGCAAAAAATGGAAATCTCTTCTTAGAGCCCCATGGCCCTGATGAAGGACCACAGGATAGCATCATCATCATACCAAATTGCATCTACATCGGTTTCGTCGTTTTACCTTGAAGGCGGAATAGACAGAGACCTTCGTGATTATTTATTAGTAAGGAAGTGAGAATAAGCCTAAGTTCGTCAAAATATCTTAAAAAATATCCATTATTAAAATTATGCCATGCCAAGTTTAGCATTTCATGCCTAGTTTGCAAAAATGTATTATTCATAAGAACGGCCGTGAACTGGCCTACGTTTTTTTTACATACGATACTATGCCTATTTCGGCGTAGGCTATGATATATTTTATTTTTATATGGGTTTGCTCTTGACTCTAGGTCAGAGATGACAACGACAAAGTCTCTACGATGGAGCAAGCTTACCCAGAAGAAGCCTGTTCACTCAACATTTTTTTTTCATTCTTTTTTTTTATTTTTTAAACGATGCCCCGTACTAGGAATTACTCCTGTATCGTGGGTGCATTTACAAATATACTATATTACACATGCACAAACACCCAGACCGGGAACAATCTGTTCTAGTCGACGACTAGAAAGCTACATTCGCTGAGTGTTAGTAAACAGCAATTTTGAGTACGAAACGACCCTTTCTTATTACCTCACGCGAGTAATTTTAGAAAATGCGTAATTTTCTGACACGTTCATAAAACAACAAGTCATGAAACGCCAATAAATCAGCAGGTTGTGCTTGCTGATGTCCATGGCCAGTTAGCCAACACCACAGAAATATAATTGAAAACTTTATTTAAAAAAAAATCTCAACTAGAATACATGCATGTATATTTTTATACTATTGCTTCGTAATATGACTATAAAAAATCCAACGCGATCTATATAATATCCTAGTAACTAATCAAAGCTAAAAGCGGTCCGACCATGCCATTGCAAAACACCACTTTACCACGAACCGTATCCTCTAAGCAAAAATATTTGCAAGTCATCAAAGCGTAAGTTACATAATGTTTGTCCAGGCTAGGCGTGGTCCTAAAACAAAGATATTCCTAAAACAAGCACCGGACACCACATAGTGATGGACAAACAGACAGTACGTGACTTCGCTTTGGGTCAGTTCAAATAAGAAGGACGACCTCGAAATTTTAACGAGCCATTTTCGTAATTTTTGGCACCCAAAGAAAAACAGAACTTGTATGACATGAAACGAATTTCGAGTGGTAAAAAAATCCAGTTTCTTGATAACAAGCCATGACGATCCTTCAAAGCATATTGTCATGGGATTCACTGTGCGAATATTTTTGTCTCGAACACCTTTTAAAAGTACAGAAACCAACGCTTCTTACGGCTTTATACAAAAAGATGGCGCAAAAATACAAAACTACATGCAGTTACGAACAAAAGGATAGCCCAAATTCTTGCACTAATACCATAATCTGCAGCAACGCATCAAAAAAGCCGATTTGAGTCACTTTCTGGTTCTACTATCTCTTGTATCTACCAGAAAGATCACAATAAAGTTCATCTCCCCACAAACTTAGACGTGGGACCCCACGAAGATACTACCATGGTCCATCTTACAAATGCGAGCACCCTCTGAGCTTAAGGTCGTATCAAACATCAGCTCAAAATCAAACCCCTATGGTAGATATGTAACTCTGTTTATCTGTTACGCTTTCACGATAAAACTGCTTAACCAATGTGGATGGTATTAAGTAAGATTGAAACCTGGGGAAGGACCTTGAATAGTTTTTACTCTAGTGCATCAAGGGATTCCCTCAGGATGCGGGGTAAAACCATGGGAAACAGTTAGTTTCCCATAAACCATTTTTTGGACTCGATACAACTATTACAACATTGTGCAATATAACGTGTGCAAAATGTGTGTGGCAGTATAACGTATAATACGAGTAGATGTGCCATTTGTGGTTACCGTTTATAAAGCTAAATTATGATTTATTTATTGCATAATATTTGTGGCTACATAGCTTCTGTCACAGATTCTGTGAATAGAATATAATACAACAGCAGAACAATGGTAAAATTATGGCCTAACTGTGGGGATTTCGATGTTTAGTGAGTAGATTAGATATGTAGTACATACTTACGTACGTAAGACAATATTCAGGAATCTGTGTACCATTTTTATCAAAATGTTGTATAGGTACATTTATTACACTCACACATTTTTTGGTATGAGCACAATACACAAAACTCTTACACTGTTCTACTTGTATCTAATTCAAGTAAGTATTTCATAATTTAGTTATTGTAGTTTGACAATTAATATGGGTTAACCATACTTTCATACTATGTACCTTTTAAGCAACAGAGTAACGCGTATGAATATGGTAAAATAAACATGACACTCCATTGTTTTCTCTGTTGAGTGCAAAGTGCAAATAGTAGCAGGCGTCGTGCTGTAACATACCAAAGGCGTACCTAACTAGTATTTATTTATCAACAGTAACACAAAACTGTGGTAGGTTTAACCGCATAACTTTCTGCTGTACTTTTGTTTTATTAGAAAGTTTCAACGAGCTTAAAATGACTGATTCGATCGATAAGAACTTCTGAGTAGACCTAGTTTTCGTGGAGTGGTTTATGAATTGTTGTTTTTTGTTTCGTATCGGCACGAGCACACCGCCGTCAAAAAAATAATTTTTAATACAATGCTTCTTTTTTGAGATGGGTAATCATTAAACGATCCCGCCGTGGGTGGGAGTGTCAGACTCTTACTGACTAAAACCCATCTATGTTCCTTCCTCAGCCATATGTATTCCATGGGTGCGGTGACTCTTTTGAACATCCCGCAGGACACAAAGGTACAACGTTATGTTCGAGACATTTACTATTTAGAAGCAAATCATTACGAAATCTTAGAAAATTATTGACATTGCATAAACCACTGGATGATGCTGAAAATGATCGCTTATAATTGAAAGACGCTGAAAATTATCATCAAAATTCAAAACAAATAAAAAATTAAACGTTTTATTTACATCTTAAATAGCATGTCATACATTGCAATAAATCTAATTTATAATTATATTATTTCTATCATGTTACCGAAGACACCTCGTATATCAAATTACTTAAGTAAATACAACTTTTAACCTTTTTAAAAAAGGCTATTTAGATAATATATTATTATAATTACATAATATATGTTATAATTATTCAATAATTGTTTTTTTCTATGTTATTTTAGCTCTATCGCTCAATCATGCGCAGGCGCAGCGGCCCGTCCGGCGCGTACATGAACGTGACAGCATAGTCGAGTGGCTCGTGGTGGTATTCCAAACGATACCGGCGAATAAGCTGCAAATAAAACAATAAAAAATATAATTTCTGAAGATGTTCTAATTACACACATATTATATACAAAATTAGACCATATCCCTATTAGAATATGGTAGAGAATCGATCTTTCTTAGCTTACAACAACTTCACTTTTAAGGCCGAGAAAAAGCTTTCAAAGGTAAGTAAGTTTCTGTCTCAGTCTTTCAGTTGTAATTTGAGAGATGACCGACAGTGACAAGGATATAGCGTATCCGAAATATGTATTACGTAACTAGTATTTCATATGCACGTTTTCCGTTAATAACCATTTGAAACTACCATAATCTACGTATTATATGGGATGAATCAACTCATTAGTACCTTCGCTAGAAGAATTTGAATTTCCAAGTCAGCGAATCTTCGGCCCAAGCATATCCTGGCTCCAAAACCATAAGGCAGGGAGGCGAAGGGATGCAGGCGACCATCACTCTCTAGCCAGCGCTCCGGCTTGAACTCCTCAGGGTCGGAGACGAACTGTGTCATATTACCCGTCACAATTGTGGGGAATACCACTTGAACCTGGTAAGAAAGAATCAATTAAATCTGGAGAATACGAAGATACGAATGAAATACTGGAAGGAGAAAAAGTGCAAGAAACTATATACGTAAAGAAGAAATTGCTGCATTCTGATTGCAGCTAGTTCTAAGGACATCAATAAAATAATTGAATGAGTAGATACTTACACCTTTGGGAATGTGATAGCCACAAATAACATCGTCTTCTTGAAGCGTTCTACCGTTACCAATAACTGTAGAATACATTCTGAAACAACAATTTATATTGAATACATAATTGGATATTCCCAGCTCTAAGGGTAAATACTTAGCACGTCTACGGTATGCCTTCGTCTTCGTCTTGCCATTTTTATGTGATAGTTGCGCGACAATAACAAAAGTATCTCCTGACTAGCTATATCGCATGTAATTAACTCTATTCTTACCGAAATTGCAAGCATTATGACAGTGATCCTCCAAAAAATGAATTACCTGAACACTTCTCTTACAAAAGCCTTGGTGTAATGCAGTTTGTCCAAGTCGGCGTAATTCAACGGTTTGCTTGGATCTGGGAGTACTCTCCTGATCTCTTCAGCCATCTTCTCCTGGTGCTTCAGCCTTGTAGCCGCCTGGTACAGGATCGAGCAAACTGCCATTGATATCTGAGGGAAATATTTATTAATTAGTGATAGCACCTACTAAAGTACTAAGTAATTATAATTGAAACCTCGAGTCATGACTAATTTGTATTTCAAGAAACTTTGAAAACACTAAAATAGAGGATAACGCTCATGGCCAAATTTTTCGTTCCAGAGGTGGTTGACAAAATTTGCACACTTGTGTAAGATATCTATTTTTGTCTCTTCAGTGCTTCGTACGACTGCTGGGCAGTCTAAAAGTTAGAGTTTATTTTTAACCACTGCAAAATTTTACTAGAAGACGTTTAAAATCGATTTGTGGATTTCACAGAATTTACTTTTACAGTCTTTATCGTCAATCCTAATGAAAAGATCAGTTACATTCCTTACCGTATCAATACCAACGAGTATGAGATCTAGCGCCATGATCGTTGCGATCTTTGGATCGCCTTCACTTCTGAGGACTCGCTCGAGTAGGGAAAGGTCATTCTCTGACGTCACTTTTTTGGTCTTTAGCCGTTCAAGAGCTTCGTTAATGTATTTGCTGCAAAGCCTGGAATTATACGAGGATACAATCATATAATAAGTACCGAGATTAAAATAATGTCTTAGTGTCCCTTGTTATCAGTGATCTCTTTCTTTATATCAACAAACTTAACCATTGTGTTCTGGTGTCAAAACCAGATCACATTAGACATTTCAGCTTTCACTCTGAGAAGGCAATGCAATTGAGATGCACAGAGGCATATTATCTCAATTGAGAACTACTTTTCTATGTAGATGTTTATATTCAACGATTGTCATTAGGCAGACCTGATTGATTTTGTATGAAAATAAATAAAAAAGTCCTGTTTTTTATAAAACCAAGCAAAATAAGAACTTACTCGACAAAGAAGTTCATGTTGTTCACATATTTTGTCCACAATGGTGTCGGCACATATCTCCAGTAAGGCGCCTTGAGTTCCAGAACTGCAACGTTTCTGAGCGCAAACTTTGCTGCGTCGATGATACGTTGCGGTTCAGAGTTGCTGGTCAGATCTGATGACAAACAGCCTAGCCTCGTGTCGAGAGCAACGCGGCCGATACCTGAGGAATAATGTAGATGGCGCTGTTAGTTTTTGTTAATATATCATGGCAATAGATGGCAGCACATAGTCGTGTTGTCCTGAGCAAATTACCTCCTTATGTGACTTCGCCAAAATTGGGTCAAAGACTAATCATAGAACCACTCCGTGGGGCAACATGATATTACCATTTCTAGCAACGCCAAATATGTAACTACCTACTACAGGAAAATCAAAATAACAGGACTTAGGAATATAGGTAGGTATTTTTTTTGTCTCTATCTAAATCTTGTCATGGATCCCTCTCAAAAGTTTTAAGAGAGGCTAGAATGTATCTCTATCTAATAAATCAAGACTAATCATAAATAACAGCTAAGTAGCGCCTATGTTACGCTCAAGCAAACAATGTGTTAGTAGTGCATGATTAATTGCATTCTGCAAAGATTTGTGCATCTAGCACTCTAACGAACTTAACATGATTATGTATTGATGTTTTTTTTATTGTATAAATTTAGTACAGCAGATAGCCATTTACACTAAATTAAATTAAATCTTATAAAGAAAAAGTAAAAAAAATATCGAAATAAAAGTTACTTAACCTTCTACAACAATCACTCGTTCTTCTCACAGAATCTCAAACATTCTAACATTTTAGTCTCAATAGTCTATCAATAAGTTGTAAGGCAAGCTTTTGTTGCAAAATTTTTAGGTGTACCTAAATTCTCATAATTATCTAATTCTATCTCAGGTAAATTACCATAGTGTAGTCTTAGAAATCCTTTATTAGCTGTATTTTAAGGAAAAAAATACTTATATGCTTATAATAATTCATTAATTCCAGAAAAAATATCTAATACAATTTTCTTATTATATATAGCATAACTAGGGCACAAAGCAGTAAGCCCCGACTTTGCTGACTGGCAATTTTTTTTAAATTGAACTTATTTACAAATTTTGTGCCGATACGCAAGACGAAGAACTAATAGAATTCTGCAATACTCACACTCAAGCGACCACCGATGGATATCATTATCAAACTCATGAGGCAGGTCTCCGTTCTCATCACGTGCATTTTCCATGTATTTGATAAAGTCTTCGGTCACCATTTCTATGGGAGCCACGTATTTTTTCACTGTCTGCGGTTGAAGGATCGGCCGTTGGACCTTCGAGCGAAAACGACGCCATTGTTCCCCATGCCTGGAAAAATTCAAATATGATTCATTACAAAAATCGACGATAATATAGAGCGGTTTATAACATCTGATGCAAGCATCTGTTAATGTGAAAATACTGTATAAAATGACAGGCCGTTGGAGAAATTATGAGATTTAGTTTAAATACGTTGACAAAATGTAATTAGATATTTTCCTATTTGACATAGATGCGAACGAACATTTTTACGACCGACGGTGAAAGGCACTGAAGGTTGATCTAAGTATTAAAATACATATAATCGTAATTATACATGGTCATAATAATACATGAACCTGTGTAGGTTTCTAGAAACTTATAGAAAAGGCAATCCCAATGCCAATAAATAAAGTAACTAAATATCTTTGAGAGATAACAAACAACAACGCTACCTACAATCACAAAATCAATGCAAGGTCATAAAATAAAAGAACTTCATTCTATAAGTCACGGACGTTGTAAGAAAGACGTGCCATTTACGGATCCAATCTACAAGTACCAAGTGTAAGTACCAAGTACCAAGTCAATAAAATTAAAGGCAGTAGCTGTCATAACAAAAGAAACTATTAATAAAACATAAAGGAAGGTAGCGAACAATTTAATTATCCTACAGGCTATATTAAACTCACAGTTGTTGAAATGCAAAATATTATGAAACGTGTGTAGCTTTCTAAGAAGACTTGGTGCCCTTGTGTTCTAGAACGATAAATAGGCATAGATAGATCTTAATTTGAGCATAGATTTGAAGCCATATCATCCAGCCAGCCAGTTATGGAATTGGTTCGTCATCAGCGTATTTATGATCCTACTGTTGATTAAAGTCCTTGTCTCTTAGGGAGGAAGCATAAGTATTGATCACCTCCGTCACCATTTGAATGTTTGAATCGTATTTAAATTAATGAACTGTATTTTATCCATCTAGATTATCCTTAATTTTTTCACAGCTTGACCCCCAGGCTTATTACATCTAAAGTGTCAACAACATGGGAATGACATTCGTTTACGACTAGCTATTTGTCATTCCCAAACATTATGTTTTCTATTCTACTAGCGTTTTTGCCACTTGTCTAACCCCCCAGATCTGCAATATTTTCGAAAATCCATCATACTAAGTGGTTGTGGAAATCGATTAAAAAGATGCATTTACAAAGTCACCAGGATCGCTTTGGGCATCGATCACTCTTTTCATGCAAATCATGTATACAAAAACAATTAATGCTGAGCAAGTGCCAAGTGGCGCTTACTTGGCAAATGGCAGCTTGTACCGTATATTCCATGTCGCAAGTTACTCGCCAGGAAAATGCTAATGCCTGATTTACTAACTGCCTGTTACTCTTTATGCGCTGCTGCAACTTGTATGTCATTTTTTGTACTTATCGAATACCGTTGCCGCTGAGCCTACGCTGTGCCTGCAACCATATTTTGTACTGCACAGTGATCGTTCTTTTCTCATGATTCATTATGGAAACAATGTCTTTGCTACTTCTTCTACTTCATTCTGTTTCTACAAGTCAAAATCTGATTATAATGAATTAGATCCTTAGAATACGACTGTTTTGATAATTAATAATGTAAACATTTCTACTTAGACCATTCTCTTAACTTACCATCAAGAGCCAAAGGAGCAAGGACTGCTCCAAAATCAAATAAATAGAGAAACTGATCCTTATTATACACGAGGAGACGAAAATACGTCAGTTGAATTCATATGATCCATTCATTATCCAGCTAGAACCAATAGTAGCGTTACATTATCTACTAATAGAAGAGGATAAAAGCTAACACATTAAGATACAATCCATAAAGCAGAGTAAATATCCTATGTAAAGATTGTAATGGAAAACTATAAATGTATGAAGTCTTAGCAAAGTACGCCAACGATGACGAGGAAATGACAGCATAGCTGCGAAGAAATCGTCTTAGGAATAAAAATGTCGTTTGTGGCTGATGCGTGAGAATATGCGACGCATGATCACGGCATGCCATCTCTTCATACAACTTGGCCAGCATTGGCGTATAGGGTCCATCCATCGCTCCATTTGCATACACAATACCTGCTTTGGTTTTTAGAAATACGTCAATGGGTTTTGTTCAATTACAATGCATGACGCGTTTTGGTAGCGTGTGTGGTTTGATAATGGACATGTTTAGGCTTTATTTTTTCCTTCTTGTAAGAGTTTCAATTCAAATACGTGTGTTTCGTGAATTGATAATGTTCTGAATAAATCCCACTAGATGATATAGCTACCTACACGATACTAGATTGATATCTTAAATTCTGCGGTTAAAATTAACTAAAATTAACTTTGGTTCTCTCAAGGTAGGGCTGCCATCCGTCCGGATTTGTCCTAGTTTAGAGGGCGTCCGGGGTGCGTCAGGGCGGGTTTCCAAAGAGCGTCCGGACACTTTTTACCTGATATCCGATCCCGACTGATTGAAAGGTAAGCAATAAATTAAAACAAGTAATAAAAAGTGTCCGGGAAAAAATTCAATCTCATTCAAAATGTCCGGGGTTTTTATAGTTTGAGTCCAGGGTCGATGATTTGGGTGATGGCAGCCCTATCCTCAAGGTAAATAGAACATTTGCGTGCTCGTTTGTCGCAATTCCGATAGTGTTAACAGTGATTTTGGAGTAACTATAGGATATGATCACTTGACTATTCATATCCCAGCCATGTAGGTACGGTCCCAACTGTACGCTACGAACTTCGGAATACTTCGTTGAAATCGAAACTAAGGCGCTATGAGCAAATAAACCAACAAACTTTACGAAAACCAAACAGATTTAACTTTCACTCGTTTACAGAACACGTTAGGTGTAACCGCCATTGCATCAAGCAGTTTTCTATGTAGACATGAAGTACTTTATTGCAAGTATCATCTTAGTAATCTTCCAGAGTGCATTGACTCTTACAATCTGCAGTGAGCCGCTTCAATGAAACTGGGAAATAAATGCTCTTTCTCTGTCTAACTACATCTTCTACTTCGTGTAATTTTTGCAACTTCTTCTGCAAGTTTTTTTCTTGTAACCTGGTTCGAATAGACTGGCATAGCGGTAAAAAAACTGGCACGTGAGAATATTTCATTGTTCTCGCTGATTTTACGAATACATGATTATACCCACATAATATAGTACTGCCTAGCGGTTTCACCCGGATGCGGATCCTTGAGTGACTTTTCTTGCCTGCAGAAGAACTATATTCTATGTCTTTCTATAGGCACCAATGTATCTCCATACCAATTTCAACGAAATAGAGTTCCCTCGGGTGCAGGATGAAAACTCATTGAAAGTGAGTTTGTTCGTGAAAGCATATTTCATGGTAAAACGACATAACATTTATTCGGTTCCATTTGCATACAAAAGTAATTATGACAATAAATGTTTATTTTGAAATACATACTCTAAATTTTTCTATAAGCAAAGTTTTTTTTTGACGTAATGAATCATTAGAAACGTAAGTAGTGTACAACAAGCACTACATTATTGATACGTGGAGTGTGTCCACGGCATTATACATAGGATGTTTGTCTGTTTGCACTTCTCGGGTTGGTATTGACACTTACGTTTTAAAATCCGCTAAGATAAATCGCGATTTACGACTGTCTTCGGAATTCTCGCTATGCAAAATTCCTTATGCCTAATTAGTGAAATATTTTGAGAGCAAATATGGGCGTGAATTGTGCCTCGACTAATCAAATAAGATGATGTTTAGGCCATTGGACTTTTGAAGAAGTCCTTGAAAGAAAAACAAAATTCAAGAAAATATTATGGCGCTGGTATAGTGGTTTCAAGCGCAACTACTATGGTTTCGAAAAAATGTGAAAATGTTATGGAACTTAAAACTCAATATTAATATTCTCCTCTACCTAAGCCTTTGGAAGTAGCAGGCTTTAAGTTATTAACAACTATACGCTTACAAAATCACTAGTTCTTAAGTAAAGGAGGTCCTTGATGGAAAGTACTAAGTTCGACGAAAACGTTTGCGCAAACTTTTCATTCCTCTAAAGTCTAAAGCTAAGTAGTCTGAGATGGCATCTAGTTTCAAAACCGGTCCACCTCTCAGGCACTAACCGCTATATTTAGTTTCACAACATCTAGAGCAAATTGGATCCATTAAAGTAGATCGTTTTACATCTGGTTTCCAATCAAAACGTAAAAGCTAAGTTGTAACTCTATATTAAGTTCAATGCAATCTAGCTTAGTGTTTAAAAAGATTTGGGAAAAAATCACAAACACATAATTTTAAGTTTAATAAGTGATAATCTGTAGAAAGTTTTCACTTTTAGCTTGTCATTTAACTATTAATCAAACTCAGAATGATGCCTGCATTGTTTTACCCTAACAATCCCAACCCTCTAATCGTTTAAATAGGCTTTAGGTTTAATTTTTTTTTTTTTGATTGGTAATCATCAATTGACTCCTTCCGTTGAAGGCGGAGCGGGAGGGAATATCAGAGTACTACTGATTAAGACCCATAAGTACATGTTCCTTCCTTTGTCCTTTACGTTCCAAAGCCGGCGGTAACACAGAAGAGAGAAGGCATTAGCACAGATGACTACGCTTGTTTAAATTGATTTCAGATGTTTTAAAATTTATGTGCCTCAGAATGCCAGTAAGCGGATCCTGCAGATGATGACCTATATGCGGATCCTCCTCTGTCTGCTCCAAGATGCTCTAAAGCCAGCAGTGAATCATGTGTTAGGCTGGTTTTTATTTAGCATCCTCATCATAATTGCAATGACTGGGATTTACAATGTTGTTTTAGATACATTAATATGCAGAACCAGGTGTGTAACCATCGCAGTTAGTACACTACGTACTGCATATAATTTATTATAATCTTGATCTTCAACTTGGGTGTTTCCTGATTTGTCTTTTTGTTTTTTTTTAATAACCAGTCGGTTCTGATTGACTTGCAATAAATGATAGTTGGCCTTTCGAGCCCTTGACATTCATTCTGGAGCTTTTAATTTTATTTTCCAAACACCGTTCACATGGACAAAGTAGGTATCTTCGTCCATGTGAACGGTGTTTTTACAAGGCCTTCTACGATGACAAACTTTTGGTTCGCACTAGAGCTTTCAATAAAATCGAATGTGTCGCAATCTGTATTGTTAGCTTTACACATGATTCAACTCTGCGTGATTATTTATCTATAACAATCAGCATTTGTAGACAGTAGTCGCTAAAACTGCTTCGGGGTTAAACATTAGAATAGAGAATAATTATTAAATAATTGACAAACATCTATAAAAAGTAAGTAGGAATGATTAACTACCTAAGTATGTGAAGATGATGACACCATTAATATGACATGACGAGAAACAATAACGAATCTATTATGTCAGCTGGCAAAACCCATTACCGATGATGAACTGCTGGGGAGTTTGATGCGCCACTTCTTCTTCCCAGCAAAAACACATAGGAAGTGGTGGAGGGTGGGCGTTTTGGGGGCTGTCTTTTGTAAATTTGACGATTGTCAGCCTAATTTGAATAAATGACTTTTGAATTTCGAACTCCTTATACAAACTATATACGGATAAAGAACCTGATAATGAAATACCAGTACACAAAACGCTGAAGATGATAACGACAAAACCGACGTGGCAAAGAAGAATTTTGATGATTTGATCATAAATCATCCATTTTAGCCCATTCTCACTCACAGAAAAGAGGCCATTATATTACAGGCTGATTATAATAACTTAAATTAACAAAACAATCGGCAAAAAGAAAACTGCAATCTGCAACAGCAGAACCGATACTTTAAATAATAATCTATGATTATTGTGATAATTATCTAAATACCTATGACTAATTAAAGTACGCTATCTTTTATGAAGTTATGGGTAATTACCCAATCATGTTGGTGCATCTACTTAGCTTACTATTAGCTTTGAATCTGCAATTAACAGATGCATCTTTGTTGACGATCAGACCATAGAAGGCTATGTGTCGAAATGTGTAATTATCTTGAAGGCACGACGTTGCATTTAGTGAGGATATAAAATTGTCTAGCTTATTACAAGACATTTAATTTATTTATGTTTTGCTTTGTTGCTAAATTGTTTTTTTAATATTGTTGAAGATATTTCTTAAATGATGTTTTTGTTCATTTTGTGGAATGTTAATAACTTAATACTATTAGTTTCCTCACAATTAGTATCGGGATTTATATTTTTGAGATTTTTGTTTGTGTGCAGTATATCTAACTATGAGCAGAACTAGATTTTGAAGTCTTACATGTAATTATAAATCAGTAGCACTCTTGTATCAATCAAAGAAGCTATAATTAAAACTTTGCACCTTTAGCATGCCAGTTTACCATGAACTTAAACTTGGCTACATTATTTAAAAAAACTACACAACTTTATTGAGACGCAAGTGACATTGGTCAAAATGGTTGCATCAAGAAATTAAAGAGAATAATGTGAAATGAAGCTACTTGGATTATTTATGGTTTCGTCATCAACTACCACATGTTGAGAGATAATTTCTCTGACCGTTTTGGGCATGTGTCATTACCGTGCTCGTCACGTCACGCTGCGCAGGCGGCTTTCGCCTCGCCCTGCTTCCCAAGTGGGCCAAGTATCACTGTGTACGAGTTCGACAATCATGATGATGTGCTTGATAGTGAAAATTACAATGCAAATGATAATTTGATCAGTTCGGACCTTATTGAGTGGGGACACGAAGCTAGTTAGAGTTAGAGTAACAAGCAATAGGGTTTCTGTAGTATCAGCATGCAATATTGCAACAGTATACTCCTTCAGATTCGAAGTTCATTTATCAATAATATCGCCTTAACTATCTCTGCAGGGTTATAAATGAAGAAAAGAAAATTTTATCTCTACAACAATTGCAACGATGACTTACCACTGCTAACTTAAAATAATCAAAATAATAATAAAAAAAATGCGCTGTGCCTAATCAGATAACGGATCAACCACACAGCTTTCACCCGCCGCCGTAGGACTATATTATCAGCATCCATTCAACTATGAATACAACAGTACCGGTAAAACAGCTCCTATAAAAAACTTCACTTGAAGATTTTACGGCAGTACAGCTTTCGAACGCCTCCCACAAAAACCGGTTGGGTGCACTCTACGGTATTTTAATACAATCCCAAATTGTCGTAGGAGGGACGATTCAGGGTCGCTTACAACATTTAAAGGTTCGTCAATCTCAGAATGACTACGCATAATATACAAAGATGTTGTTATCTAACGCTCCGACCTCCATGACAAAGTGCTAATATTCGAACTAATATGAATGATTGTGCTAAACACTCATTGTCAACAGCTGACGTGTGAACTACCTGTAAATTGTATTGTCTATTTGGAGAAATAGTAATAAGAGTGACATTGAAAGTTTTATTATGGTAAATACAACTTTATACAACGGAATTATTTTAACTGGGTGTTTCCCAGAGGCAGTTGGGATGTAATTGCTAGCATACCTACTAAGCTCGCCTTTTGGTGGTTAGCTATATCCTAATTAATGTTCTTGTTTTAATTAACAAACTCATCTTCCGACCTTTCCATTCAACTCTATAGAAAATTTTAAGAAAAGGAGCTTATTATTATGTGTATAAAAAATAAGTATGTATGTATTATGAAAAACTAATATTTTATTTAAAATATTAGTTTTTATTTAAAATATTAGTTTTTCATAATAATTGTGTGTTTAATTACAAACTAGAATTATTTACTAACAATAAAACCTACTAAAAGTAGGTAGTATAGCTACCTATACAATTACGTACTCGTGAAAATTGGCGATTGTTATCATATCTACTAAGGTGAAGGCCTCAAATTTGGCCTTAGACTTTAATCTGCCGAAAAAGAATGACTAGACATTTTCGTTTTGGAAATCCTTGTCATAGATATGTACGATACAAATTACATATATATAGGTATTTTCTTACTGGGAATACCAGTATATACATATAAGATAATGATATAAGCATATTAAAATTACGAAATATGTTTAGGGTCTATTTTTAATTCACTAATGAATATGGGTACGAGTATAGTTAGGTGCAGTACAATACGGGCGGAATAATGAGGTGAAACTAGTGTGTAATAATATGACATACTAGCTTTCCGCCAGCGGATTCGCCCGCGTGGGCTATATGAATTCTCAGCCCGATCGGTTCAAAATTGACAAAGTTTCATACAAACTTTCATCCCCTATTTTATCCCTTGGGGGTAGAATTTATCAAAATCCTTTCTTAGCGGATGCCTACGTCATAACATCTACCTGTATGCCAAATTTCAGCCGGGTCCCTCCAGTGGTTTGGGCTGTGCGTTGATAGATCACTATGTCAGTTAGTCAGTCAGTCACCTTTGAGTTTAATATATATTTAGATTTAGATTAGATTAGATAGAGCAATGCAAGGATGAATGGCATCTAAATGGAACTTAAATGACATTCGCACTTAATAAACGCAAACATAGGTAAGGGAGTCACGCATTTGAACGTACGCATGCTAAACAAACCGAACGTGGGGCTAATGGTCTTATGTAATACTTTATAGGTCTAGGATACCTACTAGCCGAGGAACAAAAGATTTATGTTGAAGGACTCAATATAATAAATAAAATATTAATATAATGATTAAAACCTCCTTTTGGGTCCACCTGTTCCACTTATTAATTTGTTTTGTTATAGCTAACCCTTCAAGAACCACTGAAGATAATTTTCCTCACAGTTGATTCTATAAAACAATTTGTTTTAAAGCAACGGAATCTTGCTCCCTTGAGGGTTTACAAACAATAGAATGGTAGTACTTAGTATTATTGTGTCTCCTTCACTGAAGGCTATGCCGATTCCTCAGGCCGATAATAAAATAATATTGCTCTATGGAGTCGGAATACGCAAGTCCGACTCCCGCTTAGCCAGTTTTCGTATTATTAATCAATTAAATAACCGTTTACCGCCATTCCTCTCGTGAGTTCGATATTCAAATCTTTGTTCAAACTAGTACAAGGATCACAGTAATTGCTAATCATAAACATTTAAGTTGTATTCAAAATGAACCTCTGTACCTTTAGTACTTTATGTTCGTACATTACGTTGCTTCTTCAGGTGCAGTTAATTTTCATTTCAATTGGTTACGAGACACTCAAATGTTTTATGGATAACATTTAATATCAATAATGCAAATAAATATGCAAAGTTTGCAAAAGAAAGTACCTACAGGTTATGAATCAATTAAGAGTGGAGGAAAAGGTTAATGTTAATTTTGAGAGTGACATTAAAGGTCAGTAACGAGAGGTCTTCCGGGGGTTTTTTTTTCGGATGAGAAATCCTCAAATTACTCCTCCTACCGTGGGTGGGGCGGGAGGGAGTGTCAAACTCTTACTGACTAAAACCCATCCATGTTCCTTACCTTTGCCCTTTGTGTTTCAAGGGCGCGGTAACTTTTTCGAACATCCCACAAGCTTCCGGGTGATAATGTCATTCTACAAGAGAGTCTCGAGTCTGTCTTTAGTACTACTAAAGAAATGTAAATGTATTATTTTTTATTTTTTGTTGTAGATACATAAAATTCAAATAATTAATTTTAGTTTATAGTATACTGTAATAAAAGTTTCTTGTCTATGGATAAATGACTATGACTGGGGTGTTTTTGGAACACTGGAACAATTAGCGATCGCTAGTCGTGAATCGTGATTAAAGTATGTTGGACGGGGTCATGCTAGAAGGTCTGTCATGGGAATGGTATGATAATCGTACCTACTAAGGACAGTGAAAATTAGCCTCCGTCATCCACGTAAGATAATAATAACATACCTAGGCCATAGAACTAAGAGTACTTTATGTCTAATATTGTCCTAGCAATAAAGAATTCTAACAACACTTTGTATGACAAAGACTTGATTTTTATCCCAAAGTAAATTATGTTACAACATGCATAATGATGTATTTTAGTATAAAATATTACAAAAGACTAAACACATGATTATAGTTGCCAAATGAATGTATACCTTGAGATTAGAAGACCTTGTCGAAATTTTGTAACACTATTGCTTCATATAAAATTAATTTAAAATGGACATTTGATATAAAAATGTCTACATTATTAAAATATTATTATAATGATGTCTTAGAACTAGGTAATGAGGTTTCGTTTAAAATGGTTAATGGCTATTTTATGTCGCTAAGTTTTTGCAAAGTGAAAGTTCTCGACATTCCGTTCGTTAACGGAACTCTGACTATGCTTTCATTAATTCGAAGTTCTTTGAGTATGGCCGCTTTTGGCGCACTTTTATACCGTAAGTATGCAGCTTAAAGTTTTTATTAAACCAAGAATAACCAACTAAGTAATAAGTCAATTTTTCGGTAACTAAGATAAAATGCTAATAAAAATTAACCAACTAAAAAGGAGGTCAAGTTGCCATCTATCAATTCAAACCATCTATGAAGCTTTAACCAGAGATAAAATGTTTAACTTACACTCCAACAACACCAGGCAGTTCTCCGAAGAAATCCTTCCTCACTTCTGACTTGTATTTGACGAGGCAGGGCATCGCTGGCCGGAAAGGTGTCGGCCCTTCCCGTCTGTACATCCGCTCTATCTCGTCCGCATCGTAAACAAACAACAAATCTGGCCTGCCGATCAACCCGCCCAAACGGACGATCCTTCCATACCTATCCAGGAAATGTTTAGTCACTTTCGCGAATTCTGATATGTCGAATTGCCCAATAATTGGAACCATCCGCCACGTATTCCCTAGTATCGGAATCGGTTTCGGTCCAGGAACTTCGGAGTAAGGTTTGGCATTTGAGAAAATTTCCTCGCTCAATTCCGCAGTTGGAGCTATTTGGGAACGCTGACGTTTTGAGAACGGGCACCCTGTGGTAGCGTATCGCGCATTTTTCACTATGAACGGTTGTTTGTACACCGCGAACGTGCGGAGAGAACGACCCATGGCGGTTAAGGCCGCAACGACGACTGCGCGCGGGCAGCGATCGTGATCCCAGGGTGTACCGTTGCGCGGGAGTCGACGCAGTTTCTGACATTGCAGTCATGGACGACAATTAACAGCCGTTCTCTTTCTGTGTTCGAGCTGATGAATGTAGGTACCTGTATTATAATTTGGAAGTTAAAAGCTTGTCTTTCTTGAATTTGTAGAGACATTAAATCTGAAAATATTGTTTAGAAAACAATTAGTAAATAAATTTGTGTAGGGTAAGGTGGGGTAAGACTATCACCGGGGCAAGACAATCACTGCCTAATATCTCGATAAGTATAGCATATCTACAAAATTCTCTTAGTCTGTATTATAGTACTATCGTAAATATTCTCGGCTAAAACACAAAAGTTACACCTTCAAGTAAAAATGGCAAGAAAAAAACCTTTAAAAATTACGGTGGGGAAAGAAGAATTTCAAAGTTACCGGCTTAACGGAATTATTTTTTTGTGGTGAAAGTAGTGCAAAAAAACAAGCGTTCTTAACGTGAATAGAATCCTATGAATATTATCTTTTAGATTATTATTTCAATTTAACGTAAATCAAAGTATTTTCTAAAATATTTGAAGAAACAAAAACATGACTTCAAAATTGCAAGCTGGGGCAAGACTGTCAGTATGTCGGGAGCAAGACAGACATATGTCAGTCTTGCCCCAAGTCAGAGGTAATCAACATTTTTTTGGTGGATTTTCTTGCTTCATTATTATGATTATAATTCTGTATCAAAGCAAAACATATGAATGTTAGTAGTTATAATTACTACTGAACCTATTTACATTCAACTTTTTTATCCGACTTCAAAAAAGGAGGAGGTTTCTCAATTCGACCGTACATAATACATATTTTTTTTATGTTTTCGCGGATAACTTCGTCATTTATGAACCGATTTTGATGCTTTTTTTTGTTTGATAAGTCATACTTCTGAGGAGGTCCCATATAAATTTTATCAACATCGGTTCCGACGTTTTCTTAATATATTAGAAATAACGGTTTATCTCTATTTGCGCATACACCACATACTTAGATGATTTGCGCTTATAAGATAATTATCGAGCTACTGAACAGTGGAAAATAAAAAAAAGATTTTAACAGACTTTTTTAACAGATCCAATATAACGGACTCGATTTTCTAGTATAATCGATATGAGTATCGTTTTCGAGGTTTATAGGGATACCGATTACGAAAATCCGATATTTTTATAGATCCAAAATGGCTCACTCGAATTTGAAGTAAGATCGATATGGTTATCATTTTAAAGGTTTGTAGGGGTGCCGATTACGAAAATGCGATCTTTTTACTTATCCAAGATGGCTGACCCGATTTTTGAAGTAAAATAGAAGAAAGAAAGAAAAAGATACCCATATCGATTTTACTACAAAAGTTGTGTCAGCCATCTTGAATCTATAAAAAGATCGCATTTTCGTAATCGGCACCCCTACAAACCTCACAATCGATACTCATATCGATTTTACTACAAATGTCATAAATAATAAATAATAATAAAAATAAAAATTGTTTATTTGCAATAATGATTAAATAATTTTTATTTTTATTATTATTCATTATTTCAGGTCAGCCATCTTGGATATGTAAAAAACCTTGAAAACGATACCCATATCGATTATACTAGAAAATCGAGTCCATTATATTGGATCTGTTAAAAGTTCTCATATTCATAGTCTCTTTAAACTAATTTTGTTGTTTTAAACACTTATTTTAATTCTAGATACAACAAAAAGTTTCCTACCTAAGACTTTCACCAACGTTTGTTTGTCCTGACAATTCCTGACATTCCTTCCCAAGTCAGTTGCTCTCAGTTTTATAAGTACCCATTTACCTACCTACTAGCTTCTGACTTACCTAATCGAGTTCCTAAAAAGGAGGAGGTTCTCAATTCGGCAGATTTTTTTTACTCTGTTGGTCAATGGCCAGCCCTCAATTATTTAAATGTAAAATAGAAACACTGAAATAAAGAATTTGTAAAGAATTCTAAATGAAAATTAAATACATAGAAAAAAATAATAAAAAATAAATAAATTAAATTAAAATAATAAAATTGTAAATCGTTGAAGTCGTGACATGTATCTAGCGCTTCTTCTGCTGCGCACGACATTCGGTAGATGACTTGAAACTGTTCACCGGGGAAAGTCATTACCATGATAGCAGATATTCATATTCATCAAGCTAAAAATAGTTCAATGTTTCATGCGAATCGATTTATAGGTAGGTATCTACATCGTGTGCAGGCATCATAATTTCATGATCACGCGATGCAAACAATCAATGTTAAGGCGTCGATTGGCAAGAAATATTAATAACAAACGCAATGATAAAGTAGACCTAATAAATAGGTAATTTATCTAGATGTCTTACTTTAAATGAGGAGCTCGTGGCTAAGCCACAGCCGCACGGTTCGACCGATCAAAGGTTAAGCTGCGCTTGGCGCGGTCGGACCGTGGATGGGTGACCATCTTTGTCATAGCGAGACTCCTCCGTGCCTCGGAAAGCACGTTAAGCTGTTGGTCCCGGTTGTCATTTGAAGATCTTTGACAGTCGTTACGGGTAGTCAGAACTGGGTTGTGGACAGTGGCGTGCAGTTCATATAGGCAAAAAGACACTGCCTACCCTACATAACTCAGAAAATATTTACTATCTTTATTTTATTTTAATAAGTATCTAATATTTTATCTCAGAGTAATTACTATCAATAAAAAATCTTGAAACTTAAATCAGCTCCACCTGTCGAATATTGGTGGTATTACGAAGAATACTCGCGATACATTTCAACAACACAAAAAAGTTTGCGCGGTACTAGGGCGCCCCTAGCGAATCTAGGCAGAAAACGTGAATGCCTCATTTCGTACAATAGTATTTGTTAGAAGACTCGTAGACATGCGAATACAATGCAGTGTGCGTTCGTATAAATATTTTGCACACATTGATACAAATTACGCACACAAATAACAAAAAAGGCAATGTCTTAATTCGATTTATACGACGGAAACATCGGTTCGGAAACCTTCGGCTATCGACAAGGCCACAAGAGACGGTGGCCGATGTTTTCCGAACCGATCTACATTATGATGTAATGTAACTATTTTAAAAAGTAGCATGTTTTGACTTTCTTATCTCTAAGTAAACAACATTTCTTTTAGTCGTATTTTTTTTTTCTGTGACGTGAGTTTCGCGCGCGTCGCCATTGTTATTGTTTATCTGACTTGTTCTGTGCTAGCGAATATTTCTTAATATTTTAATAATAGTGAGTTTTAAGCGTTGATAATAGTGTGAAATGGAATATATTCACTGTGAAAGTGGTGTGTGTGTACAGAAAATTAAAAATTATGAGTTTTTAACACTATCTTTCGGAGAAAAAAAACAAGTGATCGCGAAAGGCCGTTGTACACCAGATTTACAATTAATACAAACTAAAGGTAAAGTCAATCGTAAATTCAATACAAAACAATTCGATTCATATTATTAGCTCTCGGATTGCATACACGCTATTTCCCTTGCCTACTATTTTACACACACAATAAATTAATAAAACCGTCTGAAACGACGCAGGTTTCAACTATTCATATTTATCTCCTACGGTAGCCAAAACCATGAGCAATCTGACTTAGAAGCTTCCGTACACTTGGAAAAAATCGTATTGAAACACGATGAAAGTCGATCGAAACCGAAATATTATTCAATCACTTTTGATATTGTTTGTTTTTGGAGTAAACATGAGCTCACTTTGCGTGAAAGAATTTGTTCCTGAATGTGAATATGGGAAGTTATTAGGAGAGGTCAACTTTCATGCGAAATACGACGGAGTTATGGACAACTATTTATGAAATTCGTTAATCGTTCTTAGGTCGGTACTCATGTTCGAGATTTTTAAATCAAATCTGAATCTATGATTATTTGAGGTGGCAAATTACATGCATCATTATTTGATCGACAAGACGACGAACCAAAACGGGAAAGGTATTTTTGAAAAGTGGGTACCAAAGCCAGGCGGGTGTCACCCGGCGCGGCGGCGCATTTCACGGGCAGGCGTACCTATCGTAGTATCGAAGGTCGCGCGCCGCTCGTCCGCACGCTTTGGCTTTTCTGCCTACCCTGCCTAAAATCTCTGTGCACGCCACTGGTTGTGGAGGTCAGATAGGCAGTCGCTCCATGTAAAACACTGGTACTCAGCTGCATCCGGTTTAGACTGGAAGCCGACCCCAACATAGTTGGGAAAAGGCTAGGCAGATGATGATCTAGATGTCTTACTTTAGGTCTTACCTTTTATAAATCCTCACTTCCTTACTAATATTATAAATGTGAAAGTAACTCTGTCTGTCTATCTGTCTGTTACGCTTTCACGCCAAAACTACTGGACTGATATAAATGAAATTTGGTACAGAGATAGAATAGACCCTGAGGAACAACATAGGCTTTTTACCCGGGTGCGCTAAGTAGTTCCCTTGGGATGCGGGTGAAACCGCGGGAAACAGCTAGTCTATAAATATATCTGGAGCGTAAACCCTGGCAAACAACAAATATAGGCAGTCCAACCGCCCGACCCATCTGCTGCCTAGCCTTTTCCCAACTATATTGGGGTTGGCTTCCTTCCAGTCTAACCAGATACAGCTGAGTATGGAGCGACTGCCAATGTGACCTCCACAACCCGGGTAACATGATACACCTAGATAAGTCTGGTTGTCAATTTATTAAAAAAACATTATTTACATAAAGTAGCAGATTAGTTTCCCACGGTTTAGTTTCTACATAAATTTTTGCGTTCGGAGTGAACTTCTCACGGGCGAATAAAAACTTTCCATGTTTGAAATTTCATCGTAATCGGTTCAGCCGTTTTGCCGTGAAAGCGCGACAAACGAATTCACATTCGTCGTCAAATCTTCATCGCCGTCAACTAAGAGTACCTATAGGTGCCAAAGTATCTGACTTAACGTTCAATTCTGCTCACTCCAAATTGCACAGATTGAAGAATCGGTTTACTTGTAAGCGCGCTACCTGATGGAAAGTAGTTGAACTAATTAGATATGTTTTGTATTAGGGCAACTAAACACACAATTTTTGCTTATGCCAATAATAAAATGGATGTCATTATTGTCATTGTCAATCTCAAATTCTGAACTATCAATGTCAAAATTGTCAAAGTTGATGTTAAAGAAATAACAACAAAAACAAGTTGAACTCTGTAGTTATTTAATTGAATTCGTATAATCTACTATAACACAACGTAAAAAATGATTTCTGAATTCGCGAAAGAAAAAGTATTCTGGACAAGGAAGATGAATTTAAAATTGGTCAAGTTTATGGAAAGCAGACCTAATATTTGGAATCCGAAACACCCGAAATACACTTCAGTCAAATACAGAGACAAAACATACGCCGAATTCGCAGCACAATACGGCAATGAGTTCACAGGGCAGGCTGTTAAAGATCGCTGGACGAATATTAGGTCTACCTTTGCCAATTACTTAAGAAAAATTAAAGCAAGTCAAGCCAAAAATAATGGAGAGGTATGAAATGTTTAAAATAAAAATTAAGGCCTAAAACTTTTCATTACTGTATAGATTTTGGTGGAAATAAACTTCATCAAAAATGCTAAACCGGCCCTAAGTTGAATCACTAACCAATACTTAATTCTGGTTTAATATCATGAGAAAAAATTGTTTTTATTAAATACTTATTTGTAATATTCTCCTGTTTTAGGCATGTAAAATCACATGGCATTTGTGGAACGCCTGCAAATTTTTACTTAAGGCTAACAAGAATATCCAATCAGATACAATTGAATTTAATAATGAAGACATTAAAGTAAGTAATATGATCCTACTATCACACTGACTAATGATGTGAGAAAACCTGTACTAAAAAGTCTGAAATCGCCAGTCCACCTTGAGCAAAATTGGTAAACGCTAATGCCCTCTCTGTATGAGAAAAAGCCTTTACCCAACACAACAATAAGATAGTAAAAAGGCTGGTGATGATAATAATTTAATAGATAAAAACTCCTTACTATTGAACCTCTAAAGTTTTGATCATATTATTATAATATGTCGACCATTTCAGCTGCCCAGAATACATTCATTTACCCACAATAAATTTTATTTTGTGGTGTTTAAATATATTTTTTCTATAGGAAAAGAAATGGTAGCTTCGTACAACTAACTTTCGTTTTTCGTTGTATGATTAGAATGCATTCTTCTTTTTATCTCCACAGGACAATTTAATAGCTGACCAAGATGATTCTTGTGATGAAAATTCAGATAAATCATCAAATGAAGTTGATACCACATGTGAAAACATAGCAAATGGTATATTAAATGTATTCCGAGGAGTACAAAATGATATATTTGGCATTGATAACACAAAGTATGGACAAATGGGCAGACTAGTGGCCACTAAATTGTCACAAATGAGTTCTTATGACGCAGCACTAATGTCAAATAAAATAATGGATATATTATTAATACACCATGAAGATAGCCCTTTGAATCCAAGTAATGTAAAATCTGAGCTACAGTCATCTGCTTAGCCTTTTCCCAACTATGTTGGAGTCGGCTTCCAGTCTTAACCGGATGCAGCTGTGTACCAGTGTTTGACATGGAGCGACTGCCTATCTGAAATCTGAGCTACAGTAAATAGAGATAATAAACATTAACTTTGTATTTTTGTGTAAAATATGCATCCAACCTTTAGTAAGTAAAAGTTAAGAAGTCATTCATCTTCAAGTACCTAGACAAAAAGTATTCTGTCTCTTCTCACATTGTGTCACATTTCATCAAGATCAATTCAGCAGTCATGAACTAACGGAGAAAACTGAGAATTGCTAGCTAATATTATAACTGCGAATGTAAGTTTGTATACGATAGGAATAGATGGGCCTCTAAATCTCCAGTGATGAGTTATGGGCTACTTTTCATCCAGGCCCGTGAAATAGTTGCCTTAGGACAAGGGAAACTGCTAGTTTGCTGTAGAAGTCAACAAACACATTTTACATTCAATCATGATTATATTATTATTATTTTATTTTTATTTTTGAAGACATGACACGCGCACTCACATATGTACGCACAACCACATACACCATGCTCGCATAACCATACACGCACCCACTCACACTCACACCCAGCCACATTCACACACACACACACACACACACACACACACGCACACACACACACACAGAGAGAGAAACACATACACATTCACTCACCAACACTACATGACTTACACTTACGTACACACTTATTGCAAGACGCCATGTATCCCCTTATATTTTATAATTTTTAAATATATATATATTTTGATTTTTTAACTTTTCCTTAACTAACTTTTTTTAACACATGTTTGTATTTGCTTCATTGTACTTCTCTTTTTTTTTGTGAACCACGATGAAAGAGACTGGCCTCCACGACACAGGGAATCCTAGTGTGGAGACCAGTGATTTATCTGATTTTACTATGTATTTTTTCTGAACAATAAAGTTATTATTATTATTATTAAGTAATAAAAATGGTGAGTTGTACCTACTATGAATAGGCCTCTTGGAAATGATAGTTGAAGCCGATTTGGATTAACCATGCATGATCCAATACCGTGAACAGTTAACGAAAATTACAAACAAAGGGGCCTTTTACTCCGCAGATTGGTTAATAAAAATTAAGACTGGCCGACTGGCCTGTAGTAATCTGTGGTCAAGACTGGCGTTGACAACAAATTGACATTGACACATAGAGACGTCATCTTTTAGGTTAGAAAAAATCAAAACAAAAACAGTACATAGTCATACTTGAATACTTGTGATTTTAATCATAAAGTTGAGATATTGTAATCATAAAACCAAGTGCAAGATGTACAAATTAAACAATTTGACCAGTGATGGCTCAACAAGTTTTATAAGTCTATTGACTACAAAATGGATCGAACTTCACAAGGATTCAGACATATTTCAATATAAAATCGATAAATTGCAAGAGAGAATTGTAGATGGGAAATATTTACTTCAGGTATATTTGTTTATTGTAGCCTAGGCACCTGTTTTATCACGCTAAAGTAAGTTTTCGTCAAATTACTTGAAAGAATAATTTTATCATCATAATTTCATTATTCCATTTTTTTATTTATTCGGTGAGTATGAGTAGCCAGTTTATAATGAATGTTATTAAATAAATCTTACAGTTAAATCCAGACCGTCGTTCTAAAAGAAGAACTCCAGAAGAGATGAACAACATAAGACAACCTTTCGACGAAAAAAAGTTTAATTTTAATAAAGTTTCTCTTAAAGAAATATTGTTTTCTATAGAAGGTGAAGGTAATTATTGTCATTATCTTACTATTTTTTTAAATTCCTGTTTTGTCTGTATTCCTAAAAAAATATATACCCAGCCATTTCTAAGTGTGTAGGTACTCCTGTGTGATATCTTCAAAGATTTATTTGCAGATAAATTACAGTAAGAACTATATTTTTCTCATGGTTTCTCTTGCATTTTGAAGGAACTCCTTCACACACCCTGATCCCATGATTGCAATCTTACTTCTTATCAATTTTTATCTAAATCGGTTCAACGGTGTAACATATAGACAGGTTTAATTTTAGTATGGGGAATAATTAGAATTGTTAAATAGTATTTAATCTTACTTCTTTCCTCTATTTACAGATGCAGACATACACACAGTATTAGTGAATGTCAGTCCGATATCCCGATATCACTCACTGCTGTGTCCTTCGGTGAACAAGTGTCTGCCACAAGTAGTGACACTAGAGAGTCTGCAGCTAGTAGTACAGATCATGTTCCTGGTTGAGGATCGGTGAGTGTAGGCAAGTACGAACAACATTTTGTGTTGTTTTTGTATAGTGTGTTAGAAGAATCACTGGGTTATTAACCAATTCAATGTTCTTGTTAGTAAATACAACTGTGTAATTAAATTTGTTAATTACTTATTGAATTCTAATAGGATTATTGGCAATCCTAGTCACAACATTTCAATCACTGATAATAATGCTTTAAGTTTAAACAATTTATCAATAGTAAAATTAATTAGTTGAGAACAATACTTATCTTCTATACTTATAATAAATCTGTAGAGAGGTCAATTCTGTACATGAAATATATTTCCAAAATAACTATCAGGGGGTGATTAGGGATCGATACTGATGCCAAAAATGCAATCAGTAAATTTTTTGTCTCTCTGTCCGTCTGTCTGTCTGTCTGTCTGTCTGTATAAACTCTATAGAAACAAAAAATGCTCGACGGATTTTAACGAAACTTGGTACTATTATTTGTCATACTCCTGAGCTGGTTATAGTATACTTTTCATCACGCTACAATCAATAGGAGCAGAGCAGTGAAGGGAAATGTTGTCATTTTGTTTAAACGCGCTAATCTCAGGAACTGCTGGTCCGATTTGAAAAATCTTTCAGTGTTAGATAGTCCATTTATCGAGGAAGGCTATAGGCTTTATATCATCACGCTAAGACCAATAGGAGCGGAGCACCACTATTCCACGCGGACGAAGTCGCTGGCAGAAGCTAGTAAGAAATAAAATTAAAAATGTCCTTGTAGTATAAACTTTTTTGATTTTTATCAGCATTTTCTTTGTATTATTTTTTTGAGAGCAATTTCTTTATATTTTTTATTTGAGACCTTATAAATAAGAATTTAATTATGTTTCTTGCAGGGATGTAAAAATTGGGTTCAACAGCATGTGTGGTTATGCATCTGTAAACCATTTACACTATCATATATTTGTGGAAAAGAACTCCCTGTATGTGGAGAATGTGGTTAGTATAAATTCCACTAATATTATGAATTAATTTGTGAGGTTGTATGTTTGTTAATCGTTCACATAAAAACTACTGAATGGATTTGTATAAAATTTGATACACATATAGCTTATGACCTAGATTAACAATTAGCATACTTATTTTCTTTTTTACAAAAATTAAGGAAGTTTTTCACCATTTTTAGCATGATATAATCTGCTATATATACAAAACAAAACAATCACTGTTATATTTATTCAACTTGATGGCTTTTGGCTTTGTAAATAAGAATCTTTAATATATAGCTCTGATCTAGGCACTATTTAATATAGCTCTAATTTTAATGAATGAATCTTCAAATACTTTCTTTGTTATCATACCATAATTTTTATGACAAATTATTTCTCATAACCACCAATATACATTATAATTATATCTTTTCAGAAATGGCATCACATAAAAGGTAATGCATATCGCTTGGATAAAACCTATCCAGTGCCAGCATTCTGTTTTCAAATACAAAAACATTCTTCTATGCAAATATTAAAAGAGGTCTGGAATGTTCTGGAATACTTTTTGAATAAATCTATTGCTCACAACATTCTTCTAACTAAAAGGAGTTTGGATGTACAAGATGACGTGGTGTGTATAATAATTTGGCCAAGAAAAAGTACTACAGGTGCAAAGAAGATGGCAGCATTCAATGTGGCTGTGTTGGAACTTAGTGGATGGTTCCCTATTTATGGTAAATAGAAGCTTATTTAATACTAGCTGTTGCCCGCGATTTCACCCGCGGCCCAACGGAACTACTTCATGCACCCGGATAAAAAGCCACCTGGATAATAGCCTAAAACCTTCTCCAGGGTCCTCGTTATCTCTGTACTAAATTTCATCCAAATTTATCTCCTCTAACTTTTGAATGGCTTTCCCTAGAAATGTGAAAAATTCACAGACGTAACACATGTAATGAACTTGGATATACATAGGGCTGCCATCACCCAAATCGTCGACCCTGGACTAAAACTATAAAAACCCCGGACATTTTGAATGAGTTTGATTATTTCCCCGGATTTATTTAATTAATTTATTGCTTACCTTTCAATCAAGCGGGATCGGATATCAGGTAAAGTCCGGGATTTTTCTGGACGGTCTTTGAAAACCCGCCCGGACGCACCCCGGACGCCCTCTAAACTAGGACAAATCCGGGGAAACCCGGACGAATGGCAGCCCTAGATATACATATATTTCTTTTCTGGTTCTGCTGGAACTTCACGTCAATTTAATTTGACGGCACGATTTGCGTAGTCGTAAGTAAAATTAGTATAAGCTGTTGCGCTGAGTGTCGAGGGTTAGATTCCCGCACGGGACAACTAAAATTGATTAGGATTCGAGTGTTTGTGCATGTGTGTAATATATATTTCTAAATCTATCCACGATAACGGGCATAGGGAGGCACGTTAATCCGTCGTAGCGACTGTCACCTCAAAATAAGTTTTTTTTTTTGTAATTCACGTCAGAGGCCGTCAGGTGGATTTTAGAATACTGATAGAATAGTCAACCTGCAACCCATAAGAAAAGAAGAAGAAGGTGCAAAATATAATAAACTAATAAATTCCCTAAAGTCTCTCTTCTTTGTCGTATATACATGAGCGAAACCTATATTAGTTTATCAGCAATGTGACAGATGTTAAGACGACACTCTTAATTATTAAATGAGTAAAGGTAGGTTCCTAAAAAATCTATAAGGTACCATTCGGTATAATGTCACCAGAACGCGGCTTTGTAAACTTATAGAGAACTCCTAGAAATAGTTAATGTATCATAGCAACGAATACCAGGCACACAGATTTCCTCCCCCCAGCTTCCTCCCCTCTCCCTCTTATATACTCACTTATGTATACAATATTTCAATCACAGGATAATCGATATTTGGTAAACGCATGCGCGTAAAGGTGAAATTTATTAATAGCCTGTAGATATTGAATCAATTTCTTTGATTCGGTTGATGTTGATGGGTTCTTTGGAACTGTCTAAAATTTTAATATTTTTCCAAAATAAACACACGAGCGAAGAATGTAAAATACAAAATCCATTATGTTTGAATTAGTAATTAATTCAATAATTTCGAATTTTACTTAGGGTCTTTAGCATAATCTCAATCGTTGTTTATTATCAAATATGGCCGTTTTTTGTACATTTTCATATTACAAGAACTATAATTCACTGATTATGCTAAACTAGCGCTCCTTTAATACTAGAAATTAGAAAGCTACATAATCCTTGAGAGAAAGATTGATGTACCCGCATCCCTGGGGAACTAACATCCTTTATCTATCCCCATACCAGATTTCATTCAAATCGATTCAACCGTTTTACCGTTAAAGCGTTACAGACAACATACATGTTTACTTTCGGATTTATAATATAAGCAAGTGTCGGCGACGAGAGTCGTACCGCTACGGGGGTGGAAGTAGTGGTCGGCGCGACGGCAGCCTCGAACCGAAATTGCGAATGATTGATTTTAACTTGTTGTTCATTTTTATATATTTACAATAAATAACATTTCAAATTAGGAGATACTATTAAGCAATAGCATAGGTTCCATTTATTTTTTCCCGCAAGACCACTAGGGTCAAGAAACATGAGAGGGTGGCCTGGAGGTGAGGTTTTTCTTCCCCTGGAATAGAGTTTATAAGTTTAATTTCAAATTCAGTAATATATTTGAATACACCAGGGGGAGGAAAGCCTCATTAGAGTGACTCCAGGCCACTGTAAAGGGAAGGATGGCGCGAGGGCGACGCAAACAGGTGACCCGCCCACATTTTTTGCTTTTATAGTAAAACTATTATACTATAGATAAGACTGGATTATTATATAGTTGGAGGACTGTGTCCTCTATCATAACTTGTAAAATATAAATGTGCAATATAATAGAATAATTTACAAATTAATAAAAAGGGGCTTCACCAAGATTAAAATTAAAAATAGAATACGCACGAAATGCGCGGGTCTCGCTAAGGTAAAGAAACGAACTACTTAAGCGAGCCCGCGCATTCGTAGTTTAGTTGCAGTCGTCGGCCAATAGGTGAAGCCCATCAAGAAAAACAAGTGTTTTCATTCTGAAGTGTCTCCCGTTACCTCGGCTGCGGACGTTTCTCACACCCTGTAGTGCCCTGTCTTGCTAACTCTTCGCGGATTACGCATAGCAGGGTGCGTGGGGGACGCAGCGTACCAGCGCAAGGAGTTCGGGGCTCGGCGGGTGAAGTGTGCATACGCTAAACCAGACGAGTCTCGGCTCTGAGTGACCGCTGCGTCTATTGTGGGAGATTGTCCCAGTCGGCGGTAAGCCGGGAGATCTACTCCCGCCACCCGTCGATGAAACAGCAAGGATATTTGATGTGCATCAAGGAACTCGTGGCTAAGTAACAGCCGCACGGGTCGTGCGATCAAAGGTTAAGTTGCACTTGGCGCGATCGGTTCGTGGATGGGTGACCGTCTATGTAATACTGTGAATTCCGTGCCTCGGAAAGCATGTTAAGCCGTTGGTCTCGGCCATTTGTAGATCTTTGACAGTCGTTACCTGTAATCAGCAGTCAGAAAATCTGACAACTAATCCTACCAAAATCGTGTTACTCGGTAACTGGTTTTTGGAGTTCAGATAGGCAGTCGCTCCATGTAAAACACTGCACTCAGCTGCATCTGGTTAGGTTGGTAGCCGACTCTAACATAGTTGGGAAAAGGCTAGGCTAATGAGATGATGTTTGATGTGCATACAACGGACGGGCGGGCGACACCGTGTGGTTGGAAGCTAAGATTATTTATAGTCCTTGCGGGAGAGATGCAAGGGATGCGGCACGGGGGTAACGGGGGGCAAGTCCCAGTGCAATCGATTAGTTATGTAACTGCCCCTACTCCCCTGCCCCCCTCACATATGTACTGAGGCACCTACGCACGACCCGACCAACTAGCTAGCACCGGTAAAATTTATTGGTAATTGGTAATTTTTAGTATATCCCTCTTTTCATGCATAATTGGATACATACTACATAATTGTCCCGAAAATCAAATTCAAGCATGTAGGGGGTGATAGGCTAGGTTGGACAAATTCTGACAAAAATAAGAAAAAAAAATTACATGGTTTAATGATAAAAGGAATGTTTTTGTAAATGTTTTATATTGACTACAGTTTATATTTTATTAGTACACCTTGAACTATCGCCCTACGTTACTATAAACTATTTGAGGTTGATTTCAGGGCTCTCTGTATAAGCATAATTATTATTTACATAATAATGTACGAGTTATACGAAAGATATCCTTAACTAATCTGTGGTATAAATGCGCAAGTAAGTTTGTTTGTTTGGATGCAATTTTGTACGGAGTAATTTGGCTCCCTGGAGAGGGTTATAGGCTTCCTTCTATCTGGGTGCGTTATGTACACTGACGGACTAATAAACTGCATCAATGTTCAACACGCACCTACCTTTGAAAAAAACATTTTGACCAAGTATTCCAACTTTTTATACCAATTTAAATTGAAACCTATAGTTTGGTTCGTTAATTTCATAACAGCGTAGTATCTTTATCCCTAAGTGTATGTTTGTATACTGGAAAGGGCCATTCATTTTTTTTTTTTAACTTTGATGCAGTTTCTTTGTCTGGGGGTATAGTTCTCTCGGGACGCAGGTAAAACCGCTGGAAATAGTTAAGTAGTATGAAAAAATGGCCTGTTATAAAGTGACTAAAACATAACTGGCAAATGTCAGTGTGCCTCTACTAAAACCTTCGAGAAACAGGCGAAATTATGATGAATTAAAAAATACTTATTTAATTTTAATATTACAGATGCAGAGGAATTCAACATTCTTGAAGCCAAAGATCTTGAGAAAGAGCTCTCGAAGTGGATTAGAGAAGACTTCGATAATATATGTGAAGAAGTCAAATGTATATTATAAAAGTTTTCTTCTTAGTACAATCATAGAATCATTTAAATATAATATATTTTTTAATTTATCTTTGATTTTTTATTTTGTGTCTTAGATTAGATTTGCACTAATATTGATTCGACTAACACAGTTGTGAGACGAGCCATTTCTTCACTTGAAAATTAAATACCTTTGCACATAATAATATTATGAAGAAAAAGTCCATAGTTCCCTGTATCCCATTCCACTATCATCCCATCACAATAGCCCAATTGGTTTTTTTTTTAATTGCAATAGTCCTGCACAAACCGGGGTTTGTCCCTGGATGCATTTCTATAGTAGGTATACCTCTACGGGCATAACGCCGGTTATGATTGACTATTAAATTTCATTAAAGTTGCCTCAAAAAAGGAAAAAAATTGTCACAGAAAACACGTGCATCAAATTCAAGCATGAATTGAAAGAATTCATAAAGAAGCTCTGGGTGTTGGCTTCGGCTCCACGTTCGTGAACCTAGGTACATGTGAAATGATGAAACGCTATGTAAACCTATTGTGCTTTCCTAAAAGAAAGGGTGAAAGATGTACCTACTTAGTTATTTTTTATTTTGATTGTAGTTAATCCGACGCCGACGCTCTCAAATGACTGCTAACTTACCTATCATGTTCTTTTCTAAAAGCTTCAAGTTCTTTTTGGGCCGTTATAAATTTAATAACCTACGCATGCTACAGGTTGCATCGTGTTACCCCTGTATAAAGTCGATGTCCAATACTACAAGAGTTTGCTCTTTTCCACACCACCCCAGAGGTAGAGCAATAGGTGCGTTTTTTTTATAGTGGTATCCCCAGGAGGCCTAATCCACTTTACAATTAGGACTTAAAACTAGTGGTTTTCAAAGGTTGTGGTTATTTCTCCATAGTCAAAAAGACAATACCTACCTAACATGGTTTTATTAAGCTTGTGAAAAGAGACAGAACCTCCATAAATATATCCTATGAGGAGGTCCAGTCTTAGTTCAGAGACAATAATATAAATGGTTTTAGTGTGTGTAATGCTAAAGATTTTCATCACATTTTCTTGAGCATACACTGAACAAGGAGCCAATCTTGTTCTGAGCACGTAGATCGCAAAGTTACTTGCGAATTACGAGCTCGGGCTTACCTTACCCCTATGAAGGCACACCAAATATTCAAGCATTGCAGTGGCAGGCCGTGCGCCGAACAAAAGAATTTGAAACATATGAAACTCTACGTGAACAGTCACATTTTAATTGATTTATTACACTCATTAAAGTCTCACGTAGAGTTTTATAAGTTGCAACTCCTTCTGCTCAACGCACGGCCTGCACCCGCTCTGCATCCTTATTTGGAGTGTTTGATTCGCATCCAACATTCCTCCAGGTATTGAAGGAATGTTGGATGCATCATGGTCAACTTATTCCGTCCGTTGGAGATTCGGAGCCGTGGCGGTTAATAGCTTGTGATTCTTCTATTCTCATCTTGCCCTCTTATGGAAATAATCCGATATGCAAAAA
This sequence comes from Pyrrhia umbra, assembly GCA_963891755.1. Classification (NCBI taxonomy): domain Eukaryota; kingdom Metazoa; phylum Arthropoda; class Insecta; order Lepidoptera; family Noctuidae; genus Pyrrhia; species Pyrrhia umbra. The sequence goes on from OY982935.1 coordinate 6,918,288, forward strand.
GGCATATCAATTATAATTTAGAAGATTGGCCAGTAGTCGGAAATGCGTGCGACTTGAAACAACTCCGGATAGGTACTAAATCATTCCCAGCCCTCAGCGTTTGCTAGGAGCACTAGAAGGGATGCGTTGACATATCAACTGTTACAAATCACTGTTACAAATTACTGTTCCGAAAATAACATTTAGAACTTCGGTTTGCGAGAACTTACAGAACAATATTTAGGTAGCAAGTAAATGGCAAGTAGCAGTATCTACCTAGGTATACCTAAAAGTTCAAGTACAAGCAGGATGACCACGTAATGACACATGCCTGCAGTGCAACTGCAAAAAGTCTCGTGTTCAAAGGTTATCAGTATATCACATGTTTTGTAAACTATCATTTCTTAGAGTGAGATCATTCACTTATGACCCAAGTAACCGATTGGGAAAAAAAACTCTCAAAAATACCCAAATATAAAAATATCGGAACGTATCTGTAAATACCTGTTCCTAAGTGTCCCGTGACGTATCGGGAACAGTTATGATTTAAATACGTGCAAGGATGGTCCAGTCTCTATTACCACCACCCTTGCACCGCATCCCAGACACAGCTATCCTCGGCAATCAATATTCAATTGCGATGCACTATGCAGGTAGAAACGAGATGCAAAGACTTATGTAACTGAAGCTATGTACGAAGTTCGGATCAATACTTTCAGACTTGTAGTAAATAATACTGTACATGGGTGGGGTTCTAGAAGCACCCACGCAGAAAGTCGATTTATAAATATTATGTAGGTAGGTACATCGAACGTTCTAGTACTAGGGTGAGTTCTTTGTTTAACTGTGGATGTTTTTTTGGCTTAAATGATTGATGATGATGCATCAATCTCTGTCATCACCGTCGGTTTGTTTGACTACCTCACTGTTGGGTAAACGCCTCTTCTCATACAAAGAAGGCATGAACATTGATTACCACATTTGCTCAAGGCGGATTTGCGATTTCAGTTTTTAAATGCAGTTTCTCACGATGTTTTTCTTACAATTACCGTTACTCAGAAGAGTCCGAGAGGACCTTATAATAGAAAGAACAATCAGTACATCTGACTTTGAAATATCGAATTGGTACTTATCAGGGGGCTTATTCTAACTCACCAAAACGAAACTTCGGAAAGGCCGGTTTTTTGTGGTGCGGTCCGATGCCCTGTACATAGAGAGATATCTATACTTATAATAAATCTGTAGAGAGGTCAATTCTGTACATGAAATTATTTCCAAAATAACTATCAGGGGGTGATTAGGGATCGATACTGATGCCAAAAATGCAATCAGTAAAATTTTTGTCTGTCTGTCTGTATAAACTCTATAGAAACAAAAACTACTCGACGGATTTTAACGAAACTTGGTACAATTATTTGTCATACTCTTGAGATGGTTATAGTATACTTTTCATCACGCTTCAATCAATAGGAGCAGAGCAGTGAAGGGAAACGTTGTCATTTTGTTTAAACGCGCTAATCTCAGGAACCGCTGGTCCGATTTAAATAATTCTTTCAGTGTTAGATAGTCCATTTATCGAGGAAGGCTATAGACTATATATCATCACGCTAAGACCAATAGGAGCGGAGCACCACTATTCCACGCGGACGAAGTCGCTGGCAGAAGCTAGTAAAAAATAAAAAAATAAAAAGTTTTTTATTTCAGTAAACATAGAGAGATATACTTATACAATGCATATATTATATATTTTTTTTGCACCTTACTCGTACTTTCCTAAAACCGATAAGGAATCATACGAAACTTCAATCGAATCTTCGTTTTCTTTGACTTAGAGCAGGCCGGCTGGTATCATACCCGCATATACTCGCTCGACATTTTTTTTTAATACTAATATTAGGGAATTAATTTTGTAGGTAATAGTCTAATTACTGCTTACGGTACAGATTAATAAATAGTTACTACGGTATTTGTGCGTAGTTATTGAGTTATATTACTTACGTCAAATCAAGTATAAAATAAGTACCTATTTTATTAACGACGAGGATAATAGTGGTTAATTGGTAGGAAGGATATAAAGGTTTAATAATAACAATTTAATCATACCGTTAGAAATAACCTTGATAAGCAGCAAAGCATGGTTACTGGTACCAGGAAAGTCTCCTGTATGCTATTATATAAGCTGTTTCCCGCGGAGTCACCCGATTCCTGGGGGAACTAATTAAGGTAACTGGATAAAAGTAGCTTATAACCGTCTCATAGGTCCCCTCTATCTTCATACCAAATTTCATCTCAATCGATTCAGTCGTTTTACCGTGAAAGCGTAACAAACAAACTCACTTTCACATCAGTAATATTAGTTATGGAGATTATTTGTCTGTTATTACCATAAGTATACCTTAATGAGTATTACGTGTCGGGATGGAACCCGGGACATGTAGAATGTAAAGCAACATCGCTCTACTGCACCTACTGAAAATAGTACACTGACGGACTAATAAACTGCATCAATGTTCAACACGCACCTTTGAAAAATACATTTTAACCAAGTATTCTAACTTTTTATACAAATTTAAATTGAAACCCATAGTTTGGTTCGTTAACTTCATAACAGCGTAGTATCTTTATCCCTAAGTGTATGTTTGTATACTGGAAAGGGCCATTCAATTTTTTTAAACAAAAACTTTGATGCAGTTTCTTTGTCTGGGGGTATACATTTTTTGGCACAAACCGTCAATCACTTATTAATCAACCCTTACCAACTGACTGATATTTCAGAGAAATTACCTTTTTTCGGATGGAAAATCATTAGATGAGTCCACTCGCTGTAGGTGGGCAAGGAGTATCAGACTCTAGATAGATAGATATCTAGACTCTTCCAGATAGATATCCATATTAGATATCCAGCCCTTTGCGTTCAAGGGGCGCGGTAAATCTTTCGAACATCCCGCAGCAGGAAAAAAACCTAGGGTTAGATTTATGTGGATAGGCAAGTACATTAATTTGAAGTGGTAATTAAGTACTAACCATACATAATTAAGTAACACAAATCAATCACATATCAAATTATACTAATTAGCTAATTTATGAATATGGAGGCACCGCCATTGGTCTGGTTTTGTTTTGGATTTTTCTGCAATGGTATGTGTAACATGACATAGATAGATATGATGGCCTTCACTCAGATTAGGGTGAGGTGTGCCCCCATGATGCTGTGATGGTGGAATTTCATATTCATTTCAACTGGACTTAGTTTCAGATTTTGATAGAAAAAAAAAATTTGTGCCACTTATTCTTCGCAGCAAAAACACATCATCGTCAGCCTCAGCATTGTATACTAACTGTTTCCTGCTTTTTTAACCGCATCCTGAAGACCACTTCACGCGCCCTAATAAAAACTCTTCCTGTTATCAAGCTATCTCTATCCATACCAAATTTTATTTAAATTGATTCAGCCATTTTAGCGTGATCGCGTTACAAACAGGCAGTTATTTACTGATTTATAGCTTTAGTAAGAATTAATTGTCCACTGTTGGACACAAGCCTCCCCTAACGTGTGCCATATCGCCCGGATCTCAGCTTAACGCATCAGATTGCTATCTGTAAAGGACAAAAGTGATGGGTAGACGTTTTTCGGTTTATTTTGGAATTCAAGTAGTGCTGGTTTATAGCTTAATTTGTATTTGTATCTGTGATGACCGGTACTGATTACACATCAGTAAATATGCCAGTCACCAGTACCTATTAAAATTTTAAATTTCTTTAATTTCTGATCGAAAAAAACTACAAATAGATACGTTTATTATGCAAGGTATTGTGTGTCATTGTGGTAATTTTAAAGGAGTTTAAATTACCGTTTCTAGAACTAATCATATGTTTATTAAAATATTTACAAACATAAATGAGTCGAGTACTTACGTTATTACCAGAAATAACTATTGTAAACAAAATGTGTTATTGCTTAATTGCCAACTAACGCGTAGATAACTCGAAGGAAATAATGATTCACAAAATGAACTTTGTTTATCAGCAATCTTATGTTTGTTATGTTTGTGCATCAGTGTGTTATGGATTACTCATTGTTTCCCCTTGACCTCTCGCGCGGGAATAAATTACTCGAGTGCTCCATTATTGAGTTCAGTCGCAGGAAGATCGGTCGTCGCGGTCGCGTCCGCGCCTCACCAACATGAAGCTTCCGCTAATGGTTGTTTTCATGTTCATATTAGTAATACAATTACATCACAGTGAGTGCCGTCAGATCTCTTGGTTTCCAAACGTGTTCGATAGCTTCACCAACAAAACAACACAGCTCACGAACTATGTGCGCGAACGAGGACGCAGGCTGAAAAACTTTTACGTTGAAAATGTGCGGAAGAAAATCACTTCGTATTTCGGATTCAACACTACGAGAAAACCGGACTTCATAGAGAACAATGAAGACAAACAATCAAGGATAAAGCGAAAATTCAGGGACTTTGTTGATGAAGCTCAGTCGACTGAAAACAAAATTTTTGACACAATTGCGCCGGGTGGGATGGAGTACAAGTGCTCAGATGATGACCCGACTATCCACATGAGCACGCCGCAGCTGATCGCAGTCCACGGCTACCCAGCGGAGTCCCATACGATTGTGACTAGTGACGGATACATATTGACTGTACACAGGATTCCATATTCTAAAAACTCCACAAAGAAAGTAAGTCCTAGGAAAACAGTGTTGATGCATCACGGCCTGCTTGGAAGCTCCGCGGACTGGATAATACCAGGACCCCAGAAGGGACTAGGGTATATCTTGTCTGACGCCGGTTATGACGTGTGGTTGGCCAACGTCCGAGGAAACACATACTCTAGAGCTCATGTTTCAAGAAATGTAGACTCGTTTGAATTTTGGAACTTCACATTTCATGATGTAAGTCAACATGACCTTCCAGCAGTCATAGATTATATTATGGAAGTCAAAGGATGGGATGTAAAAATTAATTACGTTGGACACTCTATGGGAACTACTGTACTGTTCGCTCTTTTGTCCACAAAAACCCATTACAACAAAGTATTGAGGGCAGGATTCGCTCTGGCTCCAGTTGCGTACATGACGGACATTAAAAGCCCGATACGACTGCTAGCTAAGTACAGCGATAACATCGAATATCTAATGAAACTACTCGGGGCTAATGAGTTCCTTCCACAAAATGCAGTACTGAGGTGGTTATCAAAACATGCTTGTGAGATAAATCATTATGAGGAAGCGATATGTGAAAACTCAATGTTTGTTTTGTGTGGGCACGATGAGAGACAATTCAACAGGTCATTGTTGCCATTGATACTGGGTCATGTGCCTGCGGGAGCTTCTACTAAGACGCTAGTTCACTACGCTCAAGAAATCAAGCAGAGTGGCAGGTTCCAGCAGTTTGACTATGGGCCAGCTGATAACTTTAAGGTTTACGGGACCCCTTCTCCTCCCGAGTATCCATTACACAAAATAACTTTACCTATAGCTCTATTCAGTTCTGAGAACGATTGGTTGGCTAGTGACATCGATGTGACGAACTTATATGTGCAGTTGGTGAATCCTATAGATCATTACATAGTGCCATTGAAGGAGTTTAATCATATAGACTTTTTGTGGGCTGTAGATGCGCCCACGCTGGTATACACAAAGTTGTTACAGTTGTTAGAGGAAGGTGTTAGTAAACCGTATTCGGATGATATTTTAGATAGTAACCTTTTAGAATTAGATAATGAATAAGATGATATTAATGCCAAAGATAGTAAATAAATTAAGTTTTTTGTAAATTGTACCTACTCGCAATTTTATTTTGAGTTTTTTTTTGTTATATCTCCTATTTCGTACTAATATAATAAATGTGAATGTAGATAACCCTGTCAACTGTCAATCAGTCTGGCTGTATATACATCATTGATAAGTGTGTGCGGATACAGATACACTCTCTATTCCCTCACTCTCAAAATCCGATTGGACGGCAATCTGACACGAGATCAGGCGCAGAACCAACGGCTTTACGTGCTCTCCGAGACACACTTTCGTGGCCTGACCGCGGCTGGCGCAGCTTAACCTTGCTAATTTATCGACACCCGCACGGCTCTTACTTAGCTACGAGCCCCTCTTCTATCTGGATACTAACTAAAATGTTCGCAGCCGTCTGGAAGTTTTAACACTTGTCGTAGCCAAAGTTAGAGACAGCCAGTCCTCGACGATGTATGTTTTCAAGAATTCAATCAAGCTAAAAACATTCACCAAATATGCATTTGTAGAACATCAAATTCACATTGTACCTATGTATGTATGTCAGGCAGATATGACAAGGTCTTCGGCTTCGTGTCACTAGTTCTTTCTGCTGATATTTATTTATCCGAATTGCTCGATAAATAAAACAAATGCAGAATCAACCCAGATTTCAAGACTTTCACGTTATCAGCAAAATGTGGGGGACAACAAATAAGTGATTGACCTGAAACAAGGTTTAGATTATTAGGTACTTACTTTTGAATATAGATTATGATTGTGGCGATGAACATCTGCAATATCAATTGCATCGCAAATCGTTGCCATCCCAAAGCTGTAACAGGCACCTATTTCGTGTGACTGTATGACTCGGTAGGTACCTTATCCCGCTTATTCTAATTATGGTCTATCTAATCTACCTCCAAAAAGGAACACTACAACACTACTTGGCAGCAGAAATTGTTGAAGTGTGAACAGCATAGTGTCTATGCTGTCCACACTTTAACTTTTGTGCTTCTGTTTCCATACAGGCCTGCTAAGAGCACGGGAGTCTTTCCGCACCTGGAATGAAATAAGGTAGAGCGAACTCTTCCCAAAATCTTATGCGGAATTTAGGAGCATTATTTATTTATTTATTTATAAATAAATATATATGTATTTATTTATTTATATATAAATAAATAAATATATATATATTTATTTATACTATGTAATAAATATATATATATATCTATTTATATTATTATGTAGCGAATAATAAATAAAAATAAATAAATATATATATATTTATTTATTTATATATAAATAATTTATTTATTATTCGCTACATAATTGCCACATATCAATATTGTTATTTGTTTTTCTAAAACATAGGTAAGCTGCATGAGGTAGTTACCTAAACGTAAGGACTGAAATGTTCACTGAATTGTAGTAGGAAGTTAATTGTTGCCACCGGCTTGAGGTGTCAAGAAAGTCATAATTAGCAGTTCTCGTAGGTTCTCATAGGAGCGGAAGAAGGCCAAGGCGGTGGAGTTTTTAGTGGGTGCAAGTCCCAGAAAACCACTCCATTTCCCCGAAACGGTATGGCATGCGTAGGCATTTTCTAAATTCAAAAAAGGTTGGTAATTGTGACGGCACGTTTGGCGTAGTGGCTGACCAGTTGGCTGCTGCGCTGCGTGTCGCGGGTTCGATTCCCGCACGGGACAACTAAAATTGTTCCGGGTCTGGGTGTTTGTGCATGTGTAATGTATGTTTGTAAACGCACCCACGATACAGGAGTAATTCCTAGTGTGGGGCAACGTTTTTTTAAAAAAAGAAAGAAATAAAAAAGAAAAAATTGTATTATCAGAACAATAAAGTGATTACAAAACAAAACCTAAACGATTATTTGTGTAACACGATATTTCGCGCTACCCACAATGGAGTGTCGAGTTCACAGTTGTTGTTCAACAAATACTTAGAATAGTCCACCTCGAAGGTTGGCATGTAAATACCTACATATTGTGTAATTATCATTTAAATGTAAGTAATACGAACCTAATGAAGCAATTTAGCAAGTACCTAATTAGGCGAAAGTAACTTTGTTCATATGTCCGCATTGTTTTATGAACCTAGCGGACCGATGTTGATATACCTACCTATTATAACTTTACACGGTCAATGGTTTTGCCTACTTTAATTAATGTGCCTAAATAAAAATACCCTGACGATGTGGGTGAAACCACAAAAGACAGACTAGCTAGTTATAGTCACGTATAGTATTGGTACCCACTAGGTAAATAATTACATTGATATTCCCATCCTTATTTACTTCTTTGTAATGTAGGTACCTACCTACCTACCTAATAAATTAACTGATTGGCTACTTAAATGACTGGAGAAAAATAGTGTAGCGTATTCAGAATCGTTTCATGCGTAGGGCCACAGGAGCCCCGTGGCATCTTAGAAACGAAAATCTACACCTTGACCTCAAACTGCCTACCATAAAGCAGTTTATGAAACGCGCTTCAAAGCGCTACTTCGACTCTGCCGAAAAGCATACCAACCCCCTGATCGTATCGGCTTCCCATTACACTCCCTCCCAGATTATCTCGATTCGCCGTCCGCGGCATACTCTCACGTTCCCCGACGACGATATCACCCTCCTCCAAGAGAGTAGTACAGTACAGTAAACCAGTACAGTTCACAAACACAAACCGCCGTCATACCGTCCTCGCCGCCGAGGCCCGTCGCGACGTCCCCGTCCATTCTCTCCCCGACCCTTGCTCGATGAGCCAGCCCGCGCGCTGAGCCAGTAGCATAAAAAGTCCCCTAATAATAATAATTATTGTTATGATCCAGCTAGTCCCTAGTTGTCCTCCCCAGTGACGCCCTAAGCCGAGGTTCGTTCCCCACTAGGGGGAGCCCTTAGCGCGCTGTCACTTAGTTTTAAGCCTTGGCTGGAGGCCTTAATTTAATTAATTAAATTAGGACCTCGCCACATTGTCCGGTTAAGCAGGTCGAATGCTGTTAGAAGCAACCTGCAAGAGGTCATGTACAAAAAAAAAAATAGTGTAGCGTAGAGAATTAGAGCCAAGTTCACCGACAGATGGTTATATAATCGGCCCGATAACCGAAAATGTTTTTTAACCACGAAGCGGGAATTTTCGTGTTGTCAACTTCTTGTCTTGGTAATCAGCCGTTTTACGAATAAAAAACCCAAATGATAGGTTATCCATCGTATGGTAGAAGTTTGAATTTATGCTAAACAGCTGTTTTCTGTTGATCGGACCGTTATCTTGTCGGTGAACTTGGGCCTTAGTTACTTATAATAGTTCTAGCCTTGTGACTTTGTGTAGGTAAGTAGGAATAGGGACCTACATCTCAAACTGTTTTCTAAACCCCGACGCAAAAAGAGGGGTGTTATAAGTTTGACGTCAATGTCTGTTTGTCTGTCTGTCTGTCTGTGGCATCGTAGCTCTCAAACGAATGGACCGATTTAGATGCGGTTTGTCTTCATTTGAAAGCCACTTTCCTTGTGGTGGTTCTTTGACATATTTGGTTAATATCGGTCCAGCAGTGTAAGATTATCAGCTATTTTTCAAAAAAAAAATGCGAACGTGGTTTTTTTATGTAGGTATAGATACCTATAGTTTTTTGTAACCTACGCCTACTGTAAAACACCTGAACTGATTTAGTTGTAATGTGGTATGTAGATAGGTGGGACCCTGGATACGGTTAGGTATAGGCTACTTTTTATCTGGGTGCGTGGAGTACCTATTTCAGGACGCGATTTGTATTTCTAAAATAACTAAAGAGTTGAACTCTTTAGGTAGGTACCTACAAAGTTGTTTATGTATAATATTAATGACCAACAATAACACTAGGACTACAAGCAATGACGTAAATACTTACTTAATGTATCTACTTACTACGCAAGTTTATCCACACGATTAGCGAATAAAATTACCTACTTATGACTACAACAAGCAAACGTAAAATGATCGATTCAATGAGTCAATAAATTAAAACAATATTGTGTGTTACTGTAAACTGATAAAACTTGGTGGTTCATATCTGACTGTAGCGTGAGTCATTGATTAGAAGGTACTTGACCCTTCTGACCCAAGGGATGCGTCAATTAAATTATTGTTTCGCGCCAGAGAACGGTCTTCGATTATTTTGTTCCGTACCCAAAAGGTAAAGCGGGGCCCTATTACTAAGACTCCGCTGTCCGTCCGTCTGTCACCAGACTTTATCTCATGATCCGTGATAGTAATAGGTACAGTTGAAATTTTCACAGATGTCGTATTTCTGTTGCCGCTATAACGTGTTTTTTTGCCGTTTTTATAGATAGTACTTACGGAACCCTTCGTGCGCGAGTCCGACTCACACTTAGCCGTTTTTTTATTATAGATCACAAAACGGGATGACAACATGTACCTATACTAGATACAGCAAAGGCCGCCAATTATCAGGCTTCCTTTAGGTAATAAGTAGCAGGCCATAATAAAATGAAATGAAATAAAGAAGGACAAGGGATATTTTATTCTGAAATAGCTTCTCCAGGATGTCGGTGAAACCGCGGGAAATACTTACCTATGAGACTATCTACCTGCTTGCCGTGGTTTCATGGGACAAATCATTTGTTCCGTCCTATACATATTATAACCTACTACACGCAGTGCAACAGACAATCACTTAGACACTGCTCCAATAGTTATGGTATGTGCCGTCTTTTTATCAGGATCATTTTTGACAAAACATTACCCTCCTTCGGCAGTCGGATAAAACAGAATGTGCTTTGGCGTGTGAGTGATTCATTACAGATGGGTCCTTTTTCACAAGACCAATATTCAGTATTCTTCTTTTATAAACTGAATAAAGTCTAATTTTTAAATTGACTTTAAGATGTTTAAAATAGTAGGGTACCTACTGGGGTACAATACATGTCGTGTACTGAGCCTACAACTTCAATGCTTTTTATAATGTTATCTTTGTTATAATGTGGTTCAATGGTATTTTTGCACGGAATTAAAATTGTTCAAGGTGGTCGAAAACCTGAGACTAGGAACTACTAATTGTAATTATTATTCTTGTTCAATAGGTCTGAAGGTAAGATAATATTTTACGTAGCTACCGTAGACTTAAGTTTTACTACCGTTTTAGACTTTTAGTCTAATTGAAGATGCATTACATATTGTATTTGTTTATTATTATTAATTATTATTGATTACATGATATTTACCTGAAAACACTAGTTCGTTCAATATCTTAAAAGCCATTTACCCAGACCTTGTAACCCTCAAGACAAAAGATGTCAAATTGTCATTCATGACATTGACATATGTCAATCAAACTGGCATTGTCTCACGAAAAATGAAGCGATTGTTGATAAAATAATTTTCACTAAATTGGAATTCTATTACATAAAAATGGCATTTTTCCGGGGATGGCGGTATACCGCCTTCATTTCTGGATTTGTAGGTTTCATAGGACTCGCACTGTATCCTATTGCAATAGCCCCTATGATAGACCCTTCGGAATATAGTAAGTTTAAGTCTCTTCAAAACAAATGCTCCTTTATTTCCATAACCTACAAATCAATATTGAATTGTTTATTTTTAGGAAAGATTCAAAAAGAGGCACGGAAAAATATTAGGCAGGAAGATATTCAACCTGGGAGTGAGTATATTAGATAGTGACATAGGCTTGTGTTATTATTTCTTCTATTTAAGATTCAATTTTATCTGCAAGCCATATCGTCTCCTTCTAAAATCCCCATTATCACCTTAACAGCCTATGAAATGTATCTGATTAGTACTCCAGCAAATTCAAATGATTAATTAATTTCAATAAGACCAATTTACAGGTACTTTTGAATTGTGAGTCTGTTAAAAGAATGACAAATCTGTCTGTAAATCTGGCTGCACACTAGAACAACAAGTGCTTTATGCAATTAATGTGCCCATACATTTTCTTAAATATACTATCTAAATCTTTGAAGCGTTAAATGTTGAGAAGCAAATAGTGTATATTTGCTGCACAATCGCTGTTCTGTGTTGACTAGTCTGCATACCTGACTAACACCAGTGGCCTGGTTTAGTCAAGGAACAAAGTTCTGTCTCCCATTTTAAAGTAGATTTCTTTGGAGAAGAGAGGGCAATATGGCCTTTGTTTTGAAAATGTCTAGTTTGAAAATCCATTTAATTAAAATGATTATATTAATAAGCATTGTTTATTTTTCAGATATGAAGATATGGACAGATCCATTTGACCGAAAGAAGCCAGAGAGTGATTAAGGACACCTAGATGTATATAGTGTAATTAATTTATTAATAATATAGCAAAGTTGATGAATTATTATTCTGGATTTTATTTATTTTAGGTATAATAATATTTAAAATAAAAAACAAGATTTATAAAAGAAAATTTTAATGTTAAAATTCCAAATAACCCTATTTGGGTACATTACATATCTATACCCCTAAAGCTTTTATACAAAACAGTGGAGTCCCTGTCGTTTTTACAATTTCATAAAAAAATAAATCATTATTCCGAAACTCCGTATTTACAGTGTCCAAATGTGCTTGTTATTGTTGCCCTAAATAATTATTACTAAAGTGATTAAATAAGTTTTAAGCTGAGACAATTATGTTGCTAATGTCAAGTACAAAAACTATTGTGTGACTATTAAAAATATTTACATAATTATACATATTATAACTTTACATTATAATTTTACTCAAGGGCTCGCATATATTATGTACTTATACAAGCATTCTGATTAACATTTCAACTCTTAAAATATTCTCTCAGTTCAAATACGACGTATTTAAATATTATAAATAACAATGTCAATTTTTAATGGCTATTATATATAATATTGGATTATAATATCTATGAAAGAATGAATTTTCGGACCACTTCACTAATAATATGAGCAAATGCAAAAGGTACAATTTTAAATTGAGCGATAACAATGAAACACAAAGGAACAATAATTATGAATTGAGTAAATAAAATTATGATATAAAATGATTTTATATAACAACGATTAATGATAGGCATATAATATATAATGGAAGTAAACTTTTATTACAAATAATTCAGCTAATATAACAGAGTCTTTAGAAAACTGTGAACACAAATCATCAGACCACAATTATTTAAGCTAATGTGGAACTTGGAACCACAGTAAATAAAAAAGTTTACCATACTCGGAAAACCCTGTGTATACAATTAACTAAGTTGCAGAAAGTAGCTAAGACAAATTGATTATTGCTTTTTACGTAACTATTATAACTATGGCTATTGAATAACAACATTTTTATTGCATTATAATAATAAAAACACATCACAAACATTTAATAAGTTCTTTTAATCGCGAGATTGACAAAATCTTGCGTTCGCTACTTGTAGAAGATATCTTGAAGGCCTTGGCTTGCCCACCCTCCCTCCACTTTGTTGGTCTAGTCCGACATAGCCATTGATAGGCCCACTATCATTATTCCAGGTAGCACTGGTATTTTTATATATATTTTTTTAAATAAGACCTCTCAATTCGACCTCTTCAACATAATGTACGTATATGTCAGTTTTCAAGCCTCTTAAATCACCTCTATTATAAAAGGTGATCAAAATATAGTAAAAGTTACATGTTGTCTATAACAAGTTTTTTTTTATGTGGGCACACTTTTAAGAGACGCCCATGTTCTTCAATTTAGACTCTACGGAAATGTAACCTTTTTAGTGAATGTTAAAATTGGAATGGGTTGAAAAATCTAAAGACATTTAAAATCCAAATGTATGTTACATTGCTGCTAACAAAATCATTCACTCGATCATTTCGAACCTAAAAATAAAAAATGCAATTTAGTGCCCTGACTGTCTTTTAACGTAGTGGTTAGAATGAACAAAAATTTAACGAATGAAACCCCTGGTAAACTATGTTTATAATAATTATTAAAATCTAATTTTGAAGTTCGTGAATTTTATCATAAAAAAATAGAATTACTTTGATTAATGTGTTTCAAGCCTTAAAAATACTTATTTATTATCTTAAAACATGGCAACTTTGGTAGAATTTCCTGCCAATATCAAGTCTTACATGTTTATGTAGGAAACAATCAAGGGATACAGACACTAAATAGTTTAGCGTTACTTTTAAGTCAATTCACGAACTTCAAACATATGTTTCGTTGACCTTGTAACATTATCCTAGTAACAAAATTAAATATATTGTGCCAGGTTATAGACAAGTGGCGCTCCCTTTAATAAAACAAATATTACAGGAGGATTTATATTATACTATAACTAAACCGATGCCATTACTAAATATTCTAGTTAACGGGTATTGCACATAGACTCAGATGGTCTTTTTAGAATTTTGTTTTTTGTTTCTTGACACCGAATAGCAAGTCTTGATATTATAACAGTTGACCACTAAAATAGAGATATCTTTATAAATTAGCATTAATTTACAAACCAGAATTTTTAGTAATGATACTGGCATTTTATATTTACATAAAATTTATGGAAAAATATCTATAAAAAGAACTACTATAAGAAGCCGCGAGTGCATTTCACACGTACAGTTCAAAACTTTATATATTATTTATTGAAATTATCAAGAATTTCAAAGTAAGCGTTGTAACATTAGAGTGTTATTTATTTATAATTATATTACTATATATAACATCACTTTTCACTGTGTTAGCACTTATTATAGGCATAACTATATCTTTCATAGTCAATTTATTATTTTGAAAACATCATTGCAGAAATTCGTCGTCGTCGCCCACCTGGAAGAAACAAACGGTATATTATTTATCATTCCTAACATATTCTAGTTATTATTATTATTGCAAATAAATATAATCTATATCTATACTTATAATAAATCTGTAGAGAGGTCAATTCTGTACATGAAATATATTTCCAAAATAACTATCAGGGGGTGATAAGGGATCGATACTGATGCCAAAAATGCAATCAGTAAAATTTTTGTCTGTCTGTCCGTCTGTCTGTCTGTCTGTCTGTCTGTCTGTCTGTCTGTCTGTCTGTCTGTCTGTATAAACTCTATAGAAACAAAAACTACTCGACGGATTTTAACGAAACTTGGTACAATTATTGACAAATAATTGTAAAATTAATTGTAAAAAGTATACTATAACCAGCTCAGGAGTATGACAATACTCCTGAGCTGGTTATAGTATACTTTTCATCACGCTACAATCAATAGGAGCAGAGCAGTGAAGGGAAATGTTGTCATTTTGTTTAAACGCGCTAATCTCAAGAACTGCTGGTCCGATTTGAAAAATTCTTTCAGTGTTAGATAGTCCATTTATCGAGGAAGGCTATAGGCTATATATCATCACGCTAAGACCAATAGGAGCGGAGCACCACTATTGCACGCGGACGAAGTCGCTGGCAGAAGCTAGTTCGAAATAAATGCGATAGCCCTTATAGCTTTTTTTAAGCGTTGCCCCACACTATGAATTACTCCAGTATCGTGGGTGCGTTTACAAACATACATTACACATGCAGAAACACCCAGACCCGGAACAATTTTAGTTGTCCCGTGCGGGAATCGAACCCGCGACACGCAGCGCAGAAGCCAATTGCTCAGCCACTACGCCAAACGTGCCGTCATGCCGTATTTGTTATGTTCTTGCAATAAACGATTGGAACTGAACCGATTTGGACAAATGTGGTATGTAGATAGATATATCCCAACTATCTAGAGACGGTTATCCGGGTGCGAGAAATAAATTCAAAAAATTCAAAATTCAAAACATTTATTTCAATTAGACCATTTACAGGCACTTTTGAATTGTCAAACAATTAAGAGTCAGTCCGTTAGTCTAAAAAAAAAAGGAAAATTGAAGCTATTTGCCCGTTCCAAAACGTAGATTCCTATGGAGAAGATCGAGAGATAATTTTCTTAATACGCGGGTGTCACCGCGCTAAACAGTAGGTATTATAAAATAGAACATACCTGTAGAAAATATTCAAAGTCGCTGCGATGGCAGTTGCCCTCGGCCGCAAACGTGAACTTGTGGAAAGTGCCGTCCTCACATATTACTGGAAATTCACAAACAAAGTGTTACTTTTGTTTACGTAGCGCGCAAAATTCAAAATTCAAATGTTTTTATTTCAAATAGGTCTTTGCAGACACTTATGAAACGTCAAGTTAGTTGCACGGTTCCAAGGAGTGGGTCTTATGGAGAAGAACCGGCAAGAAACTCCATAGACACTCTTTTCAATAGGAAATGTTTACAATTGTCTTATTACAGTACAGGTTATCTCTGAGAAAGTTATACAATTCAAATGATGCTATACAACAAAAAATGAAATAATTAAATTACAATTTAAATTAGTAATAGATTCAGACCGATTTCGGTCACAGTGGCCAATCTCAATAAAGACTAGTCAGGTACGCAGGAGATATATTTATTATACAGGTGGAGCCTCTATTTTATTCCCTCATTCTTATAGTTCGATGGGTCGGCAATCCGTCACGATTGGGAAGATATAAGGCGCAGGACCGACAGCTTTACGGGCTTTCTGAAGCACCGAGGGGTCTCGCTATGTTAAGAGAACGTCTAAAGATCGGTCGGAGAAAGGACTGAACGCGGCTAACTTGGCTTAACCTTGCTAACAGTCGTGCGGATTGATAAATACTTCTACGAGCCCTCGAGCGCGAATTACATAGAAATATAATAAAATAGGTATTAGCCAATCTGAGAGGACTGAGTAGTTTTGCTTGTAACTAGACTAAAAATATCAGGTGTTTTTTATAGTGTAAACATGCATGTATAATAAGTAGTTATGTTGTTACGTGCACTTATGAGAGGCTAGATAACTGAGTAATGAAAACGACATGTGCCATTAAGATAATTACAAAAAGTGCTTGTCACGCGATCATGTATCTATGTCACTTTTACTTGTCATACGATATTATTATGATCATCACATGTAACATAATCAGGTGATCGTAATTAGTCATTATAATTACGTGTAAGCAAGTAATTGACAAGCCAAGTCTTTTTTAAGTCGAGGATAGGCGCGAAAATGGTCTCTGCTCATTTGTCTATGGTAGCTTTCAAATAAAACATAGTCTATGGGACTCCCGGTAGATTTTATTCCCGGATATTTGGCTCCTGACCTACAAGACTTCAGGTAGCTAAAGAGCTACAAATAACGCGCTACCTAACACACCAATTTTAAAATTTATGGAGTATATTCCAGCACTAATTAAATTTCACTTTCTTATGTCAAATTTCGATTTTAATCGATAAATTCGTCGACAAAAAGATCAGTGCTCGCAATGGTAGGACATCATAATAGACTATCGATGTAGATATTTATTATATCATAGCGAGACTCCTCCGTGCCTCGGAATGCGCGTTAAGCTGCTAGTCCCGGTTGTCATTTCTAGATCTTTGACAGTCGTTACGGATAGTGAAAAGCCAGAAAGTCTGACAACCAGCCTTTCCGAGGGGTACCTTACCCGGTAACTGGGTTGTGGAAGTCAGATAGGCAGTCACTCCATGTTAAACACCGCTGTTAAATTCAGCTGTATCCGGTTTAGACTGGAAGGCGACCCCAGCATAGTTGGGAAAAGGCTAGGCAGATGATGTGTGTACTTACAGACAGCGGTGTTATCGTCGGTGAAGGCACACAGCGCCTTAGTGTCGGGGCTGGCGTGCGCGGCCGCTAGGTGGGTCCACGCGCCCCTCGCCGTCCACACGTGCAGCGTGCCCTTGTCCGACACGCAGCACACCAGCGAGCCCGACTGGTTGAAGTTTATACTGGACAATTGTGTTAATACACGTTAAGATAACAGCCACATCACCACAAATACACCATAAATTCACACACAAGAAATCCTGCACATACTTTATCTATAAAAAAAGTTAAAAGCTTTCATAATATGATTATGAAAGCTTTTAACTTTTTTTATATTCATAATCATATCATCATACTTTTTTAATTCATAATATGCATGAACAATCGGATTTATAACTGTTCCAAATTTCAAGTCGATAACATTAGTAGTTGGTAAAATAATCATCTGTGACTGACGGTCAGGCAGACGAAGTGAAACCATAAGGGTTCCTTTTACCATTTTTGATCGGAACCCTAAAATCCACTTTTAGATAAGTTTATTAAAGTAGTTCGTCAAAAAAGTATGAAAACTCACCAATAAACATCAGCATAGTCTGAACCTCGCCTCAGTTCATGCAGCATATGTTTGGTCGTAGTGTCCCACACTCTGATGATGGTCCCTCGCTCTGACGCGGTGGCCAGCCGCGCCCCGTTCGCGGACAGGCTCAGACAGACCAGCTCGGTTTGATGGCAGCCCATCACGGCAGGGGACGAGGAGTGGGCGCCCTTCACCGCACGCGTCACGTCCTTAAAGCGAAATTGTGATTTGTGTAATGAGGTCTTGACTAGATCAATATCTCACATATTTCAGGAGTAAACTGTTTTGTATTTGTGCCCATGAGCCCAATAGAATTTCCCAGTGGCCACTTTCCAAGAAACCAAAATTTTCTATAGACCTTCCTCATTTATTATGCTTGAATGGTGCGTATGTTATGTAAGAAAAATAATCTTTGTTTCAGCGCAAAATTTTACGCTTCTTGATAGACTGGTTTAAGCTATGCGTTATCTAGACTACCAGACAAGAATCTCCAAAAATGGGAAAAAAATCTTTTGTGCGAAATTACCCATGGAAAACACAAAAGGAAATAATATCTTTAAGAGCTCATCTAGACTTATTGATACAATACTTACGAGCAACTGCAGCGATCCTTTGCGGTGCGCGGGAGCCGCGAGCAGGTGAGGTGATGAGGGCTCGGTGGCCAGCGCACACAGCGGCCGTGCGCCCAATCTCGTCGGCACCAGTGCCACGCGGGACAGGGACGGTAAAGACAGCACCTGGATGCTGGAGGATAGCACCACCGCCACTCTGGAGTAATAAGGAATATTGCTAACTGGCATGATCCATTTTTTTAAGTATCCCTAAGGAATCGGGAGTTTGTATATACAGAGACCCAAGGCAGCATTCAGAAAGTCAAAAATGCTTCCAAAATCATCCACGATTGGCATAAGTAATTGGCAAAATCTAAATGTACATCTAGCGAACTCTGCGCAGGCAGTCAGTCCCTTTGGGTCATTGGTAAATAACTAGTAAGTATAAGATGTATAATTATTCACCATGCTTCGAGTGAGCTACTTAACCCCTGACTTAAAAAAACAAATACATATGTCTATTGGTGGGATCGTAGCTCGTATTGAATTTCAGTTTAATCTGTTTGTGCTGATATAAACCAAAACACCAAAAGTGTGGAGAATAAAATCTGTAAAAATCAATGTTTTTAATCGATTAAAGTCAACAGCTTTTTTTATTAAATCGAATGATTACTTTTGTTTAGCGGTTTCGTATATCGTAGTGAAGGATTGTATCAAGCGAAAGGGCAACAGTATCCAGCTGCAGATACTCGTACATTACTTAACATTATATTGAGAAATAGCACTGAACTGTGGGTTGTACATTAATGTACTAACGAACTAAGTCATTGCTAACTATTGAATTCAACCTTGAATTCTGCGAAAAACGCCATGCCATAACTGCTACACTCCATATTATTTCAAAAAACTTTTACAAAAAGATGATCAATCTAGGATTTATAGACATAGAAGTTTTTTGTTTTGTTTACATCAAGAAACCAATTAATCAATCAAAACTAACATGCTTTAATGATATATTTATTATACAAAGATACAAACAATAGCGTCGATCTTTTACAATTTATTGGGTTATTCGGTGAAGGTTGGTCTTATCTTATCGTATTGAAGTCGATATATTATAACGTGTATAAATGGCCACTCCAGTGTAGTCCAGCTGTGTAGAATACGTTTCTAGTTTTCATATTCACAATTTAAACGCAGTAATTCGTTTGTAAATACCGTTCAAACTTCGAGCTTGTTTTTGACTCGTAATGCGAATATATTAACTAATTTATTCGTACGAAGTTAACACTTTATATGACTAGTCGATGATTTCAAAACTAAAGACTATTGATTTTACTAAAATTGACTAATTAATAAAAAATTAGACCTCTCTCTCTCTTCCCTCTTAATAATATTTAAAAATACTTTTATTTGATTCGCAAAAGAACTGTCAGTATAAGTAGAAACTGCATTAAAATAAACATTAGTTGGTTTGTGCCGAAAAAACAATCGTCTTAAAATATACCTATGTACATCGTTTACTTACGAAAATTATAGTGCAGAACAAAGTTACAAAAAAAAAAAAAAACAAAGTCATATCAATGAGAATAGCAGCAAAAAAATGACTCACTTGTCCTTCCTCGCTCTAAGCGCTCTGATGGGTGACTTGAAGAGCACTTCAGCTTTGAAGGCACGCTGTTGGTCGTCGAGTAGCATGAGGCTGCAAGGGCGGCGCGCCTTCACCACCAGCAGCCAGTTGGTGCGAAACACCATCTCGCAGAGGGACACATCGCCGAGCTCCTCCTTGCCTGCAGTGACACAAACTTTCATGAAGGTACCCACGTCCGAAATTACATCTTTATCGTCGTATCAGCCAAGAAACGGACGCTGGACAATTGAACATAGACCTCCTCATACAACGCCACAACGACTGGTCCTATGTTATTCGCATCCAACGGATTCCCGCGGCCTCCATTTCGCGGTAGGCTTCCATATCCTATGTCCTCATAGGATCTCAGGAGGACCTGAGGATTAAATCTATCTGCATTTCAAATTTCATGTGAATCGGTTAAGCCGTTTTACCGTGAAAACATACAGATAAAAGTTATTTTTCGCATTTATAATAATAGGATTTGTATAGTATCTACGCTACTTTGATGATAAATTTGTAGAATAAACTTATAATAAAATCTCACGCTCCGTTTACGAGGCTCGTAATTCGTGATCTATTTGCCCAACTAATACGGAACAAGCTACGCCAACAAAGGCGTAGTTATCACACGGTTTTCTTACCATGACCTTAGAGTTTAATGTTTAGAACTACAGACTTAGAATACGTAATGAGAACGTTACTTGCGAATTCAGCTATTCCGTTGTTAGTCACGGTATAAATTAGGGGTCTCATTAATATTTTTATTCATCATATGATGCCGCTACCGGATCGGTTTTGAAGAGTATGTGTTTTTTATTATTTTAGTAGATGCTTCTTGATTCTGTGGTTACTGTAGGAAATAATTCATGTTCCTATATAGCGCTCCTTAGTAATAAGGCTTTCGTATCTTTTTTAAGAAACCAGCACACATATTAGACACGATTCAAAATTAACATTAAACAACGTTTAACATAAGTGGTGACTATATTTTAGACAGGACATAGTCTCAAAACTCGTTATTTATAAGTGGACTAGCTTTAGAAAGATCCTTTCTTTGTGCACACTTACGTCATTAAAGAAACATTTGTATAAAAGTGTATACTTCTAAAACCAGCGGTTTCGGCTGTGCGTTGAACGATCAGTCAGTCAGTCAACCAATCAGTTTATTTTTTTATATATAGATAGGTTCAAGGGAGAATATTAAGTGCTTATAAAGCAAGACATAAATAATAACGTTTTCTTTGTTCAAATAACTTTCAATTTATATGCATCGTTCACTTATTTTGCATGAGCGTAACCTTTGGGTTGAGTTCAACGTCCAAACCGCTGGAAAAGTGGTAGCCTTTTTACTTTTTACTGTATAAAACGTCCAACGATCTGTCCCGTCTGAGATTGGAAATTATGGAGGTATGGTGGATGGACGGGGAGAAATATCCTTCTTGTTAGTTGATTACTTAGTAAGTAAAGGTAGATCTTTTCTCGTGGCTTTTATTTAAGAAGATGAACTTTCTAAACAAATGAATTGAAGTGGATATGAAATGAAGTGGATTTGAATGAAGGGTCAGTATAAGAGCGATTGCTAATACATTATTTTGCTGTTCTAGATAACATAATAATATTCTAAAGTATGAGTATTCAAGACATCATCCTCATCGGCCTATTTTCCCACTTGATTATCCCACTGTTGGGTAAAGACCTCTTCTCATACAGTGAAGGCATGAGCATTGATCACCACGCTTACTCAAGGCGGATTGGCGATTTCAAACTTTTTAGTCCAGGTTTCCTCACGATGTTTTCCTTCACTGTTAGTCGGTGCTGTCTAAGATACACTTAGAAAGTACATGTGACTTTAGAAAAGTCACTTCGGTATGTGCCAGGTTTGCATGAGATGCAGGTGCCTTAACCACTAGGTCATCACGATTTTAAGACAAAGATTTCTAAAAGAAATACAAAAATAACAAAAACAAACCGGTTTTCCTCACTTGACCGCTTGACAGTGAGTCATACGACTTAGCCGAGATTGATTACATACATGCGGTCGATATAAGTATATAACCACTCATATGTAGGTGCGAGTACGCAGTCTTTAAATTCTTGGCATTTATTAAATGTTTGTATTGATTGTTTGTTACAGCGGAGTTAGTAGCTAATAGAATCAAGTTTAAAGTTAATTCTTTACAAATAGGCTTAAATCAGCACAGTGATTGTATCATTAAAGACTAGTTGTTTGCCACTGTTTCACCTGCGTCCTGAGGGAATTATTTAACTCACCCAGATAAAAACTATCTTATGTCCTTACTCAGAGTTCAAGCTATCTCCTCACAAAATGTCATTAAAAATGGTTCAGCCGTTTTCCTGTGAAAGCGTAACAGACCATGTTCTTTTGGACCAAATATTCATCACAATTGGATGAATAATTTGGGAACGCATAGAGGATAAACACATACTTCAACATTTTTATTTTTTAAACGGTATTTCAATGAACTTTCTAGCTATGAAAAACTACCTTTTAAGTAATCTACCATTTCATTTTCTATGATACTCATACTTAATATCGATAGCATACGAACTGAATAGAAAAGTTGCTTGTCATTAAAAACTAATAAATCATCGTAAAACTTTTGGACGTAGCTCAGATTAGGATAAGATTTCAATCAAAGATCGCCAGAACAATCTAAATATAGAAGTTCATTCACTCTGACTACGTACTTTGAGTTCGAACGGTCAAACGTTGTGACATATTCGAAAGTCATTAGACCGACGAATGATGTATTCTAGGTACCTCCAAGTGCTTTTTCACATCATTAGTTATTGTCATTGACCATTTTTAAGGTAGTTGAAGGGGAATCTGGAGGGACGGCAGTGCCCCCGCCAAGTCGAGCGCAAAGCAACACTGCCTTACCATCCTTTTCTGGAACTATTTCGCCGCATTTTCAGGCCCCTATTTGAGAACTAGAACGCTGAAATTTTCGTCATCTAGTAAGCTATAATCACGCACTTGAAATCCAATTGATTGATCTCATTTTTTTCAATATCTAGAGCGTGAAAAAATGTTCAACCGTTGAACATTATTTACACGTTAGTGGGTACAGGTCAACGGCCAAGTCACATAACATTAAATTAAATATAAAAATAAAGAAATTGCAGTAAGGAACCTTAGACTTGGCTCAACTTTGTCTGGTGATTTTATTATAGTAGGCGGCACGTAACTTGGTCAAAATTGTAAGTAGTTTTTCTCTTTTCTCTAACTATTTTCTACATATAAATGTTTAAAAGTAAATTACAATAGACGATAGTGTAATGACAAGCATTGAAAGTGTTACTTTTGGATTGCACTGGGTGCACAGGCGCTAACTTGATTCAACTACGTTAAAATCTGGCCAAGTTATTTGCCGGCAACTATACTTTTTAGAGATAAACAAGCAGCTCCATCGAGACTTGGCAATTTTTTTACAGAATGTTTTTGGTGGTGCCCTTTTTGGATCCAATGTGGACGAGTGATAGGTGATAGGTTCGTTATAAATATGAATTTGAAATGCATTTCAATGAGCGCCACTGTAACAAATAGTTGTTTAGTGTATAAACGTATTTTACCTATATCAACATAAATAAGTACCTATAGTTTTTTTTAATTAAAGTTATTAAAAACGATTTGATTATACTTTTCTTTCTATTCAAGAAAAAAACCTGTTAGTGTAGAGATGATACAATCAATGAGTAAAACTTTGAAATTAGGATTTGTAAGGGATACTCTGCTGACTAAAGTTCGCAGTTTTTATGGCAATTAAGGTAAAGGCAATTTATTTTTTGATCCAGAAAACATAAAACTCCTGCATAAAATATATTTTTGTTTATTATTCACGAAAAGTTTGAGCGCCAGCTACGTAAGTGGGTACTACGTATTTAAAAGTTCATAAATGTCAATAGGATGTAAATCTAGTGCGTCATATAATATCGCGAATTCAAAATGTTAATTTTGTATTGTGTGGTTAAACTAAGAACCAAGCTATACATATAAACAAAAGCTGCATACACTATAATAAATTTTTGTACTGGACATAATTATGTATGAAAAAATACTATAGCTGAAGGGTTGCGCTAGCACATAGTGTGCGAGCCACTCGTGGTTGCGCGAGGTAGCTTTATTTATAGTTATAAAACACTTTCACTCGGTAATGCTAAAATGTAGGTACCAACTGCAAATATAATCATGCATTATGGCAGATTTTTTTTTACATATTCTTAATACGTAAATTGCGTCGTACATAATTGTCTAAATGACAATTTGAATAATGTTTGGGCTTATTTTTGCTGAGAAGAAATTTGTCGCAACCTGATCAACATAAATTTTTTTTTGATATTATATGGGGTACATTTTGGCGTAACTTGGTCCAGTGTTGTGTGTGGCTAAGGAACATCATATGATAAATAAATTGTGGTAGAGTCCATTTTCAGTTCATAAAGATCTTTGGCCTTTATATCTATTTTAAATAAATCTTTTAAAGCCATTTGTGTGTTTGATATCTATATGGATTGTTGGATGTCAGGTAGGAACCTGATTCGCCTAGTCGAACATGATTGACATAGGCATATAATGTATAATTAAAAATATAGAATACCTACTTAAATAAAATAGAATAGTTGATAACCCGGTAAGTACTTGTCCGTGACATGTGTTCATGGATAAATTGCTTAACACATTTTAATAAAATTTAATACAGAGCTTAAACATAGCCCAGATACTATTCTCATACTTTTGAGTACCAAGTACTGTTAGTTATACGAGTAAAAATAAAATAAATTTAACTAATGTTAGTAACAGTGCTCTGATGGTGCTCTATCTAGTGATTTATTGTATAGAAAAAAAAAATACTTTTAATGTTAAACTAGGTATTAAAAGTATTTTTTAAATACAACGCATTATTTAAATAGTATAACATCTAAAAGTGCTATTACACTCTGAATTCACAATTATAATATAAATTCTGCTTAATATGTTATTAGCCAAATCTATACATGGTTATAAAATTTCATAGTTTAGCCCAAAAATAAATCTGCCCTAAATATTTATAACAGTTTCAATAACTTATTTACACATAATGTTAAAGACAGAGAATTGTATTACACCGTATCCATGACTTTTTGACTAAAATCAATATATTCAGTTATTATACAAGTGTAAGGGGATTCATTTTAAATCCTGTGCTTTGTATGTTTAACGGTACATTAGCAGTACTTACTGTAGTGAGCTTTCTCGACAAGAGGTTCCACATTGTAGACGCGCAGGCCGGTTTTTAGGCAGCATGTGAAGCAGCCTACAAAGTAACACAATCATTAAATTCTACTCATTAATATGTGTATTGTATGATTAACCTTAGAAATAATGCAAGACAAAGAACTAATTTATCTAATAAGAAACTCTGATTAATATTAATGACAATGAGTGTGCTATTGCACTGTGATTAAATGTAATTAAAGATTACTTTTTAACAACAATAAGCGTTGTAATGTAGAGTTTATTTTTGTATGTTAATTTACTCATAGTCATGTTATATTATTACTGTTACTGTGGTATAAGACTGTATTGGAGCAGAATTAAGCTTTTAGAAACAAGATAGTGAACGTACAAAACAAATAACAGCTGTTTATCAAAACAATAGAAAATTGTAAATCATAACACTATGACGTGTGTTGAAAAACTGATGAAAATTGCGTTTTAAGTTACAAGTACGTACGCAAATACGAGGGCAAACCAAACCAACGCCCAAACAATAGCGAGCGAACTTGCGAAGAATGGAAATTGCGCGTGGGCGCGCTACTAAAAATATAAACAACACGTGGAGCGCGCAGCTACGCGAGAGCGTGGCGAGGCAAGCTTCGCGTTCTGCCTGCGACGCACCTCGTCACACGCGCACCACAGCCACCCAGCCCCACGTCCTAACACACCTAGCTCATCCCAAACGTGAATAATACTAACTGCACCTGAGAACAAAGAACTCAGGTTGACGAACTAGGAAGTAACACAAACCTTGATCCTGGTTAAACCCCAAGCTCGTGATGCCGCTGCTCCTCCGGCGCGCCATGTCTCTTCCACCGTGAATTTATCATAAACATTGAGTTGATTTTTTATCAGATGTCTCAGTGGACATTTTCACACCAATAATTTTAATACGCACATTTATTATGTTACATGTTCTCTGTGTGTGATACACAGCTGATTTGATGACGGATGACAGGAAAACAACGATGTTGACATCTGAAAAACTTGAAGTTAGTGTAATGTTGCCATGACATTACAATCTCAATACTACCCGTAAAAAGTAAAAGCCTGATATTAGGTAACTGATTGAAATACTTACAAAACCGAAATATTGTAAATATATTGAAATGAATATTAATGAATTTTAAAATGAAATAATGTATTTACCTAATACAGAATCAGTAATCATATTAAAAGACGTCTAGTATGAGGCATAATCTTTGTTCAAGGCAACATTACTAAATCAAAATACTCAGTTTTTAATGTTGCCATAAAATGCAAATAAATACATTATTTGCACATAATTTTTTTTCATGCATGAAGGCTCATTTGTAAAAGGAAAAATACTTCTTTAGCCAATACTGAACACTGTCTTTTGGTAAGGCCAGCTGAGGTAGAAAAAAAACGTAAAACTTCAAAAATGTTTTTATCTTCCCTCATTGAAGAAATTCTCCTACAGATCAAATTTTTGGCTTCAAAAGCAATTCTAAATTATGTAGGGTGTCAATTAGCTAAAGTAGTAATAATAAATCTCAAAAATATTAATGTTATAAGTTGAGGTAAGGTAAAGGTTGACTTTGTGTGACACTTTGTTGAAGGATAAAGTTTGATTAAATAAAAAATTAAATAACCTGAATATTTTCAGAAAATCTAAACAAAATGGATTTCAAGACTACAGCAAGTAACGATTTTCAATGGCCGTTTTCAAAACCCGTAATTGGAAAGTACGTAGTAGTAGATTTGTTAAGCGCCTAACAACATTATTGAGGCAATAAATTACTGATTATTGACTTTTAGCTGACGAATTGTGCCAGTAGTTCTGTTTGTCATTAGCTACTTATGTATATTTTACTGACCAGGGGAAAGTACATTATATAATGCATACAGTATACACGTTTGACAGATAACAGCTATTTATACAAACTTGCTTAAACCTCTTGTTCGAACTAATCGCCTATGTTCATCTTTATTTCTATGCTCCCACCTACCTGCACGGCCTTGTTTGCATTCTCAAAGATCAAACCACAATGAGTTCGCGAATGAGTGTAAAATTATATTGGTAGTATCATGTTTTGTGGGTATGAAATTTGGTTTAAGGAAAGGTGTTTCGATTACTTAGTTAGACATTTAAACAGATTTTGATAAATCATCGTCGCTCGGTT
The DNA here is from genome assembly GCA_963891755.1 of Pyrrhia umbra. Lineage (NCBI taxonomy): Eukaryota > Metazoa > Arthropoda > Insecta > Lepidoptera > Noctuidae > Pyrrhia > Pyrrhia umbra. The sequence continues at coordinate 6,945,803 of OY982935.1, forward strand.
CGATCGTCGTAATATCAAACTTTCAGCTGAAGAAGATTTAGGAATCTCCCTCGAATAATTCTTTGTAAGAGGCTACAATGACTTGATATAATAGTTTCAATCAAATTGTGGATAGGTACTTTTTTGGCATGGAATTCCTTGGCGAGAATCATACTAGACATTTCCCATTTAGGTATAGTGTAAGTGCATTTTTCGCGGTTACAGAAAACGTTAGCAAAACGTCATCAGCCTTTATTTCTCACGCTCGTAATTTATTGATATCCACAATCCATACTGTTTATGGGGTACGGACCTTGACAATGCCGCACTGCGTATTGCATTTATCTTTGAAATCGTGACTGGTTCGTAGATACGGACAATACACGATTTAATACTTATAAATAGTGTAAAAATAATTAGGTGTTTAGTGTTTATTACCTTTGAATTTAGAGTTCATGTATTTCTTTTAATTTATGATTACTTATCACATCTAGCAAAGTTTAACTTGAAACAGGTGTAAAGTTTTTATTTTCTTCAGTAGTACTTAGGCTTTGATTTTGACTATCCCCTTTAAAAAAAATATCGTCACCACGTAACGTTTGACGTTACGTTAAAATGAAACATGATGATCAGGAATATCTTCTGCCTCCGCGTATCTACTTACTACTAGACTAGTCTTCCATTTGCTCATTCTAGATTCCCTATGAGGCTCAAACAGTAAAAAGCTTTATTTAATTGCCAGCTAGAATACTGCTGAATTGAACTACGTCCATTGTTGCTTGAAGATTTATATTGACGTCATCAATTCCAGGCCATGCGAGCCGCCGAGCCCGGACGCGGCGCCGATCGTGCGTCCTGCCCCCGTAGCGCCGTACTGCCACTGCGACGCACACTCCTACTCGCCGAGAGTGGAGCAGTACAAACAACTGCTAGAGAAAGAACAAAAGCTATGCCAAGACTACGAACAGCTGAGGAAGCAGGTAATGAGGCCAGGAGGTAAACTGATATATGGGAATACCTCCGTCGTAGTCTGGCGTAGTGACGTAGCGTTATCCCGGCTACGAGATTCGCTACGAGGACTAAATATTTTTATTTCAATAAAGTACTCTGTTCCGCTGCGTGGCTGCCGGATAATGAGGTCAAGGTTCGATCTCAGGTCAGGCAAAGTGTTATCGTTTTCTGGAGACTTTGTGGCCAGTCGGTCGATAGCAACAGGTTTGCTTCGTTTTGTATGAGACAACCAAAACTGGCGGAATGTAGGTGTAGTAAGTGTAGTAGGTAACCAACTATGTCTTACCAAGACTCTTCCGTGCCTCGGAAAGCACGTTTCCGTTGGTACCAGCTGACATTTGTAGATCCATGTTTCTTCCTTCGCCCTTTACATTCCAGGGCTGCGTAAGTCTCTCAAACAGCCCTTGCCTTTTTGTCTCCAGCCCTCGCCTCCTTGATCTAGTGTTAAAAGTCTCGTTATAAATTGTAAAGTACATCATAACATTTACATTGATGTTCTGTTAGCGTGATGAAATCTAAAATTAAAATAATGTACCAACCGGTAGTTAATGTACTATTAGACTCGATGACTTATAATTATTTTAATGAGAGAAGATTATTTTCAATGACAATCAATAAAATAATACACGATATTGGTCGCACCAGAGATAGAATTGAGCTATAGTAGTCGTGGGTATAATATAATTACTTGTAATTATGCATTCATGTTAGGGTAAATGGGTTCTTGAGAGGAGACAATAGGTAAATTTTGGCATGATGGAGTGACGGTCTAGGAAAGGCTGCAAGCAGAAGTTGGATGGATCAAGTTGAAGTTCGGGCGATATGCCACACGTTAGGTGGATATGCCACACATTAGGGGAAGCCTATATCCAACTGTGGACAACTATTATAGGCTGACGATGATGATGATTTTTAGGGTTCCGTAGTCCGACAAGGAACCCTTATAGTTTCGCTCTGTCCGTCTGTCTGTCTGTCCGCGGCATAGCTCCGTGGTTTTTGTTATTAGAAAACTGAAATTTGGTATGAATATGTATATTGATCACGCCGAAAAAGTGGTAAAATAAAATTTTGAAAAATATTTTTTTTTAGGGTAGCTCCCAAACATGTAATGTAGGGATGAATATTTTTTTTCTCGCGTACCCCTTCGTGTGGGGTATCGTTAGATAGGTCTTTCAAAAATATTATGGGTGTGTGAAGACCATTTTTCAGTTTAGCAAGCCATTTGCGAAATATCTAGATTTTAAGTGAAATTTTTTGTTCGATACGAGTTACCCCCCCCTCTAACTTTTGAATGGCTGTACCTAGAAATGTGAAAAAAATCACAGACGTAGTACATGTAATGAAATTATAAGGAAAACTATCACGGCTAAGTAGGCTTAACCGGTTACAGAGCTATAGTCGACTAACTAACTCCTACTACGGAACCCTACTGCGCGTGGCCCGACACGCACTTGGCCGGTTTTATTGTTCCAATCGAATTGAATGGTTTTCTTACAGATGGTTGACGTGACAAATGACATTCTGGATCATCCTTGTGATGACCTCGACGGCAAAATGATGACGATGTACCAAGCTACGTTCAAGAAAAGATGTGAGTATGAAGATTTACTTCATTTCAAAATTTTCCAAATATGTTTGCGTCATTGTGGCCGCACTGGAATTTCTTAAAATAAGATTTGTCGAGTTTCATATTACATATCGTATTTTACGTATCATTGCGTAATTAATCAATAAGAGCTTGGTTCGGTCCCCCGATCGCGTAGTGTAATTGGGACTTGCCATGTGAAAAATCTCGACAACAGTCTGTCGTTGTACCTGGTTTATGGCAATAAGAACTCCCCCTATTTGATGGGACTGAAATATAATTGTCAAAAAATAATCACCATTGCATAATCCTTGCGGAAAATGGGCGAGAATTAACGTAATGTGTGTATTAATATTGTCTAACAATACATTTTCCCATTAATGTAGGAATTCATTTATTAATAACGTGCCATTGTTAAAGGAAAGCTCGCATTTAGTTGATATTATTCATGTAATTTGTGAGCAAATGGGGAACAATGCGTTTATTATGACTGATTCATAGTGGCTGGGTCAGCATAGGGTTAAATACACTAATTAACATGACTCAGATAACAGACTGGGAATTTATTTTTAAAGCACCCATTGCTTTTATTACATACATTATTTTCTCATTAGGTTCTCATGTTATTTGGATTTGTAACATGAGGACCATTTTTATTTGGGGTTTTTGGGAAATGGGATGTGTTGGGTTTGCACCCACTAAAAACTGCTTACTGAGCGTACTCCTGCTTTCGTGAGAGGTTCCACGAGGACTGCCACGAATGACTATATTATATTGAAGTTTCGCAGTATTATAACTGACGACTTCGTTGTCATAGGTCGCTAACGCTGTTAGAGTGTAGGGTTCCCAAGTCGGGAAATGTGGTATTTTTTTTTTCTCAGTAATCGTTCGTATTCTGTATCCATGATAATAGGATAGGACTAATTTGGATGAATGTATTTGTTCTGTAGATACACTTCTGCCTACACATAATAATTGATTATTAATTTATATATGTATAATCTATTATTACTTACTTTTCTTTGTATCTCTACAGTTTTTTTTTCCTTGCAGCATTTCCAATGACGGACTACAGAACAATCATAGCAGCGTCCCAGTCAAACGCTCCGATACCGATGGAGACCAACAGCCTCGGCATGTTGCGTTGTTACAAGGATCCCACCAACTTTACCGACAAGCCTCCCACTGTCAGACCGACGATCAACCCTCCAGGTATGCCTCGCGGGTCAAAAAGTCTTGCTTATTGCTAGGGGTATATTTTCAACCATTGAGCTACACTGTGACTGGTATCAGCAAAGAAATGGGCATAACTCTTGTAAATTTCTGTAGGCAAGTCTTGGGTAATTATTCCTATTAAGTGTAAGAGATCTCTAAAAGCCTGTTGTCCATGTCCATCTTCAGACTATTATTATAGTCGCCAGAGTGCATGTGGCCGGTTGCATGATATTATCACTTATACCGATTCACTAGCGGGTTATTAACTGTCTTCCAATTTTGTGATTGACGAGACTTTGACTACACTTAGACTGTGAATTTAATTTGGACTTATAAAAAGAGTAGCTTTTGCCCGCGGCTTTGCTCGCGTATCATTTGATATTAATGGGATTCGTGGTATAAATACAGTTTCCCCTTTCGCACCCCCAGTTGCGATTAACGCTTTCACTTGCAGTCCTATTTAAGCGGACGTCTTCATCATAGTAGCTCCAATCTTTAATTTCAGTTGAATCAGTCGAAAATCTAAGAAGATTTATACAAACTTTCATCCCCTATTTTATCCCCTTGGGGGTAGAATTTATCAAAATCCTTTCTTAGGGGATGCCTACGTCATATTAGCTATATGCATGCAGTCTCAGCCCGATCGGTTTAAAATTGACAAAGTTTCATACAAACTTTCATCCCCTATTTTATCCCCTTGGGGGTAGAATTTATCAAAATCCTTTCTTAGCGGATGCCTACGTCATAACATCTACCTGCGTGCCAAATTTCAGCCCGATCCCTCCAGCGGTTTGGGCTGTGCGTTGATAGATCACTATGTCAGTCAGTCAATCAGTCAGTCACCTTTGAGTTTTATATATTTTTCAGCATTATTATTCTGGTAAAAGAGATGATGTTATGGTTACTTACCAGGCAGAAAAATCTCTAAGGACCTCTTCTCTCCATATTGACCTACTGAATTATGTAACACAATTAGAATTTTAAATCATATTTTCATTCTCCATCCCGCAGGGCCGATTCAAACGGGCGTGGCTCCACAGTCCATCCAGACTTGGTTTGCGGAGTACCCTGGCAGGACGGAGTACATGGACACCTACAGTGCTTCAGCCAAGGCTTGCTGGAGATCCATGCAGAGGTACAAGGAACCTATGCCATCCACCAGGAGAAGGGCAGACGACACTTGCATCTAGTAGACATTATCGTTGATATTTGTTTGGTAGTGATTCGTAAGTTTATCCGTTTTATGTACAGATCAAGATTAAAATAAGGGAAGATATGATTTTGTTTTATTAAATCCAAACTAGTTCCCTTTAAGTGATTTTTTATCTTTTCAAATGATGGTGCCTAGCTGTTCCTCTAGCGTTTTCTGGGCAGTCTAGGCAACCTCTTTTACAGCGTGAATTAGTGTTATCATGGCATTGGAATGACCATAGTCCAGTATGACATTTAACATAGCGCAGAGTGTTCAAGAGCTAGCTTTGCTGGGGAGTTTGTTGTGCCACTTTTTCCAAGCAAAATAATCGTAATTAAAGAGCTGGAGAGGTATATTTTCTATAAATTTTCGAAAAGGGAAATTTTCAAACCTAGTTTGTCATATTATTGATGACTGACCCAAAAACTATTTTCTGATTATCTACAAATTAAAAAATACAAATATTAGTGAACTAATCGAATGCGATAGCTTTAAACATACAATGTGTACTCATTTACGCATATGAACGGGACGCATTGATAAATGGTATCGAAGCCTATTGAACTCCTCTGTGGGTCAGTTCGTGACCACCCTGATATAAACAGGTAGGTGTATACAATACCCGCATAGCAACGTTTTTTAAGATAACCCGAAGTTACAGAGTTCAACAGTCTAAAGCCACAGCCAATAATAATAATAAGTCAACTGTACTCCTTTACACAGTAGTCCGATAGCACATCGACTACATTTGACGGGAACAAAGAGAGACTATGTATTGTAAATATTTTTGTTTGCATTTGACACAAAGTATTAGGGCTATTGTTTGTGTGAGAATAACAGTTGATGTTCTCACTTGTTTCGAAGAATCTATTGAATGAGTTCAGCATAGTTTAGCTATGTCATAGATTAATATTAAAGCGAATGTAATCCATACTATACATTATTGTAAATGCGAAGGTGTGTCTGTTACCTCTTCACGCTTAAACCGCTGCACCGATTTAGATGAAACTTCGTATGGGAATAGAAGAAGGATATAGGGTCGTTTTTATACCGGGCGAAACCGCTGGAAATATATAGTCGCTTATATATGTTTATAATAAAAAATGTGAAAGTACCGCTGTCTATTATGAACCGAATTGGATGGAATTAGATATGGCCTACCCGGTGAGGAACATACCTACTACTTATATCCATAATGTTATATTTTTTCGTGTTAGTAGGTAAGAACTTGAATTTTTGTGTAAATTTTTAAAATAAAGTAAAATAAATGCTTTAACTCCGGTTCAATATTGTTTTTATCATCACTATTTTTCGTACACATACATTAAGAAGGTTAAAGGCAACTTTATAAAGAACTATAAATACTAGGAAGGAACATCGTTTACTGTGTCAATCGTAGGAATATATTTTGGCTTTTATATTGTTTGTATATAACTAATTATTATTAATAATATACTTTTATATATCTTATCGTCTTAAATTATGACATCAAATTGTATTTCTAGAAAACACAAACATCAATTTAGTTTGGTTCTGGTCACTGTTTTAAAAAGTGATTAAATATTTTAAATGATTAAACATTTTAATGAAAAATTACAACCGTTTCTGATATATGTAATAAAAAATATCAGATATATTTCTCATTTCTTATAAAAAAGTACTTACATATCATACAGGTATATTTTGCATACTCACACACTTATATCTACTAATACTATAAATAAGTAGTTATAATATAACTATATTTTCTATAATCTTCCGACATCTCATTTTTCGTTGTGTTTTTCTCGGCGCCCATTGTGAGTGCGTTTTGAATTGTTTTACTAAGTGATGGCAGTATATAAGTAGTGGCGTTATGTATTAAAATTGTCACACACAGCACCAAAATGAGTACCTGAAATAATATAAAAAACATTTAGTTACTCGCTGCTCAGATTAAATTTCCATCCTAACTATCTTTTACATATGAATAGCAAGTAGATATTCAGGGTAATGAGTAGTCATATCAGGAGAAGCTCGTGGCTAAGCAACAACCGCACGGGTCGACCGATCAAAGGTTAAGCTGAGCTTGGTGCGGTCGGTACGTGGATGAGTGACCATCTATGTCATAGCGAGACTCCTCCGTGCCTCGGAAAGCACGTTAAGCTGTTGTTCCCGGGTTGTCATTTGTAGATCTTTGACAGCCGTTACGGGTAGTCAGAAGCCAGAAAGTCTGACAAACAATTTTACCAAGGGTTATCGTGTTACCCGGTAACTGGGTTGTGGAGGTCAAATAGGCAGTCGCTCAATGTGGAACACTGGTACTCAGCTGCATCCGGTTTCGACTGGAAGCCGACCCCAACAAGATTTTTTCTTGTGATTATTTTCTTATTTATTAATATATGTTCAGTAAAGTATTTAGAGATAATTAATAAATAAATTGTTTTTTATCGCTTGAGGCGCCAGGTTCAGATGGGCGCCATGGAATATACCATTCATTGGAATATACATATAATGATAATTTATATTGAACCATAAACATTTTTTCTAAATTGAAAAATACACATTACAATTTACAATCAAATAGTTTGGTGGTAATGATAACTCAGCATTGAATGTTAATATTTTATGTTAAATGCATTTAATGATGACCATAGATCGCGGCGCAAAATTAAATGCGAATTCATAACTTTCGTACCTACTTGTTTATGTAGATTCATATAAACATATTATTTATCTATGTAAGAATTACATAGGGAATATTTAAACATGTATATTGTATAGTATCCGCACTCTTGTAGTGTAGATTACAAACAGTAGAATCATTATTACTGACGATTACGTTATCCCACTTCCTACTAAAATTATAAACACAAACGTTTCGGAGAATAGACATAGTTGTAGTTCTTTCACACAAAAAATACTGAACAAATTGACATACAGTATATTATATTCGGGATGTCAATCTCCTTATAGGATACTTGTATATCTCAGAAATTAAACGAGCATATCTGGCGAAATTCTTCAGGACCAATAAATCGATCTAGAAGTCGGTGGCGAAAATACACAATACAATACCTAATTTATTAAGCATTTCACCAGATAAAAGTTATTTTTCAATTTGTAGGTACTGTTTTTGAAGTCGGTTCAATTTTTTTGAGATATAAGATAAAGTAACCTTTATTGGCTTCTTTCACACAGAAATAGGGTAACAGAACGACAAGATTTTTAGCATGTATATAGATTACTGGTTGTTTACCGCGGAACACACCTAGATTAAATGTAGTCTATAACTTTCATCAGGGTCCCATCTATCTACGCAGCCTACCAAATTTGAAATAAATAAACAAGCTTTAATTCACTTTCGTATTTATAATATTAATAATACACTCGAGAGCAATGAATCCGGGTCACTTAAAGAATGTTAAAAATCTCGGAAACTAAAAATGATAGGTTAATGCAATAAATTGTATTTAATAGACAATGTAATACTCCTTAAATGAAAGTAAAAAAAATATGAGTCACCATACATTTTATTAACACAAAATCACATAAAGAAAAAAACTGCTGATCTCTCCTTAAAACAAAAATAGGAAACATGAAATTTTTGAACTTTATTACGATTTTCTTGAATTTTAATACTTTGTATTACCTCCTTGTGCTTCCATTACTGCGTTTACGCGGTTTGGCATGCTGTACACCAAGTTCCTTATACGATTTTGGGGAATATTCTCCCATTCCTCTGTGAGAGCAATTTTGAGCTCACGAAGCGTGATTGGGGGAGGGTTTTGTTGTTTTACGCATCTGCCTAGCTTGTCCCAAGCATGCTCGATCGGGTTGATATCCGGGCTGCGCGCTGGCCACTCCATACGAATAATGTTCATCTCTTGAAGGTAGTCATTCACAATCCTATCTGTATGAGGTCGGGCATTGTCATGCATAAATATAGCATCCTCACCTAAATTGACCATAAATGGACCAACGTGATCATTGAGGATTTCTTCCACATATCTTTCGCTAGTTAAAGAGCCGTTTTCTATAATCACCAGCTCTGTGCGACTTTCAGAAGAAATTCCCGCCCACACAAGTACAGACCCACCACCGTAGGCTACTTTTTCTTCGATGCATGCTTGCTTGAATCTTTCCCCTGGTCTTCGATACACTCTGTGTCTTCCATCGTGCTTGTAGAGCATAAATTTTGATTCGTCGGAGAACATAACTTTTGACCAATCTTCAATACTCCAATTTACGTGGCTCTGGGCATATCTTAGTCTTGAAATACGATGCCCACGCTCCAGTTTAGGGCCGTTTGCAGGTCTAAGGGGTTTTAAGTTAGATTCAGCAAGCCGACGTCTTACTGTCCATGCACTTGGGTTACTTCCTCCGAGGCGTCGAAACTGATTTGTGAGTTCAGTTCCTGTGAGAAAGCGATTTCGAAGCATGGTGTTCACCAAGTATCGGTCTTCTCGTGCTGTGGTACACCTGGTTCTGCCCGTTCCTGGTCTGCGTAGGTTAGAACCAGTTTCTTCGTAACGTCGGAGAACTCTTTGTACTGTTGACAGCGACACACCGACAGTCCTGGCTGTATCGCGCTGACTCCGGCCGGTTTCCAGCATTGTAAGTATTCTGGTGCATTCTTCAGGCGTAAGCGACATAATTTCAGCTTGAATAATGAATATAGAGCACTATCAACATGGTTTATGTACCCACATAAATGACAGATTACAAACAAAAGCAAAACCAAATGCTGTAATTTCGTAGTTCCATCTTCGAAAGTGGCCCTTTTTCAAATTTCATTTTTTTATGATATAACTTTACAATAACTAAGAAGTTTTAATACCTTCATTTAAGGAGTATTACATTGTCTATTAAATACAATTTATTGCATTAACCTAGCATTTTTAGTTTCCGAGATTTTTAGGATTCTTTAAGTGACCCGGATTCATTGCTCTCGAGTGTATATAGTTGGAATTAGGATTGGCCGGACAACTTGGGTTATAAATTTCAGGTTTTTTTAGGATTTCACTAGGAATTACTCCTGTATTCCAAACATACACATACAAAAACCAGATTCGAAACAATTTTAGTTGTTCTGTGCGCGAATCGAATTCGCGACTCACAGAGCAGCAGGCAATTGCTCAGCCACCACGCCAAACGTCCTTGGAGGATTTATCTGTAAATCCTATCTATCATCAGCCTATTTACTGTCCCACTGATGGGCACAGGCCTCTTCTCACCACGCTTGTTCAAGGCGGATTGGCGATTCCAGACTTTTTAGTCCAGGTTTCCTTACGATGTTTTCCTTCACCGTTAGTGAGTGACATCTAAGATATACTTAGAAAGTACATACGACTTTAGAAAAGTCACATCGGTACTTGCCAGGTTTCGAACCCGCACACTCTTACACGAGGGGCAGGTGTCATAACCACTAGGAGACCACGACGTTCTTTTCTTTCCACAAAGATAAATCCATGTGAAAGAAAACGCAAAAAAAACCTAGTACCTTTATACATGAAGTATTTATTCTGAACAGGTTTAGCAGTGCCTAGTCATTGAATCATCAATGACATTCCTATTATTTACTCGCGTCCCAGGAGGCCTCGCGCTCCCATAACAATCGTCATGGCTGTGATGATACCCATGGGGCCCAGCATTGTAAATATATGTGCATTGTGTTTATACATAGATACACAATTGGACAATGATGATGACATTGCGGTGATGTATCGATTTTTAGTCAAATGAACGGAAATTGGATTTTTATCGGCTTTTTATCGGACTTGACATTACTTAAGCTTTATATTTAGAAGAATCATGAATGTATTTGTATATGTTCTCACTGTTAAAAAAGGGAAGTTCTTTTTAATTAACTCGTTAACCTTTATTTTGATCTAATTTGAAGTTTTTGGATAAATTTATAATAACACGAGATTAATTTAGTACAACTACACATATTATGATGAGACATCATTTACTCCTTGTTCAAGAAACACATTGAGATTTCAGAATCAATTACATTTTACTCAAAACTACCAATTGTGTATTGTAGTAGTGATCAATCAACTCATTCGACATTAATTAGGTATACAACCCAATTAATCTATACTAATATTATAAAGAGGAATGATTTGTTTGTTTGTTTGTAGGGTTTTAACTCAAAACTACCACATAACAAACTAACTCTTTCACCATTAGATAGCTACATCTTTAAGAAGTGTCATAGGCTATATTTATTTCCAGAAATAATTACGGATCCCCACTAAAACTTGAATAATGTAACCCAAGGTGTAAAAAAAATGTCCGAGAAAAAAAAGCGAGCGAGAAAACATTAATGGCAATGATTGACTAATCTATTTTTTACTACTCATAGATATTAGTCTCCATTATCTTAGAACTCGTGATAGCCCTTAGCATTTACTAAGAATTGCACACAAAAATAAATAGTAACACTGCCCACGTTTACTTTTATCTAAATAAAGTTCTACTCAAGTTAAATCCGCTCATGATATTATAAAATATGTTTATTTTCAATTGCACAATACTTTTATTACATAGTCAGTACATAGTTTTGGTGGAAATCAACTTTTAAGCAAAGAATTGCTGCCGCGGCTGCGGAATGCGCGCCTCCGAAACTCAAAGGAAGGAAGGAACATGGATGGGTTATAGCTAGTAAGAGTCTCACATAATGGCGGATGTAGTGATTTGATGATTTCGGATCCGAAAAAAAAGGTATGGTGTAACTGGCCCTTTAGAATCATAGGTTTTCTACAAATAGGTTGCCACTTTTTAGGGTTCCGTAGTCCGACAAGGAACCCTTATAGTTTCGCTCTGTCCGTCTGTCTGTCTGTCTGTCTGTCTGTCTGTCCGCGGCATAGCTCCGTGGTTTTTGTTATTAGAAAGCTGAAATTTGATTTAAATATGTATATTGAAAACGCCAAGAAAGTGGTAAAATAAAATTTTGAAAAATATTTTTTTTTAGGGTAGCTCCCAAACATGTAAATTAGGGATGAATATTTTTTTTCTCGCGTACCCCTTCGTGTGGGGTATCGTTAGATAGGTCTTTCAAAAATATTATGGGTGTGTGAAGACCATTTTTCAGTTAAGCGAGCCATTTGCGAAATATCTAGATTTTAAGTGAAATTTTTTGTTCGATACGAGTTACCCCCCCCTCTAACTTTGGAATGGCTGTACCTAGAAATGTGAAAAAAATCAAAGACGTATAATGTATAAAAGACATATAATGAACTTACAAGGAAAACTATCACGGCTAAGTAGGCTTAACCGGTTACAGAGTTATAGTCGACTAACTGAGAACTACTACGGAACCCTACTGCGCGTGGCCCGACACGCACTTGGCCGGTTTTTTCAACTGCAGTAATTTAAGGAGATGAATCAGCTTATCATAGTCTAACCGAATCAAAAAAATAATTACTTAAATAAAATTTTCATCATTTTCTAGTACAGAGTCAATCCTTACGAGAATCTAGGGCGTTGAACTCTTGCGCTCATCCGAAAAAAAACGCGTCATTTATGTACAAATCGCGCGCGTATATAGCTCAGGGCGGGTCCGTGTATGCAGGGCTGAGTTTACAACTTGCTGTTGTTTTGGGTAAATAACTGTTATTTTATTTTTAATTTAAAAATCATTAAAAAAAAACTTTGGCCGATACTCCTTTCCTAAAACATTCTAGAGGCTTTAAAGGTTCGGCATCCTGTATGATCACATACTAGCTGTTCACTCGCATGGAGAAACCGTCCTAAAGTATATTTCATTACTTGGAGAGTAACTTAAGATTATAATAATATTTTTTTCCCGTTTTTTCAACATTTTTTATTGATGCTCCGCTCCTATTGGAACTAGCGTGATGTTATTATATAGCATATCGCCCTCCTCGATAAATGGACTATCCAAACAAACAAATTCTTCAGCTTTATAATATTATAAGATATAATTGCGTAGTTGTCAGATATCCAACAAGTTGGTAAGTTACGGAGCTGCTTGAAATACTTATACGATAATTAATGCCACATTGTGTTAAGCTGTCAAAGTTACTCACAGCTCGGTGATAATAACACAGCCATGACTCCTGGAACCCTTATCAAGGCCAAATGTGTTAGCAACTGGTTCATAATGAGTTCTCATCTTTGTAACAGATAGGTAGGTATCATCTATATGTTTGTAACACGTAATCTCAGAAATTGATGAACAGATTTCGGAAATTCTTTTTTTGAATTAAAGACACCTACGTGATTATTTATGAAAATATGTAGCAGTGAACATTTTTGTGATTAAAATCGAGATGTGTGCTCTCGAGATCAATAAATACATCATCATCTGCCTAGCGTTTTCTCAACTATGTTGGGGTCGGATTCCAGTCGAATGATTACGGGTTGCAGCTGGGTATCATAGTTTTACATAGAGCGACTGCCTATCTGACCTCCACAACCCAGTTACCGAGTAACGCGATACTCATTGATTGGTTGTCAGCCATTCAGGCTTCTGACTACCCGTAACGAGTGTCAAAGATCTACAAATGACAGCCTAGACGATAGCTATTTGGTTCGACGGTACTTTGTAAATTAAAAGTTAATGTTTTTTTTGTGGAAGTATAACAAACAAACTCACTTTCGCATTTATAATATTAAATAGGATTTTATTATAATTTATTTTTAGTATCAACATAATGTCCTTGTGCACTAAGTTATCATAACATTTTGCTACAAAAAAATCATAATAAGCCATGATATGCATAATAGTGACATCTTATAAATAACAATACAGGAAGTCCATGAGAATCTTCAGTAGATATGGAGTTATTTTTAGACTAAGCGTGTACTAGCACACATTATTTAGTAGTTAGAATGGATATTTTTATCGCAATATATAAGCTATTTGGAAAATTACGATGGTTTTTTCAACATATTGTTGTATATTTTTTATGTCTAGATCTTTTTCGACACTATCTTTAAGACGTTGAAAAAACTATCGTAATTTTCCAAATACGCTGCAACATATTATCTATACTTATAATCTATACTTATAATAAATCTGTAGAGAGGTCAATTCTGTACATGAAATATATTTCCAAAATAACTATCAGGGGGTGATTAGGGATCGATACTGATGCCAAAAATGCAATCAGTAAAATTTTTGTCTGTCTGTCTGTCTGTCCGTCTGACTTTTCATCACGCTACAATCAATAGGAGCAGAGCAGTGAAGGGAAATGTTGTCATTTTGTTTAAACGCGCTAATCTCAGGAACCGCTGGTCCGATTTGAAAAATTCTTTCAGTGTTAGGCTATACGCTATATATCATCACGCTAAGACCAATAGGAGCGGAGTACCACTAATCCACGCGGACGAAGTCGCTGGCAGAAGCTAGTAATGAATATGATAGATTGCGTTCCATCCTCTAAAAAAATATAACTAAATATGTTTTTTAACAAAAAATACATATGTAGTTTTAAATAAGTTGTAAATCTAAAAATACAATTTTCATTAATAATTAAATAAATTATCGTTAAAAAATAACACGAGTAAAATAAATTATCAATTAAAATTAGAACACGTGGTAAAAATACTACGCTGAAATAAAAACAGAATGGCAACGAAGTCAATGGCATATGGGTCTATTGACACAAAATTCCAATATTCTAATATTATGTAAAATATCATAAATATTTGAGACTCACCGTTGCTCGTGTCATTTTGTATTTGGTAGTTGCATCCAAATAATCATTGAACATTCATCACGGCACACATTCAATTGTTTTTGTTTATATAAACGTCACAACAATACTCGTGTTTATTACTAACAAAGTACGGCTATGCACGTCTGTCGTCAATGCACGCTGATACGGTAATGAGGAATTGAGGATTCATTGCCCTAAATACAGATGAGGAAGTCGAATTTGTACGTTTGATACACATGATAGCTTTAGGGTGTGAGGCGTTTATTGCTTTTACTCGTTTCACTTGTAGGTATTTAAAAAAACATTTTTATAACTAGAAAAAAATGTGACACTGTAACAAGTATGTGATAATAATTTTATATTGATATTGTACGTGTAGAACACTAGTTTTTCAAACAGACAGACAAGTTTTGCTCGGGAGTTTCTTACGCAACTTCTTCCCAGCAAAAACATAGGAAGTGGTGAAGTGGTTTTGGGGGCTGCTTTATGTAAATTTGACGTTCAAATCGTGCTGATTCAGCCTAATTTGAATAAATTGTTTTTGAATTTAAGAAAGTAATTAATGATTACCTATAATATCAAAATGGTTATATATATTTTTTTATTTAATTACATAATAGGAGGGTAAATGACAACTAGAAATGGAAGACATCGGTTTAACGTTATTAATAAGGTTTAAGTACATATCGAGTAACGATTTTATCATTATTATTGGTGTGAATCATCAGTTACGATTTGGAAATATTACAAATATTTCTGAGGTAATTATTTTCTATTGAGTCTTCGTTTATTTATATTTTAGGTGTGGTATATAATATTATGATAAGTGATATACCTGCTCATTAAATATCATATCTATGTCCCAAAAGCGAAAATCCGGTAATTGTTGAAGTCGGTTAAAAAAGAAAAAAAAAAGTTTTTTTTTTTAATTTTAGTTTTACTGTGTTTTAATCTTGATGCAGTTGCATACCGTGAGAATAACAGTAATCCAATCTGTGTTTATGTTTTAGTAAATGTTTTTTCTCGGGAAATATTAATGTTCAATTTTAATGTTGCACAATTTTTGCATGTTATCACCTTATTTTGCGTTCATTAGTTGACTAAAATTCCTATAGCTAGGTGGAGCGATGACATTCATGAGGCAGCGAGCAGGGATTGGAGGAGGAAAGCTGAAGAGTTGCCCATGCATGAGAGATGAGAGAGGCCCATGTCCAACAGTGGTGATCGTGAACAGACACGGGTTGATGATGATGACCAGCATATAATCATGATAACATAGTATGGCGTGTTGTTTTAAATGTGACATAATGAAACGTGATCTTGGGTGTGAGTTATGTCCAAATAAAATTTAAACCCAATCATACATTTATGTTATGTTATGTTATGACTATGTTAAAGGTGTTAATTTGCAAAATTAGGCCAAAATGCAGATAGCCCAAAAACACCTAGAGATTCTGAGAATATTGACTCTGATAAGAAAACATAGATCACGATTAATGTTTATGATATTTTTATCCTATTGCATTGGAACCCTAAAAAAGGTTTACGCAGGTACTTATATATTTCGAAAATTGTAGTGCGAAATACTATCACATAAAACAACAGAATCTATATACATAAAACGACTTTGTTTTTCGAACACTTATAACTCGAGAACGGCTGGACCGATTTTCATGGTTTTTAATTTGTTGTATTTATCTTCGCCCCAAATAGTAGAATAACTATTAAAACATCGAAAAAAAAAAGAAAAAAAAAATGATAGGGTGGTACGAAGTTCGCCGGGCCGGCTAATTAAAAATCAGAATTCATTACAAACGTGCTGTTTAATTAATGTAATAGGCATAACATATTAAACCACTGAAACGTGTTGAGTATTGCAAATCTAACTAAGTAAGATAAACCGATTCGAGACGTGATGCTATGGAGTTCTAAAGCATGATTAATCTATTAAAAAAAAGTAATTTTTAATTAAGCTGATGCTTATCGCTTTTAGACATTTGCAGCACCAGAAATCAAGCTATTGTGTGCTGTGGAGTGAAGTAATAAGTTACTTTTATTAATAGTACTCTGATCCAGTCTTATAGCCGGTTGCACCAAAAATATGCAGGAGAACTGTCATTCAAGATTAGACCTGATTTTGACAAAAATGAAGGATAAAATTTAATAATTTTGCTATTATTTTATGTTTCTTGTCTAAACATTAATGATATATGTTTACGTAATTATTATATATCTGTGCTTATGCTTATTATTATATTCGTAAAAGCATAAATGATAAAAAGTTTGGTGCAAGCTGCTGTTAGTATGCTCTGGTACGTTCTGATATTAGGAAGGGGTGCCTATTGGGTACCAACAAATCCTTTCATTTCTTATAAACAGTGGGTTAAAAGTTCTTTACAGTAAAGGAAATTTTGAAACAATAAAAGAAAACTCTTGTCGTTTCTGAGGTTATAACGGAGAATTCAAGTTTGTATGCAAAAGGAGTCGCATACGACAGTTACTAGGTATTCTGTTAATATCATAAATATGTATAAAGTTTAAGGTGTTTGTGAGTTTGTATGTTTGTTAACCAATGATCGGGTTTGAATAATATTTTTGTCACATGTAAATCTTGTCCAGGAATGTTTCAAGAGTTAATTATTGTCCCACAGATTGGCAAAAGTCTCTTCTCCAACCAATATGCTCACAAATTAATCGCCACGCTTGCTTAGAGGCGTATTAACGAATGTAGACATCCGTAGTTTTGTTGTTATTCAAGTAAACTCTGTTCAAAGTACGGCAAATAGCTAATGCCTACTTAGTAACTATGAGAATTATGGACAATTATTATAAATCTATTGCTCAAAAACTACAGAACCAATTTGGGTTAAAACTTGGCATAGAAGTGGACCGTGTGTAAAGTATAGGACATTTTTTTATCTTAAAAATACGCACGTTTCACATAGGAGGCAGGTGGGTCCACGAGGTCCACTAGTACATATAAAACATAGCGGAACATGTCACGTGTGAACGACGTGCAAAGTTCGACGCGTGCGCGCAGTTGTTGTGCGTCAGGATCCAAACAGTCAACTGATAATTGTGAAATGTTTTGTGCTTATGTTACACTTGCTATATCATCTCGTGTTTATTTTATCATGGCACGGTGGTTCGGTGGTTAACTGTTGATTATTACGTTACTCAAGAATACTTACATGGTATACAATCAGAAGTTGAGCTGCGGGAATTAAAAAAAGGAATAAAATCAGAGGTCTTATTATCTAGTTTCCAGTGGCAATTCAGGTGCGGTCCGGTGCTATTGGTCCACATGGAAATCACATTATCATATCATAATTAGTGATGTACGCCTGGGAATGTTCCTACTCCTATAATTCTCCTCCTACTCCTAAAATTTCCAAAATTCCCGGGAATATTCCCAGTGGACATATTCTCAGGAATTCGGGAAATTTTTATTCCTAGGATCTTATGGTCAATACGTTTAAGCCGTCTGCCCCGGTCCCTACCTTGATAGTAGTCGTTGTAACAATTCCATGTCAGAGGCCGTCAGTGGATTTGTGAAAACTTTGACGCTTGGACTTGCTACGTTAGTAAACCTGCTAGTAAACTTAACCCACGCGATAAGAAGAAGTTATAATACTTATTTTTTTACATATGCGTACAGTTGGCATCTTATACTAGAATACCTTAGAATACACGTCTGGCAAATATATTTTTTCCAGAAGATGTTCGAACAGGACCCAACTGTCCTGCAGCCGAATTCGAATTGGTTTTCGAATTCGGCTGCCTGGGACCCAACAACTACCAGCCGTCTAAACGTGATACAAAATCCCAACAACGGAAAAAGTTGACTGTTCCTGAACTTTCTAATTTTCCGGGATATTTTTCCATTTGTTTTGTCGCCAAACGGCTTTTTCATTTTATTTTTTACTTTGCAACATCAGTGCAGCTGTTCTCAAGTAATGTGCTTACCAATAAACAGTTTTAATTAAAAAAAAATGTATACATAGATTTCACAGGTAACTGTGTAGTTGATGATTATAGGATACTTACTATTTAAATACTAATATTATAAATGCAAAAGTGTTTTTGTTTGTATGTTACGATTTTTATGGCAAAATGGCAGAACCGATTTGGATGAAATTTGGCACGGCGATATTGAATAATATTATGCTCTGATATCGGACCCCAGAGACTGATATAGATTACTTTTTATCCGCGTTCGATAAGCAGTTCTCTCGGGACGCGGGAGAAACCGCGAGATACTGCTAGTACCTTACAAGTAGGTTTATGCATGTACAGTGATGTATGATCTCTAGCCGGATCAGGGGGCACATAGGTCATTAGCCTTGAGCAGGTTTTTTTGCAGAGACGTCTATACATTAGAGTTAAACAGACACACATAGTTTTTATAACTGACTCGTCGTTCATTCACTGAGAACGATCAATCTTTAGAGGGTGTTGACTTTATGTTTGAGTTGGATAAATATTTGATCACATTATTAGTTGAAAGATGTTTATTTTATGGATATAGCAATTGAGTGAGGGAGGAGCTCGTGGCCAAATAACAGCCACACGAGGCGATCGATCAAAGATTTAGTTGCACTTGGCGCGGTCAGTTTGAGGATGGGTGATGAAAGCGTGCGTTTACACGTGTTCTAGTTAGAACTAATTCTACATGCAGTTCTAATATAAGCATTGGGTAAACATTGACTACTACATTATAGAAGTACCTAAGTATATAAATTGTATTTAAAACAACATCGATACTATAATTACCAGGAAAAAATATCACTCACGAATATCGGATTTAGGTAAGGCTTTCGATATCCTACTTGGACTAGGCTTTCTATCTTTCCTTCCTATTTTATTTGATTCTTTGCTATTTTTTATGGTAGCTAAGGAGGCTAGATACAGACTTTGGTTTTTTTTTGCCAATGAGAAATCATCAAATTACCCCTCCCACCGGGAGTGGGGCGAAAGGGAGTGTCAGACTCTTACTGACTAAAACCTTCCTCAGCCCTTAATTTTCCGGGGGCGCGGTAACTCTTTCGAACATTCCGCAGCCCCGGCAAGGCTTTGGCTTACCTTTCTGTTTATTAAAGTCATAAAGATTATTTTTAAGTTGATATAATTTATTGTCAATAAGATGAGAAGTGGATACTCGAAATAGCATATTGGCAGTACACTTGTAGAAGGTATTCGAATTTTCCTCATTGTAAGGGGTCACCATTTCTACTCTAATATTATAAAGAGGAAAACTTTGTTTGTAATGAATAGGCTCAAAAACTACTGGACCGATTTTAAAAATTCTCACAATTCTTTCACCATTCGAAAGCTACATTATCCACGAGTAACAGACTAAATTTATTTTGGAAAAAATATGGTTCCGTAAGATATTTGGGTTTTTCGGACACAAGGTGTAAGAAATCAACCAGAAAAGTAACTTTTTTGCGTACGCTACTAATCTCAGGAACTACTGGTCCGATTTGAAAATTCTTTCAGTGTTAGATAGCCCATTTATTGAAGAAGGCTATAGGCTATATTTCATCACGCTAAAACCAATAGGAGCGGAACACCACTAATCCACGCGGAGGAAGTCGCGGGCAGAAGCTAGTATTTGATAAAGGAGATCCCACTTGCTACATAATTTCCTCATCATTATTTCATTTTTTACCTGTGGGCACTTTTTAGTCTACATCTATAATTGTTTTGACATTTAATTGACTTTGTTATGTTTGAAATCAAAATTACCCGGTATTTATTTGGCTCAAACAAAAACTGTAAATTTCATAAAACATTAGCAGGAAACGTATTCAATTAATTATTCTAAATGAGTATGATACAGCGTGCGTTCATGTTAATCTTATGTGCGTTGAATATACAACATGGACAGAAATGTAGGCTCAACACCAGGATGCACTTTGGGGAGCCTTTACCCGTGATAGTGAGAAATGAGAAACTTTTAGAACCAACTGACAACTTCGGTAACATCGACATGAACTACGGTGATACTCTAACCCTCAGTTGTGAGGGCACAGGCAATATAATCCATCCTAACGCACAGCGTGAACTATCTGTAGCTACAATCAGCTGTGAAGGGGGAGACATGTTCAAAAACGAGATCTGGCTAAACGCACCAGCGAGATTTAGTCTTTTCAAATGTAACTATCCCCCAAAATATGTGAGCAAACGAACGGAACGCTTATGTTATGATGGTAACCCTATCATAGAAGTTGGTTACACGATCAATAGTAACTTTTATCCTCTTTACGAGACCTGCTTCAATGAAGCTGGTTTAAATGCTATCTACTCGAAGTACACTCAGAAACCTTACAACTCTTTATACCAAACGAAAATTGTTCGGCCGTTTTTTATCGCGGATAATCATTTTGGGTACATTCCTGTTGACTCCTTGTTTTCACCGAGAGGCCAGAGAGCGGCGGTTGCCCAGCTTGTAGGATCAGCAATTGATAATTACGTCACTAAGACTGAATTCCTTTCAAGAGGACACTTAGCTGCTAAAACTGATTTTGCTCTAGCGTTCGGCGAGCGTGCGACATTTCACTACGTGAACTGCGCTCCTCAATGGGTAGGTTTTAATGGCGGGAATTGGAATACTTTGGAAGTTGATCTAAGGAACCACATCCACGACGCTGGGTACAACACTATCATTTACACGGGGACATTTGGGTATACACAGTTATACAATGAAATGGGACGAAGAGTAGATATTTATTTACACAATGATGAGAATAATAATCCAGTGATACCTGTCCCTCAGTTTTTCTATAAAGTTGTTTATGAACCTTTGCGTAAGTGTGGCGTGGCCTTTGTTGGTATCAACAACCCTTATTACACATCAGAAGAAGCTCGTCAAATGTTCTTTTGTGAAGATTTGTGTAGACGCAACCGTGCCTTCTCCTGGTTAACTTGGCACCCTGATATTCCAAGCGAAGGTTATACTTTCTGTTGTACTGTTCCGGATTTTAGGAAAACTGTCCCACATTTACCACGATTTGAAGTCGATTGTCTTTTGACGTGAACGAATGTATTCTAGTTTTTTATGTATGTATAAGTCCCAAATAAATTATTCATAGCAACGTAATGTTTCTTCCTTCTGTATATTGGTAAACAAGCTGTTGTCTGTAGTTTCACCAGCATCACAAGGGAATTACTTCACGTACCGATAAAAACTATCCTCTATCCTTTTCCAGGGTCTTGGCTGGAGGCCTAAATCTAGTAAATAAATTAAGACCTCGCCACATTCTCCGATTAAGCAGATCGAATGCTGTTAGAAGCACCCTGCAACAGGTCATATAGTAAGAAAAACTCACGGTTCAAGCTATCTTTCAAAGATTTATTATTTATAGATTAAATATTAACATTACCTTCGTATTTCACATATAAACAGTACATGTTATGGGTTATTGACCTGACATAAACATATGAATAAGGTTACCAGTTATCAGCTGCGCTGGAGTGACAGCTAGTGACCTCAAGGGCTCACGTATTCCTGCATTTATGAATATGCCATATGGCAATGTGCATTTGATTTCATATCAAGTCATCTGGTTTATTCAATATTTATACAATTGCACATTATTTTATGGTATTCTTTTCCAGTTTATTTACCTACTGCATATTGCAGGCATTTTTTTAGTACTGTGTTTTTTGGATATAACATCCATCATACAATGACAAATCGATTGATTATAAATACTCACCAAATCTGGTCCCGTAGTTCAGGCACAATGGTGGAACATTCACAATACATACATAAATAGATTGCTTTAAAATCATAACCCTTTTTTGGCTTTGCCATAGTCGGGTAACAAACTTGCAAGTTTTACCTTTTTGGAATAGATTAATATAAAAAAAGAAATTGAGTTACACCTTACGTAATTTACAGTCCCTTATTATATCGTTCATTAGGGTTCATAATTATCGGCATAACAATAACTAATTACATAGGTACTTATGTGATGCGTAGCTTTCTCCTTGCGTATTTAAAGTTTAAATTTAGAAGGACCTCACCAGTAGTTTGTAGACCCTTGATAGGGATAGTTTGAAGTGAACGTGAGTTTGTGTTATTAGAGCAAAATGCAGATCTTAGTGGTAAGTCTTTCAAATATCATTTTGAGATTTATTTCTTTCATAAGTAATGTTTACATAAAAATGTGCTATTGTATGATTTGAACAAAATGTCCTACTCATTTTAATTTCAATTATTTGAGTTCCATTGATATTAACCACTTTCCCTTTATCATTGTGGTAATGACTTTTAAATTACAAGTGCATAATTATAACAGGCAGAGCTTTGCAATACAGTCATATAAAATGTTCATTTTTTTTTCATTAATTAATATCAATGATATTGTTGTCACCTACATTTTCAATTCATATCACATTTTCTTTATTGGACTAAGCTGACGTAAACATTTTTTTTTGCAGATTCTACTTAGTTTGACCCTTATATCAATAGCCCAAGCTGGCTTATCAACAAGAATTCCTAAGCCAAAATGGAACTTAGTGCAGTCCCAGAACATGAAAACTACCGAATTTTCAAAACAAAAATTACCAGAAGAAAGACGTAAACTGTCAATATTTCCGAAGAGCTACATGAAATACGTGATTGCAACAGAACCATTGTACAAAATTGCAACTCACAAACCGATTATACATGGAACTAAAAAACCATTGATGAAAAAACTCAAACTACAAGATAAAGGTAATGCACCTATTGAAAATGAAACTACACAGTCAATTATACATGGAAAAATCATTTATGATAACAGTTTAGATAGTACCCTAAAAGTGGAGTCTGTTGTGATCAGTGAAGAAGTTAGTATAGAAATTGTTGAAGAACAATCAGAAGAAAGTGATGAAAAACGCAATGATTACAAAGAAGATAGTCTACAAAATAATGAAAAAGAATTGCAAACAGCGACTGACATATCTAAAAATAAGGATAATCTTAGATTAAAAGATATAATATCTCCACCACAAGCAAACATACCAGTTGAAGTTAGCCCAAAAGACAAAATCGATGAATCTTTCGAGGATGTTTCTGTTGTAACGAAAAATTCTAAAGAAGATGAAATCCCCGATAGGACAGAGTTTATCTTTTTAGATCCCCAGAAAACAACAGAAAATGGCAAGATTAGTAGTGAAGAGGAATATATTACCACAGAAATTTATGAAGAACCAGAAATCTTTAGGAGGAAAAGGTATCAATTTATTTAAACGAATACTTACATTTTGTTTTTACAGAGGTCACGTACTATTCATATTTCATCAAACTTATTTCTTTTGAACTTGAGTTTATCATACTGGAATACCTTAATTTTCCTTTTATTCTATCTATTCTTAAGCAATGACTAGGAATTGTTCTAAAAATAATCAGTATGTTTTTACTTACTCAAATATTTTTTTATTTTCAGGGGCAGCAACATTATCGAGGAGGAAAATCTCGCATCAACAGTAGCTGGATTTAAATACACATGGAAAGATACTCGACTCAACAATGATTTGGCTTTCAGGAATATTCATTCGTGAATAAAACATGGACTATTTAAGATCACTGGAATTCTCTTACTGAAAAATGATGTTAGACAAATCGGCACTACACTGATGATAGGCAAGAGGCAAGGGTATTTATTTAACAACCATTGCTTTGTCGTTCCCGACATCACATTTGATAATTCAATTGAATTGTATTTCACTACTAAAACTGTATAATTTTAAGAAAATAAAACTAATATTTAAAAGTATAATTATTTATTGACGTTCACTACGAAAAAACTTACATTTATAGGCACCTAAAATGTACATCCTTATACTAGGTACAACGTAATGGCAAATAATCAATTCTCCACGTGTTTTTGTTACACATTAACATCCCAATGATCACACTGGCGAGAACGAGACATAAATAAAATGTAACCTAAGGCAAGACAGAGATATACCGGCTGGTAACTATCTTTCACACCAAAGTAAATGTACACATACTGATACAAATCGTTTACACGCTACGATTCTTCGGCACAATCGTAACAGCCAAGATACCTTCGACTCGCATGAATCTATAATAAACTAATATAACGAAAGTCAGAATCAGTGGCTATAGCATGCTACTACTTTCGAAAATATACACGTAATGTAAGCGATTTTTGAATGTAATACAATAGTTTATCAAATATTATTAATTGATATCGTAGAGTTTGGGTGATATGAATTGTTATTTTTGCTTTTTAAGATTAAAAAATCACTTACGATTAC
The DNA here is from genome assembly GCA_963891755.1 of Pyrrhia umbra. Taxonomy (NCBI): domain Eukaryota; kingdom Metazoa; phylum Arthropoda; class Insecta; order Lepidoptera; family Noctuidae; genus Pyrrhia; species Pyrrhia umbra. The sequence continues at coordinate 6,970,731 of OY982935.1, forward strand.
ATGAGTGCGTGCATGCTAGGCACACACACAACCACACATCATTAACAGAATACATAACATGACATAACGTTATCCCCGATAATTAAGGTAGGGGACGGTGGACTTATACATTCCGTAATTTATAGTCAAGTCCCATGTAATAAGGGATGAGTCTGGCACAAACCCAGATACAGATCTGCTACTGAGAAATTCAGATAACAATTTTTATTTGCCGTCAACATTTCGTAATGTAAATTGACAGATAAATCGTAGCAAAAAAAACGTCATTTCAAAGGAATTGTGAATTGATGTTCAACTTTGTTTCTTCGCCTTTTGCATAACGCTAGCGTTAATTATCTATTTAAAACGAAAATAAAATATGGGGCGGTACGAAGTTCGCCGAGCCGGCTTGTATTATTATATTTACCTAATTTTTGCTAAGCGAGCATACGGAACATTCAAAATCCGTAGCGAGTAAACGACATAGAATTACAAAAGAATAGACAAAATCATTTATTTATTGTACTTGTAGATCGTGTCGAGTCTGACTTAAAGTTCGGCTGCGCTCGATAGATGGCGCTACTATTTCTTGCTGAGTCTGAAAACGTCATTGAGCGGCGCGTACGGCGTCCGCGTCGGTATCGCGTTGAATGCAAACGAGGGTTGAGCGTCTGCTCTGAGTATCACGACACCTGTATGACAAAACATTACTTTAGTACGTAACTTCAGAAATATAATAAAGTAACCAAAGTAGTGGAACATAAAAAAATAGGAACATATTGTAGGGATAATGAAAACTAAAAGTTTTACATTGGCTAAATAAATAATCCACCACCCTAGTATGGAATCCATTAAAATTCCATAAAGTACGGTGTGCACCGAAACTTAAAATCTCACTTATTATTAAATATTTACATTTATTGCATTAACTTTTATTGCTGATTGTACATTTAGGTACATGTGGAATGAGTTGACATTATTGTTGTTATATCCTATGATACAATGTTCGACATAGAAAGATTAATGTTTCAAAGAAAAGATACTATGTAACGATAATGATAAATTAGTGATGACATGATACGACAATGGAAAAGCAATTAGTCTTGACAAGGATAGTGATTGCCAATTAACTGATGATGAAAGATAGAATGAACGAGCGGAAAAAGCCTAATAAAACCTATTACTAAATTCCTTGTAAATGGGAAAATAGCTATACAAATAAATAAAAATTATCATGAAGTTGATTTCTGAAAATTTCAGTATCGATATCGAGTGTGAATTACGTATTACGGGACCGAAGCCATCGGTTTATTTACTGATGATCTTAGTATTCTTTAAGAGTAGTTGATGGTGAGTATTAAATAAATTGACAGTCACGCAGAAAAGATAGGTACTATAGATAGTGATAAATGTGTAGTAATAATATTCTGCACAAAAGATGATGTTGATCATATTCTAGCTTATGGTGTAAATGACGATGCAGTTGATGGTACTCGTATTACACAAATATTTTTATAGATTAGTAAAGAGTATAACATTAATGACTACAGCATTTTATACTTACGTAACTATCTTAATGGGTAATGGAACTAAACAATAGTGCTGACTAAGGTGACATTTTTCTACAATCCAATTCCAGAAAAACTCAGACTTCTGTCGAAGATTTTGATGAATTCTTCTTTATGATACTGTCCGACCGAATCCGTAAACTTCTAAAGTTTTGCTTAAAATTGAAGAGCAATTTTGAAGATAATCTTTTTTATTCCATTAAAAGGATTAAAGTATACTTACGATTTTAAAGAGTAATCATTCAATTCATAGAAGGAAAGCGATACATTTTTTCAAATATTTTTCATTAGCTTCTATGCCTGCATTTATTGAACTCAATTCTTTTGGATTCAGTCGAACATCATGCATGCTTTACCAAAGGTAGCGTGAAGCAACAGCGTGATACCAAACCCTTGCAAAGCGAACAAGTGAGACACTTTCTACCTGAGGGGTTCACTTTCACTTTGATCTTGGTCTGCGGCGATAGGACGCCGTAGTCGACGTCTTCATACAAATCCTGTTTGAGGAAATTTTATGGCGTTAATAAACTTACAAGAAAGTAAGAGTGACTAGATTGAAGTTTATGGCTTCTTGTTTTCCAAGTAAATTTTGATGGGAATGTCGCAAGTTTATTTGGCAATTTAATTAGTGAAGCTTAAAATGATATAACCAACTTTTCTATTTTTATATGTTTTATCTAATTTTAACACAGACGTAAATATCTTCGTGTACCTATTTATAGACATTTTAATGGAACAACATAGTTTTACAAACTTTCGAAGATCGAAAACCAGCTGAACCTAAACTCGGAGTCTCCTCGAATCATAGTCACACGACCAACTCTATCAATATTTTTTTAAAATTAGTCTAGTTCCAAAAGTAGTAAGTAAAGAAGACCTAACAAGAAACTGCTGAAAATTTAGGAAACCTCTCAAAGAAACAAAGCTTCAATGACTTAAGATCTAACATGAATGTAACGAGAACATACCTCAACCCTGTATCCAGCAGGGTTGTTAAGGCCGAGCTCCCGCAGCGTGACGGCGACGTCCGAGGGAGTGCCGTCCGTGCGCCGGTTGACGAACGCCACCGCGTATGAGTAGTACTGGCTCTGGATCGGCAGGATGGGACGCGACCAGATCTCGATCCCTCGGTGCTGAAATTTAGAGACAGATACGTTTAGTTAGGAATGAGAAGGAATATACTCTATTCAACTGTGAACGTTTTTCCACTGATCATGTCCTAGCTCGTAGTATTTTTCTTTTCATTCTACAGCTCAATATATAAATAGCTTAATATAATGTCATTAGATTTTTTTGAATGAAATAAACTAGAGAATCTAGGATCAAAATTTCTGCATTTAGCAGATAAATTGACAACGAAAAATGGGTGCCAATTGTGACAAGAAATAGGCTTACTCAATCTGCAGTGGCGCTTCTGGGAGAAAAAGTAAATAAATGGCTTACAAAACTCTTAAAACCAAAAAAAAACATACTGAAATTCCCATCATGGAAATCCCCAATTCTTTATTCTACAATTATCATAGAAAATTATAATTATTCACCTTGTATATCCTCCTGCCTTGAATACCGAGTGGGTCTTGGTCGACTTCGATAATCTTCCTGTTCTGCAGGATCGCCTTATATTCGGGCCGTATGGTCCTCAGATCCACGCTCATGAGTAGCGGTGCTGCCAGGATCGCCCAGATTGCGAACTGCGTCTTACTCTGCTCGTATGATAGGCCGAAGTTGCCGATAATCAGCTGGAAATGTACAATTGTTAAGTTAGGAATCATATTTAGTTAGAGAGTTTTAATAAGTCGTATTTAAGTTTGAAAAATGAAGTTTTTGAAAATGGGTTTGTTAATGACAGAGGAGTTAACAATCGAGAAGGGAAGTTTGAATGATAAAATTAGTGTTGATCGAACCGAAGTTTTTTTGCATGTTATGATCATTTTATTGACTGAGTCCCTGAACTAGTATACTTTCTATCGATAGATTTAATTAGAAAAGATAGGATTTAGACATTACTTGTACAAAACTTCACTCAAAAGCTCTTCTCTAGTGACCAAATCAACAGGGAACAGTTTTGAAGATGCAAATGATGATGTAAGAAAATATTTGGAACAATATCCTCACCATGTCAGGGTCATTCCAGTGTCCAGGCCCGGCGTTGGGCACGATGACGTCCTGATGGTTTCCGTAGTAGTCTATGATAGACTCGACGGACGCCCACGAGTCTTGTATGTCGTCGAAGTTACGCCACAGGTTACAATGCTCGATGATCGACGAGAAGTTAGGCTGGAAAAGTTAATGATACTGATGATATATGACATGGAAATAAAATAAAAAATATGTATGTGAAAAGAGAGAGGAATGGTTTTAAAATGAGGCTCGTAATTAAATGTGAGTAAAATCAAGTAAGAGACTTGCAACTGCAATTATTATACCAGTAGATAATATTTATTTAATATACGTTGTACAACGTTAAGAATATATATAGAAGAATATTTAGATAGTTTGCATAATTATGCCAGTAGCGGTTTGTTGCTGAATCGCATGAATAGGTAGAATTAACTCATTGTTACATCCTTCACACTTAGTAACGTTGTATCAACAGTAATTTGCCTTGAGCCTTTTGACACAGAAGGTGCCTTCATATTCAAAGCAGGCAATCTTGCTGACAGAATGTTATTGCTATTTGCATTAGTGGCGTGTATGTGTAGTTTGCAGTAAACCGAGACTAATAAACAAAAGTAATGGCCTCGCTTTTTGGGAGCCGTTGACATTTACATGTCATATGAGTAATAGTTTGTACAAAACCCTGAGATTAGTTACAGTTTTGGATACGGTATATCAAAGCTATTTAGAGTACTTCGAAGTAGCAGAATGAAATTTCTAATGATCACTTTAAATTGATACTTATTAATTGGTTTATATCAAACACAAAAATATAACACACTTTAATATTCAACACACTGTGCTCCACTTGATTGCGAAGAGGAGCCCAAGAAGCCTAGCCTAAACCATCAAAATTTAAACAAATAGAAGTTTAATAAACAAACTCTCTATGAACTAAAAGACCCTTACCTGGATACCAGCGTATATTTGATAGACGGGCCAACTGCAGGAGTAGACCATCTGCCTGCCGGTCAAGTTGAGCTGTCTTCCGAACTCTGGATACCCGTAGTCCATGTCTGCGGGCAGGGCGTAGCACCCATCCAGTTTCACGTAGTCCACGCCCCACGCAGAGAAAGTTGCCGCATCTGGAATAGACCAAGTTATATTTGAGTATATTAAAATAAGGGGGTAAAGATTTAATTTCAATCGTTGTCAAAGACTGATTTAGTTGCGATAAAGACGTCTATATTTGGGGAGTTAGCCGAACATACCAATTTTGTAGAAATACATACTTAGATTAGGTTTATAGAAGATGTAGGTAATACATGAATAAGCACGGACCAGGGGCCATACCACTACATATTTTTGCAATTACTATTACTGTGGGAGAGCGAGACAAGGCTACTGACTTCGTTTAGCTCCGTCTCTTTTTCACAACGAAACTATTCCTACTTTGGCACGTCATGGTAAGCCCCTGAAAATCATTATGACACGAAAGGCAGGAAACAAGCTTACTGCAATATTGACAATTAGTGATGCTGACGTATTCATTGAACATCAAAATGAGAATATAGGGCACACATTATTATGATTGTGCCTTTCCATCCTCTTTAAACATGTTTGGACCATACAAAGAGTTATCTTAACACAAACAATCAGTGAAAGGCAGAACGTTAAAAGGACCTATAAGTTTATAATATGGTTACCATTTCAGGTTTTTTTTAATTACGTGTCCGAAAAATACGGCATAAACCTGAAGTAAGTTTTTAAAGAGCTTTCTCTTTTATATAATTGATATTGGATTGTATGTTTTAAAATGTATTTTCATCAGTATTATCTTTATTGAAGCAGCTGCAGCTGAAATTAACGTTTCGTTGCTACCAGCTTTTAATTAAGCAACTGTTGTCTTGCAACTATTACTATGTTTCAAGGATATTTCGATAATTTATAATACTGCTTATTCCTAGTGTATTAAGGGGAACCTGTTCTATTGTTTTATGTAGTTCTACCTATGAAAATGACTAGGATTTAAATTACTAATGTAAATGTATTTGACGTTAATTGCATTTAACCTAAAGTATCTATTCAATTAATTTTGAGGCCAATACACAGGCAACATCATTGTATTAATTTATTTTCTTTACTCTATTAATTATACAATATATAATATACTCTACAATAAAACACGTAATGTAGGTAGTTCTATTTTTTGGTAATAATATTTACCCTGTCTACCAACAGATGGCGTTACAATACCCACAGAGATTTAAACTACTCTTGCGCAGTTAGCAAACGCGATAGTGTGTTGCATAGTTATATTATCGGTTTAAGACTCTTCATGTATCATCGAATCAGCAGATTGATAGTTTTTTTCCTATAATTATACTGGCTCGATAAGCATTTCTTCTATCTACATAGGTGAGACGGCAACAGAAAAGCCGAGAGCAATGCAAAAGCCAGTATTTTCAAACACGACAAAAAAGTTATTAGATTGACCGACAGATGGCGTTACAATGCACAGTTGTTATTAAACATGCTTTCATACATGTCTATTTTATAATTCCAATAATGTACTACCAGTTACGTGTTAGGAGTACAATTGACAAACAAAACGTAACAGCTGTCATTCTGGAATTGTTGATGCGTATCGTGCGCATGCGTGTGGCATTTCAATCATACAGATCTTTAGTTACATGAATTAATAGTATTAAAATTTTCACTGAGGACTTTCGGCTTCAAATGAACTGTGTTCAAGTGAACTGGTTCTAGTCAGCTATGTTAGTAAAGTAACAGCTAAGTTATATATATATATTATATATCTAATCAGACTGCAGGGCAAAATAAGGCTGTATCTGCACATATAAAATGCTTTGTCCTGAAAGACTGACGGAACAAAGCACAGCCTAAACCACTGATCGTAATAAAGACCTGAAACCTGTTGGGTGTGTTCTTTATATGACGTAGGCATCCGATAAGAAGGATTTTCCGAAATTCTACCCCTAAAGAGGAGTAAAGTGTGTATGAAACTCTGTCATTTTTAATTTGAATTCGTATAGGCCACGCGGGCGAAGCCGCTGGCGGAAAGATAGTTAATATTAAAAAATAGAATTGGAAGTAGGTATAATCTCCTTCAGGCATTTTTGTACATGTGGAATAAAAAAAGACAAACTAAATTAACATGGACGCCAAGACTTGTATAAAAAAAATGGAAAATGTAGAAAAGGGCTTTGTCTATTTATAGTTCTCGGAAATCAGAAAACAAAGTTTATAATCCGAGACGTGAAAGAATACTACCAAAACAAAGATGGGTTGTTTTATCAGGTGTTTCAACAAATAAATTGCTTTGTAATCAATGCGTGGAAGATACTAATAAAAATTAAACTTATATTTATTCATCGTTAGCCTATTAGCAGTGTTCCTATCCTAATTACTTCCAACCAATAAGCACGCGAAATATGCACGCAACACACAATTTAATAGTGCAATAGTGCAGTATACACAACATCAGAGGAAGTCACGTGTGTATTTAATAGGTGAACCAACTCGTGTTATTTATTTAGGATATATTTTATTCTTGATACATCTCTCTTACTTGTATTTGTAGCATTATATAAGTATAGCTTATGGTGTGGTAAAAATATCAGCCATTCAGTTAGCGGTAACGGCACTACATAGGTTTTATACATAATCTGCAGTTGTTTGGAAGGTTCTTCACAGTTGTTCTTTGCTCATTATAGACCAGTGCCAATAAGTTTTGAAAACAAAATAAATAATAGTAGGATGAAACCCATTGGAAAAGGAGGAGAATATAATAAAAATGATAGGAAAAATAAATTACGGGCGATCTGAGGTCGGGAAGTGGGGGGAGGGGGGGGGTTAAAGTTAAAAAAACGGTTTATCTCAATTTCCAGCAAAACTACAAGTCCTACGAAAAAAAGTTAAATTGCAAAGTTGTAGGTAATAAAAAGATCTACAACTTTTGGATTGACACTTTTTCACATAACCTCAAAATTTATGTGAAAAATTCAAAAAACCAAGTTTTTGGTTTTTTATTTTTATCTTTTACAATAATTATTTTTTTTCCACGAAATTTGGTGAAAAGTTACCTTTTTATGTCCCAAACACACTGTAATTTATTTGATTTAAAATGATTATTTTTTCACCCTTATTTTGACTTAATATCGAAAAAACACCCTAATTTTCAATCGAAAATTCTCGTGTCAAAATATCACTTTTTTTTAAAAAGTCGATGGTCTTTTTGTTCTTTGAAATCTCTACTTTCAGATGGTATGAAAAAATATTTGCATTACTATAGTAAATGTTCTCAGAAAATATGAAGAAACGCTACGAAATAACAGGGTAGTAAGGCCTAGACCCTTCTAGCAACTGCCCACTTCTCTATGAAATACCTTTTGATGAGGTAAAAGGTATTTCATAGAGAGGTCCGAGGTTCCGTAGGTCACTCAGATACATAAGTTATCTTAAAATAGCAATAAATAGGCATCTACGCAAATAATTTAAGCCGGTCTAGGCCTTACTACCTGTTATTTCGTAGCGTTTCTTTATATTTTCTGAGAACATTTACCATAGCAATGTTAATATTTTTTTATACCATCTGAAAGTAGAGATTTCAAAGAACAAAAAGACCATCGACTTTTAAAAAAAAAGTGATATTTTGACACGAGAATTTTCGATTGAAAATTAGGGTGTTTTTTCGATATTAAGTCAAAATAAGGGTGAAAATATAATTATTTTAAATCAAATAAATTACAGTGTGTTTGGGACATAAAAAGGAAAGTTTCCACCAAATTTCGTAGAAAAAAAATAATTATTGTAAAAGATAAAAATAAAAAACCAAAAACTTGGTTTTTTGAATTTTTCACATAAATTTTGAGGTTATGTGAAAAAGTGTCAATCCAAAAGTTGTAGATTTTTTTATTACCTACAACTTTGCCATTTAACTTTTTTTCATAGGACTTGTAGTTTTGCTGGAAATTGAGATAAACCGTTTTTTTAACATTAACCCCCCCTCCCCCCCCACTTCCCGACCTCAGATCGCCCGTAATTTATTTTTCCTATATTTTTTATTATATTCTCCTCCTTTTCCAATGGGTTTCATCCTACTATTATTTTATTCACTTTTTACCGTTTTTAGAGGCTAAAAGCACTGGCCTATTAAGACAGTATCGATACGTCCTTGCGAAAGGCAATAATTTAAAATAATAAATTTAGTGGCTGGCTTTTTTTAGTTTTTTTGCTGGCAATTTTTTGAGCTCTCAGCTTGCAATAAAATAGTTATGAATGTCTGAACAAAGCTGAAAGAGCCAATCAAGTAGTTACACGCGAAAATATTTAAATTATTAATTAAAATTTTAAAATATACATATACTTGTTTGGCTCTTAATATTTCTTTTCTTACGTATCCTGCATTTTTAGGAAACGCAGCCAATTTCAGCTATTTTCATATTGGGACATTTCCATACAAATCCTGACAGATGGCGACCCTAACAAAGACCCAGTACACACAGTCGGTCAGGAAGTCACGACGACTGTTGCAATTCATGCGATATTGCACAACCTTTATGATAAATACAACTTTATTCGACGGGCACTCGAATACTTTTACAAACATCCTATGAATTTATATCGGCGTTAGAGTTCGTATAGCTCGTATTAGGTCATTCGTATTGGTACAACGAATAGCTAATTTCGATATGTAGGCTAAGTTGAGACATAGGTCTATTATTGTGTTGTAAGTTATCGTATATGTATTTTTAAGTAGTCTGATTACACATGCGGTGTTTCACGTATCTCTGTGCCTTGATAGTTTAGCCTCGCAAAAAAATAACTGTTGAATTTTAATCGACATATGAACGGCGTCGTGTCTCAATTTTGATTATTAAGGAGTGTACCCACTACACCGTATCAAGCTATGACCCTGCTAGGATAGCACTAGTATTTTTTTTTTAAATTAAATAGTATATGACTATGCCCGCTAGACAATTCCGTAGCCGACCGACACCAGAGCGTGTCATGATCGCACCGTGCCATGACCGAATCGTCAACAATTTTACGTAGAATTATTTTTCACGGATATGATACGTTGTAGTGAGCATTACGTTTAATTGTTCCTTCCATGCTTGATACTGTTCATAGTACGGTCATAGTATGGTCTGATGTAGTAGGTAGACAGCTTTAGTATTTCTCCTAAGCAATCTCTTGACATTTACTAAAGAATTATGGTTAGACTGTAAAATCATACATCTTAATGAAATACGTATTAGTAGATTATTGTTGGTGACTGTCCCAAACATTCACTCTTGGAATAGAGAAATTTAACTATTAGTTAGAGCTTTATTTGCACTGTTCAAAATTCTGTGGTTACAAGAATCTTTTTATCTCGTAATTTAACCTTTCACATTGAATATCATCTTCTATAGATAAATCTACGCACCAAACGTTCAAAAAATCTTTACTATAGAAAAAAGGTAGTTGCTTCTTAGAGATATATTGAGTTTATCGTAATTACCTCCAGCAAGATGGCCGACGACGCCAGGGTATCCCGCGCAAGTAAAGTTTCCGTAGTCTTCATAGATTCCAAATTTCAGACCCTTGCTGTGTACCTGTCAACAAAACATTAACTATTATATTAATCATGATAAAGTAAAGTTTGTTTATACGGGGTAATATCTAGAACTACTAATCAATTTCATAAATTCTTCCTGAGTGCTGTAGACTACGTTATACGACACGCGGACGATGTTGTCAGAAGCTGGTATGCAATATTCACTAAAAGTTTTAAACAAAGAAAGAAGCGAATAAAATTTTCAATGCCACCTTTTAGTACCCATTTCCATACAAGAATGAACATTTATTATTTAAATTCCAAAACACAAAGAAACAAGATATTTTACTGATATAAAATATAATTAAATATGGAATAAAAAAAAGTTCCTGATTGTCGTCAACTAGGATTGCGTACCCGAGAGGCTGGCCGCATGTTCGATAGCAATGCTTAGCCTGTGGCCAAAAAAAAGTCAGCCTTTGGATCAAGTTAACAAGTCGCTCGGATAAGTGTTTAAAAAGAAGGTTAATAACAAGGTACCTTGAAACAATACCTCAAATGCAGTATGAACTAATCTACATTGTTCGATAACTAACGTACTAAAGATTCTCACTACACAAAGCTGCGACTCGTGAGGTTAGAAGTTCACAGAGCAGCGTAGGTCACAACCAGCACCTACTATTTCTTAGACTTCAATTTTCTAAGATAACCTTCACATATGTCAATGACCTCCCCTAGATATTTTTGTTCGTCAAAAAAGCACGGAACTATAATTCACCAAAACTTTTTTACCAAATGTCCTCTTCAATCAATGGTTGTTCTTTTGTTTCTCTGCCTGAATAGTCTCCGAAATAAAACAATTGACAACAAAAAGATGCTTGCAATCACCTTACTTTTTGTGTGGTCCAAAAAACTTGAGCTATATCACGAACATGGACCTTAATTCGTTCATTGTTAGATAATGTGGTTCATTGTTGCGATATCATTTGCAAAAACTATATTCATTATCTGGGAGATCACGGATCATTATTGTGAAGTCATTCACTCCTAGACAAGGCTACGAATAACTATAACATTTTATTCGATAATACTCAACGATTATCTTTGTGAGAGATTGATCGGTTTTATGATACGTTTTGGCAGATCAAGGTCGGTAGTAACAAAGATATTTTTGATATCCAAGTCTATGTTCTATGGGAATTCTTTTGTAGTGATTGTATTGAGAAATGTAACCTTGTATTCTACTGGTAAATCAATCAAAAGCTTTTGTACTTTCTGATTGATTTCTATTTTTTATTTGTTCCGTGGAATATAAATATTTAATTAAATATTACAGTATCTAGGCTCTACCACTAGGTCGATATTATAAACCCGAAAGTAACTCTGTCAGTCTGTTACGCTTTCATAATAAAACGGCTAAACTGAATTTGCAATTTAGTAGGGAGAGAAGACCGAAACTTGGGTAAGGATATAGGATAGATTTTACCCCAATGGGGGGAGTAGTTCCCTCGGGATGCTGGTAAAACCACGAAACAAAACACAAACCAAACATCTTATTATAACCAACTTTCTGATGGAATTCCAATTCCAATTTTGAGGTTCCAACAGTTAGATGCGTAGTCAAGATATTAGCAGATGTAGTATCATGCTTCTTGTTAAAATTGTAAGACCATAAATTCAAATATGTAAACTCGATGATATATTAAGGAGGTACCAGTTAAGAAGACAAAGCCGGTTAGTTTCGATAGTTTGTTAACTGCAGTTCAAGGGTCAGGAGCGTTTACATTTAACTGTTTATGTGTTTACTATGTTCAGTGTATCATTTTTACTTTGTATGTGGGAAACAAAGGCAACGATTTAGAATTGGTTGTGCCTTGAACTTTTATAAGGAAGGCGCAGAGGAAGTTTTAATCTTTTAATGCTGCTAAAATTGTACTTAATTTGTATAATTTAAGATAAGGTAACAAGACTGGTAGCATTACTTGCTTCGCCGTATTTTGCGGGTTCGATTCCGATACGGTACAACTTTATTTTGTGCTATTAAAAGATGGAAATGGTAAAACCAAGAAAGCCAAAAAATTGCAAACGAATGGCGCCCATTAAATCAAACTGGGCTCGCATCATCGCATGATAATGGATGTCATAAGAAGGCTTCAGTCCTAATATTCAAAACATTACAATGCTGTCAGTACGAGAACGGGAAAAGAAAGTAAACAATACAAACACAATTACAAACATAAATATTACAATAACATATCATCAAAGAAAATCTACGCACAACAACTTTCTAGCGAAACTGCTTATTCTGCTACAAAATTCACTTTCTTTATAAACATAACGTATATATTATGCGCTGATGTTCATTTTCTCTCACCAAAATAACTAGTTACTCTAATATATTAATGTCTCGTTACAAAGATATGTAACAAACAGTACATAAACTTATAAGGTAGACTCGTAAGAAAATGTATCTTGGATATATGAGCGCCAGTTCGAATAAGATGTACAGAGTCGGGGAAAATAAATCCCCTAGCTCGACGAGCCAGCCCGCGAGTTGAGCTAATAGCTTTAAAATTCCCTATTATAATAATCATATATATTCTGATCCAGCCTGTTCCTTGCCGTCCTGGGCTCCCTTGCCGGCTGGGGGACCAGCGACGCCCTAAGTCGAAGCCCGTACCCCACTAGGGGGTGCCCTTAACGTGTAGTCGCTTAGTTTTGTAAGTTAAGCCCTAGCTGGAGGCCCTAAATTCATTTAAGGCACTTCACTGGCAAGCCCGGTTAAGCAGTCGACAACCTTCTAGGTTGACCTGCGATATGCCATACAAAAAAAGGAAAGAAACAAAAACAAAATTCATAAACACATATACAAAACATATAAAAATTAGGACATCCTGGCCCAGATTTCAATCAACATCTACACCTAACTTTATCTAAATCTTTTTAGCGGTTTAACCGTGAAAGCAGCAGACCGAAATACAGAATTGGAACGCGTTTATAAAATGAGTAAAGAGAGACATTATCGTGGCATCAAAACACCATCGCTGTGTATGGAGCGGGAGGGAGTGTCAGACTATTACTGTAATAAAACTAATCCATCTTCCTTCAGTTGTCCTTTGCGTTTCTGGGCCGCGGTAAATCTTTCAAACAACCCTCCAGCCCACATATTCCTTATCCTTGGTTATTAACACCAACAGCTATTGACTAATCATACGACGTTACTCCACAAAGAACTGTTGGTATCACCGCTCAATACATATACTTAGCTACAAAGATGACATGTAAGGTAGTCAGGCGCGTATGTTCGTGCAGGCCTATTGCGCAAACCCGTGGGAAAAGCCTCTGCTGACTCCGTTTCGAAACATACGATGTGCCACTGTAAAGAACCTATAATAGCTTCCTTTATCTTCTCTTAGATTTCGAACTTTTATCCCCTACTATAGACCGCTAGTATAGTGTTGATTTTCGAAACACATTTGACGTTTAGTTTATAAATTCAGAAAACCGAACAAAATAATTATAAATATGAAAATGTTGTTTGTTTGTTTCTTCGCTTTCACGTTAAAATGGCTGAAGCGATTTGGATGAAATTTGGTACGGACGTAGATGATACTTTTCATTCGGGTGCGTTTAGTAGTTTTCACGGGATGGCGGGTGAAACCTCTAGTAATAACATATTGTTTAAATTAAATTATGGCTTATTTATGACCATAAAGCAGTTATACCTTAATTTATAGAGCCATGAATCGAAGTTTAATTATGTGGCTCTGTTAAGTGTATCAATTTGCATTTATAAATAGGTAAAAAAATGATTATACCAGAATTCCGGGAAGTTATTTGATTTTTTTGAAACGCCAAATAACACATATTTCTAATGAATTCTAACATCTTAACATCTTTTACTTATTACTTTGGTCATATTTTTTTATATTTATTAACAATCACTAAAACCACTGTTTTATATAACTGAGGGAATCCTACATTTGTAACAATGCTTCATGCTAACTCGATCAACAGTTATATCGAGTTCTCGTGGTTCCAATTTCAACTCGAGTGGGGGATTGGGACAGGTAGGTTGCCAGGCTCGTTAGGCAGTTAGTCCTCGGCCGATAATCGCTAACATTATTTATTGCTTCCTCTGAGCAAACAACCTGTTTATTTGCAACACCTCTCGGTCTACTTGGAGGCAAAAGTTCGTTCTTATTTGCATGCAACTAATCTGTTTGCTGATAAACTTCTTGTAGAATATGCTAGCCTGGTGACTCAATATTTATTACATAACTCAAATGGTATCCCGAATGGTTTGTATAATGACCAAAAAATAATAAATACTGCATAGCGTGTGTGTTGGTACAATCAGCATCAGTAAAAACTTCATAAATTATGTTTGTACTAATTTGACTGGGCTGTTATACTTTTTGTTGGCAATTCAAGCTAATAATTGTGGGGTACAATCTTATCTTACGTCTCTGGTTTTTCTGCAGTGACTTCAGGTAATTTATCTTTTTACCAATGTTGCAAGCAGTTACTTAAAGTGTTAAGTAAATCGGGGAGTTTTTCGAGGCAAACCACTTAGTTTCATATACATTTTACATGAGGTTTAATAAAATCACTAAACAAATAAAAGCAGGTTTTATACGTAAAGATAATAAAATTATATTTGAATAAAATAAAATAACGATGGCCATTTCCAACATCCGGCCATTATACATACACAATTTATGTATTATACCTACTCCCATTCCTAAGGAATATGTCTCGAAAACTTTTAATCCAATTTAAAAAGGTCACAGTATTGTTGTTAGCGAACTCTTTTGTTTCTGATCTGACACACAGCGAAGGCGTGAGAACCATCTGATCCTACGACGAAGGTCTTAAGATAAGTCGCAAGATAATACAGGTATGTGTACCTAACGTGTCAGTTATTGTCTGTCTGTATTGTTGGTCCGTTCTCATAAATGTAAGGGCTTTTCTTACAACACTATTGTAATAATGAGATTGCAAATGCAGTAAAAAGTTACAAGCAAATGTTTAAGATACTTCAGTTTTATTGTTATAGTTTTTTTTCTAAATCTGCCACATAAATTAACAAAATTGCGTAAGGATGGCGCGTTTATGTCAATTTCATGGTCTTAACATCATCAATTCATCATTTAATGCCAATTTATTTATCTTTGTGGGAAAATTAGAACAAAATAGGTTATGATTTTGTTTAAATTTTCGTAAAATCAATTGGGACAGATTATACGACCTTTTATTTTCTTGTTTGTGTGTAGGTACTCTGATTTCTTATGCCCAAGTATGAACAGCTGACGAAATACCAAGTGACGAAGAAGGGCTGCCTTATATGGGATGTCATTTTTGTTGTGTAGTAATACAGTCGTGTGACGTATTTAGGGCAATATAACTTGTTACTGATAATGTTCGCTCCATCACTTTATGCAACCATGATGCATTTCTTAAGTTAAGAGAATACTGAATAGCTTCATATGGTTGGTATATTTTAGTTGTTACAAGTAGTTTTTTGTACCTTCGATACCACAATTAGTTACCTCCATTATGGAGGCTCCATATAATACAAATAGTTATCAAAATTATACTATGTAAAGGTATTATTTTTGTCATCATTTTGACCGTTTTTGTTTACAAACAGGGATAATTCAACATTTGAAAATGGTGTTTCGTAGAAAATTTACATCTATCTATACTTATAATAAATCTGTAGAGAGGTCAATTCTGTACATGAAATATTTTTCCAAAGTTATTTTGGGGGTGATTAGGGATCGATACTGATGCCAAAAATGCAATCAGTAAAAATTTTGTCTGTCTGTCTGTATAAACGTTATAGAAACAAAAACTACTCGACGGATTTTAACGAAACTTGGTACAATTATTTTTCATACTCCTGAGCTGGTTATAGTATACTTTTCATCACGCTACAATCAATAGGAGCAGAGCAGTGAAGGGAAAAGTTGGGAAAACGGGAGAAGTTACTCCATTACGCGCTAATCTCAGGAACCGCTGGTACGATTTGAAATCATTAATAAACGTATCTAGGTAGGTTCAGTAACATAGCATTTAACATTCTTATGCAGGAAGACAAGTGCATTTCATAATTATGCACCGTTTAATTGTTTTGACAAGAAAATTGCCGTGACCTTACCAGGCATGCTATTAAAAAGTAATTGACTTAGTTTGAAAAGGTTAAAATATTACGACGCGTAGGTACCTTGTTAGATACAATAAGTGTGGGTTGGTAATGTTATTGTGCAATTCTTTTTAATTACTCTGTAAACTTTAATTTGTTTGTTTGCAAAAAGGAAAAAAAGGCTATATTTTTTAATCTTTTGACCCAGCCTTTTTAGAATGGAATGGAACAGACATAATTTTTTTATCATGCACAATTCTGAATTTTAGACCCAAGAAGACAAAAACTAATTTAATGACCTGTTTTTCACCACGATAGCTATAGTTAACATAGTTTTTTTAACAGTTCAGGTTTTCTCACAATCCGATATTTTCCTTATTCAGTGGAGTACAAGATGAATTTGACATACCTACATTTGACTGTTAAACAATAACATTGGTATTTGTACTAATATTTCCATATGAAAATACTGAAAACGGAAATACAAAAGAGGTCACATTATTTCCCATACCTTTTTTTTTCAATATGACAGCTGTCAGTCGTGACGTGCGCGCTTTTGCGCATGCCACAGTGTCAAGGTCGCGCGCACATCACCCGCGAACCGTTGACGTTTGAGCGACAGTACAATGTTAAGTATCATAACATGACACAGACACACATACATACATTGTAGGAAATTAATTTCTATTAACGGATATCCGATATTTGAAGTCATATTAAAAAGCAGTAATTTTCTCTTTTTTTTTTCAAATCGTATTCCCAAACACTGCTTCTTTTACATACTAAAGTGTTTTGCTAACTTTGTATAATTTTTTCTTTCCTTTTTTTAGATCATAATCACATTTACTCAGCACCTGCCTACAGTCAAAGAGTGACTTGGAAACCTAAAGATTTTCCTACTAATTAAAATACAAAAATATGCATTAATATATCACATAGGCAGCCAGAGCAAACTCTATTAGGCCAGATACATTATGCGTTCAGGATTTTTGGTTAGAAGAGAAAATTAGCTCTTAATTATTTGGGATAGTAAAAAAGACTATCATATCTAGTAACACTAGAAACGACCCCAAAAACGACTAGTCACAAGCGAGATTGGCTATGATACGAACATAACGCCTCACAGCCGTATCCAACGCGTGATCCATGACACAATTACGCACAAAATGACAGCGTGCCGAATCAGTTCGTTTCAGCAAAGGGTAATGTGTTCTCAACGAGGTTGAAGCTTTGTTCGCGCATGTACAACATAATTCACTTGAACATTAATTGATTTTGAACAGGCATTGGATTAAAGTGTTGAAGTGATCAATTTATGACAAAACTATTGAGGCGCACACGATTCGCGGCATGCATAATGGATTGAAAAAGAATTTTGCATACTGCAGCAAGAAAAAAATAGGACGTAGCATTAAATCTATATGTTACTGTTGTAGAACATAACAGAAGTTAGAAGTTTATTTATTAAACAGTCCATTAACTAACAAAAAAAACATCAAGTAAAATACCGAACAAAAAATAACACGTAACTTTTTCAATTGCATTGAGATAGTCTTTAATCTAAATCGAACAATTTCCTATCCAATGAAAGCGTGAAGATTCCTCAATTGTAAAAAACTATTGAAAAGCGAGTCTGTTTCCGTGTTTACGCACACCGTGCAATCGACTTTTAATTGGCGTACACTTGGCCTAGATATTGGTGAGTTGGGCGTTGGCCGTTTTTTACACTTTTACCGCGACCTTCAGGGCGGGTATTTGGTTGCGGTTTTTCTCACGGCGAACGATGGGACGACATTGAATCGAATCTGTAACGCGCTCTCGTACAAAATGATGTGAATTATGAACTGTAAATTAGCGTGAATTGAATTTTAATGTGAATGCCATTGCTTAAAACAACTATGCAACATTTTTTGCGTTTACCTCTGTCAATAGACAACTACATGAAAAGATTTGCATATGTGGGTGTACATATATATTGACTAATTGACTTGTATGAACAAATAAATGGTGTAACTAATAGATACCGTGTACAGCGCCTATTTAGGACAGCTCATGGGCAATCTGAAGCTATTTCGGCAGCTCAAGGCAGGCTATTTTTGCTTGCTATACAAGATCAATGTTATTGACGCCCAACCTGGGTAAACTGGAGCAAGGTAATGAGAACTACTGGTGGTTTTGCTGATCATCAGTTGTTCGTAAAGTATTGTGAACCTTGCGTCATGTTCAACAACTTTTAAGTGGCATTTTTGCATGTTTACTATTCAGGGTGATTTCATTGAAAATTGGTTTTGTTGGCGTAGAATTTAAATGGTAAATGGATTTGGTTAGTTGTTATCTTTTTTTATAAAATAAGTATAAGTGTTTACATGTCTGTCTATAAATAAATATCCGTGTCCATTTACCTATTTAAAATACCTAAATGGGGAACAACTTTATTTCTGAACCTACGGACTTAGTATTGGAAAAAGAAATAAATTTTCGTCCAAAGAAAGGTCAGGCAAATAAGAACTGCAAAGATAGCAATGGTGTGATCAGTGTGACGATATTTCCATCAGTAGATGTCATTCGATATGACGACATTGACGATGAAGTTGAAAAAGTTGAATACTTTATAGAAGCTGCCGAATCTATAACACCTAATTATACATCCGTTCTAGAGGTAGTAGATAAAACTGCTAACCAAGAAACTTCAAAACATTGTAAAGGCTTCTAGTAAAGTTCAATACTCCATAAATTTCAGGAACCTGCCAGCCCAATTAGGCCATTAAATTTCCAGACCTAACCTAGTTTGAAAGAATCACAAAGAAAGTTGCAGCCACAATGCAATTTGTAGTCTACCATCCGTAACTTTGTCTGTCTCGTCTAGACATGATTCGGTGGCATCACGGACGATTTGGTTGAAGGAAAGCGGGTTACGAGGCCTAGATCTTACTCTTGTATACAATCTGCGTGGAGTTTTGTGGGCACAACCCGTGATGATCCAATCAATCAAAATTTAATGGCGCGTAGTAGTTTATGCCTTATTGTCTACACATAAGAGGGTTAATAGTCTGGATATTATGAGCTGTAGGAAGCTATCAAATAAAACTATTTAATGTTAGGGAAATGTAAAATGCTTTGGAGAGAGCTCAGTTTTATTATAACTGTATTATGCGCGTGATGTTAATAATTAAATTTTATGTAACGAGAGTCTTAAATAGAATAACGTTAATAAATATAAAACTACTGTAAGTTAATGCTACTCCTGGGTAACTCAGTCCTAGTCTAATGATTGTCTTTGATGGAGAGTAGATAGACAATGATAATGTTTGGATTTTTTTTTCTAATAATTGCCACTGCCACTTGAACGTACACAAGTAAGTCGTTTTCAAATCACATTATTTGAAAACGACTTACTTGTGTACGTTCCGAAACAAAATTGTTCATTCTGTTGACAATCCACTTCGCAGAAAAACGCTAAACGTTCTGAACCAACCAAAGAGTTGTATGACTTAAACTATGTGAACCAAAGCGACAGAAACCAATGAATTCGCACATATTTTAGACTTAAATGCCATTGTTTACCGAACGTCAGACTGTGACGAGGAAGTCGTAGAAAATGTACTGAAATCAGGAAACTGGTTAGAAGTGATAAAGAGTTTATAACTGCGGAAAAACGAAGAGCTCTTAGTTTTAATATGATTCAATTACAATGAGTGTTACGATACAAATTAGTTCAACTAATTGCAATGGGTTTATTGCATGGCAAAATGCTATTTAAAAAGCGTAATTTGCCATAAAAAGTGTACATATAACATGTTTTAAAATATCGCTATTTTTTTCTTTCGTGAAGTAGATAGGTATGAAACCCTTGTAATTATAATAACTGCTTGTTTACGTATCACATAAATAATTACTAGTCAATTATTTGTTAGTAAAATGTGCTAAAAACGTATGTCAATAGATCTGACTTTGCTAACGTATATTGTAAATAAATATACCAAGTTTATTCACCTCCGTGTCTAGGTGAAGTTTGAGGTGATTGATGTTTGCAGTAGAACTGAGGACGAATTACAAGTATCTACATATTTTTTATTTAAGTTTTGATCATCAACATTTACCACGTTCGATTTTAATGAATTAAATATATTAATATTCAATAATATAATAGCGAAAATGACTTTTAAATGAGTTTGTTCGGCTTGTAAAATGCCTGAACTACCTTAGATGAAATTTTAAATGGAGATAGGTACCTTGAACCCCAAGGAAGGTTGTAGAATAGCATTATCAAATTATGATATATTTAAAGGTATATAAGCCAAAATTTTGAAACACAACACAGCGAAAAAAACAACCCAGTTTATAATTAAATTATTAAGTAACACACAACTTACATTCATAGATCTTTATAATTATAATTTGACAACTATAGTGAAACAAACAAAGGCGTACATTCATCTTCTAATTGCGTTGAAAGGCATGGTTTAGGAGAGATCACAACGCAATTAACAGATACAATCAACCACATTTATCATCTGAATCTATAATAACACAATTTCTGCAATAAGATTACTCAAATTTACTAATGGGATTAAGAAATCGATAGGCCAGCTAAGAGCTTTGATCGACTAAATAATATAATTAATATACAAAAAAAAATTAAAGCACCAAAGTAGATAAACTTAACTATTCATATAACCGTCTTCTAAAAGGAATCTCTGTAGAAGGAATCTTATTTTTTTGGAGATCGATATGATTTTCAACATTGATAAGGAATAGAGAGAATATCATAATAAAGAAGAAATCGATGAATAGAATTTTAAATAATGTGAGGATTTAAACGACAACGACAAGCAATACCACGCGGCCGTAGAGGTCAGCTTTATCAATTCTATTTATGCTCTCTCTAATATCTGCGTAACTTTCTCTAAATTGGATAATGTACCGGATTACGATTCGATTAAAACGACAATGGACCAATTCACGAAAGTTTTGAGAGTAAAATAAAGTTAATGTGAGTTAAATAAAGTGAATGATTGAAGTAATATTGAACAAATAGTAAACTTCAATTATTTCTTTGTGTTGCATAAACTTTTATGGAATCACTTTCACTGCGTAATATTTGGTTAAACGCCGGAAGGTACAGTATAGAATAGCAATAACCTCAGTATTGATAAACCTTCGAAATGATCACAAAAAAAATCATTAAGGTTTTTTATTTCTTAAACACACATTTTCTACTTTACTGAAAAGTCTAACACCATATACAGAGTAAAAAATATCCATCTGTACCAAGATATACGACTCTATCAAAACATAACTCATTGGTTCGTGATATCAGTAGACATAATACTAGATGAGAGTGATTAATACACTCGTACCGACAATTAGCGTCATGAAGTCTTGACGCTCAACTGAATTACACGGTAGTACAGCCTTGAAGAACATTCAGCGAAACAAAGAGCGTTGATTTGATCATTTTCACGGCTGTTGACAACAAAGACGATGTAACCAAAGAAAAATGAGCAAAAACTGTTCGTTTGAATACGACAAAAGGAAAAATAAATAAAAATCCTCATGAATTTAAGGATCCCGCTTCTTTTACTTGAGACATGTGGTTCGAAAGTCACTTACTAATAATAATTTGTCCAGAAGTATAAAAAGGATAATTTCCAATTCCATAAAATTTTACAAAAGTTCGATAATGACAGTAGTAAATATTGCATGGGAAAAGTGAAACAGAACGAGAAACAAGAAATAATTTGTATTGGTTTTTAGCTCAATCTTTTTAATATATTGATAGATCGCACTAGAAGCTCATAGCTGTAAATGGACAATGTGATTATAGTATAGATCCTTATCAAGGTTGTACAAGTACCTATGACTTTTTTATATTAAAGTACTGTCATGATTTTTAAACAGTATTTTTTTCTTACATCAATATTTAAATTATTCACACCTGTTAAATACTCCGTTAATTTTAAGTGATATTGTCTCAGTACAAACAAAACCTAGTGTCGTATATAGCACTTACTTATTAGCAGTAGTAAGTGCAAATGTCTAGTGTAAACACATTTTAATCTTCACACTATACTTTGGACAGATATTTGATTAACTGGACACAAACACACGAGGTGCTGATTTCATTGAATTAACGGTGATGTTGCTAGCTATCCATCATAGGCTTTTATGAAGACAAATATACTTTCTAACATTTGTTCTAGTAATTGGCACCATCATGTCTAAGTCTTATCCGTTATATATATTTGTGTAACAATTGAGGTTTTTAGAATTTATGATTTAAGCAAAACTTTAATTAATCAAAGGTTTTTTTTAGATAATTCTATTGAGAACCCCAAAAAAATACTGATGATTCTATTAGTAGTGCTTTGAAAAGCAATTAACTTGCTAAAATTATAAAAACTTCAAAAAAGCGCATGCGTACAAAATTCAACTTAACTAATATCTCTATTCAATACGTAATACAGACATAAAAAGCCAAACACACAAGTACAATAAAAATCTCACGAATGTCTATTATGTCATGTAATTGATCTGCCACTACTTTCTCGGCACGCGCGCCAACCGCGGGCAAACTGCGGTAAGAATCAATTTACCAAAACATTACTGTGGCAATGGTTAAAGACGAGCTAATCCCTCAGAATCATGATTTCCTGGTAGCGTGATATGATAGGTGGCGATTGTGACATTAGATTTGTCACGGATAATAGTTGTTACTTCACCATAATTACCAGTTTACGTGTCTACAATTTTATTGGAAAAGGTTTCATAACAAAGCAAATTAACATTAGAATTTTGAACATCAACTTCGTGGAATGCCACAAGGGTTGATCTTAGGACCAATATTCCCAGACAGCTAGATTTAATATTTTTTTGTGAAGAGTAGTCTAGTCATCTCTTACGACATCCACGGGAAGTGATCCTCATTATACAAAGACGGTAAAGTCTGTTAACTTAAGTATTTTACGACAGACGGTAAAAAGTTGTAAACTGTTTGACAATAAGTGTGTTGCGTAATTCGTGACACTACTGTGGGTCATTTTGTTGGACATGATATACATGTCTGTGGACATGATACTAGTTTCCGGTCTGGTTACTAATCGATGGTGTCTGTACGCAGAAGGCTTAGGTCGGTTCAGTTGAAGATGGTGATGATAGTGTTAAGATAACTATAACTACATAATATGTATTGAATTCAGCAAATTGTACTCAGATAAGGTATAGGTGCTTAAAACTAAATATCAAAATAAATATTCACTATAAATTTTCTCACATAATATCAAAAAAAAAACAAACATTTATTTAAAATGATGAATGAAACCTATTCCTAATGCTGTATTATTCATAGCTAAGTGTACACTTTGTCAAATTACATACATATTGTTAAGTAGCGCTTCAACACTGTTTATAATAAGCTTAGCTATCATAGATCTAGTAGGTAAGTAAGTTCAACATGCCACCTGATATTTGGTAAAAAACAAAAGACCTTAATTCAAGTAGAATAGACATTAATTTTATCATTAAACAATCTGAAAGTGACTTAAGTTAACTGGATTAGAAGCAAGGTCACAATGTATAATTCAAAAGTAGTAAACATTAATACTATAGTACTTAAAACCTAGAACATAAAATAAAATTGAAACAGGTCGATGTATGTATATACTATATAGATGTTGAAGAAAAACTAATAAGGTAGGATCTTTATTGAAGCAACAGAAGCCAAAAAGAACATTTTTTACAAATGTTCGTCAGCATCACGTAAAAACTACAGAATGGGTTTGGATGAAATTTGGTACACACATCTTCTTGATCGTTTCCTCATGACTGAGGGACGTGATTATGGTGTGTCGCCACCATCGTTTTCCAGGCCACCCGATCCTGCGCCAACTGGACGGCTGACTGCAGGGTGGTCCCGGTGGCTTCCTGAGTTGTATCCGTCCATCTCGTCGGCGAGCGTCCTCTGCTCCTTTTCCCCTCAACCGCGCCAGTGATTAAGAGTCTTTCTAGACTCTCTGGTTCCCTCCTGACGGTGTGTCCGAAAAACTTAAGGACTCTCTCCCGGCAGATTGTAGAAAGGCGCTTCTTTATGTGCAATTCTTTGAGGATTGACTCATTTGTCCGGCGTTCTGTCCACGATATACGGAGCATCTTGCGCCAGCACCACATTTCGAATGCGTCAATCCTCGAGCGCACACGGGCTTTCAATGTCCAGGTTTCAGCCGCATAAAGGAATATCGAGAAGATAAGGGTCCGCATGAGTTTTATCTTGGTTTTGCGGTTGATACCTCTATTCCGCCATACCTTCTCGAGTCGCTTGACCGCAGATTTCGCCATTTGCGATCTCCTCACCACTTCTTGCTCGCAGTCACCATCATCACTGATTTGCGATCCTAAATACACAAATTTGTGCACTACATCGAGGTCGCACAGCTCGTTGGTTCTCTGTATAGTGCCCGCTCTGTCTACAAACATCAACTTGGTTTTCCCTCTATTGATGAGTAGACCGTATTCTTGGCTAGCAACACTTATCCTGCTAAGGAGTTCTGCCAGTTCAGCTTCCGAGGCACCTATTATGGTGGTATCATCTGCAAAGCGTAGGTTATTGACTAAATAACCCCCTACGCGGATGCCTCCCTCCCAATCGTCCAAGACCCTTCTCATTATATGTTCACCGATGAGATTGAACAGTTGCGGTGACAGAATGCATCCTTGACGCACTCCTCGCTCTGGGTAGAAGGGGTGTGATAAAGAATCTTCTAGCCTCACTTTTGACTTGCAGGTCAGATACAGGTTCTGCACAAGAAAAGTTAAATGGTCAGGTACACCCATCTCGCTCATGACTCTGAACATCTTACTCCAGTTTATGCAGTCGAAGGCTTTGGCATAGTCAATGAAACATAGGCACGCGCAGATGTTGTGCTCTCTACATTTTTCGATTAATTGTCGAACATTCAGGATCTGTTCTCTCGTGCCTTTGCCTCTTACAAACCCCGCTTGTTCCCGACCTATTTGCCTACTGATGTAAGATTCCAGCCTATTATTTAATACCCGCAAGAGGATTTTGCTTGCGTGGGAAATGAGTGAGATGGTGCGGTAATTCTCGCATTTACGTGTTGAACCCTTCTTATGTAGAGGGATCACGGTGGATTCGGACCAGTCTTCTGGCCACTGGCCTGTTCTCCATACTTTTTGGCATATAGTGTGCATGGTCTTGATTCCTTCACTTCCCATATTCTGGAGCATTTGAGCGGTAACCCCATCGCTGCCACAAGCTTTTGGTTTTAATTTATTGACAGCATTTTCTATCTCCTGTCGAAGGATGTCCGGTTCTCTGTGGGTGAAGTCTATCCTTACCACATCAGTTGTTTCTGAACTAGCGTCGCTGTATAGTTGCTGACAATAATTCCTCCATCTCTCCAAGATTGCACTTTTATCTGTTATCGGCACTCCTGCTTCGTCCTCAATAGTCCAATGCTTAGGTTTGAATTCTTTCGCAAGGATCCTGACCTTCTGAAACATATCCCGAGTGTTTGCCGAATCATAACAATTTTCTATTTCCGTGCATATCTTGTTGATAAAAGACTCTCTATCTTTTCTACACAGCCTCTGAGCGGTCCGATGTGCTTTAGCGTACTGGATTCGATCTGCCTCTGATTTTAGGCCACCTACTTTAAGGGCTTTTCTCTGCTCCATCATGCACCATGTCTCCGCACTTATCCATTCAGCTCTAGGGGATACAGTTTTAAAACTATCGGCTGCCTGTTTGGCCACATCTTTTATTGTGGACTTTAGCTTCACCCATGATGCCTCAGGTGCTTCAAAGGGGTCTATTTCTAATGCCTGAAGTTTTGGTGAGACTTCCTCTATATATGCATTCTGTGCCAGTCTGTTTAAGTGGATGGGTTTGTTTGCTTTCATCGCTGGTGTAGATTTCAAGCGGATCCTCAATTTAGCTGCTAAGAGCTGATGGTCGCTACCGCAGTCCGCACCAGGACGTGTCTTGACGGTGCCAATTGAAGACCTCCATCTCTGGCTAACGATAATGTAGTCTATTTGGTTCCTATGTAGACCATTAGGAGAAGTCCATGTGTATAGGCGTCTAGGATGTTGTTGAAACCACGTATTCATTACCGCCAGACTATTTCCTGCACAGAAATCTAAAAGCCTCTCGCCACGATCGTTTCTCACGCCTAGACCAAATTTTCCAACGACATTCCTCAAGTGGTGATCATTGTCAGTTTTGCCTATTTTGGCGTTAAAGTCACCGATGATGACCATTGGTTCTTTCTTGGGAATGCCTTGGACTGTTCTATCTAGTATACCGTAAAACTCCGATATCTCCTCTTCACTTGAAACAGACGTAGGTGCATACACTGTTATTATGTGGATTGGGTTTGGATGAGCTCCCAATTTTATCGTCAAGATTCTGTCATTCACGCAATTGTATCCGATGACTTTATCTACCAAGCTTTTCGAGATAAAAGCGGCTACTCCAGTGTAAGAGTTCTGCAGATTGCCTGATACAATGACCATTTTCCCCGACGAAGTCCAATAGTGCCCGGTCTCTTTAATATGCGTCTCCGTCATACCCAGTAAGTCGATCTGATACCTGTCCATCTCTTTATCTACTACCTCTGCATTTCCGGTCCTAGAAAGTCCACGAACATTCCAAGTCGCTAAAGTTAACGAGCGATGTTTTGGTATTTTGGCCACGTTCTTGTTAATGGGCATATCATGTGCAGCAGTAGTCCATTTTCCACAAGGGGCCTGCTGTAAAACTGCCTTGTGGCCGGTCGCACATTTCCCACCAGGTGGCCCGGACCCAGCCTGGCGCCGGGTGTTAGCCGGATGGCCCAACAAATCTCTATCTTGATCGTATAACACCATAATTTTCTTGGGAAAATAGTTGCGGTAGTATCCCCTTCCTTTCCGCACCAGTCTTTTAGAGGTAATTTGGTCCTCACGGCTACTGAGGCCGCCTGGCAAGCCAGGGGTCGGGTTATCATATCCGCCGCCCGATACTCGGCGTTGAAACTCGTTTAGCACCACCCGGGAGGCACGTGTAGGGTTATAAAAGGTATTTCCTACGGACGCGAGTTTCCCACCCCTCACATGGTACACACATAGGATACACAAATTTTCATCCCAGTATATGAGACTACACAGGGAAAGTAGGGGTAGAAACTAGTACCAAATAAAGCATATTGTCTGATAGACATCCAAGCTGAAATCGCATAGATAGAATAAAGGCAATATACACATATATCAATAAGTATGTACAATCACGAATGAGGATATACAGAAGTGGGCGTGGATCAAGGACTTGAGAACTATTACAGTTCCCATGAGAAACTAATGACGCCCACTAGACCACATCATTCATAATCTAAGATATTAATCAGTTGTAGACACGTTTATGCTGGTTTGTTTGGATAACATCTTTATGAATATTTATTTTAATATCTTTTATTGCCTCTTATGACAAACCTAGGATATTCCTGGAGGGTAAAGGTCTCTTTTCAAAGAGAAATAGCACGAGCATTAATCACAACGACGATTGCTCAGGATGGATTGGCGACATCAGACCTCTTTTTATTAAGTCCATGTTTCCTTACAAGTTTCTTCTTTTTCATTAGTATAGTGGAGTCTAAGATAAACTTTAAAATTATATCTGGGCCACTATTACTTCCAGTGTCTGAATCTACTAAATAAATGTAGAATCTAAATAGAATTATTTATTATATTAATTATTGTATTTCCTTTTAGAATGGCCATAGACTGCTATGGTATTCAAAAAATTCAAGGTCAATTGTGTAGTCGCCATCATCTTTATTACATTTTAATGAACAACTGGCATCAAATAATAATGATGCATGTGTTAATAAATCAATTTCATTGTTTAGTAATTTTACATTGCTGACAGTTGCTTTCAACAAATAAGCATTCATTAAATATATATTCGTAAGATTTATACCTATTTAAGTGAACCATATATTATAGTGTATATTAACAAGTAAATCTTACTTTTAAATTACCACCTTGTTACACATCATAAATCCTATTTTAAAATTACCATTACTAATTTTTTATACGATTTCAAAATCATCGTTGCCAAGGTTAAAGTTGCCGTAGGCAGTTTGACGATCATTGTTTCAACAAACGTACCAATTAAAAAATTAATAGTAGGCGTACTGCTATTACACTATCAACCATAAGAAAAATAAACAATGGCATTATGTTTTGTAACAAGATTAAAATTAATGTTTTTGTGAACTCTTCAGTGGTGATTTATCTTGTAGAATAAAGGTTCGTCAAGAAGAAACAGTGTGTAAACTGTAACATAATAACTACGATATCTTGCTTAATTTTAACCTGTGAGAACGAAAAGATATCTAGCTGCCCTATTATGATGTTTAACAACCATAATTATTTTTAGTGTGAGAGTTAGATGGAGCTTCATATGATGAATAACACTATATATTTTCAGAATTATGGTTATTATCCTTTATAATACCTTTGCGATACATGGCTTTGCACAGCGTCGCATGTTGCATCGATTCTATATTCCACTACTTTAGAGTTTTATACTCGTACTTGGAAACTATTTGGAACTTCGTACCCATCATGTTTTTTCGTGAATGTGTTTTGTGATTCTGCTACTCGGAGCGGAGACAAATCCAAAGAATCAAAAACCAATATCGGTCTAGCAGTTCTCGAGTTACAAGTGTAACAAACCCGACTTTCTTTTAAATATTAAGATTTTATACTTCAATATTTTAAGCATCATTAATCACAATAAAAAATATTAAAAGATATCATTATTTTCAAAGCAGTCACAATTCATATTCTTCTAATGATTTGCGTGGCTTAGACTAAAGCCCTCGAGGCTTCTCTAAACAGCATGTATCAATAACACGCCTTGCCCCAAGGCTCTAATGACTACTCGTAATATACTGCAGAATTTATAATGGCATGCTCTATTGTTTTTTTATTGGTACCCATTTGTTTTATCATGTCCTACAGAATACCTATGGGAGTGACGTGCAGTAGGTGGACAGACAGGTCAAGGGTTTTCATTAGACTTGTTGCTGTTCTATCTGCGATTGACTTTGTACTCAATATACTCTGTAAGTATACAACTATGCATGCAATTAATACATTTAAAAAACAAATGGAGATGGAGTATGCCTTGAGAACATAAATTTGTTAATATGTTTTTTTTACTGCTAAAAAATCTCAGTAGTAGCCTTGATCTCGATATGTGCGTGGCTAATGACAAAAGCATTCTATTTACATGTGTGCTATAGGGTCATACCTACAGATTAAATACCAAAAGAAATAAAAATACTAAAAATCTCACTTGTCTAATTTGCATTTGCAAAGATAAACTTGTAAATGTATCTTCAATTATCTTAGGTGATTTATGGATATTTTTACAAAAAACTGGCTGACGATTCATCACTTCAAGTCGATTAAGATTTAATTTCAAATGACCATAAAAAGATGACACTGACAGCTGACATTGAGATTACCTTGGACAAGCGGCAGTCAGTGACACCTTGCAAAGTTTTTGTTCAAGCTTCAATTAGTAATTTCGTGGTTTTTATTGTGAAACAAAAAGCAGGAAATATTATTATTTACTTTATTATTTGCACACCTTAGGCGTATTTACCTCTTAATAAATTCAATAACTTTATGATCAATTATTTTTTTCTCTATTAGGTACGGAAAAAATGGTCGTAAAGTATGGATTGGACAAGATGGGTTGACATGATTTCATAACAGTGATATTTCTTCATAAAATACTACGATAATTTAATATATTATTATTATAGTTTTAATACGTATGCAAATCGCTGAGTGAAACAATGTCATGACAATGTGCTGCAAGTTAGCTATAAATCTACTCTAAAATAATAATGCTTGGGTATACATAACTCTTTCTGTGCGAAAATAAAATTGTCTTTTTATAATTCTACCGATCTTCGTTTTCAACGATGAAATCAGCCCTATATATTTTTAAATCCTAACTAATATTAAAAACGCAAAAGTGAGTTCGTTTATTTGTTTGTATTTTACGCATGGCAAAACGACCGAACCGATTAGAGATATTAGATGAAATTTAGTATGGAGATACCTTGAACTCTGGGGAAGGTTATATTTAATAGAATACATTTAATCCAGGAGTTAAATTACTATAAAAATATATAATGATTCTAATAAATTATAGAAGACTTACAATTATAATGAAAAGTAAATCAACACCACGTTTAATCGTGAATCTTTAGTTTCTACTCAACCGCCGTGAGAGTGCCCGAACAATAAACAAACGATCAATGAAAAGTTTTCAGACACTCTAACAAACCACACAATGGATGCTTGTCTATACAGCCAGTACAAAAACTGAGCGAGTACTATTTTAACTTGTTAGGTAATAGTGTAGTCTGTGTAGTAACGCTTTTGTGTTCGTGACGAAAATTTGTACGCGTGCTTTGTTTGTTAATAATGTGTCTAATGACTTTGTCTACGTATAAACCTAAACTTCCCCTACAAATGTTCCTCCTCATTTTACGCGGTTGTTTTTTTGAAAAACTTTTAAGAAAACAGGAAACTATTAGCCCAAATGCTGACTGCCACAAACATAATAATAATGCTTCAAAAAGCCTTTACCTATAAGGACTCGTATTATTTAATATTAAGGAAGGACATTTTAATACCGACCCTAATATGTTTTATATAAGTATCTATGTACCTACCTTATATATACAGTAGGTATAAAAAAAATACACTGCGTGCGTTGCGGTGATAAATAAAAAAAATACTATAGCTACGCGTGACAACGTTTTAATAAAGAGAATAGGTTAACAGGCCTTTACAACTGAATTTAATTCTAATCTAATAAAAAAACGCAAATATGTTTAGTTGTTAATATTTTGGCCGACCAGTGAACAGAGTTTTCACGAAATCGTGTCGTCGGCTGAATCAAAAAAATCTTTTTTTCCTCAATCTATTAAAACGTCTCTCTAACAACATTCGTGATCGCATCTATTCCTAACATCAGTAAATCATGTACGAACATAATAACACCGCGTTAAGTAATCGTAACGGTTCAACGAATCTTCGGACTGCAATGATGCGCGTGCGCAGGCCAATGTACAAAAAATATGCAACAGTAAGTCTGTACGATCTGCGTTCTGGGAAAAATTGAGGCTCACTAGCTGCTTTGAATTATCGATATAATTTGATTCGATTATCGGTTAAGTATCGATTTATAATCGGTGTGGTGAGGTGATAATGTGGTTTTATTACAATGTGAAGTCACGTGATAAAAGCTTTATGGAATTCACAAACAGTTACCTCGTTTATTCTCGAGGATAAATACGAAAGGACAAAAAACAAAAAGAAATTTCTCATAGTTTGGATTATTTTTGCCTTATCGGTAAACATTCTCTTTTTACATACTTTTTTTTATATTCTGCTTACTATTGAAAGTTTGTGATGATGTATATAAGTTTGTCACTCTTTCACGCAAAAACTACTGAATGGATTTGTATGAAATTTGATACACGCCCAGTTTATATCCTGGATAAGGTAATAAATAGGACATTTTTTATTTAGGTGCGTAAAATAGTTAAACGTGCGTTTTATATGCAGGTTAAACCGCGGGAAATAGTAAGAAACTAGAATAAAAGTTAAAAATAATAAAAATCTTCTATTTAATTAATAAAACAGTATATTACTAATCATCAAAAAGTTAGTTAAATTCTATCATAACACAACCAAGCCTACTGTTTCATCATTGTTCACACCAAACGCCAAAATATTGAATAATAATTATTGCTAAATCGTAATTTAAATGCTTGATTACGATGCCAGATATTATGAATATATACATAGGCACAACGTGATTGGCTAATACCAATCTCATTCTGTTACGAAAACTAAGCTGACTGGGTGTTATGAAAATGTTAGGAATAGACTCAAGCTCTTACGCACCGAGCAATTAGAGTAATACGGTTATTAATTGTGTTTAAACAACACCTGTTATCTTCTCTGAAAGGCTAGGCAGAGGCGTATCTTCATTGAGTTACATAATATTATTTTGCAACTTATAGATAAGTTTGTTTGTTCAATGTTATAGGTCAAGCCTTTTCTCATCGTCAACTGAAAAAATATCAAGGCTTCTACTAAAAAAATAATTATTAAAAGTTCAATAACAATTTGGTCGACTCGAGAATCGAAGGTAGGACGTCATGTTTAGCTAGAGAGCTTTTAATCATTAGAAAATGAGGTAGTATTCCTAAAAGTTTAATTAAAACTAGCTTTCCGCCAACTGCTTCGCCCGCGTAGGCGTAAGAATTCAAAATTAATAATACAAACTTTCATCCCTTATTTCAACCCTTTAGTAGGAGATGAATTTGAAAAAATCCGTTTTTAGTGCTTTTTTACGTCATTTAAGAATCATTTGTACAAAATTCAGCTTTCAGCTGTGCGTTGCTCGATCAGTCAGTCAGTCAGTTAAAACTAGCGACAGAACTATTTCTTATGAAAATTGAAGATATTTTAAGACATGACATCATCATCTGCCTAGCCTTTTCCCAACTATGTTGGGGTCGGCTTCCAGTCTAAACCGGATGCAGCTGAGTACCAGTGTTTTACATGGAGCGACTGCCTATCCGACCTCTACAACCCAGTTACCGGGTAACACGATACCCCTTGGTAAGACTGATTGTCAGACTTTCTGGCTTCTGACTACCCGTAACGACTGTCAAAGATCTACAAATGACAGCCGGGACCAACAGCTAAACGTGCTTTCCGAGGCACGGGGAGTCTCGCTATGACATAGATGGGCATCCACGGGCCGACCGCGCCAAGCGCAGCTTAACCTTTGATCGGTCGAACCGTGCGGCTGTTACTTAGCCACGAGCTCCTCTATATTTTAAGACATGACAAAGAGAAATAAAATAATCATAAGATTAATGTATAATACAGCAATCCATTTACTAAAGTAGTTGATTAATCCGTTATCTACCACGAACATGCAATCGGTACTAATTTGCATAATTAATAACACTTTGATACTAAAAATGCAAATTTTCAAAAGTTTCCGCAACTATTGCCGTAATGTGTATTTGTAATTAAATGACTCATTATTGCCATGCAATACCGGTTCTCATTAATAAGATTATTCTATTTTTTAATGTCAAGAATAGGATTCTAGGCCGAGCAGTGGGATGATACAGGTTAATTATAACTTTATCATTCTTAAACAATCAATTTTTGGTTGATTTTATCACAACTAGGTTTTTATTCCTATGACGTTATGTACCATACGGCATTCTGGATCGGCATCAATCAAAGTACCCTACCTCATTTGCTACAGTTCTTTTAGGTTTTTCTTTTTTCAATTTCAGGCAGCACGAAAGAACAAAAGTATGTAGAGATTTTTTCTACCATAGTCGGCTAACCCATTAGCATTATAAAAGATTCTATGTTTAAAACCAGTGAAAATATTATATAAAAAACCTTTACGCAAAAAAGCGAATATTGAAAAATAAAAAAAGATTTAAACTTTGAAACAGCTGAACCGATTTTCATAAAACATATCTAAGAATCACCGCTAGAAAACCTACTTTCAAAAAAAAATAAAAAAACGGACCTAAATCGGCTCAGCCCTTTAAGAGCTACAGACAGACACACATAGCGGGCAAACTTATAACACCCCTCTTTTTGCGTCGGTCGTAAACAAAATACAATGAATACTCACATAATCAGCTAAGCTCTTCATGCCGTACGGGAATCGTTCCCGATCCGGCACGAGCTGACCGCGAGCGTTACGCTCCCGTTCGGGCCAACAGTCATCTACGTTGATGTACTCGTAGCCGACGGCCGCATAGCCCTCGGACACCAAGATGTCCGTCATCGTCCGGAACAGACGGTCACTGTGGATAATTTGTTGGTAATTATATGGATGTGAGACACCACATTGTTGGGAGGAAAAAAAGACACAAAACATTCCGACGAATTGACAAACTCCTCCGTTTTTAAGTATGTTAAAAATAGGATTCATTAATCGCAACGTATAATAGTAGACGAAGATACCAGAAAAAATAGTCTATAATTCGTGATGTTTAGGAAATCTGTCCTTCAAAACTCTGCAAAATTACCTGTTTATATAATATCATTGTTTGGACATTTCATGATATTCGAAAAAGCGAACATAGGTAATATGTTTTTTTCAATACAATCATAAATTAAAAACAATACATATTGCTAACAGAGATAACTAATAGGGTAAAATGTTTCTTAAAAAAACGGGAAGCATGAGGAAAATGACATAAGAGTAATCTATTATTACATCTGACAAGATATCATGCTAAAATAAATAAATTACTATTATTTTATTAAATAGTTAGCGAAACTTGAATTCATGTAAATAATACAGGTATCATAACACATACTATTATTTTCATTATAACGATCATTTCACAAAACGATCACGGTAGTAAAACAGACAAACAGAATGGAATAGTAATAATAATCAACTCTCTAAGCAGCAGGAAAGTTTATGAACAAACCGATGGGCGGAAAACATAAATTCATATACATTGTTGTATCCGCTCGCTAAAGGAAATTACATAAATTTTATTAGAAGACAACCACAGAGAGAAACAAGATGCATTTAATTTATTTATAAATATGTATTTATTATAAACCTCATTATATGTTTACTAGTAAGGTAAGGTGGGGTAAGACAGACATACTTTTATTTCTGTCAGACAAAAATGGATTTTATGAAGAATTTGTTTGCTCTATTTCTGAGGTAATCAGTATGGTGATATATGATAAAATATACTTTAATACGATTATAAACATTTTTGTATAAGTATCTTCAAAACGGAAATAATGAGGGAAGTGTAAAACTGGAAAAACTGTCAGTCTTGCCCCAGCCACGGGGCAAGACTATCAGTAATATTTTTTAGTTTAATACGTGTGCTCAAGTGCTGTTTCTCAAGAAAAAATATAAAATTAACAGTAGTCATTTTATGTTTAATCTCAAGTTTAACTAAATAGCTTCAGTTTTTGAGAAAATCGTAAATATGTAAATACGGGGCAAGACTAACATACTATCAAAATCAGGGGTAGCAAACTTCAGGTGTATGTTCATTACAGGTCAATGACCCCTTATGTGACAGGTCACATAAGGAGTCTTGTAATGAATTGTCAGGACAAACAAACGTTGGTGAAAGTCTTAGATAGGAAACTTTTAGTTATATCTAGAATTAAAATAAGTGTTTAAAACTACAAAATTAGTTTAAGGAGTGCTGACTATGAATATGAGAACTTTTAACAGATCCAATATAATGGACTCGATTTTCTAGTATAATCGATATGGGTATCGTTTTCAAGGTTTTTTACATATCCAAGATGGCTGTCTTGACATTTGTAGTAAAATCGATATGGGTATCGATTTTAAGGTTTGTAGGGGTGCCGATTACGAAAATGCGATATTTTTATAGATTTAAGATGGCTGACACAACTTTTGTAGTAAAATCGATATGGGTATCGATTGTGAGATTTGTAGGGGTGCCGATTACGAAAATGCGATCTTTTTATAGATTCAAGATGGCTGACACAACTTTTGTAGTAAAATCGATATGGGTATCGATTGTGAGGTTTGTAGGGGTGCCGATTACGAAAATGCGATTTTTTATACACCCAAGATGGCTGAATCGACTTTTGTTGTAAAATCGATATGGGTATCGTTTTTGAGGTTTGTAGGAGTGCCGATTACGAAAATGCGATCTTCTTATAGATTCAAGATGGCTGACACAACTTTTGTAGTAAAATCGATATGGGTATCGATTGTGAGATTTGTAGGGATGCCGATTACGAAAATGCCATCTTTTTATAGATTCAAGATGGCTGACACAACTTCTGTAGTAAAATCGATATGGGTATTCCATTTGAGGTTTTTTGGAGTCGGTACCAAAAATCTTTGATCAGTATAATGATCTCAGTTTCTTAATGCGCACCCTCAAAAACCTCGAAAACGATACCCATGTCGATTTTACTTCAAAAGTCGAGTCAACCATCTTGGATCTATAAAAAGATCACATTTGCATAATCGATACCCCTACAGACCTCGAAAATGATACTCATGTCGATTTTACTTCAAAAGTCAAATCAGCCATCTTGGATGTGTGAAAAGATCGCATTTTTGTAATCGGTATCCCTATAAACCTCGAAAACGATACTCATATCGATTTTACTTCAAAAATTGGGTCAGCCATCTTGAATAAGTAAAAAGATCGCATTTTCGTAATCGGCACCCCTACAAACCTTTAAAACGATAACCATATCGATTTTACTTCAAATACGAGTGAGCCATTTTGGATCTATAAAAATATCGAATTTATAATCGGTATCCCTATAAACCTCGAAAACGATACTCATATCGATTATACTAGGAAATCGAGTCCGTCATATTGGATCTGTTAAAAAAGTCTGTTAAAATCTTTTTTTTATTTTCCGCTGTTCAGTAGCTCGATAATTATCTTATAAGCGCAAATCATCCAAGTACATGGCGTATGCGCAAATAGAGATAAACCGTTATTTCTAATATATTAAGAAAACATCGGAACCGATGTTGATAAAATTTATATAGGACCACCTCAGAAGTATGACTTATCAAACAAAAAAAAAATCAAAATCGGTTCATAAACGCCGAAGTTATCCGCGAACACACAAAAAAAAATATGTATTATATTATACGGTCGAATTGAGAAACCTCCTCCTTTTTTGAATTCGGATATTTTTTAATGTAAATAGGTTCAGTAGTAATTGTAACTACTAACATTCATATTTTTTGCTTTGATACAGAATTATAATCATAATAATGAAGAAAGAAAATCCACCAAAAAATGTTGATTATCTCTGACTTGGGGCAAGACTGACATATGTCTGTCTTGCCCCCCACATACTGACAGTCTTGCCCCAGCTTGCAATTTTGAAGTCATGTTTTTGTTTCTTCAAATATTTTAGAAAATACTTTGATTTACGTTAAATTGAAATAATAATCTAAAAGATAATATTCATAGGATTCTATTCACGTTAAGACCGCTTATATTTTTGCACTACTTTCACCAAAAAAAAAATATCCGTTAAGCCGGTAACTTTGAAATTCTTCTTTCCCCACCGTAATTTTTAAAGGTTTTTTTCTTGCCATTTTTACTTGAAGGTGTAACTTTTGTGTTTTAGCCAGGAATATTTACGATAGTACTATAATACAGACGAAGAGAATTTTGTAGATATGCTATACTTATCGAGATATTAGGCAGTGATTGTCTTGCCCCGGTGATAGTCTTACCCCACCTTACCCTATTAATTATTTATTGATATGTTGACCAGGAAATTGCATATTACTCCCGTAAAGGTTCAAGGTTATTTCCTAGATCGGTTGATATAAATAATACAATAACAATCATTATCAAAGATCAAAAATATCTAAAGCAAGATGACTGAAAAAATTAATAAAGCACATAATACTATAACGATGTCCATAAAATTCGATGACGAAAAACAATGTATGCGAAAAACTTGAAATTTGAGCGAGCAGGTGTGACTTAACTTCTTTCTAAATATTTTAATTATCCTAACAATGAGCTCATCTATTTTTTATACTTGATTCACAGACGAATATAACTCTTTTTAACTAGATTATTATGACTTTTTTATTCAGGACTGTGGCTCTATGGTCCACGCGTTTTTAAGGCCAGAATTATTACAACATCCTAATCTAGCATGCTCGTGCTGGCATCAATCGTTTTCAACCTTCCTGCCACCTCTTAGATCAATAGGACCTATGTATATAATAATAGTATATTTTATTTTACCTGGTAATCCTCAAATAAGGCTTCGCGACTACCCAGGGGGTCGTGGTTCACAGGTTGAAAAACACTTTATTAAATGCATTTAAATTATATTTATATCTATTGATCCGTTTAAGGTCTTTTTATCAAACTACCACCCACTTTCTGATGACAAAGAAAGAGTCTCTTTCTTTACAGTGGAAATAAATTTATAAAATCAAATGAATTATACAGAACACTTACCTAATACAATTATCAGGATCATTTTTGCAGTCGGTGTTGCATCTAAACCGCTCCCACGCCAGCCAGCCCATAGGCGGCGTCATAGCGAGCCCATTGTCCAGTCCCGATATTTTGCCCAGCAGGCATAGCACCGCACACACTGTCCACAAACCCACAGACTTCCACAACGCCATCACACCAGGAAAACAAACCTTTTTAATACAAATACTATCTACTTTCGGAACTTATCCGCATAGTTTTTCACTGTCCGATTTTGTACGAACTAAAAATGCCGTAAATACAAGTGCTACGTTTAAACGTCAGTTGATGAATGACATTTCATCCGCGTAGGTTATCACAGCAAGAAGGTCGGTGCGATGGAGGTTCGTTTCTGTCCTTGCAGCGTGAGTTATCTGTAACAATAATAAACTTACTATTAATATAATATTTAGGTTTACTCCATCATAATTATCTTATTTGATGGTGCATAGAAAGTATTTTTGTCTAATTACATAATATGCATCTCAATAATTTTATGTGAGTACATTGAAATATATGCTGATTATATTGCAATATTACGTATTAATTAGATGACTTTGGCATTTGCACAATTACAGCATTTATATTACTTTTGATCTTATTGCGAAGTAATAAAAACTATTATTTAAAAACGGTCACAACCTTTCTTTTTGGACGTTACAATTTGTGGATAATTTATTCAATCTTTAAATAATTTAGCTATTTAAGAGCAACGGACAGTATTCGAATCACTTAAACCTGTCCTAATATCATGGCTTCTTGAAATAAAACTTGTTATTTCAAGACGGGTATAAAATAATCTGAATAGTATCGATGATATTTAAAAAAAATATAATTAAAAAAATAATACTTTTCATCATCTTGTCGAGCATCAATTGGCAACGGCTAAACCGTTTTGGCTTTTTTTTTAAGTTTTGAATATATATTACTAGCTGTTTCCCGCGGTTTCACCCGTATCCCGAGGGTACTACTTCGCACACCCGGGTAAAAACTAGCCTATGTCCTTTCTCAAGCTCTAAACTATCTGTGTACCAAATTTCATTTAAATCGGTTCAGAATTTTTGGCGTGAAAGCGCGACAAATAGACAGAAAGAGTTACTTTCGCATTAAAAATAATAGTAAGGATGGTCTGAAAGCTTTTACAAAAAATAAATGGAGTAAATAGCACGGAATATTTCAATAGGGCAGCAATGCTTTTTCTACGGATTTTTTATCACAAACAATTGAAGTTTGGCCTAATTAAAATCTCTTAGATTATCCTGTATTAAAATTATAGTTTTCTAACACCTATTCATATCACACATGACCTAAATAAAGGTTATAAGATTACACGCTTGTACAAAGGCTGTGTTTATCTTGTCATCTCACAAGACAACT
Organism: Pyrrhia umbra; assembly: GCA_963891755.1. Classification (NCBI taxonomy): domain Eukaryota; kingdom Metazoa; phylum Arthropoda; class Insecta; order Lepidoptera; family Noctuidae; genus Pyrrhia; species Pyrrhia umbra. The sequence continues at coordinate 7,010,598 of OY982935.1, forward strand.
AGTAGTTACCTCAGGAGTCTCATTATGTCTTAACTACCAGCTAATATATCTATCACTCTTCAGAATTATGGCCTGCAGGTGATGATTACGCAGATGAATAGAGATTTAAAAAAAATATTATTTAAAATTATATCAGGCCAAGGAAAATATGTAAAAACAGGGTACGGATAAGCAAGCAAGAGGTTGTGTATTAATGGACTTCATGGTGTCTTCATGGACGTAGAAAAACTTACTTAAACAAAAAGATGAATTAGCAAGGTTACCCAATACACTATTGGATAAAGGTATTATTTCGATGACATTACAAATCACTGCAGAGGAAAATATGACATGATATTTTAGAAGAATAACGCGTCTCCTAATATTGGTAATAGAAAATTAAGTACTACATCAAAACTTAAGTAAAATTATGGAGTTTTAAAAATATACATTTCTTTTTTTATTTCACAAAAGAACAGAATAGATAACAAAAATAATAAAATAACATACCGATACAAGTAGGTGGTATCACACCAAATTCACAACGAATACTGAGATTGTTACGTCCAGATCTTTAAAATTACCTGATCAGAAGGTCGCTGAACTAATAACTCGTTTTTAATTTAATCAAACTAATTTAAACACCATTTATTACAATATAAAATTATAATGTAATCCGGTAATATGAAAAAATATTATCATAAGGTTTTTGAACTGTGGTTTACCGTTTTTTAAACGACAGTATACCGTTATGCCAACGTTAAAAAACAAAGTTTTGTCATAAACATTGGTATTCTTAACACCGAACTGGTTATTAATTAAAATTTTGTAAGACTTGCTAAATACATTGACATTTTACGATCTTGAAATTTTTATTGATCAACCTAAAGATTTTTCTTTATTTTCATAATGGGATTCAGGATTTTATATTTGTCTTAATGGATCTACTATTAAGCAATAAGCAATATTTTAAGCAAGCTTATGCAATAATCGAAAAACTCTAGAATTTAGTAATATTTCTGCTACCTCAAATCACAGACTTAACTTTGAAATAGGCTGGGTTAAGCTTCTTTCTAATTCTGGCACCAAAATGGAGTTATCGATTTTAAACCAGATAAAGGGAATAAAACAAGCATGAAACGCGGTTGTTGACACACGTGGGGATGACTCTCATAATAACAAAGAAGCCTTATTAAAACTTAAGTCACGTGAACGGTCATGTTAACCCGTGACTCAGGACATAGGATTATAAAACATGAACAAAAAAAATATGAGAAAGAGGAAAACCGCTGCAAAAAGTATAATTAATTTGAAAGAATAACCAGAACCAATTATCAATGATTAACAATGATTATAGCCCATGTGCCTAGCCACGCACTCTCAGTGGCTGCAGACTTAATTTAATCTTTATAAACACATCAATTTGATTGTCTGACTAATGTGAAAAGTAGTATAAGAGCCTGTCCAGATGACGCAATTTAACTGCGCGATTGTGGGATATTCTACTCCATTTATTATGAGATTAGACATTTAAATGTCTCTATTTACTGTTTGTTCAAACGATTTAAAGCTCTATTACTAATGTGACAAGACAAAAACAGATGCAGAATATATTTGTTATTGTTAACATTATTTTGCTTTCAACGCCATCCTTACTAAGAACTCAAAATCGGTTGAATAAGCTGCAAAAAGAGTTTGGAAGCTTTTCTAATCTTATTGTAAATGAAGTATAGAGGTTGATACTTTCTGTCAACATGCAGTTTTGACGCTCGCGTGTTATCTGGGCGCAACATAAATTTCGAACGCGCGACTCAACTCGCGCGTGATACGCGTCATCTGGATAAGCTCTAACTAATGTGTATTTGTTATAAGATAGGAAAATACTACGTAAGCTGATTGCTGAGTGTTTATTGTCTCCCAGATGACAAAAACTAATCATTGGTGTCTTTATTTGTTTAAGACGCCTATATGTGACAGTGACTACTTGCCATCAGGTGGCCCATTTTCTCGTGTAAAAGAAATTAGATGTTATATCGCTCGTAGAACAATCAGTTGATAGAGCATATCCAACAAATTATTAAGTAACGAATGTATAGATGATGAAAATGGGACAATTCCGATGGCACGCACTTTTATTTATTTAAGACAAGTGTTTTACTATTCTATCTATTCTTGGTACAAGCGTAGACCATTTTCTTGTCTTCGAATTAAATGCGAGTGAGACTGAGCTATACGTGACGTATTTTAACATCCCTTTTTGTAGCAGCGGCATTATTTGTAGTCATGGAAGATCCCAAAGTCTTTAAAAATGATCTACATATTTATAAATTGCAACATATATTTTATGAAAGTTTCTTATAGATTAGGAGTAATGTTTACGTATATCCAAATACGTACAAATAGTTTTCATAATCTTCTGTTTACTTACAACAAAACATACTATCGTGTCAGAATGAAATTCAATATGCTCTCGTGTATCAAAGGAATTGTAATTATAGGATAATAAAATGGCGGCGATCGCAATTAAAGAGGACATAATGAGTAAATGTGTACAATGTACATGATTCATTTATTATTATTATTTTTTATCTCAGCTGTCTGATTGTGTCATGGTCTCTCGACCATTACGTATTGGTCATTGAGTAAATTAAATTATGTTGCAAAATGAAATATTTCATCGTTTCCGATAAAATTAAAGCCTACTCTTAACGTATAAATAAACTTTAACTTCTATCTGAAATTTTGTTTACCTTTGTGGGAATAGTTTGATATGGCAGATGTAGCCAGGTGTTAATGAAAAGCAAGCAATAGATCCGGGCCAAAAGGCTTATAAAAATAATAGTTTCTTTAAAATTATGACCTGATTGTATTGCTACCTAGTGTAACATAATGTGTAGGTATACCAACGTACGCAATTTTAACTTGTTGCTCCAGATTACAAACTATGCTTGTACTGAATTTCATTCAAATCAGCTCAGTAGTTTTTGCGTAGTAGTAGTAGCAAGTAATAAACATACACACATATCTACACCACCCCCACAAAAATAATTTCAATTGAAGACTTTATATATATATCTTTGGATGCTAGGAATTGTTTTTTAAAAATCAATTTTGCTTTAAAATTGTTGTATTTACGATTCAAATAACATCGCTTACATTAACATTACGATTACAATTTAGTACCTACATTTGCTCGGCCCACTGTACTACTTTATTTGGTGTAGATTATTTTGTATTGTAGGCGGTTGTACTTCAAATCATGTGAACAAGATAGTGGGACGTATTCTTCTTTCATGAGCATGCAATTTATCAATGCACGATGGCACTGATTTACGTAAGAATATTGTAGCTCCCACGGCATGCCACCTTGAATCTTCATAATCATAATTTATTGTCGCAAAAAGTAAAATTATTTTCACTGCGCAGACTCATGAATGCATTATTCTTTATAAAAGTTTAATATTTTGACTCCACAGCCAGAAAGTCTGACAACCAGCCCTACCAAGAGGTATCGTGTCAGCCGGTAACTGGATTATGATAGTTAGATAGGCAGTCTCTCTATGTAAAACATTCGTACTCAGCTGCATCCCGTTAGACTGGAAGCTGATCCTAACATATTGGGAAAAGGCTAGGAAGATGATGATTAGGTATAAAATACCCCAACCGACCTCAACATATTTGGGAAAAGGCTAAGCTAAGATGATGATTCTGACTCGAAATAATTGCTCGTGAGTACCTATATGATAAACTTTTTATCAACATAAAATCTTTACCTGAACAATGTTTTATTTACCTTTGGAGTGATGCTGTCATTCACTTTTATTTAGTTTATTTTTTTAATCAGAGACAATCAAGTGCTTAATTTTAATTCGTTCCCAAATTATTTACACTGGAATTAGCTTCATATAATTGTAGCTTAATTAAAATGGCTTCATCTTAATTATTTTGACATTCGTGTATAGGTAGCAGTTAAGTTTAAAATCTTAATTAATTTGGACGAATGATACGTAAAATTTCAAAATTATACTGACTTCCAATACGTCATTGTAATGACGCAAATTCACCCATCAGTTAATTTAATAATCCCCTTAGACAAAACATTTTATCTGTAGATCTACATCCGTTCTTAACGCGTCGGTAGATCTCGGATTGTAAAAAACCTTAAAAGTACTAAAAAAAAACTTATCCAAGTTAGTTTAAATTCTTAAAAAAGAGAGACCTATCAATACCAGCCACATCTATATTAATACCATAAAGAGGTAGAGATTGTATGTTTGTGTGTAATGGGTAACCTCTAGAACTACTGCGCCGATTCCAGAAATTCCTTCACTAACACTACTTTTACTACTTTTAACTTACTTAACTTAACTTTAACTACTTTTACTGTCCTTATGTATGCTATGAAGAGCGGGGCCTCCTAGCACAGTTATTTCTCATACTTAAAAGGTGGTCTCCACGTAAGATTAATTTTATTGTCATAATAGTATCTAAATGTTGAAAAAATGAAACTTTTTTTTTATATCCATATATCACGGTCGACGCCGTACACAAAAGCTAGCTATATTATACGCAGAATAAAAATGTACTTAGTCCCATTGTTTTAACAACGTCGTTTAATTACACTCTTGCGCAATTAGCCACATTACTGCTACATGAGATAGCTCTTTGTTAAGTGTGATTTACTTTTGATTTCACGTTTTCACTGCTTATATGTACTAAGTCGGATTGTTAGTTATTGTTTACAAAGAAAAGAGGTTTTGTATGTAATTATCCTTCCGGCTTATGTTATTTTGATTGTAGATTTGATTACTGGTCATTTTGCCATTGTTATGAATTGTATTGTCTCGTCCCGTTGATTGAAACTAAGTTGTTTTGTTTTTAATACCTGTGAAGCATTGTTATGTTAGCGGACGTTTGGATCCCGATAGTTTTAAATGACGAAGATTAATTTTGCTGATTGCACCGCACAAAGAATATGGGACACATCGTCGGCGTCAGTGCAGGACCTTCTAAATGCAAAAAAAAATGTTTTACAGTAGACAATCAAAACTTTATTAAAACCGATGCAAACAAATTAATACAACTTTTTTCAAAAACATACTTTTTTGCATTTAGAAGGTCCTGCACTGACGCCAACGACATTTTTTTTTTAACTTAAAAGAATTAAGCCATTTCTGGGCGAATCGTTTCGATCTGTTGTAATCGCTATTTTTGAAGTGAATAAACATCATAAATTAGCACCTATTCCCAAAAAATTAACTCTATACTTGGGAATACATTTGAGCTATTTGTACAAAAAATTAAATATTTCGTACGAAATATTCTAAAACATGCATATCTGATATGAATTTTGCAACACAATGTTCGATCGGACAGATAATTGCTCTATTTTGCAGTGTGCAACGAACTTGCAACAGTTGTAAAATAATTGCAGTTGCAGGGGCGAAGGCGGGCTGTTGCAACACATTTAATAGTTGCTTTTACGTACATACAAACCAAGCTCCTGTTAGCTTGGCATGTTTAAATGCACTGAAGACTATAGTCTTTACCGAATGATTTTACGAAAAATGTAAACAATGTTGTAACTTATTAACCGACTTCTTTGGTTATAATTCTGCCACAGAAATTAACAAAATTGTGTAAGGAAGGCGCATTGATGTCAATTTCATGTTCTAAATATCATCATTCATCATTTAATGCCATTCTTTGTGGGAAAATTAGAACAAAATAGGTTATGATTTTGTTTACATTTTTCGTATAATCAATTGGTATTATAGTATTATTTTTTTCTTTCTCTTTAGACGTATGGGTCAATTTTGTATTCTAGGATGACCATTGCATTGACAGCTCCAATGCCAGCCTGGCCTCCTGGCGAGGAACACATCTGATTTCAGATAAAAGAAAATACCTAGTTAAATGTTTACTACAAAAAATAAAAATAAACTTTTTTTTTTTATTTTTTTGGAAGTCGGTTTTATTTTTTTGTAAAAAGGTTTTTTTTTATTTTTTCGCTTTTCAGTGTCTCGGTCTTGCTATCTTAACAAAATAAACACACCACTTTTTAAAGGTTATAATAAGCGTAAATAACCAAATCATCTAAGTATTTGGCATATCAGCAAGTAGAGATAAATCGTTATTTTTGATATATTTATAAAACGGCTCAACCGGTAGTGATAAAATTTATATGGGACCACACGGGAAGCACCAGCTTTCAAATAAAAAAAGAATCATGAAAATCGGTTTACCCAGTCGCAAGTTATGAGGTAACAAACATAAAAAAAATAATAAAAAAATACAGTCGAATTGATAACCTCCTCCTTTTTTTGAAGTCGGTTAATTAATAAGACACAGACTCCTCCGTGTCTCAGAAAGCACGTAAAGCCGTCGTCCCGTTGCGTTATCTGGGTCAGATCAGATACGCAGAGGCTCCATGTAAACCACTAGTTCTCGGCTGCATCTGATTAGACTGGAAGCTGACTCCAACATAGATGGGAAAAGGCTTGGCAGATTATGCGGTATAGACAAAGTCTTATTACTTTCATCTTACATACAGAAGAAACTTCTATGCTACACTCGAGAGCAATGAATCCGGGTCACTTAAAGAATGTTAAAAATCTCGGAAACTAAAAATTATAGGTTAATGCAATAAATTGTATTTAATAGACAATGTAATACTCCTTAAATGAAAGTAAAAAAAATATGAGTCACCATACATTTTATTAACACAAAATTACATAAAGAAAAAAACTGCTGATCTCTCCTTAAAACAAAAATAGGAAACATGAAATTTTTGAACTTTATTACGATTTTCTTGAATTTTAATACTTCGTATTGCCTCCTCGTGCTTCCATTACTGCGTTTACGCGGTTTGGCATGCTGTACACCAAGTTCCTTATACGATTTTGGGGAATATTCTCCCATTCCTCTGTGAGAGCAATTTTGAGCTCACGAAGCGTGATTGGGGGAGGGTTTCGTTGTTTTACGCATCTGCCTAGCTCGTCCCAAGCATGCTCGATCGGGTTGATATCCGGGCTGCGCGCTGGCCACTCCATACGAGTAATGTTCATCTCTTGAAGGTAGTCATTCACAATCCTACCTGTATGAGGTCGGGCATTGTCATGCATAAATATAGCATCCTCACCTAAATTGACCATAAATGGACCAACGTGATCATTGAGGATTTCTTCCACATATCTTTCGCTAGTTAAAGAGCCGTTTTCTATGATCACCAGCTCTGTGCGACTTTCAGAAGAAATTCCGGCCCACACAAGTACAGACCCACCACCGTAGGCTACTTTTTCTTCGATGCATGCTTGCTTGAATCTTTCCCCTGGTCTTCGATACACTCTGTGTCTTCCATCGTGCTTGTAGAGCATAAATTTTGATTCGTCGGAGAACATAACTTTTGACCAATCTTCAATACTCCAATTTACGTGGCTCTGGGCATATCTTAGTCTTGAAATACGATGCCCACGCTCCAGTTTAGGGCCGTTTGCAGGTCTAAGGGGTTTTAAGTTAGATTCAGCAAGCCGACGTCTTACTGTCCATGCACTTGGGTTACTTCCTCCGAGGCGTCGAAACTGATTTGTGAGTTCAGTTCCTGTGAGAAAGCGATTTCGAAGCATGGTGTTCATCAAGTATCGGTCTTCTCGTGCTGTGGTACACCTGGTTCTGCCTGTTCCTGGTCTGCGTAGGTTAGAACCAGTTTCTTCGTAACGTCGGAGAACTCTTTGTACTGTTGACAGCGACACACCGACAGTCCTGGCTGTATCGCGCTGACTCCGGCCGGTTTCCAGCATTGTAAGTATTCTGATGCATTCTTCAGGCGTAAGCGACATAATTTCAGCTTGAATAATGAATATAGAGCACTATCAACATGGTTTATGTACCCACATAAATGACAGATTACAAACAAAAGCAAAACCAAATGCTGTAATTTCGTAGTTCCATCTTCGAAAGTGGCCCTTTTTCAAATTTGATTTTTTTATGATATAACTTTACAATAACTAAGAAGTTTTAATACCGTCATTTAAGGAGTATTACATTGTCTATTAAATACAATTTATTGCATTAACCTAGCATTTTTAGTTTCCGAGATTTTTAGGATTCTTTAAGTGACCCGGATTCATTGCTCTCGAGTGTATTTTCAAATGATGAATGATGATGATTGGGTTTTTTTTATAAACTTCTGTATTTTTACACGAAAGTTTATTCATATCTTTGGGATTATAATAATTACGAGCTGTTTCCCGCGGTTTCACTCGCATCCCGAGGGAACTACTTAGCGCACCCGGGTAAAAAGTAGCCTATGTTGTTCCTCACGGTCTATACTATCTCTGTACCAAATTTCATTTATATCGGTCCAGTAGTTTTGGCGTGAAAGCGTAACAGACAGACAGACAGACAGAGTTACTTTCGCATTTATAACATTAGTAAGGATTCCGTTGTGTTTCGAAATAACTGTGTCTTACATCCGCTAGTGTCATAGGTCGAACATGTTTGTTTGTTTTAGTAGTCTATATCAATATAATAATATTACATGTTGCATCAACACATTAATTAGCATCATAAAGTCTTGGAAATGGGTAAGCAAATTCTACCTAAAAGACGAAATATTGATGGATATTTTATAATAGGTAACCTTCTATTAGATGCCTATTTATCATTGAATTCAATTCAGTTATTGTTCGCAATGACCACAAAAGCAAAATTGAAATAATCACAACCAATTATCTTATGACCAACATGTGACCAATTGGTCATGTCCATAATATCCACAATACTTAATAGTCGTGCATAATGGGAAATGCACAGAAAACTACTAATAGCGGTTGTATTACCGTTGATTGGGGGCACAATAGCAAATTGCCCCGTACACTGGCATTGTGGACAATTACTGGACATTCTAGGTCACATTAGATTAAAATTACGCTCACCTTCTGCGGTTTTGTCAGACATTCTTGTGTGGAAAATATTTAGAATTATACGCTGCAATAGAAAGAACAATTGTTCGATCAATCAAGGTTAAGCAAAGCATGCCGTGGATAATGGATGATCATCAATTTACTATCGAAACTTCTCCCTTGCCTCAGAAAGCTTGGTAAGCCGTTGGTACCGTATTAGCCGATAATTGTTATGGATAGAAACCTGAAAATCTGCGGACCATTTATCAAGGGTATCGTGTTACATTGTGAAGATCAGATTGGCAGTGGTTCTATATTAAATATTGTTGTTCAACTTTTAGTAGAGAGAAGATGTACGTTTGTTACTCTTTCACGCAAAAACTACTGAATCGATTTGGATGAAATTTAGTACACATATAGTTTATATCATAGATTAACAGATAGGGTACTGGTGGTATCTGGGTATTCGAAGTAGATCCTTCAGGATGCGAGTGAAACCGCGCGAAACAGCTACTCTACTCGTATATTTATAGAATAAACTGACCGATAAACGTGTGTAAATGACTTATACTATAAATTAAATTGTAATGTACCAGTCATGTTTGTATTATAAACTTTACTCAAGACTCCTTATTTTATAATACTGTTATTTCTTTTACTTTTCTTCTTATGATAATAATGTCGTAACTTTGTTTAAGTATCAGCACGAGGCATGAAAGTAAATAAAAAGGGTAAAGGACTGAAGTATTTAAATATATCTTTGTACTTAGCATGATTCATGAAGTTTAACCTTAGTATAATTTACCTACAAAAAACTATTTTAGATTCTTTATACACGTACTGATGAAAAATGATGTAAAAAAATATACAAGTGCCTACCTACTTTGTTTCTAAATCCGCGGCAGCTTGTCCAAAAGACATAACTTAGCTATTAGATATCATAGTAGGTAAAAGTCCACATACATCCGCATTTGTCCAGGTAGTGCCGATAATACCTACTTAAAAATATTTCATAGATGGCTTAAATCATGCGGCCATCTGGTGATAAACTATTCCCTTAAGTGTCGTAAGAGATAGAATTTTCTCTATACGTAAATATGCTCTGTCTAATTACAGATTTTATCAAATTAGCAAGATGTCTGAGTATGTCCAATGTTACCGGTCTTACCGTAATCGGTAGCAGTCATGATGATTACGTTTTTTCGCAGAACTTATATCATCATTAATGAGAAATAAACATTATTAACATAAAAAATAAATATAACAAGTAAGATATACTAATGGTAAGAATGTCACTAAAATATGACGATGTAATTCCCTAATTGTAACAAATAATCAAAAGGTTTGGGAACTTATTTTTAGTTTCTATTGAAAATATGGTCGCATAAAATTGTTTTATAAATAATAGGTACGTATCAACGAATAGTTTTTTTAAGAAGTCTCGTATTTTTATCCTGCATTTGAACTCTACGAATATTTATGAATCAAAATAGCTTATTTAATTAGAATAGTTGCCAATATAATGATAAAAGAATTAAAAATAAAAACTACCAACACTAACATATCCACTTCAATTTAAGTTAAAGTATGGTAGATATGATTTATGAATTATCAAGACAGTCACGTGTATTCATAGATGAATGAAAAACGTGCGCTCGAGCGTCCGACCCGGGCCTGTGTCCATGCTTTACGTAATTTTTATGTAAGAAACCGGACCAAAGTGTAACACGGCCGGTGCTGTTACGTGTATAAACTTATTACTTATTAGTAAGTACAGGCGATGACAAAACTATTACAACTATCGTTAGATGACACTTTTTAGAACAGTTTATGTAAATTAGAGAATACTAACTAGTATTATAAATGCGGAAATGATTATATTTATTTTATGTTTACGTGAAAATTGTTTAAACTTGTTTAAATTATTTAAAAAGAGCAACGATGAAGTTTCTAGCATGTTCTTCTCCATAGGAAACTACTTTTTGGAATGGGCAACTAAATTCTTTTTTTTTTTTGATATTCAAAAATGCTTAGTGAAATAAATGATTTGAATTGAATTGTTACGCTTTCACGGTAAAACGGCTGAACCGATTTAGATAAAATTTGTTATACAGATAGATGGGACCCTAGAGATGGTTACAGATTTTTGGCTATTGACTTTTTATCCGGGTGCAGGGTTATGTAAATTTCTCTCGACGCGGGTGACACTGCGGGAAACAGCTATTATCATCTTAAATCTTATTTGGGCAAGTTTTGTGAAACATTGAGTACTTAACAACATTGTAAGCTCAATGGCATTGATCAGGGAAAAATGCATGTTTTTTTTTTCAATAAGTTTATTAAAAATAAACCTTTTAATTGATGGTGTACTTAGTAATTTTCATTCAAGATTTCATAAATAAATACAAAATATAAGTATTACTCACGAGTCACGTGTAAAGTTTTATTACTCAACACAATTATTGTTTAGTGTAAAGCCTAGACATTATTGCTTAATTAAAGAGGAACGTAATGAAATACCTGTTTTTCATTTTATGTAACTATATTCTTTTTAACGACTTGGATACTACGTTTACTAAATACTATGTTGATTGTTGTTTAATAATTGTAAAACATAATAATAATGAACCGTAATCTATTTATTGATAAATAAAAATAACTAAGTACACTTTATTTTTGCATAAAAGTCGCAATATTTAATTTAAAAGAATCAAAATATGTTGATTGTTGTATAATAATTGTAAAAAAAAATAATCAACCGTAATCTACTTAGTGATAAATATAAATAATTAAGTAAACTTTATTTTTGCATCTAAGTCGCAATATTTAAAACGAATCAAAATAATAGTCTAGCATTGGTTTTTCGCGCCAATATTTCCTGCAAGACCACTTTCTACGAATTGATATGTCGCCACGCCCTATCATTAATGCAGGATCTACAAATCTGCAACTTTACAGGAGAGCAGTTTAAAGTTAAAAAGTACAATAAAACTATTATCTTAAGTCATACAATTATGAAATTTTAAATGGGTGTGAGATATACTATTACGCATCTAGCTAATGAAATAGATTATCTGGTTTTTTTTAAATAGTGGTCAAAATGACACATGAAGCCATTTTACATGGATATATTTTACTATTATACGTCGGATGTGGTATATCGGACTTTTTTGATGGGACGGAGATTTAGACAGTGAGTCGGATGTGGCAGACCCTCCCTTATTGATGGATAAAATATAGTAAATTATGTTGGATCTGACACTTACATCATTTTGTGGGGACAAATCATTTAAAACCAAATTGCATTAGGTATCACTACTTAGTATAAAACAAAGTCGCTTTCTCTGTCCCTATATCCCTATGTATGCTTGAATCTTTAAAACTACGCAAACGGATTTTGATGCGGTTTTTTTAATAGATTGAGTGATTAATGAGGAAGGTTTTAGTATATAATTTGTCAAGTTTTTGTATCCATTAGCTAAAATATTGCGAGCGAGGCCGCTGGCGGGAAGCTAGTAAGTTTATACAGGCAAATTAATTGGAATCAACTAATACCTACATAACGTTAAGGGGACCATAATACCTATTCATTGTAACATTACGTGCAATATGTATTAATCGCGAAAATTGTAGGCTAAGTAACAGCCGCACGGACAAAGGTTAAGCTGCGCTTGGCGCGGTCCAACCGTGGATGGGTGACCATCTATGTCATAGCGAGACTCCTCCGTGCCTCGGAAAGCACGTGAAGCCGTTGGTCCCCGTTGTCATTTGTAGATCTTTGACAGTCGTCAAGGGTAGTCAGAAGCCAGAAAGTCTGACAACCAGTCTTACCAAGAGGTATCGTGTTACCCGGTAACTGGGTTGTGGAGGTTCCATAGGTAGTCGATGATATGCATACTGAGATCATATGATAGATATCAGGCGCAACCTACACACAAAACTTGGTAGAATTGTTCTGCTATATCAGTGAGGACTTCTGCAACTTTATGAAACCCTAGTATGTTACGTGGTATTATTACAAAGTAACTGGTGGATGGGTAGTTGAAAAATCACAGCGATGTCTCCTTTACAAATACCTACGTTGCGGTGTCTCTTTCATTTTATGATGTCTTGGTATTTTTCGTATACTACAAAAAAGAAAAGATACGGTATACTACCCCGTCTAACTGATGGGTAGTTGAAACATCACAGCGGTGTCTCTTTATTTTATGATGTCCTAATACCTACTTTTCATGATCAAAATTATAATTATAGTGTTTTTTCCAATAAATGTTGAATATTATTTATTGTGCTATGTATCTCTCTCAATGCGGACCTTTAACGGATACTACGGATTTATGAACGTGGCTGACAGGTGAACTAACGCTATCGACCATCTTGAAATGTCATTGTTAGTGATAATGATACCAATTAATGGAAATTTCCATTTTTTAAGTAAATCATGACATGATAAATAGCAACTTATTAATTCATCATTTACTTTTTAATAATAATCTTAAATTGGAAACAATAAAATGCAATATTTAAACATTTAACACACATTTGGATGTTAGTAGGTGGCTCATAAGCCGCAACCCTCCTGATTATCAAGTAGTCACCACGGCCAATGGATATCTACAACACCAGAGGCATCGCAGATCATCATTGCCCTTTTTAAACAATTTCAAGGACAAAATTTAGTCTTATTGATAGCGCTATATTTTTACTAATAGTTGGGTAAGAATTTTTCCTTGGCCGGTATCACCAAAATGAAACATGGTTTTTATGTTCTGCATCAACAGGTACAGGTGACTCTCGAAATGTACCTTAAAACCAAAAATAGTATGATAATTAGCATTCAATTAAACTAACGTAGTAGGTCTTATTAGTTGACTATAACTCTGTAACCGGTTAAGACTACCTAACCTACCTAGATAGTTTTCCTTGTAAGTTCATAACATGTGCTACGTAGGTGCTACGTACCTATGTGATTTTTTTCACATTCCTAAGGACAGTCATTCAAAAGTTAGAGGGGGGGGGGCTCGTACGCGCGCACTTTACGTGTTTGAGAGCCACCATAAAAAAAAACATAATTTTATTTTACCACTTTGTCGGCGTGATCAATATACATAATATCTATACTAAATTTCAGTTATCTAGTACCAAAAACGTCTGACCTATGACGTGGACAGATAGACAGACAGACAGACGGATGGACATGGCAAACTATAAAGGTTCCTTGTCGACTACGGAAACCTAAAAAGTGAGTTATCTGTTAGGTCTGGTAACGTTCTATCTAAAATAAACCGGTAATAAAGTCGAATATGGCAGATGCGACTGTATGATTTTTATCATGTCCGTTCATTAACATCGGATGTGGTAGATCCAACAAAATTAATTATACGGTGTGCAATCAATAAGGTAGGATGTGGTAGATCCGACAGTACAATTTTCATCTTCTACGGTCATTAACGTCGGATCTGGCAGATACGAAGTTAATAAATGGACTAACAATATTTGTGAATCTATAACAATGAAATTAGTTGTATAAATAGTAGTTCAATATTAACCACACATAAAAATTACTTAATAAAACAATTACATTAACACAGTAACTGGCAGATCGGCGCGCTCGCTCACTCGCGTCGCGCGGCTAACATTGCTGCAAAGTACCTACCTACATTTTTGACCGGACGCCTGCATTACTTCCGACAATGTTTATGTAATTATTTCCGAAAGTTATTAAGATACATGTTTTTTTTCAATCAGGGTTTATTTATTACACTATTTTAAGTACTTTAGTAAAATAAAAAAAAAATCGGCAAAATACAGATCCTACATTAATGATAGCGCGTGGCGATGTATTACATTCTATGCGTACGCGCAGCAACGCAACGCGGAGGCGGACGCGATCAGACGGATCTTGATTTCCGCACCGAGTTCGCGAGTCCACTCACATTTTATTTGTCAACACTACACTTGGAATATTTTGCATACATTTGTGTTTAAACCATTGCTAATCGTAGGAGGTAGTTAAATGGGCGGGAAAAAAAAATCAATACTGTACCAATTGATTTTAAGAAAATTGAAAACAAAATCATAACCTATTTTGTTCTAATTTTTGCACTCATAAAAATAAAACGGCATTAAATGATTATGTTTAGGGCATGAAATTGACATCCTCACGCCATTTTGTTAATTTGTGTGGCAGAATTAGAATAAAATAGGTTACGACTTTGGTTACATTTTTCTTAAAATTAATTGGTACAGACCTATACTATACCTATATTTTTTTAGTCTTTTATGTCGCCTCTACGAATAGCAATAATTATTAAGTTTGGCATATAGCTACGTCCAAGGTATACTGCTTTTAATCTACTTCTAATATAAAGTAATAAAAATAGAGATTTGTTTTCCCCATGGCGAAGGCTTTGAAACACAACTTGGAGTATTATTTAATTAGAATTTAACTAGCTTTCCGCCAGTGGCTTCGCCCGCTGTATTTTAGCCAATGTTTACAAAAACTTGACAAATTATATACGAAAAACTTCCTCGAGAACCATTCTATCCATTGGTGGAAACAGCATGAAAATTGTTTGCAGTTGTTTTTGAGCTTCTCGCGAACAGACAGACAGAGGACTTTGGTTTATAATATGTAGTGATAAATTATTAATTTAAGAATAATAATTGTTAAGCTAATTGTCTCGACGACTGTACAATATCATAGTTCTATAACTAATAAAACTAGTGTATATTTGAGCTGGTTTCTCGATATTGTTATATGGGTCAGCTGGGACCGGTTTGTGCACTGTATCGTAATGTTCATATCTGCACTAGAACGTTATTTTGATTTTGAAATCTAACTATTCATTTATAGAGTTTGAGGTCATAGAGGTTGGATATGTTTATAGTAATTGTATATCTAGTACAGGGTCTTAATTAACATTAATTGAAAATAATATAATATACAAGTAGAAATGCAGTATAAATTAGTCTCCCAAATTAATTCAAATTGCAGTTCTTAAAAAATATTCTTGCTCGTTTTCATTCCTTTAAAATAGTTCGAAATGACGTTAGGGCTACTTAGGACAAGTAAGAAAATGCACAGTTTGAAACGGCTTCAATTAGGAGAAGAATGTAACTTGACTTTTCCAAAACGTCGACAACAAACTTTCTTTGAAATAAAGTCCATTTTCGTGAACTTTTTGCGAATTTATTAATTCATTTTGAACTTTGTGACTGACAGACTTTTTTACGACTCAGATTTATCTTCTGTAACCGAAAGAAAAAACGCTTTGATGAAGGACTTAATCTACTAAGAAAAAACGTGATCAATCAAAGAGACATTTCTAAATCACTACAACACCAATCATGACCATGATACTGACAAGATAAACTAACTGTTGATTTCCAAAACGGAATGCGAATGATAAATCATTAAGCACATAATCAGTAAATTATCCTAAATCTAAAAGGCAGTAAGTACTCTTGAACATGAAACTACTATTACTACAATATCAGATGATCCGACTTTTATTGTTATGACATATCAACACGCGATCACTTAGGTCTTCTAGTAATTAAGTTGCTGTAGATAAGGAATAATCTCATAATTGCTATTGACAGGTAAGGCTGTTTAGTGTTTGTACAGATTTTTTATACCAACACGGCTTGCGTATGATCTTATCTTGATAATAGTGATTATTTGTTCCGTGTCATTATTTCTATGAGTGAATAAAATTGTCATATAATTAAAAGTCGGTTTTTAAATTAATGTCGTGTTTTTATCACTAGATGAGTAGTAAGCAAGGTCTAGTTGAGTGATAAAATAATACAAAATTGTAATTAATTATTATAACAAGTCAATTTAGTGTAAATTTTACTGTGGAAAAGAAATGATGTATGAGGCCATCTCTGTCACACAATGAAATTTACGTTACTGCAATACGGTCCAAGTATTATTAAAATAACGCTTCATGATTACTAACTTAAAAAAAAAAACAAAAATAAAGTAACAAATGAAAATCCTCTTGTATGTGCCATCGTAACTCATAAATGGATGCATCAATTTTCATTCCATATTTCCTAAATGTCGGCTAAATCGATATGGCCCTATAACTATGCTTAATTAAAAACTATTCACATATGGTTATATATCAATTTAATGCGCTTTTAAAGGAGAAACCAAACCAGATATTCACATGGTTCGCGTTTTAAATACGATACAATTTATGCTCTTGACACAATATGCAAATTCATATACATATATAGGTATATCATTGCACAAAGTACGTGTATGTAATAAAACAATAATCATTGGCCTTATATACTAAGTGTAATGCATATTAAACTAACAGCCCACATACATAGATAGCTAAATAGGCGTTTTTAACATTGAAACGAGCTATTTACATTTAAAGCAGGCAATTTTCGTAATGTAATGTCGTACTTATACTTATTAATGCAATTGTTTATATGGATAAATAGTTTTAAACAGCTCAGAGACTGTGTGTGTATTTATCTAAATGTGTGTATTTATTAAACTATGTTGTATGTAAGTAGAGATGGCATATTTATATAATATAAGGCATTAATGGTCAAAAACAGTATTTAAATAAATAAAGTTTTATGTTTGTTAAATGATGAAATTATAAATTAAAAACTCGTCTATTAAAATTAACCTTAGTACTAGCACTTTTTGCACCTATGAATTATTATTCAAAAGGATAGACCTAAGAACGCCCACTCGTCACCACTTCATGTGTTTTTGCTAGGAAGAAGTGGCATAATAAATTCCCCAGCAACAATTAATCTCCACCTTATAACACTACCTTCTTCTACTAGAGATAATATTTATCTTTTCAAAAAGAGTCGACTATGTTCGAAAAGTTCTTAAAAAAACATTGACTTAAATAAAGATTATTTAGAATAAGAAAATAAACATAATAATAACTTTTGGACTGCTAGAGACATTGTGAATTTCATTCCTCTCTAGATTTTTAGTCTTTTGTAAATCTGGCACATAAAATTCATATATCTAAATCGTCGTATATCTATCAGTGAAACTAAACTAGTTCAAAGTGGTCTCAATCTTAATCTCAGCTTTCTAATTAAAATACCTTCTACTGCATTGTATTCATCAGTTCAATGACACGATTAATGCAATGTTATCTGCAGTAAGAGAGCGTTTATTTCCACCAGATGCCTTCCAACCACGAAAAAGATAGTTAACAAAAGTCTAACTACATGCGATAAAAAGTTCACGCACGCAAACACCAGACTAACCGATTGCAATCAGACTAACAGTATACCAAGACAGCATTGTAATCCTGCTGTCTACATAGAAATTCAATCGCGGTATTAACCGTGCGTTTTGAACGGTGGAGCTTCTATATTTTGTTACTCTGTGGCTAGATGCCGTGCGCTCGCGCCGCGAATAAAATCGAAAGTGCGGAGAAAACAAAACCTCGTACTGACGTAATCGCTCTACTCTACTTGCTTATTCTGTAACGTGTATCTAAATTATACGCCAGAGGTCAGTGTTATAGTGATAAGTGAGTGGAAGAAAGTTGATTATAGATTCGACTGTCGATAATTGGCATGACTAAGTGGGGGTTATATAAAATTGTGGTGGAGGGATTTTGGAATGTATCTACATGATAAAATTTAATTATAATATATTTTTTATTATTTATTTTGCTACACTTTTTGCATGCTTTAAAGTTCAAAATAATTAAGTAGAAATAAACACAATTAAACGTTAGTATAGTGGTCGCAGGTGCGAATGACATGAGATGTTGAGATCCGATGCTATGCGATGCAGGAGTCGACAACACTATACAGTATAGCTTTTATCAAAAAAAGTTTTTTCAAATGCAACTAATAATAACCACGTTTAAGCATACAAACTCAATTCAAGCATCTATTTTGTAATATGATTAATTTTAATACCTCCTTTAATAATGATGACAAATTATCTCAGATTATACAGAATAACCCTGCAATCATTAGTATATTCACGTGCTTTAATAAAGAGATGTTCTGTCTGTGGGAATGTGTAAGTACCGTCACTCCGTATTATTTATCGTTAGAAATTAAAATCAGGCAATGATACACATAATCATTCATGTCAGTTTTATCACGAACTTGATATTCATCTTGTTTGAATTGTAGGGAAATCTATGAAGACTAATCACGAGATAAGTATGTACGCGCAAGATTTGTTTGAACTGTACAATAGTAATAATTAATTGCTGCACTATAAGTCAATAAGTGTTATTTCTTTATATAGCGAGTCTTGGAATAGTGTTTTTTTTTAGTTTGAAAAACGTTTTATTCTGCAAGTTTTATAGTTTTTGAGGAAACTTATTTTAAAGACAGATGTTGGATGCGTCAAGCTAAGAGAAGACTGGGCGACGTTTGGGAAGGCCACTGGACTAGTCTTAGTTAGGCTAATAATGATAATGATGATGACATAAATATGTAATCAACATAAGACCTTTTTTGGATGGGAAATCATCAAAATATGATCTCGCCTTGAGTGGGAAGGGAGTGTCAGACTCTTACTAACTATAACCCATCTATTCCTTTCTTAGCCGTTTCTATTCCGGTGGTGGGGTATCTCTTTCGAACGTCCGGCAGCCCCGGGACATAAGAAAGTATTACTAATTATGTATTTTGTTAGTTTATTTATTATTATTATAATCGGTAAGAAATCTAGTTACTAAAGTATAACAATTAGATAAAGCATATTTATAGTTATTAATTAAACATACTGAGTTATACTTAAAAAAAATGTGGTTTATATTCATCTCAAACAGTCATTTTATTATATAATTAATAAATTGGACCGCGATAAATATTTGACCTAAAATCGCTAACGATGTGTTCGGATACCAATTATTTTTGATTTTGCAATAATTGTGATTTTGATTATTGCAAGCGTTAGGCGTGGTTTAGACTGTCAGTAGAGAAGGAAGTGCCAGTCAGTCAAACCATAAATATAATTAAGCTAAATGAATTAGAGATTAGGCCAAAGGTGTATATTATCCATCTGATACTTATTTCGTAATAAAATTGGATGCTACTTACATAATAAACACAACGTGTCTCATTCAAGCACGGAATACTGGGTTCGATTCGCAAGTCATACAAATTGTTATAAGTTTGTAGTATGTGGTATTTATCAACAATAGTATTTCTTTGTATGTGTTTTTTTATATTTTTTATTTATTGTGAAAGTATGAAATAAATATATTGTATAATAAAATAATCGGTTATGAAGCTAAAGGGTAAAATTAACGAGAAAAAAACGAAGTGCATAAAATTTATAATTTCTACTATAATGTTCAAATATTTAGTAAATATCTTGACATTTACTTTTAGCTGATTTCTTTGACATTAATTATTTTATCTTTGTATATTCAACAAAAAATAATTAAATGTTTTGTTTGGAAAAAATATGTAATGTATGCTTTTCTATATCTATCTACGTGATTCCCTTTCACTTGTATTAGGCATCACTTAGTTTATCTTTTGCTCATACCTTTAACATATTATGCCAAAGGTACGAAGCGTTTAAGTTATGTGGGTTGTTATTATCTGGGTCTCCAATAACCACAAGGTCAGTAGCCCGTAGACTTAATAGAAATAAACAAGTTTCTACAATCAATATTTTATTTAAAATTCTCTTTAAAGATTAAGACTTAAGGTATAGATTCAGACACGCGAGCTTTTTATTAATTAAAAATACAAGTTTTATTATGCTAATGATGTGACTTTCACACTTGAATACAAAGACTAACAATTCACAGGTGTTACGTTAAAAGTCAATCAGTATGGTAATCCGACAAGAAATAAACAAAGAGGTAGGTGCCGTTATGCATAATGTGGAGAAAAAGCCTGAGTATTAGATGTCATACGATTCATTGACATTTAGCAGTGTTGTATAGGGTAAAAATCTTTAATGAAAACTACATTTAAATAGTAAAGAATGGTGTTATTATGAAAAAAATGAGAAAAGTCTTACGGCCAGTTGCACCAAAGTTATGATCATTTATACTTTATGCTTTTACGAATATCACAAAACATGATATCTATAATTAGCATACTTTTAATACTATTTATAAATCAATACATAGCTGTAATAATTAAGTTAATATATGATAAATAATATTCATAATTTATATCATAAATGTTCATTTATTCAATTTTATCCTTCATTTTGACAAACCTTGAATGAAAGTATCACGTATGTAACCTAATATTTATTGGTGCAATATTTTAATAATAATAGCAATATACCTACTAATATTTTGATGCCTAATTTTATAAGTGTAATTTATTATTTTTATGTTTTTATTATTATAAATATTGTAAATAATATTATTGTTAATATTTTAATTGTTTTTTTTAGGAATGGGAAATCATCAACTACTCCCGCGGTGGGCGGGGTGGGGGTTATACATATCAATCATATACAACCCAGTTGTATCTAATTTATCTATTGTATCTACGTGCTCGTGAAAGTTAGATAAACTAAAATAATCCATACAACTAGTTCCGTGACAAAACATAGCAGCATATCATTCTGTTTTGCTTTGTATTCAATAAGCCTATTTGACATTACTTACACTTTCATTGATAAAACGAATCTTCATTTTGTAACGCACTTTCATTGAATTACACATTGATATATAATGTTACTAACGTAGGAACTAGATCTGCAATCACCAAGCAAAATGCGTGCCATAAAAGTTTGAGCCCCCAGCCACAATTCACGTCATCTGTCAGCTTGACTTCAACTGAATATCAGGAAAAACTGACTGTCGCCGTCTTTGTCAAACAGATATCACGTACATAATGTTTCGGTTAGTGGGAAAGAGATAAATATAATGTTGCACCAAAGTGGTTACTAGTTTCAAAGCTATGTCTACATACCAAAAAAATGGTTACGTTTTTTTTTTGACGCGTAATGTTCGGGATTGCTCCTCTATATCTCGATGAATTTACACTATTTAGATTTTCTTTGAAATCACACAAAGAATGGCTTTTTACTTTTTAACGCTCAGTTAATGCTCTATAGTTTGCTAAGCATTGTTACGACATAACATTTCAGTGACATGTAATATTCATGAAGCTCCTTACTTACATAGATTTTAATAAATCAGCTCTGCTCTCAATCTGATATAAAAAGCATACTTTCTAAAGCTATGTTAAAATAGAGGTTCCTAAAGTCTTGTTTTATTTACAAAATCCTTGATCACAATGACTATTACGACTAACATAATATTATTATTATACATGACATCAGAATCAAGTAAACGAACCGAAATGTATTACTTTATTTTTAACGTTACAATTTACAAAAGTTTCGTAAGGACAACAACTGCATAAATTTATATTTAATGTCATTCTTGACAAACTTTTAAACTCATAAAATCACTTACACGACCTTTTCTTAGAATGCAAACAATAAAAATATAAAATAAACTCTTTTATCGGAACTTTACAAATACATCTATACTAATATTATAAAGAGGAAAGATTTGTTTGTAGGGTTTTAACTCAAAAACTACTGGACCGATTTTAAAAATTCTTTCACCGTTAGAAAGCTACATCTTTACGAAGTGTCATAGGCTATATTTATTTCCAGAAATAATTAGGGATCCCTACTAAAACTTGAATAATGTAACCTAAGGAGTAAAAAAAATGTCCACGCGGGCGAAGGCGCGGGCGGAAAGCTAGTGAAACAAATTATATCGCTGGTACAAATGTTGAGTAAATAGAAATAAATGTCTACCATATACGAAGATAATGAAACATCTTAGCTACGTCAAGTTTCACAATATTCATTATTATAACACACTTATCTAACACTGTCTTACGAAAATACGTCAAGCACATGACGATATAACGTACGAAATGTACGAGTAATGTCAATCTGTGACAAATTTCGCACAATTGACGTTATATTTCATAACAGTTACAATGACTTTTAATAATAAAGTAGGCGTGAGTAACGCATAAATTTACGCTATGTTACGCGTCATTAAATAGACAATTTAATAATTTATAATAACAGTTGTGACCTTGCTTTGTTTTAATGAAATGTTAGGAAATTATTCAGTTATTGCCGTAGATGATCTGTAACATTAGATGTAATATTGCATTATAAGGGTCAGTTGTAGGTACCATTTTATAACTTGTAAGTGGTAAGTGACACAACTTTTACGTGTCAATCGTCGAAAATATTGCAAATTTTGAATTAAACTTGAGCGTTCGAAGGTCTTAAATTATCTTTAACTATATATACAATTATTATAAAATTTCGAGAGGCATTCGAGGAGGATACCCCGTTTGATAAACCTAGATTGTTTTTCCTGCTAGACTCTCAATCAAAAATATAACTTGATGAGCTTTTGCTGTTTTGAAGAAAACTAAATTGGATAAATAAGAGACATAACGACGTCGTAACTATTGACCTTAATAATTTTAATCATTATAAGATTTTCTTTATAGCAATCAAAATCTAAATAGGTCTCCAACTTTTCGCTTTCGGGTATTCTTATAGTAATTTTCCTTAGTTATATTATACAATATAAATAGACTATAATAGATTAAACGATTATAACAGACGAAACGTTTATTTAAATAGAAAATATTAAATACTTAGAAGCACTTAAGTTATTAATTAAAACGCAGGATATCCTTAGCTTTCAAGGCAAGGCACGCAAATCAGCTAGATAATTGTACTTAGTGCATTATTCGTCTCGGCATAGTTTGTAATTATACTCTTTCAAATTCTGGGTGCTTTTAAGCATTAAAATGATGTATCTTATTTCTACGAAAATCCTCCAATCTAAGACCTTTAAACACTTTTGGGCTCGATAGTACAGGATATTTTTTTTTTCATTTATGTACCCTCTGTTCTTATACGTACTTGGTACTAATATAATATCTACACGACAAAATAAATAATCAAAATGGTGACTGGGTTGTTACGATAGGAAGGTTTAATCTCCCAAAGGCGAATTAATGGTGTTGAGAGCATCTCATTTTCGTAAATACTGATCAACAGAGAGACGAATGCGTGTTTCATTCCGATATGATATGTAGCCTTTTATTAAGAGAAAGTATTTTCATAGTGAAATTAGCAGTAGAAGAAATCTTACATCCAAAGATAAAAACAGTATAACCCTTTATGTAATATTACAGATCATAATCACAACTGCCTGAGAGTTACCAAAGTTCTTTGTGTTTCTAACTTTCTTAAGATTCTCATAATTAAATTCAAATTTTATCTAGAAAAACTGCAATAAAGGTACACGTCCATTCACAATATGGAGTCGTAAATTACGATTCTGCCGGTGTCCATCAGGTTTAAGATTGTTATCAACACATTCCATGTAATGCTTGGCTGATAACATAAATTATACATCTTTGGATATGTCGGACTGATCTGAGAAAAACAAACCGT
This sequence comes from Pyrrhia umbra, assembly GCA_963891755.1. Classification (NCBI taxonomy): domain Eukaryota; kingdom Metazoa; phylum Arthropoda; class Insecta; order Lepidoptera; family Noctuidae; genus Pyrrhia; species Pyrrhia umbra. The sequence goes on from OY982935.1 coordinate 7,034,937, forward strand.
AATTAGCAATATCCAAACGCGGATTTTGAAAAACGAACATAAATCATTGTTCTTTTGTTTTATCGTATTGACGCACGAGCTTTTAGAATAAAAAATGCTCAGTAATTATCATGGTCCATTTTCAATTTACTTAATTATGTTAAATAGGGCATTAATACTATAATAAACAGTCATTATTTAAATTGAATTACTCAACGGTGCCTTATTATATTGCTGCCGTAAATACTGGTCACTTTGGGCATATAAATCGCAACATATCTGAGACTTTAGTCACAACATATCATGCTAATACATGCCTTATTTCTTATATGTTAGTGTTTACAATCGCATGCAATAATTACATAGTTGTAACTATGAGTCGCCAGTAGTATGCATTTCGAGCGCTCTATATGCACTCAAGGTTTCACCTCTCTCATAAAGAAGTATACCGGTGGAATATATTGCAACATTTTACTAAAATGCAGGAAATGTTGCATAAAAATAGATATGCTTTTAGTTTTATAGCAAAATAAGTAGTAATAAGTGGTAATCATTTATTGTAATGGATCAACAGACGCGCCGATCAATCGATGTGTGGGTTAATAACGTTTTCACGTTCCATTTATAAATTTTCATGTTCTAAAAATATTGAGATTGGGAATTCTCCATATCTCTGTGAGCCTAGTCCCTATTGCCAATTCCAAAACAAATTCAGAATTCTAACTGTACGACGACCTGAGTGGTTTAGTGGTCAACATGCCGGAATGCCACGCAAGAGGTCCCGGGTTCGATTCCTGGCCGGGCAGGAATTGAAATGATGAATTTTAATTTCTGTAACGGGTCTGGGTGTTACTATGTATAATATGTATGTATTTATAAAAATATATAAGTAGTATATCCGTTAAGCTAGCACCCATAACACAAGCATGCTTGCATTGCTTACTTTGGGGCTAGATGGCGCTGTGTGAAATTGTCCAAAGATATTTATTATTTATTATTATTATTTATTTAAAAAAAGTTTTAGTATATCGCATGAAATCAACTAAACATGAATTCTAGTGTAATAAAATTACACGTATTATTTTCTAACAATAACAGTAAAAACTCATCAACAACAAAAACTTTAAAACCGAGAACGTTTGGAACTTTGATTAGCATAACCTAAAATTATTTCTTACACCTGTTCCACGGATGTCACAGTCTACTTGTATTCGAGTCAGTTAGATAACAGTATTACGGAGAGGCTCAATAAAAACATCTCGCACGAGAATGTAGGCGACTGTAATTAAGATTAGGAAAAAGATGAGTATCTTAGATAGTAGCAAACAGCCTTAAATATGTTAACAAAATAATACTGTGTAATGTAAGAATTTAATATCAGTTATTTATTCATCTTCTTTGATCTAGTGGTCGAAAGTGTGGGTGAGCAAGTAGTCTAGTGGGCCTAGCACGAATGAACCAATATAATCATCTATTTATTAATCAAAAACTATCCTAAAGCAAAAGAGTTGATTAAAATGTAAAAATAACAATTCGTAACTTCCAAAGATATGAATAAAATCTTTAGTTTCAATAAATGGTAGCCATGTGAGAATTTTCATTTTATTTCATTTAAAAACCGCTTATATTATTAACGTTACGTTAACATTAATGCGTTTGTGATAGGCCTAATGGTTTCGATCCCCAAATCTTGCAAAATATTTATTGATGGTGTCTTTTTCGAGTGTGATATTTCAGTAAAACCTGCCCTGCTGTGTGATTTTGTACTCGTCACATCAGGCTATAAACTTGCCCTGAATATGCCCATGGAAAACCTTATTTGGCAAAATGTGTGCTCAAACACCCTATCCTATAGAGAAGCAGGGGCTGCGGGAAGTTCGAAAGAGATACCGCGCCCCCAGAATACAAAGGGCTGAGGAAAGAACATGGAAGGGTTTTAGTCAGTAAGAGTCTGACACTCCCAGCCGCCCCACCCACGGCGGGAGGGGTTCATTTGATGATTCGATCCGAAAAAAAATACCTATACATAAATTATTGAAAACCCAACATGACTGGTATTTTTATTTATTTTTACATAATTAAACAACCTACGACGATATTAATGAGATTAAACTACCCGAATTTTATCATTAACACTGTATTTTCTTGACCATCAATCCTTTAATATGTCAGGTCAAACAACGGCATTTCAGTATCCTAAAGGTCGACATCTGTTCGTTGCCTGTACCTTGGTCTGCACGCTTAGTTAGGTACGCCTGTCTAGGTAGGGCAGGTATACGTAAAAGGTCACCCTATCAGATATGTTTATGGTAAAGGTTTAGTTACGCTTATTATCTGTATAACTTTTTTTGATTAGGTACTCATATCAACAGCTTTTGCCAAAAGCGTCGTTCCCGTAGTATATACACGAATCTTAGCATATCTGTACAGAGACACTCATGGATAATGTAGTTTTCTATTAATGAAGGAATTTCTGGAATTAGTGCACTAGTTGTAAAAATTACCTCTATATAAAAATTAAACCGCTTTAGGAATACCGAGATGACATATAAGTTTACATACAGGCTTACACATCCTACTAGTAGAATATAAGTTATCAATGTAATTAGTCTATTAAAGGCATAGCGTATAAATTATATTGCATCATTAAGATATTTCTTGTTCCTCAAGCCTTAGTAATTATCAGGTGCCATAAATTCTTAAATCTTCATAAATACAGTCAGTTCGCGTTCGTTGTCTGTTCCCAATAAAAAAATATTAATATCTGTCACACATTTTGTCCAACAAATCGATATAAGTTCTATATCTCTCACCTCTGATGGATGACTGATGGTTACGTAATCGGCTCGTTAAACAAAAACATTTTTTAACTACGAAGTGAGAATTTTTTTTACCCACTTCTTGTTCAGCCTTGGTTTGGTAATCCGGATTCGAACCGTTTCAGGAATAAAAATCTCAAATGCTACCATTATCCATCGAAAGTAAGAAGTTTGAATTTATAGTAAACAGCTGTTTTAAGTTAATCGGACCGTTATCACGTCGGTGAACCCGGCCTTATAGACCTTGAATGGATTAAAACTAATTAAACAGATCTAAAGTAACGACGCATTACTAAGCGAACACATCTTGCGTGCATTGTTTTTCTTCATATCATTGATTCGACCTAGCACAATGTCTAGGCCAGTTGATTGTTCTTGACAGTTTTAATTGACCCTGTTTGGGACCTGATCCCTGATCTCATAAGTAGGAGCAATCGTTCTGCATGCCCTGTATTGAATAACATGTTATAGAGTAGAAGGTTGTTTTCATATGACGATGCTTCTATTGTATTTTTTTTATTAGGTGCTGTTTAAAGTAGTTTCGTCCGAGTCCCGAGAGAACTACTTAAAGCACCTAGATAAAATATAGTCTATAACCGTCTCTTGGATCAACTCTATCTCCGTACTAAATTTTATCCCAATCGGTTCAGCTGTTTTACCGTAAAAACGTAACAAATAAACTCACGCATTTATAATATGTATTAGTTGGGATTAGAATAAGTGTTGAAGTGATATTTCTTTAAGCTTCTGTTTGATTCGCAGTCTGTCAATCAAACACGTAAAAAATTCTATGACCCGGTATCAAAAAGCGGAATATGACATGATACAACGATTTTTTTATTTCATTTTTTATAAAAGTTTGTTTTTTATTTTTAGGGCTTTTAATTAAAACAAAGGGATTTTTAATCTCCTCACGACAAAACCAGCTATCTATATCTATATAGATCTTTGCAATCCTTAAGACAAATAATGCAGTTGCAACCGACTTACGAGGCAGGTTGTAACACGATATCAATTAAAACACAAGATATTGCCACGACAATGCGCATTCTCGAATTACAGAACGGTTTTAATTTCAAGGTCGGCTCTGTTTGTCATTAAGTCACAGCTGTTATTATAATTATGAAGGAATCTCGCGCAAATGTCATGAATAAGATATGTCCCAGTGATACTGAAGATTGATATAAGTACCTATACACCAGGTAATATATTGCTATATACCTACAAATTGACGACTTAGTAGCTGAGCAATTGGCTGCTACGCTGCGTGTCACCGATCTCAATTCCCGCACGGGACAACTAAAATAGTCCGGGATTTGTGCATGTGTATTGTATGTTTCTAAAGACACCCAATAATTCCTAATGCGGGGCAACATTTTGAAAACCATAAACTAATTTGTCCACCCGTGGGAAAGGGGCTAAATGTTGTTTATGTGACTATTGCCTCATTTTCCTTCTTTGGCTTACGATCTGATTACGTTGTACAAACACATTAATAAGATAGGAACAACGATAGGAATGACAAGTAATTTATGGTATTGGTTACTGGTCCAGTTTGTAATGCTTATTTACATTGGAGACGGAAGGGTATGGCTTTGGCAATATAAGAATATGTATAAAATATATAATTGTTTAAGATAATATTCAGCCTAGTAACCCTACACTGTTTTAAGAACTACATTCAAAAATGGAGGTAATTTCTGACTTATGGCTGATTTCACCACCTCCAGATAACCACTTATTTGCCAGATAATTTCATTCAAATGATGTTTCAATTATAAATTTATCTGGTAGATAATTCCTATGAAGAAATGATGAAAAAGTCCCGTAGTTGGTAGGTGCATAAATAAAAAAATCTACCTTACCAATTACCTTCATATGACCTTTAGTGTCATAAGTAACCAAATAAAGTACCTGAACTCGACATTGTTAATCAGCAAACCTGATCTTTGAAGGCACTAATTTCCGGAGAATTCCGTGCCTTACAATGCACCCGCGAAAGTGGTAGGTAGGACAGATATAAATAAAAACAGCGACCTTAAAGTCCCAGGTATGTGCTTAAAATTCAATTGGAACCTTGAAAAAGACTTCTTTATTGTGAGTCTATATTTGAATAATAAGCCTATTATCACTGAGTTGTCTCTATACCTATTATAACGAAGTACCTATTTTTAGCATAGAATAAAAAAATGCAAATTAAAACTTGAAAAAAGAAACACTTTAAAAATAAAAGAAACTCGAATCTCCGTTTGAAGGAAAAACGCTAAATTTTTTAATGCAAACAACGAATTATTTTTTTCTCCAAACATATTTTAAGCACTTTTTTATTACTACATTTAGTATTAAAAAGAAAGGCTTAAAACGAGAGTTTAAAAGTACCGACCGGTCGATATTGCATCCAAAAGAGTAGCGAGGTAGCGACCACGGAATCCGGCGGGACGACTTTCATTACACGCCGCAATGATGCGTGTGACGGACATTGGTAACACCCAGGGTTGCCACCGACCGACTAATTACTATCTACATCTATTTTTTATGACAAAACGCAACCAAGCTAATGGAATATCTACGGCAACATTATCGGTACGGGCTGCTTTAGTTCTTATATATCTATAATTTTAATTAACTGTTTTCCGAAAGGTATGTACTAAGTTCATGACATAGAACCTTTTTTGAGCATTTATTCATCAAAATAAAAATAATTATAATTATAATTCCCCAACCCGGACTGCTTAAATGTCGTGTTCAAACAGTATCGCGACAAGCTTTTGATAAAATTAATAATGCCTATTTTTTAGGATTATATTTTTTTGGTACGTACTCAGATAATTAATTTCTACTTGAATAAGGCTCACCGACAAGATAACAGTCCGATCAACTGAAAACAGCTGTTTACTATAAATTCAATCTTCTTCCTTACGATGAACAACTTATCATTTGGGGTAGGTCCCATCCGCCCCGGTGGTCCCGGCCCGGTAACGGGACGGTTGGGAAAAATTGTTGCATCGACCCCGGTAGCACCGGCCCCGTCGTTTAACGGGGCGGATGGCACAGATGAAGTATCATCTACCCCGGTGTGATTTTCTAACGGGACGGATAGCACAGATTGAGTAGCATACATCCCGGTAGTGTTAAAAGCGGGGAGAATATAGTATTATTATATACACAAAACACATGAACTGAAAAATAAAAAAAGAGTTTGTATGTCATCAATCAGGTTTATTGGTATAAAAATACATATTAACATTATATCTTCTATACTTATAATAAATGTGTAGAGAGGTCAATTCTGTACATTAAATATATTTCCAAAATAACTATCAGAGGGTGATTAGGGATCGATACTGATGCCAAAAATGCAATCAGTAAAATTTTTGTCTGTCTGTCTGTATAAACTCTATAGAAACAAAAACTACTCGACGGATTTTAACGAAACTTGGTACAATTATTTTTCATACTCCTGAGCTGGTTATAGTATACTTTTCATCACGCTACAATCAATAGGAGCAGAGCAGTGAAGGGAAATGTTGGGAAAACGGGAGAAGTTAATCCATTTTGTTTAAACGCGCTAATCTCAGGAACTGCTGGTCCGATTTGAAAAATTCTTTCAGTGTTAGATAGTCCATTTATCGAGGAAGGCTATAGCCTATATATCATCATGCTAAAACCAATAGGAGCGGAGCACCACTATTCCACGCGGACGAAGTCGCTGGCAGAAGCTAGTCCATCATATATTTAATAATTTGTTGGTTGGTACATGTTACATACAAACTCTTTTTTTATTTTTCAGTTCATGTGTTTTGTGCATATAATAATACTATATTCTCCCCGCTTTTAACACTACCGGGATGTATGCTACTCAATCTGTGCTATCCGTCCCGTTAGAAAAACACACCGGGGTAGATGATACTTCATCTGTGCCATCCGCCCCGTTAAACGACGGGGCCGGTGCTACCGGGGTCGATGCAACAATTTTTCCCAACCGTCCCGTTACCGGGCCGGGACCACCGGGGCGGATGGGACCTACCCATCATTTGCAACTGAGTTTATACTTTTCGGGAAAACATTTAATAAAAATTATAGAAAATCTATTATCTATTACTTATAATAATTCTATAGAGAAGTCAATTCTGTACATGAAATATATTTCCAAAATAACATCAGGGGTGATTAGGGATCGATACTGATGCCAAAAATTCAATCAGTAAAATTTTTGTCTGTCTGTATAAACGTTATAGAAACAAAAACTACTCGACGGATTTTAACGAAACTTAGTACAATAATTTTTCATACTTCTGAGCTGGTTATAGTATACTTTTCATCACGCTACAATCAATAGGAGCAGAACAGTGAAGGGAAATGTTGGGAAAACGGGAGAAGTTACTCCATTTTTTTAACACGCTTTTATAAGCTCGGGTTGTATGTATGTATGTATGTAACGGAATCTTTGAACCTAATTTTCACTGGTTTCTAGACGTCTGATCAACTTGGAACTTTGCACACGTGTTAAGGGCCGATGACAATGCAATAATCCGATAAAAAAAACACGCTTTTATTGCTGACCGAACTAAAAAATGGAAAATAAATAATAGTTTAAGAAAACTAAAAAAACACGCTTTTTTTGCTGACCGAACTAAAAGTAGAAAATAATTTTTAAATAATTCAATTCAGAGTAAAAAGCGTGGGGTGCTTGATATTTTAATTATTACACCTATTCTATTGGCAACCATTTATGAGAGGAGAGTCATGAAAATATAGGAAAATGCACCCCACGCTTTTTACTCTGAATTGAATTATTTAAAAATTATTTTCTACTTTTTAGTTCGGTCAGCAATAAAAGCGTGTTTTTTTAGTTTTTTTAAACTTCTGTCGCGTGTGCAACCTTAATGGTTAAAGCTACACAGAAATCAAGGCTATAGGCTATCATCACGCTAAGACCAATAGGAGCGAAGCACCACTATTCCACGCGGACGAAGTCGCTGGCAGAAGCTAGTATATAATATAAGAACTAAACCTAGCCGCTGCCCGTAGCGACGATGTTGCACGCTTGGTAACAAGTTTAAATTACTAAAAGAATGACAAAAACAATACTGAAAAAGAATGCGGAAACTGAGATGCAAACCACAGGCTTGGCTACAGTAAGTTATTGCGGTTTAATTCTATGTTTTGTATTAACCTTAATTCTTTGTAATGCTCATCGTTTCTTTTACCGTAATGGTAACTAGATTTTTTACTTATATTTTTCATTTAAAAAAATAATCAGCTTACAATATCTCAATCAGCTTTTTGTAATAAATCAAAGAGGGTTTTGTATTAGTGGACAATACAATGCCTTGGATTTTTGGTTTTAAGCTGACACATGTTTTTCTTGTAAATTTTTAGATTGATGGTTATGAAACAATTTACAATATTTAAATAAATATAAAATACTAGCGGACCCAACAGACGTAGTCTAACTTTGGCGTTCTCATGAAAATTACTACATCTACCGGGTCCAATTGTATTTTCAAACCATTCAGGGTCCCACTTTAACGTACACCAAAAATTGTATCCAAATCGCTAAGCCGTTTAGGAGGAGTTAGGTAACAAACAGACGTGCAGAAGAATTATTTATATAAAAATTAGCTGCAGTGGTAACCTTGTTATCCACCCGGTTGTGCATGAAAGATAGCTGATTGACGCGATAACTCGCTCGAGTGAGAGAAAATATATCAATTAGCATTATCACATCAGCCGAGTGCTGATAGCTGATGATTGACGTAATAGGATATTTGTATTGTTGTATATAAATAAGCTGTTTAAAGTAACCAAATTGAATTGTATTTTTGTAGTTACATCACTAGAATTCGTGTTGAAAATTGGTGAAGAAAGTATCCTTGTCATGTTAGTTATTTCTCAAGTTACGTATAGGCATAATCATCATCATCATCAGCCTATATATTGTCCTACTGCTGGGCACAGGCCTCTTCTTATACAGAGAAGGCATGAGCATTGATCACCACGCTTGCTCAAAGCGGCTTGGCGATTTCAGACTTTTGAAGTCCAGGTTTCTTCACGATGATTTCTTTCACCGCCCATCCGTTGTCTAAGAAAGTACATAAGACTTCAGAAAAGTCAGTTTGGTACTTGCCAGGTTTTGAACCGATACTCTTATACGAGAGGCAGGTGCTTCAACCACGAGGCCGTGAAGGCATAATATACCTACTAGAATAATGTTATTGCAAGCTCCAAGTTTTTTTTAAATTTATTTCTTTTTGCCAGAATTATTTTTTTCAAATATCAATATGAAGAAGTTTGTGTTCTTTGTAGAATAGCCTCGTTTATTCAATTACTGTTTACGTCAGTTTTTTAAAACGATGAGTCATCGAATGAAAGGATCCTAATAAACCGAGTGGTGACTCTCGACACTTTTAGCGTTGATTAGTTTATGTAACTATGAACAATTTGTAGAAGCAGGAAAATGTACTTGGCAAGTGTTAAAGCGAATAATTAATGTGGAATGTACTTTCTTTGTGCCTTATTATCTTGGTTCATTTTGGCATCATTTAAAGTCAGCGAAAATATTGAAAGTTAATTTATTTGCAACAGCACATCATGCAGTCTTAGTTACCTTGTTAGTATTTATGAAAATAAGTTTAAATTTAAAACATGTCTGTTTCGTTAGTCCAGTGGTCGCAAACATCGACTGCTGTACGTGGGGTCTCAGATTCGATACCCGGGTCAGGTCGACATCGCTTTGCAGATTAAAAAATCACAAAGCAGCCCAATGTCAAGTAGTTAGTGGTATTACACTACCGTGCCCGGGATTAAGGAGGCATTATGCTGTCGTTCCTGTGGTATTAGAAAATATCAGACGGATTAGATAAAACTCTGAAACTAGGGTAGGTATTTTAGTTAGCAAAACCTACAGCCCAACACTTAAAGATATCATCAACCGAAAACTTCTGAGATATAGCAATACAAATCAATACCTACATACTACCTACTGCCTCCAAAGATTATTTTATTACGTACGTGTCAGATCTTACAAACATTTTAATATAATGACAAAAAAAACACAATAACTTTACTCAATTATGTCATAAATACTTCCTCAATGCTATGTGCATTTGTAGGTACTCGTAACGAAGTCAGAGTTCAATAAAAAATATGTACCTAAGTACAAAAAATGTAAGCAATTATTTTTACAGTACAGTCGAGCAAAACATTATTATGACAAATGGATATGTCTTGAAAGCTGCAAGGTTACTCCTACTGGGTATTATCTAGAATCTATTATATTTTAATCATCAACGTATTAGACGAACATTACAAAATAAGGTGAAGGTCTGTTTAGTTGTTTCCTAGTTTATGAAGTTCGATGATATAATCTAAATTACTCCAAGAAACGATTAAGAAATTATATTTTTGACGCAAAATATTGATCACCTGCCGAGTTTTGTTTGTCAAAATTGATTGTCAGTAGAGTAAACGTAAGTTATTTTATTTTTTATTTAATCGAAATAAAATCTTTAAGATAATTTTTTTTTAATTACGATGCGAAATGCTAATATAATAAATCCGATCAGATAGAGTATTTGAAATAGTTACTTCTGGATACAGATGAAATAAGTAGTAAATTAATATTTAGTTTGCAAAATACCAATATTTTATAATTAAGTCAATAAAGAAGAAAACAAATAAATAAAGATGAGGCCCAGCAGTGGGACAATATATAGGCTAATGATAATGAATATCAGTACATATATACATAAAGATAACAACTCGAATTCATAGTTGTAAAATATAAAAACTGTGAATTATTTGTATTATACTTTTATAACTTTACGCTTGATTTTTTATTCCCTTTATAGTTCGGTTCGACAAAGTAGCGTTAACAATATACGATTACATTGTTTTACTGTTATTGAATCCTGATCAATTTTATTCATGCATGTTAGCGTTACTTGAGATAAACGTGTTTCTTTATATTTAATACACAATTATTATGAACTAGCTTCTGCCAGCGACTTCGTCCGCGTGGAATAGTGGTGCTCCGCTCCTATTGGTCTTAGCGTGATGATATATAGCCTATAGCCTTCCTCGATAAATGGACTATCTAAGACTGAGAATTTTTCAAATCGGACCAGCGGTTACTGAGATTAGCGCGTTTAAACAAAATGACGACATTTCCCTTCACTGCTCTGCTCCTATTGATTGTAGCGTGATGAAAAGTATACTATAACCAGCTCAGGAGTATGAAAAATAATTGTACCAAGTTTCGTTAAAATCCGTCGAGTAGTTTTTGTTTCTATAGAGTTTATACAGACAGACAGATAGAGAGACAGACAAAAATTTTACTGATTGCATTTTTGGCATCAGTATCGATCCCTAATCACCCCCTGATAGTTATTTTGGAAATATATTTCATGTACAGAATTGACCTCTCTACAGATTTATTATAAGTATAGATATAGATATAGATATAGAAGAAGATATATTGACTGCTTTGTTGGTCTAGTTGCGAGCGCGTACGTAGCGTCTTGTTGCGATTCGGTCTGTGCAAAGTTTTTTTGTTTTTGTTTTTCATACAGCATTCTTCAGAAGCAGCTCATGTAACTTTTTATGATTTACACGGCTTAAGAAACCAATTGTATATTCAATAATGTATATAATAAAATAAATAAATTAATAAAAATATAAATAATTAAATGAGTTAATATTATTATAATAATAATTAGGTTGTTGACAATAATAACTTTTTCAAAACACAACTTATTATAAATTAAAAAAAAACACTTTATTTCAGCCCTGAAAACTGTAAAATTAGATACTTATTTGCTTTGGAAGCTATGAATAGTAATTGAATTGAGTTGGAAAATATATGACGTCAATGCATTGTATTTTCATACAAAATTTATGGCCCTAAGTCTATGATTACAGTATTATTGTCTGAAAATTTTGTTCTTAAATTCAAGGTTGTGTATCAATTTATATATCTACATCCTTATTATACATTAATGATGTAAGCAAAAGTCAAGGGTAAGCCGCCTAATCTAGTATGCAGTTGTCGATCCTTATTATTACATAATATCTAAATTTCGTGACACAGATAAAATGTTATCGTAGAACGTCAAGAAATTGTTCTTAGATTACATATATAAATACATTTGGCCATACATACAGTTTTAAACTAAGAGCAAACCGTGTATAATTATTTATTACTAGCTGTTCCCTGTGGTTTCACCTGCTTCCTGAGGGTTCTACTTAACGAAACCTAGATAAAAAATGCCCCTATTTAACTGTATCCACAGGGTTTCCTCTATCTCCATACTAGATATCATCTTAATCCGTCCAGCCATGTTACCGAAAAAGCTTACCAAATAAACAAATTTACACTCGCATTTTGATAATAAAATAGCATATGACTCCACCTAAGATAGGTGGATAAAGGGGATTTCAAAATAATTGGGTAATAAAAACACTTAACCCATTAGTAATTTCAAACATGTGGGCTCGTAGAGCATAATATTGGGTGTACCCACGCTGACAACCTGGTAACCTACAACAAGACGATGACCTACTAAGCGTATCAAGTTGGAGAAGAATTAAGTTCTCATGACCTTGTGCGTGGAAAGCTCATAAAGGGCTCTTATCTTATCTTATACGCTGTGCGTTCACTAGTTGGACCTACACTCGAGAGCTACAATGTGGGTCAGTTATAAAATTATTATCATCTTCTGAATTGCGATTATTAGCTGAATAAAGTTAAGAGCAGTTTAAGAGTTACTTTATAAATAATTTAAATCTCTTACTGCATTCAATAGTTAATTTTAATAAGCATACCAATTAGTAGTTTTCGTGAACCTAAACCAACTCATTTTAAAACAGAAAATGGGAAAGTCAAGGTCATAAAAATATAAATTCTTTATTAGCAGATAATGATCCCAAAATCTTCTTTCCCGCATTTACCATGTTAGAAATCACAATAATCCCTTTCAAAGTATTTTTGAGGACTTTTGTTTGTATAAAGTCTTAAATGAGTGTAGCTCGGTAAGTGTTTAAAATTTTATTTTTACTTGTCTCCTCGTTGTTGAAATGTTAATGCACCAATACCGGTTAACACCAACATTCGCTACACACTTCGATTCATATATACGCGTCCATTCCGCGCGTCCGCTTCCGTAACAACACAGAACGCTCCTTTAGAAAGTTTACACATAAAATATTTACCGCCGCACTCGAAAATATTATTCGCTGTACATTTACGCATAATAATGGGCCACCCCCCAAACTGCGCGTGCTGACTCACCGTTGGTTTACACACAATACGAAATTGCGTGGTCAGTGTATAGAATAAAGTTGCATGGTAAAGTCGCGTGAAGAATTCTTTGGTCCACATTAGCACTTCAATGACTACTTAGCATTAATAAATTGTAAATCAACAATGTCGATGGTTTGTTTATGAAAATTTATTGCCTTATGCGGATAGAAATAATTAAAATGGTATCAAGTGTGCGTTGTTGCTAGGCTGAGGTTCTGTAGTAGTGTAGTTAGATCATTTTTCAATACACTAATGCCCGTGGGACGTGAATAGATTGTTAAGGTTCATAATAACCTTAAATCAAGCTCAGTGCATTAATCTTCGTTAATGTCAGTGTAGCTACGCAACCCACATAATCATCACACTGGTATTTATACTAAATAAAAAAAATGATAACAATTAATTATGTATAATTATGATTAAAAAATACTTGAAAAAAGCATTTCCGCGTTTATCAAAGGTTTTGAAATTCACTATTCAGTTAAAATTAAAATTATAATTGCGTTCATATTATTTTACGCTAAGATATAATGCATAAAAATCTTGATTTTAATTTTAATTCCTGTTACAATTATAACGAACAAAAGACTTAACAGCAAATAGTGAATAATTAAAGTGCTAATTTATATAATTATTGTAATAATATTCTGAATTCTAATAATCATAAAGATACTCATCAAATATAATAAACGACCAAAGGATAGCCTACCTAAAGTCATAAACCACTGTTGAAACTAAAATAAAACTTAAGACATATTTATTGCTCCTGTCAATAACAAGGAAACTAACTTATCGAATTTGAAATGATCTTTTATCCCAATATGCTGTTATTACCCGGTTTTGAAATTGATTCATCGCGTTTGAATTTTTTATGTGAGTTTCCTCATATTAAACTCCACTATTGCGGATTACCGAGTCCCGGACCTTTGGGAGGTGAACGTGGGGCCGAGGCCAATACTCAGAAACTCTTTGAGACAACTTTAATGAAATGTAATGATAACACAAAAATGACCTCTTATTATTATAATAATAAATGGCGATAATTAGAGTAATATCTACTTTAGCAAAATTAATCCAAATTCTGCAATGCATTTATAAAGCACAACCTCTTTTATTGAATTTTTGAATTACGTATTTTGACCAGAAATTTTAATTGTATATTTTTAAAATAAAATATGAAGTTTGTTAACATTATAACAAAATACAGCTCCCATGTTTCAATATAAACGCAAAAGATTTTGTTATAACGTTGTTTCGCATTTATTATACACAGGATGCCATTAACAACTCAAAGAAAAATAATTGTGTTCAAAGAAACTGATCATTCATTGTATACGTAACAATAGTTTTTCTTAGACCAACAGTTTTTCCTGCGAACTAGATGACTGTGGGACTATGATGCAATTTCGTTAATAAAATTACGCACTTTAAGCAAAAAAAAGCAGTTACCACGTTTTTCGGGTTAGTACAGGTTTTTGTAAACCATTCAACAATTATTTGCGCGTTATTATTATTTGTTTGAACCGGATCTGCATTACAATTTGCGTGATCATTATTTGATATTATTAACTGAAGTTAATGAATATTTCCTTGTTGCAGGAAATATTATTTGAGCTAACATTTATATCAACTTATGTAAGTAGCACTGCAGCCTTGTATACTAAGTACTATATTGTTATTATGACAAAAACATTAATATCTGTTATAATTAATACCATCGGTATAGTCTTAGCTAATTTGGTTTTGAAAGAGATTTAATTAAAATCTATGTGTTTTATATCACCGCCAAGTATTATTTTAATTTTAAAAATACTTCTAAAATTAACGCAGATAGTAATAATAGTTAAATTAAGTTGGTAATAATACGTACTTATAGTATCATAATAAAGTGTCTAATTAAAGTTTTCCTTCCTACTAACAACATTCCGCAAAGATCTCTGCTTATACCTCATTGGCTAATCTAGTCTGCACTAATCGCATTTATAACCTATGCTCTTTAAGACTTGTAATCATCACTTAGAACTTTCGTCATGATGCAGCCATTCACTGAGTCCATTTAATTATTTTCACACATTGCAACACTTTGATCGCTATTTTACAAAAAAAAACATGTTTTTTTCTATGGTAAAGGATTTTTTTTTTGGAAAAAAAACTACTCATATGATGTTACCAGGGTTTTTCTGTCAACAAAAACATAATATTAATATTCAATTATTTTTTCTGTATGTTACATTATATGTAAGATTTTTTTGTTGCAAGTCGAAAAGAGGCTGTATTATGACATCATAAACCGATACATAATCCGTTGCATGAGAGAGATGAACTCATACAGTAGACAGTACTAATAACACCTATCTCTTTTGCACACTAGGATTTGGATCACTTTAACGCATTGTAATACATTGACTACTTGTCCCTGGTTCATTAAAATGTAGCTGTCAGTAATGTTTAAAATAGGAAATATTGATTTACTTCTGTATACTTCAACGCCGTTCGCAATCTAAGCCATTTTCATTTACGTAATATGAAATATGTATCAAGTTAGTAACCGACCAGTTCTGCAAACATAATATAGGCGTAACTGCATAATTGATACAAGTGAACAGTGCACCTGTACTGTATAGCCGCTACTTGTTATAAAATAATTTATTTTTGCCAAAACACAATAAATAAACCTACAAGACTACCTTGAATGTAATTGCTACAGGAGGTGGGGAAAAATTTATTTGATTTTTCGATTTGGATTTTTTCAATAATCCAAATAGATTTTTTTTTTGATTCGTGCCCTATTGATGGCAATAGGCTCGACCTATTTGACATATAAATTCAACATATTATGCAGCAAAATATGGGAGTGTTATATATATATAATATACCTAAACTTTCTATAAAAAAAGAAACGTGGTATTGTTATGCCAAACTATAGTTTTATAGTCAGAAACAGTGAAATTTGCTATCAGTGAAAGAATATTCAAATGCTGACCATAAATTCCACAGACCTCTTACAAACAAACAATAAATTCTTTTGTCTTTTTTTTGCAATATAAGTGTAATGTTTCTTTACGTAAAATATTTCCTGTAAATTATGTAATGTAAGCTAAGTTGAAATGTGCGGCGTTCGTTGATGTCTTTTACTTAGATCGTTTGGGGTATGCGCTTGAGTCGATTTTCAAGTGTCGATAACCATTATTATTGTTTATTTAATGGCTTGTTTGTTTTTATTCGAAAAATTTAACAAAAAAAAAACACCATATATACCCTGAAATAGCAAACAGTGCATATTTTTTTCATATAGAAAAATATTTTTGAAAAGGAAATTCAGTTTGAAGTTTTATTTAGAAATATTGTTTTAAAGAAATAAATCTTGCAAGTATACGTTTACGGTTAATTAATTATGTTATATCTATATATACACTACATAATACAATCGTATGAATATTTCAAAAAGGTATAACTTGGAGTAATACGTAATTTGTCATATTTTCCCTGCATTTTCTTCGCGAATCACTCAATATCCAGTGACAGTTTATTTCGCGCTTATTTTGGTGAATTCTTTCAACATTTTAAACGATAACGGTTTTCTACTGAAACTGATATCAGATATGTAGAGCATTTTTCGTAGTTTACGTGATTATGGTTAATTATACGTGGATAAAGTCTCACGGCAGCGCAGTTATTCACTCAAGATTTGTAATTTTAAATGTCAATGTAACTTAACAAGCAAAAGAAAACGAATCTCCTCTTCTATCGTTACAAACGCACGCTATCACGTGATAATTAGCTATTAATTTATTTTTAATTGTTAATTGTTTTTATTAATTTAATCAATTAAATAAAACTCACCGTAAGGGAGACGACGTAACTCGTATCACAAAACTTTGACCAAAAAAATATCCTTTCAACTTTCGAATTTTTTATTATTGCAACACCGATTGAATTTTATTTTTATTTCACGAGTCACTTTCTCGGAGTAAAAAGTCCGCACGCGTTCTGTATTCGAATCGCAGTTCGAAATTTGAAAACTGTGCGGGAACGGGCGAGCTGCTTCGCTCCGTCCGAGACGATGACTGCGAGCGTAGTCGACGCGTTCGTTCCCCCGCGCATCGGTCAACGCAGGTCGACAATCGTATCGCAATCTCCTAGCGACTGAAACTTACATGCAACATACATCGCTTCTCAAACTAGAAAGTTTTTCTCAGCTTACTAAACATACAGTCTACAGTAGTCAATGTAATTGAAAAGTTACGGCGGACTTGATTAATCGTAAAACATAGAATCTAAGCAATCGACGAAAGTGAATAAACGATAAATATAAGCGGTTTTTAGGAAACAATAATTGGAGAATTTAATTTATTTTGTGCTCAACGATCCTTAAAAATTGCTACTTGTTTAGTTATTCTAAATCGTTGCTAAAGAAATTGATTCACACGGTTATTTGCATACATTCGTTTTATTCGTTGGATTCTGTTGTTTTATTGTCAGTATGGAGCATTCTATTCTTAATATCTAACTTAGGATAATATTCAGCATTGTGCCGATATTTACTCATAAAAGTGAAAACTCCGAAGGCTTTTTTACTTGTTATATTAAATAATTTCATTTCAAAGCTCACATGGTAATATTTATATTTTATCAGAACCCAATCTATAATATTTTATTGTAAATGTATTTTTTTATTATTATTAAAATCTAATCTATAATCTATCTAAATATATATAAAACTCAAAGGTGTCTGACAGACTGACTGACATAGTGATCTATCAACGCACAGCCCAAACCACTGGAGGGATCGGGCTGAAATTTGGCATGCAGGTAGATGTTATGACGTAGGCATCCGCTAAGAAAGGATTTTGATAAATTCTACCCCTAAGGGGGTGAAAAAGGGGGGCAATTTTTGTATGATACTCGGTCATTTTTTAACTCACGCGGGCGAAGCCGCTGGCGGGAAGCTAGTATGGATATAAAATTAACTGAGTAGGCAAGCAGGGTAGGTAGCTATTTATCAAAAGGAAAGGACAGCGAAAATAATGATAAAATAAATAATTTATTTAACGCGTCTGACTCATTTGTGACATGATAAAATGATGACAAAAAAAGCTGAAATGGATGATGTCCCAAGGTATAACTGTCGTTCTGTGGGATATTTTGAAAAAAGGTACAACTGTCGGGCTGCAGGATATTTCGAAAGAGTCACCGCGGCCCCAGAATACAAAAGGCAGTAGAAGGTACATGGATGGGTTTTAGTCAGTAAGGGTCTGACACTTCCTTTCACCCACAGCGGGAGGAATCATTAACTAATTTTTCATCGGTAAAAAGAAAATCCATATCCATATAACTATGTTCCACAAAACGAATCTGATTGGCATAAGGTTTCATTTTAATTATAAAGTAAAACTAGCAGCTCAAAAACACGATGTAAATCACAAGAAAGTCGTCCGAGACGATGCAACTGAGGGAAACGTGTTTTCCTGACATTTGAAGTCGCTGACCCATCGAGTGTAGTGGTGTGACCTTCTGATTGATAGCTTAATGTTTAACATGGAAATGTAATACGAATTTGCGAAATACCGTTTAAATTTAATATAAAATCTTTTTAGGCATAGAATGCTTAAAAACCTTAACTTGAACTTTTGTGTGTAAATATGTCACCGTAAGACTGTGAGTGCTGTTAGTTTATAATCTTACTCGTGAGATTATAATCTGACAAAAAACTGTGAAGTGGTTCAACTGTTTTATATTACAAAAAAGAGACAAGAATGATTTAATAATTCAATAATTTCTTCAGGTTATTTAAAATTAAGTTCAAGAAATTTAAAAAATTTTGATTTCATCAATTTGAGTGTTCGGTGGAAATGAGAAATCTGAGTCAAAAAAATTATTGATGATTCAGAAATCTGCAAATGCATTATTCAAATGGCCAATGGCATATATTTTTTATTCGCATTAAGTTTCAAATAATTAATCAGAAGAGTGGGGCCTACTAGCTGTGAATATTTAATTCAAAGAGTACACGAAAATAGGCACTAACATAAACAAAGCAGAGCTCGACGTTCATATAATACAGCTTTAATAGCATACTTTGAAATGAAATGCTTTGTAATACACTGTAATCCCTTGTAATAGATTGTCGTGAGTATATGCGCACGATTCTGTTGAATTGCGCGGGCGCCACCCGCGATTGATTGCGTCATATCGCGCATTACCAAACTTTCAGTCCGCGCATGACAGCATTGAGATAACCAGCATATTTCGCCTATTTGGACAAATTCCAATAATGTTTATGAGCTGCCTTGTCGGTCTCGTAATCGCGAACTCAACTGTTAATGTGCTGGGTTTGATCCCCGGGTCAAGCTAATTGTTTTCCCATGTATACGCCATTTTCCAGCCCGGATAGAACAGATGTGTAGTGTTTAATGTTGGTCCACTGTTGGCTCCAACTGAAATTCCACCAAACGCGTACTAAAACCAGTAGCTATATAAAAACGATCAAACAGAAAACGATATTTCGTATTTCAATACAAGATTTCTAAATAATTTTCTCTACAACAATTTTAAATAATTATATAAATTATGTCTATGTAGGATAATTATTTATGAATTAGATATTACGGCATATTCTCTCGTAGACATTCCAGTAGACTGGCTGTAGATACTTAGTTGCCAACGAGAATAATTTGAGCCCACATTTGTACAGAGTTACGCAAAATATATGAAACTTGTAGGTAATAGCCTAATGAGCTACATCCGATCTCAGCCTGGTTTAATTATTTGCTAGTTATAGATGAGTTATGATTGCAAGTTTATAATAGTATAGTATCTATTTATATATATTCAGGTTTAGACAACGCGCTTGTCACGGTCGGGCATTGTTGGGTGTCTATTTATGTGGTACCGAAAGTCTTGTTTTCTTGGATGGAAGATCATCAACTGACTCCGCCCGCAGTTAGTGTCAGACTCTTACTGACTGAAACCCATCCATGTTCCTTTATCAGCCCTTTGCGTTTCGAGGGCGCGGTCACTCTTTCGAACATCCCGCAGCCTCGACAGGCTATGGCCCTGTGGAGAGGGTCCCGCTACTGACATATATGTATATTTGAGGTATGCATGGAACACAAACGCGCCGTCGACACGGTCTGGTCCATACCGGACGGCAAGCCACCCATAGCTCGCCGTCCGCAGGCCAGCGCCTACGGTGGCCGGGAGTCATCTCGCGGCATCCGACGCCCATGGCGTCTCCCGCTGACGGATTCCTCTGATTCTGGAAAGCACGTTAGGCCGTTAATCTTGGCTGTCATTTCTGGATGTTTGATAGTCGTTAAGGGCACTCAGAAACTAGAAAATATGACTTACCAAGGGGTATAGTGTTACTCGAACTCGTAACTGGGTTGTGAAGATCAGATAGACAGTCACTCCATGTTAAATATTGAAAGTCTGTTGCATCAGGAAAGAATGGAAGACTGCCCCAATAATATTGGGAAAGGACTAGGCAGATGATAATAAAATATTTTTTTTGATTTTTTATTAGATATTAGAAATCGTGTAATACAATAAATATGCTATTCTTCTGGTGAAAGTGTATATTTAATCTAAACATATAATAATTTTAATACATATATTTATTTTCTGAGTTGAATTAGCATCTCTTTTTTTATCCCCAAAGAAGAAATTTTATAAAGGCAAATAATTGAAAGTCAATAGTATAAATGAAAACAGGTTTTAAAAAAAAATTTAGCTGTCCTAAGAAACGACCATTTTAACCTAGTATTCAAAATAAAGGTATCGAAATAACATGATTCATTAGTTTACATTGATCACTACGTTACATAAATACACAGACAGACAAGGTCATGTACTAGAGATTTGCGCGTACGTTGTGAAATATAAATAGAACACCCACTTTGTATCTCTACGGACAGATGTAGATTCATGAAGCTATATAAAATTAAGACACGTGTTTTGGTAGTACAAGCGAAGGAATATTGAAACCTCCCTACTCTTTGGTAATCGTTGTTGAACAATTATTATACTTAAATAATTATTTTAATATATTTTTTTTAGAAATCGGAAATCATCAAATGACTCCAGTCGCTGTGGACGGGACGGGAGGAACTCTGTTAGCCCGGTTAAGCCATTAAAAAACAAAAAGAACTCTGTTTGACTCTTACTGACTAAAACTCATCCATGTTCCTTTTCCCTTTACGTTCCAGGGTCGCCCGCCGCGAAAACTCTTTCGAACAATTCCTTGGCAATCTTTGCAAATATGTTTTATCTACTCTGTAAGTTAAACTTAGGCAGATAGACTTTGAAAAAATAAGCTGATTAATAAAGTTTTTTGCGGAAACATTTAGAAAGCTAAAATCCTTGATAAGCAATATTTCATTCCTGCATACATTTCGGGTAGTGTCACGATCAAAAGTTTTTGAATCGATAAAATAAATATTCATCGATTGTTATCCTAATTAGCATATGAAATGTCAATCACTTATGCATCAAAACGTAAACATTAATATGTAACATTATAAATATCAAATAAATACATAAATAAATCGATTTCAAAATATGGTGGATCTTGTGTTTTTAATTAAACAAGCTTTACATAAAGGTACTAGCTGTTTACCGCGGCTTCACCTGCGCGTGGCTCTCAAGCCACTACGTCATCTATAATCCTTCTCAAGAAATAAGCTATCAAATACAAAAACTTTTTTTTAATCTGACTGGTAGTTCCAAAAATTGGCACGTTCGAACGAACAAACTCTTCATTTGTATGTATATATTATTTTAGAGATAAATAAGTAGTTATTAGTTAAGTAGCTATTATACAAGTTTTATATTAGTTAGTCGATTTATAATTAATGTCTTTAAAGTTCAAACACGATTAATTTAGATAGCCAATAAAATACAAATGAGAGTCATTCCGGACGCGATTGTACCGAACATGTCCTTGATATAGATTGTTTAGATTTGCTTCATCGACGGTATTCCATCTTCTATAACTGGCTGTTAACATAGGTTCCAATATTGTGGACGGAGACGCATGGTAGTCGGGTTGCGAGACTGTTGGAACGAGTAACCGAAGCTAGGACGCAAAGTTGATAGAGGGAACATGGATGGGTTTTAGTCAGTAAGTGTCTGACACTTCTCTCGCTCCGGCCACAGTTGGAGCAGTTATTTGATGATTTGCCACCCCTAAAAGCCGCATTGTACCTACCGATATTATACCAACATACCTATATATTGACAAAGAAGTCTTTTCCCTAACTATTTTGCATATAAGCGACATGCATGCTACAAACTACATCTATTCAATCTTGTCATCACGTAGCATTATTGAAACGTGATGCAGTACAAATGTTGGCAATGGACTTGCTGAAGTACCGGATGAGCTTAATATTGGTAAAATATATAGGAGCTACCGCTCGCTACAAAAGTTTTTATATCCAGTAAATCCGATTCAGTATCAAATATAGAGCTGTTTATGAAATTATGATGTTCATCAGATGTAAAATAAGTAAAACAAAACTTCCTCAGAATTATTTCATGTCAATTGTGACTTATATTTAGAATATTCCACGTAACGATTGAAAAATCTTAACTTAAATTATGTACATAAATACGATAGAACCATAAATAATATACATATGATAATATAGTAATATTTAATATAATATGTAAGTTTTTGTAAGTCCTCTGTATCCTACAAATATGTAGGTTTTGCTGTGCCCTACGATTGTTACTTCACTTTTTTTCTCACCACCTAAGAATCATACATTGTGGAATGAAATAAACAATTGAGTATTGATTAAAAAGTAAAATTAAGCTGTCTTCATAGAGAAAATCTAAAAATAAGTACCTGTACCTGGTTTTCGTACTTCTGGTATCAGCTTTTATATTTACTTCAACGAAACAGTAGTTTTACTAATGCGTATGTTTTCAATCATCGATAAAGCAACCGCGCTATTTCGAAAGATTACGAAATCGAAAGAAATAAATTAGTAATGTATTTATTTCATTAAAAATGTATTTCTTACACCAATTTATCATGATAATAATATGCTCTTCATTTGATGTATTTGTGTCAAATGTTTAATTACATTAAAATTTTAATTGCTACCTACTTTACATTCGGAATATTATTTAAAATAACATAATTATGCTCATCTTTATTTTTATAAATTACAATCACTTGACATTTTGAACGACGGACGATATTAGTCAAAAAAACACTGCAGTAAATAATTATGGATGTAATATCCAAAAATAATTTTATAATTCTTCAAAAAAATTTAAACTATTAAAGATGTTTTTTTTTTTCATTTTGACACTGAAACTACTTTAAAGATATGGATGAAATTTGGCACTCATGTCCGTCTGTCCACTGTTTTTTTACAGGGCAAAACGGCTTAATGGATTGAGGTAAAATTTGGTTCCAATAATGTCGCTGGTAATTTAAAAAAACATATTTTATCATTTTACAGCATGCATTCTGAAGACATTTTACAAAGTTTCACCGTATCCGCAAAAGTGCCGGTTAAACGTCTCCGCTAGACAATTTCTTAGACATGATTTTCTAATTAATAATTCAACTGGGAGATCACTATTACCTAGCCAGGAGTGCAGAAACACACAACGAGAGATTAAAAAATTTGATAAAATAAAACCATTTCTGTGTTGTCTTTGATTCAAAACCAAAACATTACCTTTCTTCTTTGGACAGTCGGGTAAAACTCAAAAAGTTACAACGTTTCCAGAGGGCACAAATTCCTGTAACTTTAAACATTTCACACTTAAGTCACGTCTAGGGCTTTCTAAATACCCACTGTCCTAAGATCAGGGCCAGTCTGCCCTTAGCTAGGAATGTAAACAGCCGAGCGCCATGCGCCAAAGAGCGAAAGACACTATATAGGTACATATGTATACCTACATATATTTCCTAGCTGTTCCCAATTTGTTGTGTGTCCGTGAAAACTTAATAAACAAATAAACACACTTTTTCATTTATTATAATTAATATTAGTTAGGATAAGGAGTATCTGCATAGATTAATAAAAGTCTCCGCTCTGACTAGAAACCGCAGGTGTACTTGTATTTTAGTCATATCCGAAGTAGACTATCAGTTTTTGTAGTAAAACTGATTGAAAATAATAATAGAAAAAATAGAAATTAGTACTACAGTTACTATTGTTTTTTGAAAACGCGGTATCTAGCCGGAGCGGTGCGAAGACTTTTATTAATCTATGGAGTATCTGTATATAGGGTTATATATTTAACTATATGTAAAGAAGAAATGTTGAATCAAACTCAGAGATCAAGGTTGCTTTTAAAATTCACACTCAAAATAAAAAATAAAACAACTGTCAATAAAAACCTCGTATTACTGCACCCGGTACTAATTTCTTGCGCTTATGATTAAAACACAAGACAGTCATCATCGGTCAATAATTATATGACGTGCCATAATAATTATTATAGCAACTCATATCTACACTAATACAAAGGCTGAAGAATATGTTTGTTTAA
This sequence comes from Pyrrhia umbra, assembly GCA_963891755.1. Taxonomy (NCBI): domain Eukaryota; kingdom Metazoa; phylum Arthropoda; class Insecta; order Lepidoptera; family Noctuidae; genus Pyrrhia; species Pyrrhia umbra. The sequence goes on from OY982935.1 coordinate 7,059,555, forward strand.
ACGCGTGAATACTACCAGTAGACTTTGACTAATATTTTTTGCCCAAGGTTTGAGGAAGGTTATTTAACGAAATGAAGGGACGACTCTTAGAGCCGAGCATAGATAGTCTTTTCTATACCTACATATAAAATGCTTTGTCTTGAATGACTGACGGATCAACGCACATCTTAAACCGCTGATCGTAGAGACCTAAAACTTGGAGGGTGTGTTCTTTGTAAGACGTAGGCATCCGATAAGGTTTTACTAACTTCTAGCCAGCGACAGCCCTCATACAAACTTTACCCCCCTGTCATTTTTAATTTGAGTTCGTATAGCCCACGCGGGCGAAGCCGCAGGCGGAAAGCTAGTAGTAGTATTAAAAATGCTTAAACAAATTTTTTTCTGAGAAAATATTTTTGTCTATTTGTTAAACTACTGAATGGATTTGGATGAAATTTAGTGGTGGTGCACACATAGGATACTTTTCATCAGGGTGAGCGAAGTAGTTACCTCCGGGTACGAGTGGCCATAGCCTACCGGGGCTGCGGGACGTTCGATAGAGATACCGCGCCCCCGGAATACAAAGGGCTGAGGAAGGAACATGGATGGGTTTTAGTCAGTAAGAGTCTGACACTCCCTTCCACCTCACCCACGGCGGGAGGGGCATTTGATGATTTCCCATCCGAAAAAAAAGGGATACGGGTGAAACCGCGGGAAACAGCTACTAAAACAACATAGGACATCCGTCATTATATTGTCAGTGTTAGATTGTTAACAGCATATTTTTCTCACGTGTCGTATGCAAAGTATATTTAGAAAGGAATAGGATTGATTTCAAGGTGGTCTAGTTAACCGAAACTGTTTGATCGGTGTTGGGTTCTAAGCCAGGTAGTTGCGAAATTGTATTACGAATGTCCTGGCTAACACTGCGCAGTTAATCATTTAAATATGGGTTGGGTTTTCAGAGGACAGTGGGTGAAATACTAAAGAGTATGTGAGATTGTTCGAAAGACTTACGGCGACCCCGTAAAGGGTGAAGGAAGAAACATGGACAGGTTTTTGTCAAAATAAGTACCTAAATAAACATGTTTATTTTGTTCTTTAGATTCAAAAACTCTGTAAGCACAGTTTAGATTAACAAACTGTACAATTTTGCTTCAGGTATTTATTTATCAGGTTTTCACAATTGGGTGACAAAATATAATACATAATTTAAATTAAAAAAAAGAAACAATATGTTACTCTGAAAACAATCATTACGTCATCCAATCAGCAAAATAGAGGTCAAAAATATTAAATCACGCAAAATATAAGCGGATATTCAGTCTGTGTCGAGGGTAACCAGTGCAAAAATATAATCTATATCTGCAGCAAATTATCGATGCTGTATCTAGTTTTAAAAGCATTGACCTTGCTACCAAATAATATTAATGATTATTTATTGATATTTTTACCTACTAGTTTAGTATACCTAATAGTGAAATATGATGGTGTCAAATTCATTATGAAGAATCATTTTTATATCTTTCACTTCATGTTTATTCACTGTCTATAAAATTAGACTTAAAAAAAGAGGTTAATTTTGTTATTATGAAAGAAAATCTAAAATGAATCTATAATGGATATTATAAATTCGCAATTATATATTTAAATTTTAAGAATAAATATTAGAAACAAAAAAAAAAACATTTTTTATATAAAAATGCAAAAAGAATTCCTTCGAGCCGGATTTGAACCAGCGACCTATGGATATCAGCTTTCAACACATCTACAGTCCACCGCTCTACCAACTGAGCTATCGAAGGCTTGAGAAGCTGGTCGAAATTTTTTATTGTATCTTGTCAGTAAAGATATAGGTACTTATTTTAAGTAATTTTCAAATTATTGAAATAATAGGCTATTAAAAAAGAAATTAAATATAAATGTAATCAAGCATTTGTTACTAATTCCTTATTCAATGTTTTTAATTAACTGGCACTAATTAAGTAATAAATTATTAATAAACATTACCTAATAATCAAAAAAATATAAAACAGTAGCATGATCAGTAAAATCTGGCAATAATCAAAATAAAAACACGAGGAAGAAAAAAAGTAAAACACAAAAAGGAACGCCCCCGGGTGGGCTCGAACCACCAACCTTTCGGTTAACAGCCGAACGCGCTAGCCAATTGCGCCACGGAGGCGGATGCGTGTGGTGTTGAAATTACCAATTTGATTATAGAGGTTAGATATACATGTATAAATGACTGCATAGTGTATTTCAATGTGCTTGAAAGTACAACAGTACGGGAGTACAAAACCTATTTCAGAAAATAATTCTGGTATTCTTGGTTTGAAACGCTCTTTTTGAGTTTTTACTGTATTTATTACGTTTATTTTACTCAAGTATTTTTTGTTTTTCACAATAATGTTCCAAACCTTAAACATTATTTTCTACGAAAATTGTCGATTTATTTAACAAAAAAGTGATAACCTGCCGACATTTATTTTTATCTTGTATTCTTACTATTTATGCTTATGTTTAAGATGTGGCAGGTGATAAGTATAGGTACAATAAAGCTCTGGTAGGTATTATCACTTTAAATTACTAAACAAATTGAAGATATTTTTAATTGTACAAGGAAAAGTCAATAGGGTTGTACCTGAAGCCTCGTCAAAAAGTCCCTAAAACTTAAAAGCGTACCCACCAATAGTATTATATTGTGTTTGTCTTGTTTCGTGTCAATAAATATCATTTTCTTCATTTAATGATGATAACTGTACTATGTATTTATTGATAACTAGCTGTGCCGAGGGAACTACTTAGCGCTCCCGGTAAAAACTAGTTCCTCATGGTCTATTCTATCTCTGCACCAAATTTCATCAAAATCGGCTCAGTGGTTTAGGCGTGAAAGCGTAACAGACAGACAGACAGACAGAGTTACTTTCGCATTTATAATATTAGTAAGGATAACGTACCCGGGGGCCTACTCTTACTCAACGAAAACGAAGCTTCGCTTGAAATTCGGAACCTTTCCTTGTGAATTTTAGGGTGGTTTATGTTCAAGCACTTGTTATATTTGGCTAGTATAAGTTCATCCCTCTTTAATTGAACTCATCAGACCGCACCTTACCAAACCACAAAAAAAATATCGTCTATTCTCGGTCGTTCCGAAGTTTCGTTCCGGTGAGAGGAATAGGGGCCTGGGGCTATGCCAACACGTGTTTTTGCAATCGCTTTTCAAGTTTGAGAGCGTGACACAGCTACTAACGTCGTATAGCTCCGTCTCTATTTCATAACGAAAATAATCTTGTTTTGGCACGTCATGGTAAGGCCCCTGTTATCAAGAGATACATTTGCCCAATAAGATTAAGTTTATCAGTCATTAACGTGCAAACACACGAATTTGTTCGAAACAAAGCAAGTCACAATTTCAAACATACTATAATTTTGTGCACAAAATGGCGGCAGGTACAATCAGCAGGAAAAGTGTTTCACTAAATATCAATACCTAGTTATACGATCACCGTGGTATAATAAGAAAATATTGTTGTATGTTAATAAGATCTAAAACGCATATTTTTATATATAAATACTTTATCATTGATAGGTACTCTGACACACAAAATTCGAATTCAAAATAAGGATAATTTTACTTTGACAATGAATGGCACCTCAGTTATTTGATCATCATATCTCATGTGTATGCAGAGCAATATTTGGATGTGATTTTAATCTCTTTTAGATTCTTTTTATCTGGGCTAAATATAAAAAGGAAATCTAAACTTTTTATTCGAAATATAGTATTTTTTTTTATGTTTTTTTTTATAATTTTTGTAATTATTATTAAAAATAAAATAAATTTGTATAAAAATAAAAAAGGGAGAATATTTAAATAAATAGGTCCTTGTGGTATTGACTATACTATATGACAATGCACAATATTGTAGTACACGACAATACTGATAGTTACATAGTTGCTACGGTTTAAATAAAGGTGCTTTGACATTTCACGACCGCCACTACTCCGGGGTTAATGTGGACATGATAAAGACATAATAACTGACCAATATCTGTAATAAAGAGAATGTCTGAGATTATTTACAGCGGTCATACACGAACAGGGGGACTACTCTAACTCAACGAAAACGAAGATTCGATTGGAGTTTCGTGAGTTTCCTAATGGGCTTTAGGGCGGTAAAGTGCAAACAATTATTTTACATAGATAGTATAAGTATATCCCTCTATGTACAGAGCATCAGATCGCACCTTACCGCACCACAAAAAAAGTTATCGTCTATTCTCTATATTTCCGAAGTTTCGTTTCGGTGAGTTAGAGTAGGTCCCCCAGTTCTTTGAACTCTTCAAGCTACGATTGCTTAAAAAACTGCAATTTATTTGTCTATCGTTAAACCATGTCCTAATTTATATTGGCTGTACAGTTGTCATCACCATGAGCCTGTGTCAGTCCCCTGCCGGACATAGGCCTCTCCCATGGCACGCCACTGGGCTCGATCTTCAGCTCTCCTCCTCCAATCCCTGCCATGCCTTATGAATATCATCGCCCGTAGTATTATTTGATCTGTGGCTGAACTAAGAATTTTACAGAATAATATCTCTAGTACGATCGTGCTCTGCATTGTGTTATAATAAAATCTTTTTAATCAGTCTACAAAACCAAAATAATTATTATAAATGATTTTGATTACTTTGTCTTTGATAGTCTTGTTTAATTAATTAATATGTTTACTTATTTCAAGGGCTTGTACCTGTAATATTCAAATGTATTGGAGTCTAATAGTGACATTGTTTTTTTATAAAACAAAGCCACTTGAGCTGGAATAAGTTTTTGAATTCTTCGTATATTATACCTCATACCTTATAATATCCGGGAATAGTGAAGATGGAATACGTAGGTGTTACGAGATAAATCATTTATTATAATATATTCTTATTTCTCTAACCTAACAGGTTTTTAGAGTATAATAACATAATTATCGTTCAAAGAATAATTTTAAACCCATTATAAAACTGAGAGTCAAAGATCTAATAAATTCCAATGAAACTGGTTGTTGTTTTCAATTATGTTTAAAATAATAGAGAGAAGTTCTGCAGTAGATCCGGAATATTTCCAATTTGTTTATAAATAAATATAATAAATTTTAAAATAAAAAATAAATAAATATCGATGCATAGAACGAAATTGATCATTTATTTTAGCACTGAATGATCATGCTATATAACAAATATTGAAAAGAAAAATGATCAATCAAAGTTGAAATTAACGAGGGTCTTCAAATATTTTCACTTAACTGCCTCTTACATTGTAACTTTCTTACGTTTTGAAAAGATCAACACTCGCCTGATTGTCACGTGCAAATTTTGTTCTGAGGTTCCGTAGTACAAAGAATGAAAATTATATTGCTACGTGATTGTCGGTCCTATTATTGTTACCTTTTATGGATACCTTTTGTTTATTCTTCATAATCTCTCACTCACTCACCTGCATTATCTGTCTAGCCTTTTCTGTAACGACTGTCAAAGACCTACAAATGCCAACCGGGACAAACAGCTTAACGTGCTTTCCGAGGCACAGAGGAGTCTCGCTATGACACAAATGGTCACCCATCCACGGACCGACCGCACCAAGCGCACAACCTTTGATCGGTCGACCCGTGCGGCTGTTACTTAGCCACGAGCTCCACTCTCACTCACTCTCTACTAAATGTATATTTTACTGAATGATCTTCAAGAGTGTTAATGTTAACTATATTCCGAAGGATCTCCAAAGGGACACACCTCTTTGTAATACAATTATGCGGCACAAAGGTTATTTGTTTATATCTTGTAACCTTTGCGTCGCCTTCACCTTTCCGTAGGGCACGCGAAACTGGGACAGACAGATCAATTATATTCTATCGCTATCGATGCAGGTATTCCGTTCACTTCCTACTGTGGGTCCGGTATATCTTGATTGAACTATGTATTTTGCAATTTGTTGAGCTATTCATTTTCCGGATCAACGACTAACTCGCTGTGAAATCTGCTTTTTAAAAAATAAATATCTTGCCTTTTTTCCAGATCCAGAGACCCTACTGAGAAATCCCACTTGAAAAATTTCTATCCTTTTTTGGGCTTCCCTTCGGTATCAGGTATAAAAAAAAAACATATCTATAGACGACATAGCCCACCCTCCAAAAATGTCGTGTGATGCACTGGCATTAATAATACCACTGTTAGTAAAGCTAATGAAAAATCTAAAATACAGCACATTTTTTTTATGACGTAGGTAATGTCTACGAAGCTTTTAAAAGCTGGTCCTTTCGGTAACTGCCCGCTGGTCCTTTCGGTAACTGCCCGCTGGTCCTACCGATGTTTTGTTCATGTAAACACAAGTTTACATGAACGGCAGAAAACAAAACCTGTTTTCAATGGAACTTCTAATAGCTTATGTTACACGTCATTTCAAGGAACTTTTAGCTGTGGAATACTCGTACCACAACTCAATTACGATTTGTCGTTAAAGCCCAAGGTGCACAGTGCCAATAATGATATAAAGTAATTTATGTTGTATTATATTATATTGCAAAAAGTATTTACATTATTTACATTCTGAAAAAATAAAAAAGGAGGCATAAATATTCTAATATAAATCTAACTGAAATATGGCGTCAAAAAAACCCTTCCTCATCGCCGTCAACTGGAAGTGTACGGTGTTCCCAAGAGCCTTAGCCTTTGGCCAAATGATATGATATTAAACCTCATATTCCTGAGAAATATAAAGCTGTATGCAAACAGCCTTACAACCTCCACAGATAAAACCAATAATTTGAACACAGACCGTATAACAAATCACGGGGCGGTCCACTATTACTGTGGCCTATCGTTACCAAGTCGTTACATGATTGGAAAAGACAATAGCCTAAAGTATAATAACATTTCCCATAGATATTGAATGAAATAGTTTAGCAATCTATTGTTCGGACAAAATTGTATTGGAAAAAAGCCTCACGCATGATATCTGCAAGGTTATAGAGATACAACTTTCGCAATACGGACATCTATTATGTGTAATTTGGGAAATATATATATATATTTTACTGTAATGATTCTCTTGTATTCTGTGGCAGTTATAAAATAATTATTTTAATTTATCTCACTATACCAGGACTCCACACATGATTAGGTAACTCTCTGTTTTCTTTGTTATTTTTTTGTCTTTCATTATTCCAAGTTAGCCTCTTGCTGTTCTTTGTATTATACGCTCTCGATAAAGTCACATGAGAGATGAGGATATATTTTGATTATGTTGTGCCTCATACTGTAGGTACTCAATTTATTTCCGAGTATGTTTACAGTTTTGCCAATTTTTCTCAAGGGAACAAGTTAAAAATATGTGAAGGGTAACTGCCAAGTTTAAGGTGATTTACGTAGACAAGTTTCATTAAATATGACTGTGCTAATTTGCCATGTTTTTGGCACAAATATCCGTTGACATTGAGAGACATTTATTAATTATTACATCGGTACCAATTTACTTAAAGTTAAACAAATATTAACTTCCCGGTTGTGAATATTTCATAGTATGCATACTTATGATATGGGGTGACACATAATGGTATGTAATCTAAGGCTTAAATGTATTTTAATTATTATTTTTTTCTAATTTTCGAACTAGTTGTTTCTAATTCTAACAATTCACTAAGCACTGTTAAATAGATAAAAAAATACATCTAATCTATCCAAACCAAGAAATGTTCCAAGCCAGTGTAATGCATTTTTTTTTTCAGAATGACGTATTTTGCGCAGCTGTGCCGCACGTAATGTTACTTATTTATATTGGGATTAATATTTTTTTCATTATAGCTCTGGCAACTAAAGTGTTTTCTTTTCTATATTTTCTAAGTGTAACCGAGAGCCCGATTTATTCATTCTTTAGACACCCACAAAAGATGATCAAATTCATACACCAACATATCATGTCTAGATGTACTTAGCTGTCAGTTATCGTAATACTCAACGTTAATTGAATTAGCAACACATTGTGATTATTTTCTATTCTGTGAATCATTTTGTAACATCCATTGAGGTGTATCGACGCAATCATTACCGAATTATGAACATAGAACAAAATGCCTTCTACGCTTGTTTCATGCGTGTGATTTCACTGATTACCGCTTCTAGTAAATTATGTTATTTGTATTTCAAATAAGCTCTTTTGTTGTTCTAACATTAATAAGAAAATGTTGCACTAACAGAGCCCTCTAGAGTGCTCGTTCTCGCTTCTAAGTATAACCTCAAGTCATGAGTATTCTCACTTATCAGTCAAAAGGTATTAAAAATAGGTACTTACATAGGTAGGAGGATAACAGCTATTACACACGTGTCGAATTCATATTTTTTTTGAAGTCTGTTAAAAATTCAATTTCATTCAAAAGCATTTGTTTCAGTAATAGTAAAAAATATATTATGCCGTCATCAAACGATTTTGAGCCGAGCTTGTTGGCCAAAAAACTTAAATCATATTTTTGATAATTACCTACTCTCGTATTGAAAACAATTTAGAAAATTATTGGGTGGATGTCTGGTATTAAAATATACGGTACTGTATAATAGAAATACATATTACAATAGTCGATCATTTTATGAATATAGATGCATATTTAGATGTGTGATTGTAACGATCATTTTTCTAATAAAGGAAGTTAGTTTTTTGCTGTATAAAATGACTAACGCTTCAAAAAACCCAAAGGGTAGGAAAAAGTGTGTGGGTATCTTTTAAGAAGTAAGATATACCTATTCATTCATTAGGGTTCAGAAGATTGCAAACCTTGGTAAACATATTACTTACCTACGCGAACAAAGAAGTGTGATGCAGAAGGCACGAGTATTCCATAACTTATCGGAATTTTGGCTTTTGAGTATATTGTCACAAGCGAAATGAGGGAATGATAAATCAACAACTTGGGATTTAAAACTAAACCATTTGTTAATATTTTGACCACCACAGTCACTTTCGTACATATCATAAATTATTTATAATTATATAATAACTTTCGGCCGCCCTTCTGAAGGCTACAAAGAAATAAAAACTTAAGACTGAACAAATACGGTCGAATTTCCATCACTGGGCTACCACTAGCCTCATTAAAACACTAGGAAATGATAGGCAGTACAAAAAAAAACTAAAAACCAGTACAAATTAACTACGAACCAGAAATATTGACATTTAGCCGTCACCACTGTTTTAAAATATGGCTGACTCATAAATACTAATGTCAAGAACATTGAACTCTAAATTGCTCATCACAATATTTATTTATCACTGTTGTGACTAATTACTTACTTTGTCGTTGAAATTGATCCAGTGAGCAAATGATGTCTAGATAATGCATTTGTACCTACCTATCTTGTTTGATTCGTTCCAAACCATTGACCTTACAAATTAGAGAGGTAGGTAAACTAATTTCTACCTGCGACTGTTTACATAGACTTTAGAAATAGGTAGCTAAGTACGTACCTATATAAGTAATCAAACAAAATCTGTTCAGTATTTTTTGCGTAATTGTGTAGCAATAATCAAGAATATACTTACTTTTACGGTTATTAAGACATAAAGCCATAAACAAAAAATGTTTAATGATGCCGTGTTCGATAAAAAATTAAAGCACTTTTAGCCACATTACAAAATCACATCTTTTTTCTAATTAAAAATAATAAAATACGTTTCAAATTAAATGAATTAAAAGGCGTAAAAAATAGTCCCCAGATAAACCGGAATTCCAAAATTGGGTGCAAAACAAAAGTGTACTTTTGTTTGCCATTTTAGTAAATAAATTATTTTTCTGCGTGAGCTTAATTCATTGTTTTCTAATTTTGTTAACTTATTTTTTATGTTATTTTTTGTCATCTATGCCACATATTGTGTATCAATGAGCATTAACGGTGGATACTTGTACTGTTAGTTCTCAATTTAATCACTAGATGTCGATATGTATGTCGATTGTGCTGCCATCTAGTATAAAACTAATACATTAGTAAAATGTCAAAAATGATTTCTTAAAATCTTACTAGATGTCGTTACTATCGGAAAGCTCGACACTCGATTTCGTAGCAAAGGATGTTGACAAGCAACGCTACGAAAATACTACGAAACTCTACGCGCAAAGCTTCGTAGCCATTCGTAGCATGTAGCGTTTCCGAAAAGTCCATTCCACGAGATTCCTTTTCTGTTACAATTGTCTGTTAATTTAGATTTACTTTTATTAATGAGTTCACCAAACCAAACTCAAACACAATAGGTATTAGGATTGTTTTTGCGTGTATTTAAAACTACATAAGAATTACAGTTAATTACGTATGCCTATTACTATATTACTATTACATTTAAACATAAATGTTTTCATTACAATCATACAATTTGAAATTATAAAACTTGTCTTGCGTGGTATCAACAATTTTCCGATGATGATGTTCTACTTAAGACTAGCTTTATTTGATATTATAGTTTGACACATTTTCCATCTTTTTAAACACCAGTATATTTCAAAGGTACCTCAGCAGAACTTCATTGATGCCTCAGACAAATGATGTAAGACTACGAAAAAACTCTTCCTGAATATATTCCCACACTTCGCTAATTCGTGGCGCCTTTTCCTTAAGTGGTGATTGGCGGGTGCGGCGTGACGTCATCGCGCCCACGCTTTCGCTGTGACGCAAGCCGATCGATAACTGTCTCCGTCCCATTCTCCCTCGAGCTTTTCAGTATTGGATGGTGTATTGCTGTCTCGTTCTCGCATGTATGAATGCCTCGAAATTTAAAACCGTAGGCGGATCGTGCGTAGCCGGTTTCTGTACCGAGGTAGTGCGACAGATATTTACGATATTGGTATATTTTAGAGTTTTGTTTTGTTGGTAAATAACTTTGTCCGGACGAAAATGACACATAATAAATAACATCTTATATTCGCATAAACGTCTCGTTATATCATGCTAAGGCTACAAGTAAATGTTATAAAATGGGCTATTTATAGACACAAATGTCGACTTTCGCTATGTCTAGGAATTGTGAGACATCAAAGTAGTGACGTCATTGTGCCATGACAAACTTGTGTATTGCAACAATAGATTATTTTTTGTGAAATATCAATATTAAAAGCTTCCATTCTGTATTTTGATGCGAAGTGATTTTAGTGTCCATGCAAAAAAGATTTTTCTTTTAATGTCGAGCTTTGAAGCGTTATTATTGTGACGTAAATAGATTGTGAAGCTAATGTTCTGAGAATTGATTATTTCGATCTAAAAATATCAATAATATTAAATGATTCTGTTGCATTTTGATCCAAAGATATAAAACATTTCAAATGCTTGCAAAAAAATACTCACAGATTATTATCAATTTATGCGTCATGCTTACTGAGGGTGAATAATTCTGTTTATTTTATATTTTAATTAGTAGACATTTACAGGCTGTTATAATAGCTTTATATTCTTATTAAAACTTTACTTTATATGGCAAATATCTGCATCATGACTATGGGAACATACTTCTCTCACGCATGGTACAACAACACCTAAATCTGAATGAACCGAAGTTATTCGAGGCCGTACCATCAGGATTTTATACTATCACTGTTCAGGAATGAGAGTGAGATGGGGCTAGAAGCGGCTTATAAGAACATCTCCTTTTAGCAACGAAATTATTTCTGCTCAGAATCTGCCCTGAGCATATTTATGACCTGTGGGCTGTACAAGTATCGTATCGGCCCTATATATTGCAACTGTCAATTGTTCAGCCGGTGCCTTAACAATGCCATCAGTGATATATAATGCGGGTGTATGATAATAGCCTCTACGAATGGGAGACTGCGTCTTTGGTTGAGTGATCGCATAACGCAACTGCTGTAAATGGGATCTCGGGTTGGATTCCCGGGTCGCACTAAAATGGCTTTTAGGTTTCTAAAAATTTCACATGTCTGCTCGAAGTCAAGAAGTTGTTGGTGTTATACCTTGTGCCTGAAGCAAGTTAAACCGTCGTTTCCCGTTGTTACAATTTAATGGCAGAGCCGTCAGGAGGATTTGAGAAATCTCTGGCACTAGCCCTTGTTAGATTAGTAAAAAGCTGAAGCCCACACAATGAGAAGAAGAATGTACATCTAGCGGACTCTTGATGACTTCGGAGGCATTGTGCTGACTTCATGGAGAATAATCAAACTTGCTTATATTATGTTATTAGTCATGAAATATTAATTTAAAAATAGCATATTTATTCGAAACAATCTTCTTATTATATTATGTATTCATTTATGAATAAAACGATATCACGATAAGGTGTCCTGCCATTGGATCAATACTGTACCTTACACCCATTCAGCTTTTATCCGCAGAATCCTCAGACAGCTTACGTTACAATGACGCACGGAGATTAGGGCGGTCTGCCCAGGCCGAGACACTCCGGCGCCGGTCTGGCTAGACCGAGGTCAGACGAGCCAGTTCCAGCCAAAAAATAAATAGTTCCAAACATTTATCTTACTTTCAATAATAAAAGTGTTGCATAATTTGTATCCCTTGCCAAATGTTTGGTATGTGAAAGTTGTATGGGCATTGTATTGATTGTTTAAAGTTATATAATTTTCTTGAAATCTAGAATCGTAACTTAAAGATTTCATAAACATCTTCTTCTAATCGACAAAAACTATACGAATGGCTTATCATCATTGGCTTATTTACTCTCTCACTGTTGGGCTCAGACCTCTTCTCATACAAAGAAGGCGTGAGCATTGATCACTACGCTTACTCAAGCCAGGTTGGCGATCAGATTTTTTTGTCCAGACAATAAATATAAAAAATAATACAACATTCAGAGTCGCAATGCTTATGAGTGGGCCCAGCACGAATCACTTTCGAAGAAGTATTCGTATCGAAAACGATTTTTTTAATGGAATATACTCGCTTCTTATGTACTACTAGCTTCTGCCAGCGACTTCGTCCGCGTGGAATAGTGGTGTTCCGCTCCTATTGGTCTTAGCGTGATGATATATAGCCTTCCTCGATAAATGGACTATCTAACACTGAAAGAATTATTTAAATCGGAGCGCGTTTAAACAAAATGACAACATTTCCCTTCACTGCTCTGCTCCTATTGATTGTAGCGTGATGAAAAGTATACTATAACCATCTCAGGAGTATGACAAATAATTGTACCAAGTTTCGTTAAAATCCGTCGAGTAGTTTTTGTTTCTATAGAGTTTATACAGACAGACAGACAGACAGACGGACAGACAGACAGACAGACAAAAAATTTACTGATTGCATTTTTGGCATCAGTATCGATCCCTAATCACCCCCTGATAGTTATTTTGGAAATATATTTCATGTACAGAATTGACCTCGCTACAGATTTATTATAAGTATAGATAGATATAGATAGATAGATAAGTATAGATTAATTCAAATAGTTAACTTTAATTACGACTTTAATAACGATACGATTATATTAGTCCGTTCGTGCTATCATTTGTTATGAAAAGTCATGCAGAATTTCATCAATGGACGCTGAAATCTGACCAGCATGTATCTAGTACGTGCGCACCTATAGAACTATGGAAATCTTACTTCATGACGTCACACGCGCCACATATGCAGTTACGTGTTGATTGATATCTCCTAAAGTCATGTGCTGATGGTCGATAAAGTGTGTTACTTAGAGTTATGCGTTTAACATTTTGGAATTGACTTAATAAAATACTAGCCCATTCCCGCGGTTTCACTCGAGCATAAACCGTCCCCATTGTCCTATCTATTTCCGTACAAAATTTTGTCCATATGGTTAAGCCGTTTTTACCGTGAAATTGTAACTAACAAACTCACTGTCGCATTTTTAATATTAGTGATTCGCCAGCGCTTTCATTATTTTCATACTTTATATATACCTACCTAAAGAACATCATTTGTCCTTTTCGAACTGATTCTCTGTGCCAAGTTTTACTTCGATCGATTTCATCACAAAAACTCAAAAAACTGTCAAAATCACATTCATGAATGCGAAGTCTATTCGCGATGCTATCTTTCTACTATATTTGATATCCTAATATTAGCAATTTCGAGAAGCTCGTAGCTAAGTAACAGTTGTGTGGATCGATAGATTAGCTAGCAAGGTTAAGCTGCGCTAGCCGTGGTCAGTCCATGGGTGGGTGCCCGTTTTCGTAACATAGCGTGACCCCTCCGTGCCTCGGAGCGCACGTAAAGCGGTCAGTCCTGCGTTTGATCTCTCCCCGGTCTATGAGACGGACTATGAGAATGAGGGAATAGAGAATGCATTATAATATCTCCTGCGTACCTGACTAGTCTTTTTGAGATTGGCCGCCGTTACCGAATTCGTTCTGGACAGATTATTATTATTAGCCATTCCATGGTTTTTCAATAAATATAAAATAATAATATATGAAAATTTATCCACATATCTCTGAAAAGGGTTCCTGTATACTTTTGAAAAGTGACACTGCGTATTTTGAAGGAAAACTGATCTATTTATTCAAGTTTTTAGAAGATCTTCGAATCTCTTCGTCGGCGACCTCTCGCGTCCGTCACTGGTTCAGGCCATGGTCCCGAGAGAAGGAATGGGAAGCCGTCGCCTCTTTCTGCGAAGCAGTAATGCTGGAGAAGGAGGCGGCGAAGCGCTTGAGGGAGCGACAGGCCTCACGCCCCAGCCGCCGCAGGAGACGCCACGGGCGTCGAGAGCCGCGAGACGACTCCCGGCCACCGTAGGCGCGGGGCTGCGGACGGAAAAAGAAGGTAATTTCCTTATCTTATTCTCTCAAGTACCTATATATAACCGTGTTGAAAATATATAAAAATGCAAGAAAGTGGTTTAGAGATACACGCCTACTACGGATAAAAACTTACGTCTTTCTATCGGCATCGGGAAAAAATTACCTTTTACCGATCTAAGCATTCCGTTTGAAGTGAACATGCCGTCAATACGCTCAGACATGATAATATGCAAGGAGAAACGTCATTTCATTGAAGACTTAGACGCGTGGGCGCTTTGCATTCTCACGACATCGCATTGTCGACTCAAGCTCATTATAGATTTAGTGAGAACATTTTATTTTGTCTCGGCTATAAATATCTTTACAAGAAATGTTCTTGTATTTTTTCAGACAAAATAGCTAACATTTTTGTAAATATTGTTTTACAATTTCTAGTGAACATACCTAGTTATAAGTACAATTAATTAAATAGTATGTTACAATACACTTATCAGAGATGTCGAGTTTTTATAAATGATGATGCATATTATTGAATTATCTTAATGTAGTGTTTATCATCACTTCTGGATAAGTACCAGTTAAATTTATCGACCATATTTAACGGAATAATGTAAATGGATATGGTAAATAATTCCTATCCCTTAGTGGTAAAACAGCCCCTATTTAAATGCGAAAAATAACAGTTATAACTTTAATTGATATCAATAAATCCATCTATTGAATATCTTTCCTTATTCACGCTATAACATATAATAATATTAAGCTGCGCTTGGCGCGGTCGGTCCGTGGATGGGTGACCATCTATGTCATAGCGAGACTCCTCCGTTCCTCGGAAAGCACGTTAAGCTGTTGGTCCCGGTTGTCGTTTGTACATCTTTGACAATCGTTACGGGTAGTCAGAAGCCAGAAAGTCTGACAACCAGTCTTACCACGGGGGTACCATGTTACCCGGTAACTGGGTTATGGAGGTCAGATAGGCAGTCGCTCCATGTAAAACACTGGTACTCAGCTGCATCCGGTTTAGACTGGAAGCCGACCCCAACATAGTTGGGAAAAGGCTAGGCAGATGATGATGATTCACGCCATAACATGATAATGACTTATTCGAATTGGATAAAATTTAGAATGGTAATAGAGGAGACCCTGGTGACGGTTATAGTTTTTTTAGCTGGATGCGTTAAGCAGTTCCTTCGGGACATGGGTGAAACCGTGAAGCTGAACAGCTAGTGAAGGATAAATTTTAGCCCCGAATAAAACACTAAATATTTTCTTCTAATACAATAGGATGTATACGCTAAAAGGTGACCTTTTTACAAATGATCTAAAGGTCGGAACACCGAACCGGGCTAAATTAGGGTTATATTAGCAGATTCTAAAATTAAACAAACAATTAAATTATTTGCCACAACAATTTTCAGTTTGACCTGAAATTAAAATAGAAACTTAAGGGCTAATTCAGAATAGCTGCCATTAAGAGTGGCAAATAACTCCTACTTCATTATGGACTAACTGACTTATAAGTCTTTGAAAATTCAAAAGTGCCTGTATATAGTCTGATTTAATGAAATATTTTAAAAATATATTTTTTTAAAGGGGGTACTATTTGATGTGAAACATCTCTATGCCTTAGAGATAAAACTGATCGATTTACCGTGACAGCAAACAGCGTGACTCCTGCTTATGCCGTCATAATCTCGTCGACTCTCCGCAGCTCTCTATTTTCTTGTGTGTGTGTGTGAGTGACACGTAAACTATATACCTACTATGCTAATTTCTCCTAGTGTGTGTACCGCGAGGGCCATTTCTGTGTACCATTTCTGTGTACCATTTCTGTGTACCATATCTGCCGGGCATCATGTGACCAACACGGTTTTTTTTATAAGTTGTACTTCCAGGTTCGGGGCAAAGATCTATCCTATTCCTTGAAGGTACTCTCTCGTGCTACATCTTCAATGATCTCACCAAATCAACTCTCTAGGCATGAGTACCACATTTTTGTGGGGAATTTTATCTAACAATCTCGTTCTCTCACATAGTATGTGATTTGAATATGGATGGTCGAACATTATACCCATAGGCTTACACATTTTATTTTAGCCATAGGCATACAGTAAAATGTGTTTGGCTATGGGTACAATGTAGCGAACTAGCTTGAGAATTGAATATCTAATGTAAATTTTACCTACGAGTACATTGACAAATAAATATTTCAAAACGAAAAGATGGTTTGTATTCAAATAGGCGCCACGAGTGGTGCTACTAAACCCGGCCGCACATCAGGGGGGTTAGACCAATGGCAAAAACGCTAGTAGAATAGAAAACAAAATGTATGAGAATGACAGATAGCTAGTCGTAAACGAATATCCACTTGTCTAACCCCCTAGAACAGCACGCAGCAGGGGTACAGCAAGTACTACGCAATTTTGACTTCTGAAAATTTAACGCTTAAAGAAATCGCCTTCGTGTGTGCGTACTACATAGAAGAATGTATGGGTGCATTAATTGTCCTTAAAGCATTTGCTGTAAGCATACAGCAGCAAGCATGCTGCTCTGGTATGCGGCCGGGTTTAAAAGTGGGCAGTACGCTTTTATCCGATTTTAATCTGTTAGTGTAGTCCCGATAAAGGAGTAACACTGTTTGGAACACCTCCTATTTTATATCAGAGCGATAAATATCAATGATAAATCGGACATCTATTGTGTCATTATGAAATTTTATATTTTTTAATTAACAAGGGGTAACCGCTCACAAAAGAGAAAGTACCTACAAACTATGACAGATCTAAAAATAGAACAGAAAACATTGCTTTGTTTTGGGTATAAAACAGCTGGAGCGTATTAATACAGAGAGATAATTATGAGTACAGTAAAATAAGGTACGTATAAGTGTGTGATATTGTAGTCTAATAATGTAAGTAGCCCAAATATCAAAATAATTACAAACTGTAACAGAAAACTCGTACCACCTTATCCGTGACTGTACTAAGCTAAGTGGTTGATTGAATTTATTTTTGCAATTTTAGTACCTACCTAAACACATAAACAGATACATATATAGCAATCGTAAATACACAAATCATAATAACAAGTCATAATCATCATCACATTCTATTAGTAAAAGATAATAAATTTACGAAATAGCTACGCCGTAGCCGTTCGTAGCGCAAAAGGACTACGAAGCTACGTAGCCAATTCTTTCGTTGCAAAGTTCAATTAGCTATTAAGAACTAGCATTATCAATTAAATTATGTCTGTTAAGTTATATAAAACAAATTAAAGATTTTACTGCTCATAATATGACAACAAAGATATAATTTTATCTGTGCAACTTTTGAAAGAGAACCACAGCCTACATAACCCATACATGCGCGTAGGTGTATTTTGGCGGGTAGTAGCGCGCAGGCGCGTCCCGCGGCCGTCCGCAGTCCTGCCACCATTCTTCAGTTGCACACTGTCCGCCGCGACGTCCCCACGTAATGACCCCGTTCATAACCAAACGACCGTATTGCCAACAAAAAACGAGCTAAAAACGCATTCACAACAAGAAAACGAGTGTGAAACTAAACATCCTGGCCCGGAGAAGGTAGTGTGTTCAATTTTAGTGCGAGAGTGTGCTCAGAGAGGCGTAAAACGGTAAACAAATAGGAGCTGTGCCATAGCGATTTTTGTGAATGAATTTAAGATGGTGGACGGCTGTGTGAGAGTGTAGGGCGACGTCGTGGTAAGGTTTTATGGTGATGTATGGTGAGTGATGGTGGTGCTGGGTGATGCGAGCGAGCGGTGGTGGCGCGGGTGTGGTGAGCCGCGTGGGCGCGCGCGTGTGTGCGTGCGATCGAAGCGGATGAATGACGATGACGTGGGAGCTCCGCGGCTAATGTCTGTTTGATAACGTTCCACACCACTATCCAGCCAACAACACGGGCCCGCTCCTTGTCAACTATTATTTTTAGATCTGACTGAGCGAGTATCGGGAACCTAGTACTTTATTCGATATATCGATGGATAAGAACGAGAATTAATCTCTGTTTAACAGTCTTGAGAACAACAGTGACGTTTTTGGAGGTATTTTTAGGTATCGATTGTTGAATGAGAGCTATTTTCGGGTTGGATTCGGTTAATCGATTGTACGAATGCAATTTTTTGTTTGGTTCGCTAAATAGTTGAAGGTGTCGCGTTGGAGGTTTTTATTAAGGCTTGGAAGTAACAAACAGCCCATTCTTCAATCGATATTGCAACCTTGTGTGAAATTACATGTAACAATATCGCAATGTCGAATTATGCATTTAGGTTAAAAGGTTATTATTTTCTCTTATTTTATTTTTAAATGTTGTTTATAAAAAAAAAATAGGTCTTTACTTGTTATAAGGGTTCCTATCCTTACAGGAATTTCAGCGTATGACTTAATGGACTTCCATTCACCGAACATAAATATTTATATTTTAAACCACTAGTTAAAAGAGCAACACGATTTTCGAATGTGAAACAAAAAATGCGGTACAAAAAAGGATTAACTTTTAACTTTATTTGTGTTTATTGTACAGCCTTAATGTCATAACATTTATTAATTGAATTATTTACGATATGTAAAAAACATAAAAATTCCATTAAGTCGTAAAAAAACAGAAGGTTTATATTGCATATTGTGGTTAGCTTGCACATGACGTAACTACACATTTAACCCTTAATATTATATCCAGAATATAAGTGGATTATGTAGATAACACCCAGCAAAATCCTTAGCCCGTTTTTATTAATGAGGTTTTTTTTAATTAAAAATCTTTACCCTAGACTAGGAATTACTCCTGTGGGTGCGTTTACGAACATTCATTACACATGCACAAACACCCAGACCCGGAACAATTTTAGTTGTCCCGTGCGGGAATCGAACCCGCGACACGCCGCGCAGCAGCCAATTGCTCAGCCACTACGCCAAACGTGCCGTCATACATGTTTTAAACATAATACTGGTTAAACAAATAGATAGACGATTAGTAGATCAAAAAAGCTACTTCGTAAACAATATTAGAATAAAAGAAAGATGCTTTATTAATAAATAATCAACTTCTTAGCCTAGCTCCATGACTGCCTCTTAGGTCTAGAAGTCGTAATCGCGAATGCCGTGAGCGGGTTGCAGGTTTGATTCCCGGGTCGGATATCGCTTTGTAGGCTTCACGGGGTTGCCCGGAGTGAGACAGTTGGCGGTGTTACTCATCTTCGTGCGTTAAGCCGTTGTCCCTAGCTGCCACCTTGATAGCACTCGTTGTTACAATTTCAAGTCAGGCGTATTTGAGAAAACTAAGATTAGTAGAAGAAGAAACTTTGTTCTGTTCTTGAGAACAGAACTTATTGACATTTTTAGACTGACCTATTGTTATTTATTATTTACTCTTTTAACTACATTAGGCTGATACTGATGACACACATTTGTTAACTCATAATTTACTATTTATCATATTACTGTGTGTTAAAAGTATTTTTTATTCTAATTCTACTGAGTATCATCATTTTACTGTTTCTGTGTAGTATTTAAGTATTTTTATAAAGGCAAACTTAAAATGTTTCTCTTTTGTTCCAGGTATTAAACATAGGGAGTGACATGTGAAAAGTCCTCAAGAATCCCAAATAGCATCTCTTCTTTTGGATACCGAAAAGTGACTTTCAAAACGATTCTATATTCAAAACGCACAGTATCTACAATGAAAATCAAATAGAGACACGTGATTAGTCGAAGTAAAGTGGGGGAGATTTGAAGCAGCCAATCGTTAGATTACATTCAAAATGAGCGAGGCATCCCGACGCGCGCGCCGCCCGCTATGACTGGACTCTCAGACAACTTGCGAACTGTCAACACAATATGATAAAGGTACGTGTGACGTTATTTATTTAACAGACAAATATGTGTTGCTGGAGAGTTTGTTGCACCACTTCTTCCCAGCAAAAACACATAAGAGTGCTAAAGGGTGGGCCTTTTGGGGGCTGTTTTTGTAAATTTGACGTTCAAAAACTGCTATTCTCAGCCTCGTTTGAATTTCTTGACAAACGACTTTTGAATTTTGATTTTTATTAGTATTTTCTATTCTTAGCAGTTAACTTGACAGGCGTTGTCTTGTCCCAAGCATACCAAACCATCGATTAAATCATGAGTTATGGTTAAACGTTCATACTAAAATCATATCATATGAAAATGCACTTTTTTCGGAATTTCCCATTTTCCACGTAACTTAATATAAATTATCACAAACAAACATTGTTTATTTCAAAATTTAAATTAAATACTTATAGTGATGACACTAAAGTTCAATGTTCATCAGAAGAGTTGCTTTTTACATTACAAAGCTCAAAAGTGGTTTATTTGCAGAGTGCCAATGTGCACTACAATAATTAGGACCTAAACAGATTATCGCTTAGTGGACACAACTTAAGGTTAATAAAGAAAAGGTTTAAAATTGCCAAAGTAAGTATTAGGACAGATTAAAAAAACAAGACACTGTGGAGCAATAACTGATTCAGTTCCAAATATGACCAAAATTAATGAGATACAGAAAAATAGTTGAAAATATTTTTTAATATGTAAGTAACTAACTGACTGCGTCGTTTGTCTATTGGTTCTAGGAATCTCAAAATGGTCACCCAAAATGTTATTGATTTATTCCATGTGGAACTTTTCAGTCTGATCCTAGATCCCAGTTGATGGGTTATCTTTTATGAAATTTTAGCATCGCCCCCTAAAATCTGGGTGTTAATTTGTGAAATACACCTCTGCTTAAACTTTCACAGAAAAACACTCTATTATACCAACTCACTCATATTAAGAATCAGAAAGTAAATATGTGTGTGTCTTTGTTACGTTTTCATGCAAAAACTGCTGAACTGATGATATAGGGTAGTTTTTATCCGAGTTCGTGAAGTATTTCCGTCAGGCTACGGGTAAAACTGCGGGAAACAGTCAGTGTTAAATAAAGCTGTAGTGGTCAGAATCTATTCTTATACGAAAATGACGAAGAGGCTATTTTTACGCGATTATTTTTATCTCCATAAAGGTTTTATCTTTTTACTACACCTAATATAGCACATGTATGTAGGTCAAAGACAGGTTCTCGTACGAGATAAATAGCCGGAGTTTTTTCGTAATGAAATAAAATAGATTTCTTATGTATTATAATGAATTCGGAAGTCTAATTTTAATAAATTATTTTTATTGTGAATTTGATCAATGACTGCTTTTTTACAATCAATATATATAAAAATCAATGCCACTTTTCGTTGTAATTTTAAAACTCAAGAACGGGCTCAAATTTTTAGGCTTTGTTCGGACTATTTAGTAGATGGTTTATGTGAATTTTGCACAAAATCGTTCGAGCGGTTCTTTAATTACAATTACTTATATTAATCAGTTATAAAGGCTGTAGGTAATAATTAAGTTTAAAAAATTATGAATTTATTTTATAAAAAAAGTGTTCAGTTATAATCGCAATTATTATTATGTCATTTTATGTAAACCTCACCTAACTATTAATATCTATACTTATTGACCCACTTAGATAAAGGTTCTACAACAATTTTATCAGTTCTGTAGTTTTTATTGCACACTTTATCAACTTGCTTGACATGTACTCAACAGACTATATTATTAATGCTTTGACAGAAACTGTCAAGGTTTATCAACTGCTAGAATCCTTTATTATAAATATGAAAGTATCTCTGTATGTCTGTCCGTCACGCTTTTACGAGAAACAGCTGAACCGATTGAGATAAAATTTAGTATAGATATAGCTTAAACATTGGGGAAGGACATTGGGTAGTTTTTTTATACGGATGAGTAATGTAGTTCCCTCAAGATTCGGGTAAAGCAGTGGAAAACATATATAATAAATTGATGTTCGTTAGTCTCGCTAAAACTCGAGAACGGCTGGGCCGATTTAGCTGATTTTGTTTTTGAAATATTTGTCATAGTCCAGAAAAGGTTTAAACGGTGAGAAATAGTAAAGATAGATGTAGGTGATACGAAGTTCACCGGGTCAACAAGTTGGTAATGAATTGTTCATGAAGCTTACCATGACCTTATATTAATACAATCAAAGGCAAGACGAGACGTTAAGGTGATTCAGTTTCCAATGTGAAAATAGGATGGTGCTATAACTCTTATGTAGTTTTCTCTCTCACACATCTACGATCTGGATCACTTTAAGATGTTGATGATGTAGTCTAAGGATTGGTAACTGTCTGAAAATCAAATATGATATAGACACTCTGACATTTGTGTATTAGAATGTTAGTTAGTAGTAGTAGCGTAGTGACACTCCATACTCCTTAAAACATTTAAGGGTTAAAGCATAAATGTCAATTGAAGGTAGCAGTCGTAGACTATAAATAGCCCTTGTACATTCTAATAAACTTGACCATCATTACCTATGACCTATGATTTACCAGCAGAATGAGTAGAATGGACATCACAACTGTCATTAAAAAGCTAGTTAATGACTAAATTGTTATTGACAACAAAATGAAGTTTTAATTTGAATATGACATTTTTCTTCTTTTCTATCAAATCAGGGATAATTTTTGGCGGAGGTAAGTCCCTGTTGGGCGCCATTGTCTTGCAGCCATTTGCACTTGCATTGTCTAGCTTTGACTTACAGGCTTGACCAATAGTATAATGAAATCAACTCTTATAAATAAACAAATATGGTACGAATATACGGTGGTGAATTTCACATCCAATTTATGATGTTTGAAAAACATATTTTCAATATCAAACTTCAAAGTCAGAATGCCAAACTGCCCTCAATGCACTCACACCAAAATCCCAGTATCTGTGATATATTCCATTCTATATCTGTAGTGCAAATGAGGAAAGTTGGACGGTAGACATTTGGTCTGGGAGTATGCCAACACCGCGGGCTCTGGCAGACCACTTGTGAATGGGCCCTTCACTGGCTGGCTCTGTTTGATTAATGACTGCACAACCAGCAGATAATTATATTTAGGCTAGTCAACATCATATATTATCCACGCTTAGTAGTAGTGTTATAATGTTATGGCGTGTTAAAATAGCAATGTATCGATATAGTTAGAATTCTGCAGCCATGGACTATATTCGAACTTATTTAGAAATCAATACTACTTGAACAACGTCAAATTTCAAAGGCAATAAACGATGTTATAATTAGCACAATAAATTATATTCCGAATACACCATATTAAAGATAAGTTGGTGTGTGTTGTGTAATGATACCTTCGATTATGTATACAAAGCCAAGTACAATTATATAAGACATACTGTAATCAAATGTTTCGTTGAATACAAACCGAAAATAGCTGTGTAGATTTAGCAATAAAGCCTTATTTTAGCCGACCTTGGCTGATTCCTGCAGTTATTCATCGTATGATACGCGATGTCGCCGACTCGCCACATTGACTCTGTCTCAACAATTTACCTATTCTATATACCTATTATGTTGACTACGAAATCAAATTGTCGTGCTGCCTTTATTTACTAGCAATTAAAAACTTTATTGGCGCCCACTGTGGGACTAAGTAAAGTTTACAAAAATAAGTGGATTATGATATTTTTCTGATCAATATGTCTAGAATTATTATTATATAAATTAACATTCTTATATTTTAATCATTTTGATATAAAAATAACTTAATGTTAAAACTGGTGCCATCAGCTACTTGTTTTGCTCAAACGCGTCTGTTACGTAGGTACCTACAATATTTGACCTTTATGTATGGGGAGCGGGGTGAGTGAGCATGACGTCACTATATGATGACAGCCTTCAATGAAAGCATCGACTACTAATTATTCTGTCTGTGGACCGAATGTCAAAACAAATGTTATTCCAATACTCTATGTCTCAATTGGGCGTTTTTGTTAGTCGTGGTATGAATATATATATTCTTTATGTCTATAGCAATTATACGTGGATGATTGTTTTTAATTCTAAATATTTATAACACTTAGGTGTTAGAACGCCACGTTCGTCACCATTGGCCGACAATTAATAAGCTTTTGCGTTGTTTCTGCAACAGCATGGCGTTCGTTATAAACTGTCCCAAGTTTTGATTACAGAATTTGGATTTTCAGCTAAGTGAAATCACTTTGTTTTAAGTATTGTATCCATGTACTAAATTAGAAAAAAAAGAAAAAAACAAATCAAACCTACATGAATGAATAAAACAAACTGGCATAAAATCAAATAAGTTGTAAAGAACCTCATTTTGAAAACGGTTCAAAAGGTTTGTGTCACAGCTATACTTGAAACTGTACTACCAAATCTTGATGCTTTCTCCTTCCACAAATAGAAGGTGCGTAAACAAAACAGCACCGCCACAAGTTTCAACGGCAGTAAATAATCAGGTACACCGCAACCGACTAAGTAGGGGCTCGTAACTCGACATAGTAATTGGGTCGGCGATCGTTGGGCGGACGGCCAACCACGCTGCCAGGCCAGATGCGGCTGGAACTTGCCCCTTGTAAATATTGTGTGTACAAGTGCATATACTAGTATGTAATATAAAAAACTTTGCTATACTTGAAAGATCTAAATTGGTGAGACTGTACAAAATTTATTGGAACTAAATTCCTTAACGCAGCTTGCAGTAAGAGGCGACTGTTACAAATTGTCACGTAAGAAAAGCATTATGCCCCCTCCATGCAACTTATTATCAATATATTCACATATCGATATACCTCAATAGGGAACTTCGATCCTAACGAAGATCCCGACCACTGATAGTTTAATTTTAAATAATACTGCTAAAAGAAAACCAGAACAATATTTAAACTTACAGCTGCTAGATTATGTAAAAAATATTATTTTTGAAGGCAAAAAGATTTTTTAATTTAGGAACACGAAAGTTTCAACGAAAGCTTAGTACAATTAAATATAATCTGCGAACGCGAGATATTATTTCGATTCCGCGTCCGAGTTTCGCGGTCTAGTTGCCAAATGCGTTCCAGTTCCGGACACAGTTGGAACTTTGACAATCGCCACTCATAACCGCCACAAGCAAATGACCGATGAAATTGAATTGCTCTGTGATACATTCGTTTTATCGCTATCTTTCCTTCTCCCAATAACTTGACACAAATAAAATCGTATTAAAATTAATTTGCATTTCATTAACTTCTTATCTAAATCTTCTTATCGTACGGGCT
This sequence comes from Pyrrhia umbra, assembly GCA_963891755.1. Taxonomy (NCBI): domain Eukaryota; kingdom Metazoa; phylum Arthropoda; class Insecta; order Lepidoptera; family Noctuidae; genus Pyrrhia; species Pyrrhia umbra. The sequence goes on from OY982935.1 coordinate 7,085,451, forward strand.
GCAGGTTACTAAACTTACAGAGCTTACTGTAAGTTTTCTCAAATCCACCTGACGGTCTTTGATATAGAATTGTCTCAATAGCAGCCGGGGACAACGGCTATATTGCCAACTACCATACTCCAGACTGATATGAGTTTTTTTTGCCCCGGGAATCGAACCCGAGATCGTACACAGTAGCAACGTTTGCGACTGCTAGACCAATACAGCAGTCGATCAAGTAATTAACACACCGATAAGTTGGAGGGATTTATCTCAAAATAATAAATTATCTACTAATAATGTGTTTGGTATCTTTCTCATCAGTATTTATGCTACAAGGATTTATTATAAAATCCGGGTTGTTTTCCTCCTTTCCGGATACCATTTTGTTTATTATAGCTGCAAATACCTTATAATGTAAAACAAAACAGTTAAAAACAAAAGAATTACTATTGGCGCCCAGCGTGGGACTTACTGTTTTGATTTGTAAAATTCGGTAATTATGCTTTTTCTTTCACATAAGTTATATTTTGTGTCCACAACAAAAAAAAATACATAAAAACAAATAGCTATCTCACTATTTGTTTTAATGTTTATTTTCACTCATATCTAACCATTTTGTGCAGCATAGCTACGCATGTTACACATACTTGTACTTGGAGACTGAGATAAATAACCTTTTAGAAACAATACAGTGGCTTCACATCCTTCCACGTCTTTACCTGTAAACAATAACGCTATGCACCGACATAAAAGCTTTTAAAATTTTCCTTTGAAGTGTGCGAAATTTTAAAAGCTCAATGTCAAATGCGGAGCTGCTTCACAAAGAGTCTTTACGTCCTTTTATCTTGACGTTACTTTCAAGATAACGCCAGTCCAGGCTTGCTTCCCTGCATTTTATGATGCAAGCCCTCGCGTTTTCGTGTTAACATAAACTGAATACTATTTACAGTCTCATTTGATGAAAACTTTGAAGGAATCGATGCAAAGGAAATGCTTTATTTATTTTACAACTTTTATTTGACTGTGTTCAATGTATGGGGGGTAAAATAATACGGGTGTCTGTTACCTATACTTTAGTTTTATTGATATTTTTAAATATTACACTGTAAAAACAATATAATAACTAGTCAAATAATATTTTTTATTGATTAAATTGACTATTAAATTTTAATGGTATTAAAATCTGCTTTTTGTAACACGATTGCGTGATATATGTATAAGAGAAATCTATGGAATTCATAAAAGTACCCACTAGTTAAAAATAAATATTACACTCCGATTCAAAATATTTAATTTAAGACCGTTGTTTATATGAAACCATTTTACTGGCCAAAACCAAATGGAACACGACTGTAGCTTAGAAAAATAATAAAAGTAATATTATATTACATGACTTATTTATATATTGTTACTACTTAGCACAGTGCAAACAATGTATTATGGTCCCTAATCATGAAATAAACAGAAGTATGTAGAGTTGCGTATAAACTAATGTTTGTAATTTTCTTTCAGTCAGGAAATATCTAAAGACGATCACATTTAAATATTATTTTATACTAGTTCTCCGCCAGTAGCTTCGCCCGCGTGGTCTATACGAATTCAAATTAAAAATGATAGAACTTTGCGCCCCTTTTGCACCCCCTAGGAGTAGAATTTCGGAAAATCCTTTCTTATCGGATGCCTACGAAATTCAAAAACACGTCTTCCAAGTTACAAGTTTCTACGATCAGCGGTCTCCCTAAATTGGTACCTAAATAGTTTTCACACACCTGCCTTAAAAACCTATTCAATGATACCCCACACGACGGGATACATGATAAATTTTATTTACCACTTTGTCGGCGTGATGAATATGCACATCCATATCAAATTTCAGCTTTCTATTACTAAGAACCTCTGAGCTGTGCCGCGGACAGACAGACAGGCGGTCATAGGACGAAATTTTAAAGGTTATTTATCGTATACGATACCCTAAAACTAAGTGTAACGAGTCGTTACCAATATAGGAACAAAGCCTAAACGAATAAACTTATAACCGAGTCTGACTCTGAATAAGACAAGTTGCGGGTGTGTGAGAGGCTAATCTTGTCAGCCGCTAAACGGATTGAACGTCTTCTGACGCGGCTGCATTCATGATATTATGTCCTTGGAGAATTTGTTGCACGACCCAGTAGGCAAATTGCAATATTCTATGACATCTAGCTATATTATACTGCCATTTACGTAGCAAAGCTATTATTAACTTACATTGATTTCAAACTATATAGCTTTAACTCCGATTTGTCTTTAGTTGAATCTAAGGAGAACTTCATGGAGCTGGTTAAAAGGTAACATCATTATGTCCTGATAAAGATCATAGTCTACCTCCTAAAACAACAAACAAACAACTCAATTCAAAAGCTAACAAACATACATTTATCATCGTGACTTTTCTGACAAACAAACAGTTTTTACAGTCCATCCATGCTTATTTTCGCTAAGACCCATTCGGTTTGCACTCTATATAAATTTACAAACTTGGGCTTATCTACATATATCATATACTGGAAAATAGGAATAGTAGAATAAGATTCTTGGTGGAATTCCTTAAGATTTCGATCCGGTCCAAGAACTTAACCTATTGAGTTAGATAAACGATAGATTTTGATATCTATCGTGTGTCTGTTGAGTGGTCAAGTAAGATTTAGTTATTCATGCTCCAAGCTGGTGCCTAAAACCCGTCAATTGTTTTGGAACAGAAAATGTACTCGCCATTATGATCATATCAACCGAGAAACATCCAATACTGGATGGAAGGAAGGTGGATGGGTTTTCAATCAGTCAGTCAGAAAAAGTCTGACACTCCCTACACTCCGTCCACAGCCATCCATACATCGACTAGCCCTGTTTCTGTTAATGCATAGATGTTTCCAAGGACCAAACCAAAAAAATGAGCTCATTCTGCCCTCGGCGGGAGGTCATTAAATGTTTTACCGTCCGAAAAAAGAGTGAGAAAAATCAAACCGATGCGCCGTGTATTTGAAAGCTACAATTTTATATTAAAAGTCAAAGATCGACCTTTTATCACCATAAAATCGAATTTATTAAAGATACGCGTCTTCTATTAGGTGTTTTACTTCATAAAATTGAGTTTATTGCATTACATCTCCGATTCTCCATACACATTCCAAGGCTGTAGCTGGCATTACTTGTGTTACCAAAAACACAAAACATTTATCAGAAGCCCTTTGTATAGCTCGATCATTTTGGAGGTAGAGAGACATGAAGAATTAAATAGAATCATACACTACATAATAAAAAAAAATGAGTTATTAATATAACAGTACCGCTTAGATACAAGATAAGCTTAAAAGATAGGATTACACTTAGTTCTAAAGCCAGGTTTAGACTATGCACACACATGTTAAAAATAAATGTCTATGCCGTTCACGCTTCAATAGTTTCTTTATGATGCCGCTGTCGCGACGCTTTTCTTTTGCTACAATAATATCACATACACCTGTTTACATACAAACAGACACTACCTGTACGCACTAATTATACGGTGTATCCTAGTGTAAATTTAGCATTACAATAATCTTAATCACACTTACACCTAAAGGTTATTTGTTCTATGAGGAAATTGAACAAACATCAACAAAAAAGCAGTTTTTGTTGGATTGCAAAAAAAAAAACACAATAAATGCAAAAAATACAAAATTATATAGGTTATATCGGGATCTTTAGGTAAGACCAGTTTTGCGCATAAACAATAATATGAAACAAAGTAAAATTGACCTAAATATAGTAAGGTATGGCTTGCATAAACTTAAGCTATTCAGATTTCTGGGCCGCTTCCAAATAGGCGACGCCGAGTGATTTACATGTACTGCAAAACGACTATTTAATGACAATCTGCTGTGTCTGCTGCACAGACACGATACAAACGTAACACGATAAAAACAACTTCCAACATTTTGAAACGTGGACGAAAATTCTTCATACTTTCAGGTTCAATCAAACACAGTTTACAAACCATTCCTTTGGGTTTCTCTCTATGTTACTCACTAGCGTTATCTACTTAGTAATAAACCCCCTAAGAATTGTCAATACTTAGCGATCGGTGCATGGTCTTCATGATAGTTAAACATACAGCTATCGCGATAACGTTATACAGTACATACAGTTTCAGACACTCGTAAATAATCTTGAAACTATTAAAAATGTAGCAAAAAAGTGCGATATTCAAAACACGTGAGACAATAAATAATGGGTGTTGTTCCAAAAACGTCACATGTGCAGCTCTTTTGAATGCACCGCCGTCCAATGAGGTCGTCGCATTGCGCGTACGAACGCCCCATTGGTCGGCCGGGACAAGCTCAGTTCGTTCAACTTTGAATCTGCAAAACGCTGCAGAAGTTGCCAAGAAAAATCATTTTATTGTTTAGTTTTTGCAACGATACCATGTTGCTCGAAAATATTGAATTCGTATTAAAGCTTCAGCATATATCGATATAATATTTTTTTAGTTTAGTACGTAAAGTCCGATTATCAAATATTGAATTTAGGCGCCAATTGTGTTTTCTTATTGCTGCGATTGAGGCCCACGTTGGGCGCCATTATATATTAAATGCTATTTTTACTTAAATACCGTTTAGTATTTCGTTTGCTTTAAAAGAACATTATTAAAATTGCTGTGCACTTACGCGGTGATGGATTGATGGTAAACTTATAAAGTTTTAGCCGTAATAGCGACGTTTACCACCTCAGAACAATTTACAGGCCCTAGTAAAATTATGGCGTGGAAGAAAAATGTTACTATTATAGCTCGAAGGTATTTTGATTACATTGTTGTATTTTTATTTAAATTCACGATACTTTTTCTATAGCGTCATTGCACACTTTAGGACTTTTAAATAGTCATTTACTAAAAAGGTAAACGAAAATATAACGAGGTTTCACATACAATAAATTCGAAGAACACTCGCCCTTACCAAAACTTCGAGTCGTGTCGTGTCAACACGATATCGCGGTCATACAGATTATATTCTTGGGAATGTTATTTTCGTCTAAACTGTGTATTATTTATGTTTTTTGAAAGTAATGTACCTAGTATTGGTACCTTCAAAATAATTTGGAATATTTCATGTTACTGCCAATGAATACGACGTGTGAACTTTCTGTGAACGGGGCCACCGGTTAGATTCCCGAGTCGGGACGAAACATTTTATGGGTTTTAAAAAAACACAAACAGCCCAGAGTTACGAAGTTGGCCGCGTTACATCCCCGTGCCTGGGAGGGCATCAAGCCGTCGTGCTCGCCTGCTACCTTGATAGCAGTCGTTGTTACAATTCAGGCCTTCAGGCAGGTTTGAGATAGCTGACACTAAGCATATTAAGCTAACTAAAAATGCAGTCCCACACACAAAAGAAGATCACAAAAAAATCAAGCTGCATTTACTCTTCCTTGCCAAATTTACTCAGAGTATTGGCAAAGCCGATGTTTGAGATCGCCGACTTACAGTTCTCCAATCAGCTTCTTACCTGATCTAGTACCGCAACAGGCACCATGCTAACCAAATATTTTTTAGGTTACGAATTAGATAATAGTTAACGAATGTAGAAAATAAAGTTGATCATTCTTGAAATAAATTTATTTTTGCTGAAACGCTTATGGACCAATACATCGCTTTAGAAATCAGTGTCTTTATGTGTATTTTGCCATCGACTTCTAGAGCGATGTATTGGTTAAGAAGCGTTTACGCAGAAACTGAATGTGTATTATTTCTTTTCAGTGTTTGCCTTTGAGTGTAGCTATTCTGCCACTAATCTTAATACGGTATTCAAGCATCATATAGATAAGGCAAACCAACGGGAACACTGACTTAGGCGAAGTTTAAATGACTTTACAGACACGTAGCACATATGTAAAGTGTGTGTACAATAACTGCATCCTTATTGCACACAACTTTGCTCGTGGAGGAAATTCTGCATGCTGTACCGAAGTGTTAGCAGGACTAATGTTTACGAGAGCTTGTCTTTTGTTTTTAATTGGAGGAAGAATACTATTATGGGGTCCATTGCTTTGCTTCTTAATTATTATCGTGTTTAGATAGAATGCAAAACATCGCAGTCTTTAATGCTTGCTGACTATTCTTAGTTGAGAAAACTGCTACTACGTCTCTGGTATTATGTACTATCTTTAAGAGAATCTTAGGAGATTTCACTTTCTTAATTACGGTAAAATATAGGTAGAGATACAAAAAAATATCTAGCTCGGTCGCGAAGAAAATGGGATAACTATTTCCATATTATTCAAATGGGAACGTTGTAACAGTATCAGATTCCGTCCATATTTCATGGTGGGTGTCTGCAGCACGCGGCTTCAGCTGCAAGTAGGTCGCGCGGCCGTCGACCCGCCCCACCGAACGATGCACACAAACGAGGTTTTAATTTAACATTTTAATATTTATATCTCCTACTGTTTTCTGTGCTACTGGTATCTTGTGGATCTTGCACTCAAAGAAACAACCATCTGTTTGGGGTTTTGTTTTATTAGTATTCACTCAAGTATTTTTAACAAATAAGAATACTTAGCAAGTCAGCCAAGAAAAAGCTTCGAATTAGAAATTAATTATTTTATGTGACTTCAAAAAAAGTCAAACAAATCAAATCAGATTCAATGCGTGCAGCAGAAATACAGGGAGACGAAGATAAAAGCTAAAGTCAATCGAATTCAACGAGGTCCCGCCCGCGATGCAAATCAAATATGACGAATGAGAATCATGACACGAATCAATATCACCGATAATAAGTATTGTAGAGACAGATATATTGTAGGAGGAGCTCGTGGCTAAGTAGCAGCCGCACGGTTCGACCGATCAAAGGTTAAGCTGCGCTTGGCGCGGTTGGTCCGTGGATGGGTGACCATCTATGTCATAGCGAGACTCCTCCGTGCCTCGGAAAGCACGTTATGCTGTTAGTCCCGTTTGTCGTTTATAGATTGACAGTCGTTATGCGTGGTCAGAAACCAGAAAGTCTGACAACCAGTCTTACCAAGGGGTACGGTGTTACCCGGTAACTGGGTTGTGGAGGTCACATAGGCAGTCGCTCCATGTAAAACACTGGTACTCAGCTGCATCCGGTTTAGACTGGAAGCCGACCCCAAACATAGTTGGGAAAAGGCTAGGCAGATGAGACAGATATATTGTAGGTACAATACGAAACAATAATATAAAAAAACACTGTAAAAACTACCAATCTAAAAACATGCAAAACATAATAATGTTGACCAATGCTATTCGTTCTCAAAATAGTTCAATGGTAAATATACAAATGCCTAATCAAGCTAACGATCTCGAGAGATCACGATAAATCTCTAAACAATAGATCATCATCAGCCTATGTATTGTCCCACTGCTAGGCACAGGCCTCATCTCACACAGAGGAGGCATGAGCATTGATCAAGATAGATAGATAGTATAAATCGCAAGCGAATGACCACCACCATGGTGGTGACCACTTGCCATAAGTAGTAAAATGATGAACCTTCTACTTGATTTCGAGAGTGTAATAACAACCTTAAAAATTAAACCCAGAATACCAGAATAGCAAAATACCAGACCGTAAACACATAAACTATTAAATAAATGTTACCACAAAATATTTTTTAAATCCCAGTGATCAAACGAGCTGTCCATCGATTAGCCACCACTCGCTGAAAACTGCAAGAGAAATCAATAAATGCCTTTTGAAGACTAATCCGTTTCGAATGATGTTGATGGAAAGGCGAGAGGGCCACAAATAGTTATCCGATAGGCAGCCGCACCGCATTGCGACCCCACCCGGCTTTACAACGAACGTCGTTATAGTTTTGTATAGAAAGTGATTTTATACAAAATATTTGTTAAAATAGAGGCAGAGCTTATGCATTAAAATTTAGAAAGAAAAAAACAAAAGAATAATAGCGATGAAGGTATTGAATTAGTTGAAAAGGCAGTTTTAGCAATAAACCTTCTTGGTGAAGTTAATATTATAGCCAATTAATCTATTTAAGTCCACGAATGTATTTCCCATATAGATGATGGACCATGGCACGGTAAATATAGAAAAAAACAATGCAGGCCACGTTAATATTTTGCTAAAAAAACACAAAACTGATTTAAATTACAAGCTTAAAACTTGTAACGAAAATTTCAAAACATCTATTCAAAGTAAAAAATTTCAAATCCTAACACAGAAAAGCGAATACTAGCCGATGTGACCCGTTCGTACATGGGATCGGTGCATTCAGGCGGCCACCCCGGGGAGGGTTGAAGGTTTCCCGCCGACCCGGTTTATGTCCCAGATGCGTTGCCAAGCAACCGGCACGCGCCCTCCCCGGCTATTCGATTACTTTATAAACGTGTTATGATAGAAAACTATGTTAAATTAATCCTGTGAGACTCGCATTTGTTTAATAAGAGAGATTGGCCTCGCTGTTGTTTATGAAAAATATGATTGGAAGTGTCGATTTAATTTCATTATAAAGGTTTCGTATTTATAAAATATTGGAAGTATAACTGATTTATTTTTCACTTAAATTTACGGCGTCTAGTTTCCGCTAAATGGTATTGTTAACGCCTATCTTTGCTAGACTCATTCTCAATTCATGATGTGTATCAAACCTCACATTTGTAAATTCTGAAGGGTCTAAGCTTTAATTTGAATACATTCTTTAGACACTCCAACTCTTGCATGCTTGCTTGCTTTGATGCTCTTGCTAGAAAAACCTTTAAGCATTTTTTTTCTCAAAGCGTAAAGGCATTAGAAATTACCAGAGCGGCAATATTTATTTATCGATCTTCTTATTCTTCTTCTACAAAATCACTGCATCTTTATATATCCTATAAGTACTGTTCTTATATTTTAAAGGATCCCTTGCCACAATAAGGAGAAGGGCCTCCAACGGAGCGTTCAGCTGATTCCTAAACTTTGTTAATAAAATGTTTAGGCAAGCACCCGCGGCACACATGCGTCACATATTTTATTTGATTCTTTGTTTACTAACGACCAAAGCTGATGTTACAACCAATAAAATACATATAACACTTGGATGGAACATGGATTTTGTTTGACGAGACTTTGGGTCTAGGAAAAAGGATTCGAAGCTGGCCACTCTGTGTTGGTATTAATTAGGTAGTTGAAAATGTTCTTGTTGTTGTAAAGGTGATCGATTTTACCTTAGTTTATCCTTGTGAATGACCTATTTATTTCTTCTGCATCTATTTCTCTGAAGAGTCATTGAAAATATGCACAATTATAAAGTTTATTATCAAGACATCAGGAAGAGACACAGAGACCGTTGGAAATACCCACAATGCTGTTTTATGTTTTGATTCTCATTGAAAAATTACTCATTAATAAGCTAAACCGCCACAAAACCAAATCACATTCAAATTCCACCAAAAAAACTACAAAGCTTTTAAATAAACGTTTAAAAATAAAAACAACACAAAATAAAACGTGAAAAGTCTGTATTCGGTGATAACAATTTATATAATAGCAATATCGAATTCACGAAATTGCCATTGGAAAATTCTCTCGGAAAATTTGCTGCGAGTCTTGGGGGCAAAAAGTGGCGTTCAATTTAGGGGAACACGGAAGGAGCATAGTCACGGAGAACTGCTGCGATTTATGGGGTTAAAAGCTGATAGGTGTTGGGGCGGGAACGTGGAAGGACCGCTCAGGGCTGCTTCGTGAGCCATTTGCCTTTTGTTCCACTGAATGGTATGTCTACTTGTATTGTTCACTGATTGCGTTTCACATTCTTGCTGAAGTTATAAAAGAAAGCAAAAAGTACTTGATCTGAATTAAATACTTTTGTTAATTTCGTTATAACCTGTTTTTGGAACTTTTCCTGGGTAGGTTTAATTATGATTTGATTCTCTATGTGAATTAAAATTGATTCCTGCATGTAAGAAAGTTCATCACTTGAGACCGGCTCGACAGATGTGGCTGATTTTTTCTTGTCTTCGTCGTATTGTAACATAAAGTTTGTATGGAAGAAAATGTATTATATTGATATGAATTATACATTATCAGACACGTGTATGCTAATTAAAGATACACCTACGCAAATAATGCAGATAGTACTCGTGGATAAGTTACATATCAAAACCCTTATTTCCCGGAAAATCGTTAACCACGAAGTATCCGAGGAAAGGAAAATATCCGCAGGAGGCAGCCCTAGCCCGGGATACTGGCGGAGGGGAGAGTCGGGTCAACGGGTCGCGCTACACGTGATGAACACAATTACACATTGCTTTTGTTTATAATGGCTGTGTAATTAACTCCACCCGCTCAATTATAGGATCACTTACGGTACGGGAAAAAACTAATTCAAAACAATATCGAATGTGTCGGAGTGCGATTTGTGACATTTGATCGATTCGATTTATTTCTGTTTTATCTGAATGTCACCGTGATTTTCATACCTAGGTGTATATAAATAACAAAGCAAAGTTTACCCTGTAATCCAAAACTACAGTTACTTACAATTGTACAAAATAAAATGCTATGGGAAACAGCATTGGGCACTGCGTCAGAATGACTAGACGTCATACGACGTTCAGTTGCTAGGCCAATTATGTCATTATTTCTACAGTTGCATGCGAATGCGAAGTCAACTCAGCACTATCGATTAGAGCCAATGCAACGCTAATATTGATTCCATTAAAAAATCATGCGCGGATGACGACAGCGATGTCACCCACGTTAACCGTGTCATTTAAAATTAGAAAAGACAATCAATACAAAACTTTAAGTCACCAGTTACAAATAAAATATGCAGTAGCAGCGTCATAGGTCATCAGTATTTAGTGTTTTAAAGTGTGACGTCACGGTCAGTCTATATTGACATACCTACTGATGGATAGCTTTTCTGTATATGCTGTTGATATTGTAGCTTTAATCGGTAAGCAGAAAATAACCAGAATGTTTGTTAAGTATTGAAAAAAATTGTTGTAAGAAAAACAGTATTTCTTTTTAGAAGTACATGATGAGGTTTTTCTCTTTATAAAACTTATGCATTATATTAAAGCATCTAGAGAGCACTTCTTTGTCTGCCCATGAGAAAGTAAAATGTCTCAAAGTCAAAGTTGATTTCTTAATGGGTAGCTACCTATGAAACAAGAAAAGCTTACAGGCACACGTTTCCAAAAATTTGGTACAACAGCAAGAAACCCCTATCAAAAATGTACTAAAGAATCGTTGTTATCATTCCAGCGCGGTGCAATGGCGGTACGGTGATGGCGGATGGCGGCGCGGGCGCGGTTGCGGAGGGGGCGGGCGAGTCCGCGGCGCGCGGCGCTGCGCTCGAGCGCGCGTATGTGCACGACGTGTACGAGCAGGCGGGTGATGACGGCGACGAGAGCTCGCGAGCGCCCGCGCCTGGTGTGCAAGCCTTCCTCTCGGAGCTGGAGCCCGGCAGCCTAGTTTGTGATGTCGGTCAGTATCTTCAGAATATTTACTGCCCCACTGCTGGGTAAAGGCACAGTATTACGATATCTCCCTACAGTAGCGCCACACGTTTGATGACGCGCGATGCCGCCACCTGCGTAAGTAGATACGCTAAGGTTGTTACAAAATGGGAAATAATATAACAACGAAGCGAACAATTTTGTGGTTACATAGATCCTTCTACTAATGTTAAATGCGAAAGATTGAGGGTATATCAGTGTATGTATGTTTGTTACTCTTTCACGCAAAACTACCGAATAGATTTAGATGAAATTTGGTACACACATAGTTTATAAACTGAATTGACACATAGGATACTTTTTATCCGGGTACATTAAGTAATTTCTTCAGTATGCGGGTACAAACGGAAACAGATAGTACAATATAAGTACATAGGTAGTAGATCTCTGTGTAGGTAGACATCTATGTGTGGATCAGTTGTCAATCGTTTGTTAACATTTCACTGACTAATTGTTCGATGAAGAATGAACGTTATCTTGATGAATGGCACCAGAGGAGCAGGATCAGAGCAGAATCAGGAGCTGATTCTCCCTCATCCTGGAGGAACTACTTCGATCACTCGGATAAAAACTATCCGGTCTCCTCTACAAGTAGTGTTCATACCGAATTTTGTCTAAATCAGTTCAGCTGTTTACTCGTGAAAGCATGAAAGACAGACTGAGTTCCTTGGTTTATATTTAGAAATATTCCCAACTATGTTGGGGTCGGCTTCCAGTCTACCTCGTACCAGTGCTTTACATGGAGCGACTTCCTATCTGACCTCCAGAACCCAATACTCAATTCACAATCCTTTATTATATTCCATATAAGTATAGATAAGGTACATATAGGTGGACATTTATTATATAATGGGAATAATATGGGCCCTGTAGGGCACAGCAATTAGATGAGGGCTGCATACAGTTTTATGTAACAAAATTATCTTAATTACTAATATTTAAATCTAGTTTCAGACCGTAGGTTACCGGGAAGATGTTATATACCTATACTCGTATATAAATAAATAAATTATAATAACAGTTATATATAAATAAATGGATATTCACAAAACTGAGAATTCTAAGAAAAGTGAAGCATAACAATATTATCTGGTAGATATTAAGTAATAGATATTCCTCGCCCACGTTCTTTTACTCAGTAGGAGTAACGCGTAGGAATGAAAATCTTTGCAAGCGTTATTTTAACCTTTACAACTGTAACTTTAACCTAAGAAATCGTATAAAAATTAAATCGTATTTATTTAATTTTATTAAATCTAATGAAGCGTTAGAAACCCACGTTCATTTGAAGACTGTTAGTTTGTTCGGGACCACTGAGCTGGTTCTAGATCAGAAATTTTAATATTTATTAACTAGTTTTTGCTCACGGCGTTTCCCGTGTTGTATACACATAACACACAGTACACATCAGAGATAATTTAGATTTCAAATAGTGAAAGATTTTTTGAAATCATTCCTGTAATTCGACATTACATACAAACGTAAACACTTTACAACATTAGATAGTATAGATTACCAATAACTTTGACTGCCTCCTTGCTCTAATAGTCAAGGTCCTGGGTTCGATTCCGAGATCAAGCAAAATACTTACATAGTGAGTTCAATTACTCACACAATGACTACGACGTGTAGCACCTGTAGCAGCGTAGCAGTTACATGCTACGAGATATCTGTAGCTACGAGCATAGCTGTGTAGCAGGTTGCGCACAGCCCGGAGTGTAGATTGATGGTAACAAGGATCGCCTCCTATATCATAGGACTTACATAACAAAATGGGTGGGTGGGTGTTTAAAAATTGTAATGTTTTATTATATTATGCTAATTAATTTGGTTTTTCTTGTCTCCAGGTTGCGGCAATGGCAAATACCTGAGCGTAAATCCGTCCGTGTACACAGTAGGAGGGGACCGGTGTACCCGGCTCACTGCGCAGGCGCGGCAGCACAATAATGAGGTCTGTTGGTGTCGATGTGCATTTCATCTTGTACTAATCTAAACACATTGAAAAAAAGCAGACGGAATATACCAGTGCGACATCGTATATTACAAATCCACTCCTAGGTAGCCTGCTCTTTTGTCTCCTTATTGGTCACACCAGCCGTACAATGTACAATAATGATGAAAATTGTCAGAATAGTTTTTGTAGCTTACCCAAAAAATATAGTAGGTACTAAAATAAAATAAAAAAAATAAAATCAAACTAAACTAAAAACAAAAAACCGCAATGAAATCGGTCCGTCTGTTTGAAAGCTGCGATGCCACATACAGAGATACACATACAGACAGACATCGACTTCAAATTTATAACAGCCCTCTTTTTGCTTCGGGGGTTAAAAGGAGGTTGAATAGAAGTGTACTTATAGGAAAGCCATGGTAAACCATAAATATAACTACAGCATTGCCAGAAGCTTTAAAAAACCTACTCCTCAACTCTCCAGGTGGTTGCATGCGACAATCTATGCTTGCCGTTCCGCGATGAGTCTTTCGACGCGGTTCTGTCCATCGCCGTCGTGCACCACTTCGCGACAGTGGAGCGGCGGGCCATGGCGCTGCGGGAGCTTGCCCGAGTCACCAGGATAGGTGGAAGGCTACTCCTCACTGTTTGGGCCATGGAACATGAGGGTCGCAACTTTCATTCACAGGTAAAGACAGCAAAACAATCTATGCTTAGTAGCTCGTTTATTTTAGTCAGGAAGTCGTTTGTGCTGTGCAGATACTTAATTTTTTATATCTATATTGTCCCCCTGCTTGGCAAAGGTCTCCCCCATGATTTAGCATATCTCTCTGTCGCAAGCATCAAGCTTGCATCCTATAGTTGAAATAAAAAGTTAAAATAAAGATAGTACCTATAGCGGATTGCGGATTAGTGTCCTTGCTCATGTATTATCGATTGTCACATTAAACTCGTATAACGTAATGGATTTGGATTGTAGACATTGCTATTTATAGGCATTTCGAGTAAAGTACTTTATATGATATTTTCAGGATGTATTGATCCCATGGCATCGACCAGTCACATTGTGCCCACCAACGCCGGCTCCAAGATTCCTTTCAGTTGATCATGACCAGTAAGTGACCCATTGACATTTAAAATAACAGCTACACTAGGTCTTTTTTATTTCGGTTTCTAAAAGACTTCATCTTTACAGCCATGCTGAACCATGGAAAAGCCGAGACGGTTCTCCGGGATCGTCATCCCTTTCATCACCCAATGAAACCTGCTACTCATTTGTGAGAAGAGCGCTCCAGCGGCTAGCAGGGCGAAGATCCTTTCTGCCGTCGTGGAGTATCGGAGCTCGTGTACCGCAGCGGCCATGTTTACGCCCGGAACCACCTGCCGCTGACCTACCTATAGAACTAAGACGCTTAGATGAGGCGCTCCCTCCGAGATTATTAACACAAGCTTCTGACGCTTCAACTATTAAGTCGCGAAGTTTAACAGACATCGCTGACGTGGAAAGGCGCGCACTGGTTCGATCACGATCTAGTTTACCCAGTCTCGGTGGCGATGAGCCTGAACCACCACCGCCAGCCGCTCCAATACCAGAGATTAATGAGCCTCGAAAGAAACCTCGACTGGTTAAACAAAAGAAGTCAATCAACGAAGACGATGCAGAAGAAGATCTGGATAAACCTACTGATATGAAGAGCATGGTAGAAGAAATGCCAAATTTCAAAATACACACACCTCGGTTACAGTCAAGTAAAAAACCAGGCGTATTTAAACAAACTTCGCTTAATGAAGAATTGATGTCTGTTGAGCGCTTAAGAGAAAAGGAAAGATTAAGAAAAAATATACAGAAACAAGCTTCACTAAACGAAGAGTACCTTTATCGTAGACCTGGAGTTTTGGACTCCATTCGCGACTCAATATTTTCCACTTCCGCGACCACTGGCAAAAAGTTCCAATCATTGAAAAACGGCCTCACTAGTAAGTTCAAAACGTCTACAACGAATATAGATAAAGTAACCGTGTTCGTGAGAATGCTCCAGGGCTGGAAAAGTCACGGACCGGCACCAGAAGTTCCTACGCCGAGCGACAATAATCCTGGAACTGAAAAAACTTATCCTGAAAGAAGACATTCCAAGGAGGATGGGTCAGATTCCTCTAAAGACAGTAGCCTCCAAAGTGACACTAGTGTTGACTCCGAGGATAGTTTCGCATCTGTGATATACGTCCCAAAAGCTGACGGTTCTAGCGATCCTCTCTCGCCAACACCTTTGTCCCCCGGACCTACTTCACCCAGACTAAAGGTATCTTCGGTTCCCACGTCGCCTAGAATGAAAAGTTCACCGGGATTACCTTCTCCAAGAATCAAGCAAGCTTTTCCTTTAATAAGACCACCAGCCTCACCAAATTCAGTCCAAGCACCAACAACAGTGAATAAAATTCTGGTAGCTCAATATAGCTTAAAAAACTACTCGACAACTACTTCTGTCGCTACGGTTCCATTAAAACCTCAATCTAAAAGTCAGCCTAACTCTCCGCCTAAATCTGAGTCTGATGACACGACTGTTAATAAACCCGAACCCCTTCCTATCATAAATAGCAATATATCCATAGATGTATTCGAAGAAGTAGATCCAATACCGCCGATAAAAGAGGAAGAAGAAACGCCAACAAGTGACGTTACCAAAGAATTACTTGCAGAAATAAATAAAGACATTGAAGAAATACATAAACTAACGGCTGAAACTAACAAATAC
Organism: Pyrrhia umbra; assembly: GCA_963891755.1. Taxonomy (NCBI): domain Eukaryota; kingdom Metazoa; phylum Arthropoda; class Insecta; order Lepidoptera; family Noctuidae; genus Pyrrhia; species Pyrrhia umbra. Next base: position 7,101,634 of record OY982935.1, read on the forward strand.
CAACCCCGTGTTGTACTGCAAGATGTTAAGCCTTATCCAAAAATAACATTACAAACTGTGGCCGAATTACCTGAAATACCACAGTTCAAACCGAAAGAATCAAATAAATCGTCAACAGACACTTTGGATTCAAGATCTGCAGATCGAAAGCGAAAAGAAAGAATACGACAGATTAAAGAAATGTTGAACAAAGGTATCCCATCCGGTAGTATAAGCAGAAGACCACCGTTTCCAATTGTTCGGGGATCGAGAAATGCAGAACCCATAGATAAGAGCCGGCCCACTCTTATGTCTCTAGAATTGTTCAATCCAGCCACCGATGACATGGACAGCGACTCGAGCGGTGTTTCGTCGCCAGATTCAGTTGATAGCGTCATAAGCGTTGTGCCAGAAGAACTAAGAAAAACAGCCGCTGAAAAAGGTAAATACAAACATTCATTTATCTTCATATTATATACTCCGTGTTCTTATAATCATTATATGATTTCTACACTCCTATTTTGAAAGTCAAAGATGACTTTGTCGCATTCACGCAGGACACGTCGGGACGTTTGAAGAAGTCTTTCATGTTCTATTACAATTATTAGTATTCTTATTTATGTAGAAATAGCATCATTGGCTGTCGTCGGGTAACGACAAGCAATAGCAGTAATCGGTTGAGAATGAAGCAAAATATAATAGTGTAATTAATTAGTGTAATTGGCCTGCAGCCATTCTAATTAAGTAAATAAATAAATAAAAGAAGAAGTCTGTTGAAGAATTTACGTAACTAGACAATTGTACAGTTTCTTGCAAAAACTATAAAGTATGTTCCTAATTTTTATTTTATCTTTGCAGATCTCAATAATCCGACAACTTCCGAGTCGAAGAAGGAGGAACCAATTTCAGAAAAAACTCCTTTATTGCCGTCCTTCGGTCCACAAACTCTGATTGAGGCTGCTGCAGAAGTTGCGCATTCGTTAGATGAAACTTGCGAAACTGTCATTCAATGTAGCCCTAGATCGAAAAGAAAACATCTGGAAAAGCTGGAAAGTGCTGAAGCCATGGCCATCGTACAAGGAACTTCTAGCAGCAGCAGTAGTAGCAACTGGAGCCTAAATAAACTGTCGCCTGGAGATTTACGAATATTAGAATCAAGATCCCAATCTCATACCAGCTCCAGTGGAAGCTCATCAAGTCTAGAACGACTTTCGCCCGGAAGAAGATCAAAAGACCGTTCGCCAAAGCTCGGCAGCACTAGCAATTCTACTTGGAGCTTAAACAGGTTATCTCCCAATAGACCCGAAGGGCGGTCACTAGACGAAAATCTCAGTAAAACTCACAGGAGCCCAACAAGATTACCGTATGATTCAATTTCAATATCTAGTACAGATTCAGATAAATCCATTTCTAAATCAGAAAGCTTTAACAGAATACAAGCCAACGAGCCCCTCGTGACGTGCAAATCAGATATGATAGCTACCGAAGAAGAATGGCCGGAACAAGATCGAAGTCAGCATTTGACCGAATTTGCAGAAAAGCTTAGTGAAAAACTTCTGCAAGAAATTGACCAATACTCAAAGCGAATCAATGAAGAAGACTTCGACTTACCGAGCAGCAGCAGTAGCGAAAAGAGTATATCACTAAGACTGAAGCGAGAAGAAGAAGACAGAAACACACAGAAAATTTTAGATGAGTTATCAGACAGCTTACAACATCTGGAAGATCCGTATATTCATAAAATAAGCACAGAAATGCAAGGCCTTAATAAATTGAGTGCAGAAATCCAAGAACGAAACAAATACATTGCATCTTTAAACGAAGTACAAGAAACAGATATTAGCAAGTTATTCCCGAAATGTATCTCGAAGACGAAAACCAAGAAGAGATCAAAGGACGTCGATCCGATTATTAATAAATATAGGGAATTAAAGAAATCGATGAAAGTTTCAAGTGAAGAGGATATTTTCCTCAATAATTGTGCCAATATCCAATACACAGCTAAACCAATCACAACAGATAAAATTCCTGATATAGACACAAAAAATCCAGATGACGACAGTGCAATTTCGTCAAGTAATGGCAATCCCGAAATTACTATAGACTCTGGTGCTTCATACGATACAAGTCAATCGCTCGAAACAGGATACTCTTTAGAGTCCGAAATCAGTGTAGATTCATTATGCACTAGTACCGATAAAAGATCCTCTCTAAAAGTCGGACAGTCTACTGACTCAAGTGATTTGGACAAAATGGAAATTAGTCCTGAATCCGTCACTTCGCGATCTAGTGCCAGCACAGCTCCATTGAAGTCTGGTTTCTCGATCGAGTCGAGTGATACATCGGCAGGCAGTGACTGGAGCCGGCGCGATAAGACTGGGAGCACGGCATCGCTCGGCTGCGTCAGCCTAGCATCCTTACCATCATACAGCGAATGCTCCAAGGACCGAAAACTTTTGGAGACGCGCTCTTCATCTGAAGACACGGCCCCTGTACCGGTTATTCCACCACCTCGTGCTTTTCCGCATGCTCCGCTGCTACCGTCATTAAGTGACGGATCCGACAGTCTACCTTCGGAAGGTGGGGCCGTCACATACCATCGGTATTACCATGTCTTTAAGCGAGGGGAACTCGATCAGCTGATCGAGAAGTACGTGGAAAGCTTACACGTGGTGTCCTCGTACTATGACCAGGCCAGCTGGTGTGTTATAGCAGAAAAAGTTCAAGTGTGGACCATTTAATGGACTTATAGTGTACTCACTCTTTGTCTAATGGCTGATACAAGGTTTCGTTGCTGGTATATTTAGGGGCTGATGATAATTATTATTCTGGTTCGTATCTTATGAAATAGTGAAGATTATGACCATAAATAATGAACATAGGACACAAATAAGTGCAGTGTTTACATCCAAGTGACCTTCATAACAAACTCGTAAGTGAGTGTTAAGGACATTTACACGTGAAATGCGGTTCTTATAAAAGGTGTGTAACCCTATGCGAAAATGCCAAAAGCAAAGCTTTTGTTTTTTAATAATATATTCTAGTCACTCTATAAAAGTTTACTAGTTGTTATTTCTAATTAGACCAGTGCTTTTAACTTTTGAAAACAAAAAAAATAATAGTAGGATGAAACCCATTGGAAAAGGAGGAGAATACAATAAAAATGATAGGAAAAATAAATTACGGGCGATCTGAGGTCGGGAAGTGGGGGGGAGGGGGGGTTAAAGTTAAAAAAACGGTTTATCTCAATTTCCGGCAAAACTACAAGTCCTATGAAAAAAAGTTAAATGGCAAAGTTGTAGGTAATAAAAAGATCTACAACTTTTGGATTGACACTTTTTTCACATAACCTCAAAATGTATGTGAAAAATTCAAAAAACCAAGCTTTTGGTTTTTTATTTTTATATTTTACAATAATTAATTTTTTATCACGAAATTTGGTGAAAACTTACCTTTTTATGTCCCAAACACACTGTAATTTATTTGATTTATAATAATTATTTTTTCACCCTTATTTTGACTAAATATCGAAAAAACACCCTAATTTTCAATCGAAAATTCTCGTGTCAAAATATCACTTTTTTTTTAAAAGTCGGTAGTCTTTTTGTTCTTTGAAATCTCTACTTTCAGATGGTATAAAAAAATATTTACATTGCTATGGTAAATGTTCTCAGAAAATATAAAGAAACGCTACGAAATAACAGTTAGCAAGGCCAAGATCCTTCTAGCAACTCCCCACTTCTCTATGAAATACCTTTTGATCAGCTAAAAGGTATTTCATAGAGAGGTCCGAGGTTCCGTAGGTCACTCAGATACATAAGTTATCTTAAAATAGCAATAAATAGGCATCTACGCAAAAAATTTAAGCCGGTCTAGGCCTTACTACCTGTTATTTTGTAGCGTTTCTTTATATTTTCTGAGAACATTTACCATAGCAATGTAAATATTTTTTTATACCATCTGAAAGTAGAGATTTCAAAGAACAAAAAGACTACCGACTTTTAAAAAAAAAGTGATATTTTGACACGAGAATTTTCGATTGAAAATTAGGGTTTTTTTCGATATTAAGTCAAAATAAGGGTGAAAAAATAATCATTTTAAATCAAATAAATTACAGTGTGTTTGGGACATAAAAAGGTAAGTTTTCACCAAATTTCGTGATAAAAAATTAATTATTGTAAAAGATAAAATTAAAAAACCAAAAACTTGGTTTTTTGAATTTTTCACATAAATTTTGAGGTTATGTGAAAAAGTGTCAATCCAAAAGTTGTAGATCTTTTTATTACCTACAACTTTGCCATTTAACTTTTTTTCATAGGACTTGTAGTTTTGTCGGAAATTTAGATAAACCGTTTTTTTAACTTTAACCCCCCCTCCCCCCCACTTCCCGACCTCAGATCGCCCGTAATTTATTTTTCCTATCATTTTTATTGTATTCTCCTCCTTTTCCAATGGGTTTCATCCTACTATTATTTAATTCACTTTTTACCGTTTTTAGAGGCTAAAAGCACTGGCCTAAATATAATCTTAACAATTTTGTTGCCCATCGCGGAACGTAGATTAACGGGAGTTATGTATGTGGAAGTAATTACTGTTGTGTTACATTACTCGTTCGTTTGCCTGTATAGACGTGCGGTAATGTATCCTTACTGTATGAACTGTTCCCATTAATAACTCTCAGTTAAAACTGCGTTTAGCACAACGGGCATTAGTATTCGATGCGATAATAGAATTCGCATGAATGAAAACTAAGAGCTTTAAATAGTGAAAAAAATTAAATATAATATATTATATACTTCAGTGGCTCAATATTATATAAGCTATTCATAGCTTATTTACTCTGACGTTCATGTATACCTACAGAGATTGTAACGTTATTCTCCCATACTTATAGGTATAATGAATTTAGACCATACTCCAAGACCAAAATAATTAGGTACAATGAAAATATTCAGATTAATTATAATCGTTCTATGACAATAACAGAACTGTAGTAATGGCGTCTTACAAATTTCTTTTCAGTTTTCCGACACATCACATGTACATTTTAATTCCCACTAATATTTCGGTTTTGGATTATGGTATAACTTTTTTTATTTAAAAATATTATCGTATAAATAATCTGGTGTTATAAAATTGTACTTTGTTTCTTTACAGTATTAATTATAACGAGCTGGCCTCTCATATAAATTGTATAACTCATGTATGGGTCCACCGTACTATTGTCTTGCCATCTAATATCGCAGCGTCGTCGTTTTTACATTTCATACTAAATTTGGACCATTTAGTAAATTTAGAGGTTTTAGTCGTGGTAGTGGCATACCTGAAAGTCCCCCTTGCCTACTTGTATAATACTTGAGAGTACAAATACATGCATACATTATTGGTTCAATACTCACTCCGTACCAATAAGTGTACTCTTTGAATTGTATCGCTCTATTTTCCATTCAGAATTTATTTCTTCAGCGCCGTATAAAAGTACCCACATATCTTACTTAATATCAGACAAAAATATTATTTTTAAAGGGTGAGTCGTATGCCCTAAGTATTGATTGTTTTTTTTTTCAGATCATGGATGTCACTTTATTAAATCTATCTTTATTTTAATTTATCAAAATTAATAAGGAAAGGTAATCAATTTGCAAAACAAAATTATTTATGCGTTATGCTATTGTCCCAGCTTTAAGTACCTACATAATCGTTAATTTTCATTAGCTAGATAAAAACTTAATTCTCTTTTATTTTCCAATTCCAAAGATACTAATCTTCCTTTCAATTATTCATAATAACATTTATTATAAGTGAAAATAACGAATTTTAAATTTCATTTTATCAACGTATTAGTTAATAAGTATTTACATAGATAAGTTAATGAAATATATATGCATCGTGCAGCTACAGGACCGTTCATCGCATAATTATTGTAACATAAATACAGTACAACCAAATGTATTTCTGTTTGTATTATAGCCGATCATGAGATACGACTTGTGGCACAAAAATGCGTTACATTTTTCTAAATAGACGTCAAAAAAGCATTGCCCAGGAATTTAACTTTCCAAAATAATTAGGCTCCTATTAAAAGAAATGGAACATATTTTTCTGACCATATGAGAAAGCAGCAATGGCCATGGAACCACCTGGAACTTCTTTTATTTTGTAAAAAAAAAAACAAATACTTAAAAAAGATGTGGCAACATTGCTTACACGGTAATCTTAACGTTGGAAAGTATTCGGTATTGAACTGTAAATAATCGCTATAAGTATATAAAGCTATTAGAAATTAATTATGTTATCAAAAAATCAGTGAGATTAAAATTAATATTATAGTTATAGTAAATATAACAATGAACATACGGCTGAGTATTTAATATTTTCTTTTTATGAAAATGAATCTCAAAAAAATTTAGGGAAAATATTAAATGTGCAGCAGATGCGTCGTTGTCGCATTGTCACTAGGAATGTACGCATTAGGTAAATAATGGACTGTAGCGGTTAGGAGATGATATACCTATATATATATAAAATGCACAACCGTTACTGTACCTATTAATTTAATATCTTTATGTAAGTCTTCATTGTAAGTCAGTGACTGTCGACCACGTGAGTGACACTTGCAGTTCAGTAAAATGGAAAATGAGACAATATACGATTTCTCCTATTACAAAACTATATCTAAATATTATTTATAAAAATATATATCAATATTATTGATCTTCAAAAATATAAATCTAATATCAAAAACATTGGACAACTTGTATCCGAAATTCTTCAGACGTTTAGACATTAAGTTGTAAATAATTTCTGTGCCAGCCAGTCTAATACTAATTTACTAAAGTGCAATTGTCATGTAACACAACCAATAAGCACACTCCATTTAAAGTATTCAATTATAATTAAAACAATTTTATATTAATTGTGTAAAATAATTTCGAGCATTAAGTCTGTCCGACGGACATTAAATGGGTAGGTCCCATCCGCCCCGGTGGTCCCGGCCCGGTAACGGGACGGTTGGGAAAAATTGTTGCATCGACCCCGGTAGTGCCGGCCCCGTTGTTTAACGGGGTGGATGGCACAGATGAAGTATCATCTACCCCGGTGTGTTTTTCTAACGGGACGGATAGCACAGATTGAGTAGCATACATCCCGGTAGTGTTAAAAGCGGGGAGAATATAGTATTTTTATATATTATATACACAAAACACATGAACTGAAAAAAAAAAAAGTTTGTATGTAACAATCAGGTTTGTTGGTATAAAAATATTATAAATATAAATATTAACTATTAACAATCATATATTTAATAATTTGTTGGTTGGTACAGTTCAAATCTATTTGAATCAACCCAGTATAATCGTTTGCTGAAGTGTTTACATCGGGAAGACTTCATCCGTGATGAACTTTAGAATTTATGGATGAAAAAATATGATTGATATAATTGTTAATGTTTATTTTTATACCAATAATAAAAATGATTGTTACATACAAACCCTTTTTTATTTTTGAGTTCATATGTTTTGTGTATAAAATAATACTATATTCTCTCCGCTTTTAACACTACCGGGATGTATGCTACTCAATCTGTGCTATCCGTCCCGTTAGAAAAACACACCGGGGTAGATGATACTTCATCTGTGCCATCCACCCCGTTAAACAACGGGGCCGGCACTACCGGGGTCGATGCAACAATTTTTCCCAACCGTCCCGTTACCGGGCCGGGACCACCGGGGCGGATGGGACCTACCCCATTAAATTGATTTTATTCGAAGTTGTGAAGTTTTTGAAGCATATCAGTGCTGTTTAAGTATATAAGGAATGTATATTATTTTCCTATTTTTGTAAATTGAATTGCTTGATACAATTATTTGGTAAATATCGCAGGGTGTCGCTGTCACATACAATCGTTGGGATTTCTATCAATTATTTAACGCAGTTGCACGTAGTAAAATATAATAGAATTATTATGTAGGTACTTTATTCTCCATGTGACCAAAACTGACACCGAACAAATAAAATTCACATCTGTTATTTTACGAGAACTTTCAGTTATATATTTATGGAGTAATAAATAACAATAAATCTGCATTATCGTAACGTTATGTAGTAAGTAGAGGAGGAGGAGCTCAGGGCTAAGCCACAGCCGCACGGTTCGACCGATCAAAGGTTAAGCTGCGCTTGGCGCGGTCGGACCGTGGATGGGTGACCATCTTTGTCATAGCGAGACTCCTCCGTGCCTCGGAAAGCACGTTAAGCTGTTGGTCCCGGTTGTCATTTGAAGATCTTTGACAGTCGTTACGGGTAGTCAGAAGCCAGAAAGTCTGACAACCAGTCTTACCAAGGGGTACCGTGTTACCCGGTAACTGGGTTGTGGAGGTCAGATAGGCAGTCGCTCCATGTAAAACACTGGTACTCAGCTGCATCCGGTTTAGACTGGAAGCCGACCCCAACATAGTTGGGAAAAGGCTAGGCAGATGGCAGATGATGATGTAGTAAGTGTATGTACCTATTCCTTTTCATTCCTTATATTCCGAATTCTAATATCTTGTGTACATACATATTCATATAAAATGTATTTCATATTGGCTTAATCTGTGATATATAATAGAAATTGGCACAAACCCATATTATTTGAAAATTATTTACAAAACGAGGAAAAGTACATATATACCTAATACTAAGGAAACATATTTTGCTGTTGACTTTTAATTTCATTTGACCGTTATGTATGTGATATTAATTTTATGACCGCATGATATTTGGTAGTGAAATATTCGTCTGATTTTTATCATTGGCAAGAAATAAAATGTATCTATAATACAAATTAAACAACGCATATTGTTAATATTTACTTATAATATATTGATAGCACATAGAACAGTATTGTTTATACGACGAGATCAATTTTCAAAGTATGGGACGCGCTGTTCAAAAGATATGTGTTCCTATGAACTGTTGCAAATAAAATAATTATGGGTCTTATCGAAATAGAAATAGGACTGGATTTAAATAAACCGAGCTACTTTTTACCTGGCCGAATGCGACAAAAACCGCTAAACTTGAGTCATCACAAAGAACAAAGCCTACCACGACTATAGAGCAACATATTTACTTCAGAATTACACAATTTAAAAAAAAAGTGTAAATCATTATCCGAAATGTTCTAAACTGTTTCTAACTTGTGTATTCTTACCGTATAGGAACTCTTATATTTCAGTCCATCTATGTCGGTCAGTAAGAAAATCAATGTCGGTCAATGTAGGCCTTATTTTAATAAGAAATACGATTTGATAGTATTGTGGAACATTATAATATAAGAACATAATTTGTTCTATAGAACAGCGCGACTACCGTTGGTTGATGTCGTTGATTTAATAGATTTTTTTATCATACCTTACCTCGCTATACTACGCTGCACTCGTAAAATATTAACAATAGTATAATGCTCATGCTGATAATCTTCATATCAATCATGTACGAAATGTAGATGGAGCTACGAAATAAACTGATTACGGTAAAAAAAAATACGCGAACCTGGCTGACACACTACGGAGTCCACATAACAATAAGAAGGCACACATAATATATTCTACATGTGTATACTGATTCATATATTGACACTTGAAGTGTGTTCTTTATTTTATTCAAATAAAACTTTTAATTTTCAGGGCTTCAAAATATATGAATTTAAAATAGAAAAGCTCATCTCAGGCACATAAATAATACATATGAAATCTTTTAGTTCGACGCTCCAACTACATGAATACTTAGCCATTTAAGTCCCAGTTTTTAATACAAATCATTGATACTGCTCGCCCTCTTACGAATACGGGCAGTGTAATATTAAATGTAATGAAAAATACAGTAATACATTGTAAGCTTATGTCGTACTGTATCTATACATTATACTAGGTGACAACCTTCACAATAAAATGAAGACTTCAATATTCTTTTCGTTTTATTCTTATTGTTTATACCTGTCTCTCTCGCCAGAGCTCAGGGATGAATATGGGCTCCCAAGAAGTTTAGAAAAATGGTAAAATTGGGAGATAACAATAACAATTCATTCTAAGACACCACTTTCCCAAAAAAACACCTTATTTCAGCCACGACAGAACAACTAATTTTCAATTTACTATAAAATTAGATTTTCAGTTGCTTTCGAATTGATAAATAATTAATGAATTTAATTGGCAAATAAGTGACGTCACAACTTGCTAATCCCATACAAAATCTATGGGAGAATCGCGTTTTGACAGCTTATAAAAAGTATGTCAATTGGTTGTTGATGTCATCTACCCCATTGGATCTGCGGCAGGCTCATTTACTGGTACCGTACCTAGTTGAGGCCTCCTGCGCTTTAAATTCGATTGACTATAAAATCAATTCATTATACAACTATGTATATTATTACACTGGAGAATACCAAAAAAATATAAAAAAATAAAACAGTTGACTAAAATTGATTTATTTCCTTATTTTACAAATAAATACAAACATGTTTTCATAACGAAAGAGCGAGTTAATCTTAAAACAAAAACAATATACGAGATATATTTTGGCTACCAGAGCTTAAAACCTCGTTTTACAAAGAACTGTCTCGAGGCGACTATATTTAATTGATATATTTAAAATTAAATATATTTAGTTTATTTTAATACAAAGGTTTTAGAGTTTTTATTATACCTACACACTTATAAAATTTGCCTAAGGTTATTTTTATAATCTATCTTGTATACTCATAACATAAGTATTTAAAAATATCCTAGGTATTATGTGTAATATAGGAAAATGCAAAATAGATCTTAATATTACAAATACTACCATTGCTAGGTATGTTATGAACTATTCTGCCTAGCTCAAATATTTTAAAACGACATAATTTAAAAGTAAAAACTTATCATTTGGTCAATACATTTACTTGATCATGTCTTAAGAAAATAGTGGAAAATAACTATAAGTTGATATAATTTATTTTTAAAATTATAATTACTTTTCAGTGTTAAATACACGTGTTAAAATATGGTAAGTAAATGTATATGCAATAGCAGATTCATCCATCTTCCATGTTATTTAAGTTCAGGAATACGAAGGAGGTAATGTGGTAGAATTCATTCATCATTCTTTCACCGATAGTTAGTAACATTAAAACTATTATTATGAATTAATCATAATATTATTAAATACCCAGTTTCAAGAATTCATTGACAGCAAACACTTAATTAACAACTGATTGACTTTATATCATCGACCATACAATCAAAGTTTGATGGCTTTTATCTAAATCGATGATTATAATTCGGTCACAATCGAGTTCGCTACCAACATCATAAGAACCATAATGTATAGTAAAAAGTTATCTAGTAATTTCTGGTTGCTAGATATCCGAATGATTGAAAGAAGAGTCCAAAAAACTTGGCTTTTGATAATGAAAAGTTGATCAATATCTGCCAAGCGACTCTGCTCAGAAAAGTTTTGCACATAGTCGTAGTTTGTATTGCAGATCTATATTGAAGGATATAAAGAACCGTGAAGATCCATCTATTAGTATGTACGGATCTAGCTGGCTGCTCTCCTTACGATCAATTACACAACACTAGAAAACGAAACATACATTTGAAATGAAAATTTTGACTTTCACTCCTTACACTTACAGCTCATATTGCACACTGCATGTTATATTGAAGCGTAGCCACTCAATCCTTACACTCAGTTATTCACCAATAATTCTTGTATCAACACTCATACACCCAGTTGCACCAAAAAATATCAGATTACTGAAACGGAAAAACTTTCATTTAAGATTTGTCAAACTAGAGGATAAATTTGAATAATTTTGCTATTATTTTATGTTTTTCGGCTTACTATTTATGATATATGTTTACTTAATTATTATATCTATGTATTGATAACATAAAAATTATGAAAAATAGGCTAATTATTATTGATAACATGTTTTGTGATATTCTGATAGATATATTTATATAAAAGTATTAGGTGTAAATAGGGCTGTCAATGTCACATAAATCGCCGACCCCGGACTAAAACTAAAAAAACTCCGGACATTTGAGTGAATTAGTTTTTTTCTTGGACTTTTATGATATATTATTTTAATGTATTATTTATCTTTCAATCAATCGGGATCGGATATCAGGTAAAACGCGGACTCAAAACGTGTCCGAGTTTTTCCGATACGAACTTTTTACTAGGACAAATCCGGGGGAACCCAGACGGATGGCAGCCCTATATAAATGATAAAGTTTAGTGCAACTGGCTATTATAGTTATAGTATATAAATAAAAAAACACATACAACTGTAAAGTTTCTGAGGTCGCAGGTTACACGAAGTAGGCGGCGAGCTGCGCCATCTTGTCCTTGGGCTGCTTGTTGCGATGCTTGTTCCCTCGCGCTCGCCCGCCGCGACCTCGCGACACCTGCGCACGCGACGCCACCGCACGGTGCTTCTCTACCTGCATATGGGAAATACTCTTTAAATACACTGTTTCCCGCAGTTTCACCCGCGTGCGGAACTTCGCAACCCACGCGGATAAAAAGTCCCATCTATCTCCGTACCAAATTTTATCCAAATCGGTTTAGCTGTTTTACCGTGAAAGTGTTACGAACAAACATACCCACTTTCCCATTTATAAAGTTGGTTAGGAGGGATTTTGTTCATGTAATTGTGAAGATCCTCATTAGTGTAACGATGAGCCAGTAACAAGGTTAGTAAGTAGGTTAGTGGAAATTCGGTCATCAATGAAAGGGTACATCTGCCTATTTTTGAGGGTCTCGCATTACAGGCAGTCATCTCGGTGATGGCGGCGGGCAGGCGGGTCCGCTCGGCGCGGTACTCCACCGTCACCTGCTCGCGCCGCACGTACGTACCAGTGCGCTGAAGGTGGGCTCGCAGTACAGACAGGCGGTCATCTCGGTGATGGCGGCGGGCAGGCGGGTCCGCTCGGCGCGGTACTCCACCGTCACCTGCTCGCGCCGCACGTACGTACCAGTGCGCTGAAGGTGGGCTCGCAGTACAGACAGGCGGTCATCTCGGTGATGGCGGCGGGCAGGCGGGTCCGCTCGGCGCGGTACTCCACCGTCACCTGCTCGCGCCGCACGTACGTACCAGTGCGCTGAAGGTGGGCTCGCAGTACAGACAGGCGGTCATCTCGGTGATGGCGGCGGGCAGGCGGGTCCGCTCGGCGCGGTACTCCACCGTCACCTGCTCGCGCCGCACGTACGTACCAGTGCGCTGAAGGTGGGCTCGCAGTACAGACAGGCGGTCATCTCGGTGATGGCGGCGGGCAGGCGGGTCCGCTCGGCGCGGTACTCCACCGTCACCTGCTCGCGCCGCACGTACGTACCAGTGCGCTGAAGGTGGGCTCGCAGTACAGACAGGCGGTCATCTCGGTGATGGCGGCGGGCAGGCGGGTCCGCTCGGCGCGGTACTCCACCGTCACCTGCTCGCGCCGCACGTACGTACCAGTGCGCTGAAGGTGGGCTCGCAGTACAGACAGGCGGTCATCTCGGTGATGGCGGCGGGCAGGCGGGTCCGCTCGGCGCGGTACTCCACCGTCACCTGCTCGCGCCGCACGTACGTACCAGTGCGCTGAAGGTGGGCTCGCAGTACAGACAGGCGGTCATCTCGGTGATGGCGGCGGGCAGGCGGGTCCGCTCGGCGCGGTACTCCACCGTCACCTGCTCGCGCCGCACGTACGTACCAGTGCGCTGAAGGTGGGCTCGCAGTACAGACAGGCGGTCATCTCGGTGATGGCGGCGGGCAGGCGGGTCCGCTCGGCGCGGTACTCCACCGTCACCTGCTCGCGCCGCACGTACGTACCAGTGCGCTGAAGGTGGGCTCGCAGTACAGACAGGCGGTCATCTCGGTGATGGCGGCGGGCAGGCGGGTCCGCTCGGCGCGGTACTCCACCGTCACCTGCTCGCGCCGCACGTACGTACCAGTGCGCTGAAGGTGGGCTCGCAGTACAGACAGGCGGTCATCTCGGTGATGGCGGCGGGCAGGCGGGTCCGCTCGGCGCGGTACTCCACAGTCACTTGCTGCGCTCCGCACGCGCTGCACGCCGTGTCGCACACCGTCACGCGGGTCGCGTCCTCGAACACGTTTATTATGACGTCACAACTGAAATGTCAAATGTTACTCTAAACACGAGCTTTGAAAAGTGAGTCCTGGAGTTTCTTCGGTTTTACTATACACACCTACTTGGAACTTGTAAGTAATTTGTCGAAAAACTTATTTTTATTTGGAAGATAAATTGATTGGTATTATAATTGTAATGCACGATTGATATCCTATGAATATAGTGTACAGTGACGTCATACGTACCGGTTGCACGCTAGCTTCCACTTGGGGGCGGAGGGGTCGAGCACTAGCACCCCAGACTCGCACTCCACACAACCGGAGACCCCCGTCGAGTTGACCCCGTAAGGGCACGTGGGGTGCGTGCACGAGTTGCAACCGAAACCCTTCTTCATGTCCCTGGAAAGAGTGGTATAATAAGCCAATAATTTCATGAATACAAAAATACTGTTTTATTATTCCGAGACATATTATGAAAAAAACGTTATGGCAAATTGAAGTTGACCTCAAGGTCCTCTTCTCATAATTAAAAATGCAAAATCTCAGTCTTCTAATTCATAGTATAGGGTATAAAACTGTTCGGAACGTTTTTCTGGTTTACCCATAATAAATTTTCTTTATCAATGATGGTTTATCTTTTTAATCGTAATCTTCAGATTAGCGATACATGAGATAGGAGGAGTATTCCAGCACTACATACCTGAAAGGCGGATGATTGTAGCAGTACGGACAGAGGGGGAAGCTCTTCCCCTTGTTCCCTGAAGACCACGACAGCAGCTCGAAGTCATCCAGCGGGCACTTGAGCTCGCGGTATATGCGGACCGTACCGTTCTGAGGTAGACCGTACGTGTCGTCGCAGTGAGAGCAATGGAGACGAGCTGGTTTTGCCTAAAAATAACATATAAAATTCAATTAACCATATTTTTATTATATGGCTGCTGTCTATCTTTGTCAAATGACCGAAGGACAAACAGTAAAGGACTGAAAACTAGGTCTAAAAAAACTGGCCTGATGAAGCAGAAATTTGTAGGTATTTGACAGTCGTTACGGATAGTCAGAAATTCTGACAACCAGTCTATCAAAGGGTATCGTGTTCCCCGATAACTGGCTTGTGGAGGTCATATACTCAGCTCCATCCGATTAGACTGGAAGCCGACTCCAAAATAGTTAGGAAAAGACTAGTCTAGATGATGGTGAAACGCAAATCCGAATTACCTAATTCAATAGAGGATCACATCATATCGACAATACTACAATATCGATAATCTTTCCAAAAATATCTCACCTGTATATATCTCATGTAACGCCTACACTTGCCGCACCTCGACAGCGCTTTACCGCTTGTCTTTAGCGACGAGAAGTTCACTTCGAACAGCTGATCCATAGCTTCAATAGACCGCACAAAATACTGGAACTTTCTCCGGAATATCTCGGTGGTGTGAGTGAGTACCGCGTGGAAGTCCGCACGACCGACGGCGATGAGATTCAGTTGCTCCTCCAAAGCTGATCGCATTGTTGGTAGTACTAGTTCAGGATCGATCTAAAAATAATGTGCAAAAATCTAATTTTACACCGTAGTGTTGTAAAACCGGTTAAAAGTATTCATTGAGTCCATGCATTTAAAGAATAAAGCTCGGTAAAAATAGTTTTTTTATATATATATTTTATGCTTGCTAGAGATCACTGAGAAATACTGGTGCTGGTCCTTCCTGCCATCTGGAAGCCAGCCCCAACGTAGTTGGAAAAAGGCTAGGCAGATGATGATGCTTGCTAGAGATCCTTATTTCTGTTTTATTTTCTTCCATCCGTTAGCGCTTTTAATAAAGTAAGCAGTCAAAAACTACGTTTGGTTTTCTTTTAATAAAATTATTTATTTTTCCTCTAATAAATAAAACTACTTAAAACTGTGCATACGTACATATTCTCAATATCAATAAAAAATATATAATGTAGTATTTATTCCTAACAAACCTTCTGGTATCCATGCACCAACACAATGCCCAGGTTAGTGGGCACGAGTCGCCGGCCGCTGCCCACGGTCACGTAGTTACGTTGGCAGATGTTGTTGATGTGCACCGGGATAGACGCGTCAGTACCAATGCCGTGCTTCTCCATCAGAGTGATCACCTAAATTATGGACGACATGGACATATCAAAACTTCTTCTGTAATCTTGCAAATGTTACATTCTCTACTTTCCATTAATTTATTCGAGAATTAAATCACTATACAAGAGAATATGAAAAACTAATATGAGGAGCTATATAATAGGATATAGTGATTCAGATTCCAATGCGAAAACGAGATAGAGCAATACAGAAAGGATAATACTGTCCTTTTTTCGCACTTTGTAAAATAATTTCTCGTGCTTGTCTAGGCCTAATTGAAATAATTGAATTGAACAGAAGTGTAATTTATTGTTGAATATTTTATTTTCAAGTAAAACAATTTTTTACTCATAAGTTTATAGTCATAGTAAAACATTCGCGCGTTCACTTAAGCAACTCAGACATAATGAAGATTTCTTACCTCAGATTCAGTGAGGTAGTCAGGCGGGGACGTCTGACACTCCACTAGTCTATGGTCGTGAGCTCGCAGTACGTCATCCACATTCAATACCGGCACAAACTCGTCTTTGCCGAATGCCTAAAAATAAATTGATATCCAAGTTTTTTTCGGCCATTTACTCTCCACTTATACAGACAACCAGATATAATCTTAGTTTATTTTTCTTATAAGTAACTTAAGTTCTAAGACATTGAATTGATGTGTGTGAAATTATTGTGTGTTGTAAAATATGTAGGTACTTATTTCTTATTCTCAAAGTTGTGGAATGGATTACCATTCCATAGCTTTGGGAATAAGAAATAAGGAGAAAATTAGTGTTTCTCACTATATTATGTACTTGGGAAGAGACTGGACTCCACGACACAGGGTATCCTAGTGTGGAGTCCAGAGAACTGTAAATTTAACATATAAGCTCATGAATATTGTAACCTAGGTATGTAAACATTCTGTACAAATTTCTGATATTAATAAAGATTTATTTATTTATTTATTTAAGTACTGCCAGCCATTAAACAATAGATTCTGAAAATGCGAAAGTGAGTTTGTTTATTTTGCTTTCACCGTAAAAGGGTTGACCAGATTTGAATGAAAGAATTCGGTACAGAGATAGATGGGACCCTGAAAATGGTTATAGACTATTATCCGGGTATGTTCAGTAGTACCCACTGAACGCGTGTGTCAGCTTTTTTATGATTAATATTAATAAATAATTTAATGATTAATGGCCTTCAAAAATAAATCCGTAGTTGATGTAAAAAAAATAGGTACAAATAAGTTCATAACTTCATTTCGGTTGAAAATTAAAATGTTCGCAAAATTAACCCTTAAAAATTACCCTCTAGTTTTAAGCATAAATCTTTAGACGGAATTCTGCTAAATAAATCAACGATATAATTTGTTTAATAGTATCCTACAACATCACATTAACCTTACCTGCCAATGCATGATCTCCGTGTATCCAGCGTCAACGAGAGTGTTTCCCGTATACTTGAAGGTCTCGGATCCGATCTGGAAGGTGATGGCGGTGGACAGGTACTTGCAGTCGCGGGACAGCGTGGCTATGAAGTGACGCGTCACGTAGTCGTAGATACGCCACGCGTCGCCTTCCAAGTCTGACTCCACTGGAGGGGGAGAGTGGGGGGTTGACATGATTTCTTTTTAGATACAGCTTAAATTACAGTAACTGCTCCTTCCCAACAGAAAATACGTAGAAAGTGGTTCACCAATGGGTGCATTTTGGGAGCTGTCGATTTATTATTTTAATGGCCTAAAGGCTGGTATTCTGATTCATATAAATAAATGACTACCTCATATGATAAATGTAAAAATGAGTTTGTTTGTTTCGATTTATATACGAAATTTGGTAGAGATAGAGGTAGACCCTCGAAACGCGAGTGAAACCGCGGGAATCAGCTAGTTGAATTATTTTTTTTTATTGACTCGTGTATATTATTTTTGAAGAAATTTTGAATTTACATTCATTATAAGGCCTACTAGGACTATCAACTTTTTGCAATCATCCCCGATTCATGAGGTATTTAAAGTAAAGAAGGTCTACATAAAAATTGCCTTACCAGCTGGCCGCATAGGCGTGATGGGTGGATGGTCGCCAGCGTCGTGGCCTTTCTTGGGACGATTGATGCCGTTGGCAATAATCGCGCGAACCTCGGCGCCCCACTTGTTGGAATTCTGTTGCTGACGGAGAGTGCCCCTTAAAAGAAACATAATTTGAGAGGGAAATACAAGAAAGTAAATATATCTCACAAATTATTTTTTTTTTTTTGTATATCCACTTGTTTCAGACATTATTTAATTACCAAAATTTCATATTGTGGAGACTGGTAACAATTAACACAACCACTTGCTGAATTTAGGAATAGAAACATGTTTTATATGTGATTTGATGATGATGAAACATTATATTAGGCTTCATCTCTTGAACAATAAGAATCAAAATCAATTAATCAACTTACATCAAATCATAATTTTCAGGATAACTGGTGGTCTCAGTACGCGGATATGAGATATAACCCTGCGTGTACAATCGCTCAGCTATCTGAAAACCAATAATAGTTTTATAATGTTACTAAAAAAACATTAATTTTTCATTTTCAATTGTTTTTAGTAATGATGATTTTCAGTTATGTGGTAAATAAAATAAAAAATAATAATATTCAATAGGTAATATCATACCTGCATGGCATGATGCGGTCCCATGCCTAGACCTGCACTAGCAACTCTCATCAGTTCCACCGTATTCAGAGCAACGGGACGAGGCTTTATTTTCTCCTTTGCTTGGATGTTTACCACTCTGTTGGATTAAATTTACAATGTTACGAGTACCAATGTGACAAACTTATAAAGTTATATGTACTTTCTAAGTATATCTTAGACATCACTGACTAACGGTGAAGGAAAACAAAAACAAAAGAAAAAGTCTGATATCACCAATCCACCTTCAGCAAGTGTGGTGATCAATGCTCATGCCTTCTCTGTATGAGAAAAGGCCTGTGCCCAGTAGTGGGACAATATACAGGCTGATGATGGATGAGGGATGATGATGGAAGAGCCATTAAAAGAAGGTTTAGGTACTTACATAGCTTCTTTGATCTCTTTAATTCCAGCTAGAAACATATTAGCTATGTCCTTCTCAAAACTCCTTACTCTCTTCCACTCTAGAGGTAATTCTCTGCCCTCAGAAGTACTGGCAGTAACACGTAACACCCAGTATGTCTCAGGCTTAAACGTCTGTATTTCATCGTGACGTTGGACACAGAAGCCTAGTGTTGGAGTCTGGCATGGCCCATATGATATAAGTGAGGCATCCAAATCACCGTATCTCCCTGTAAATTTTATTTTAAGCAAAATGCATTGTTAATTAGAATGAATTTATAGGAAGGATACAAAAAGATGTATGAATTTCATAATTGATTGATTTAGGCCGGCATTTGTTTGATATTTTGTGTGCAACAATTATAAACACAATACAATTTCAATTGTGAGTTGTGTGAATCCATAAAAAAAGGGTCAAAACCCTTTGTATGGATATAATATGACACCCAGATTTTCACATAATCCTATTCAAGTACTTTTATTATCATACCTTGAAAATATTTAGTCTGGAACCGTGTAAACGCACAACCAATGCGCAAGTCAAGTTCCTGCCTAGCATCAACACTCCGAGACTCATTCTCATTGGGCCGACCAAGATTCAGCATAGCAGCTTTGATGTCCTTCTCTGTGATAGCAGAGAACTTGGCACGGTATGTCACTAGCGGTGAAAGTATGTCACCTTTCATATATTGCTGTACACAACTCATCACCTGGAAATAGATAGGGTATTTTGTAAATTAATTACAATTTAATAAACAAAGAATTAAAAGCATTTTATAAATCAATGATTAATGCTATAATATTGTGTGTTTAGAGTTGTAGGACTATTAATTTTCATGGCAGTCATAGCCCAAACCGACACTATTGTAAACTCAGCTATAAGCTAAAATATATTGTCAAGATACTTAAAATTTAAACAAGCTCGTATTATTGTAAAAGGGTTGAAAACTTACTTCAAAACAAATATTCTCTCCTTCTTTATCACAATCCAGCCACAATATGAGATAGTCACAAGACTTTGACTCCTGAGCCAACAATGCAGGTATTCTCAACCGGGGCATAGCTTCCTTCTTTTCCGTTGGACAACTGAACAACTCCACAGGGTCCACCTTGTCCCAGTTGTTGTATTTACCGGTGAAATCCAAACTCATAACGTGCCCACATACGGAAGTCATTTTAAAACGAACAGGCTCATTTTTAAATGTTCCATTCCATTCGTGTATATTACAAGCGTTATTGGACGCTGCCGATAAAAAATACATGATTCATTCATCATAAAATAATAATAAACAGAAAAATAGTATCATTATAAACTTCTAAAATTGGTTATGACACAAACCTTTAGTGGTACTACATTTGCCGTTGCTGAGTAAATTAGCAACATTTTGAGCTAACGATGGCTTTTCAGCCACCATCAAAGCCGTCTTCATCTTATTTTCTTCAAATCAAAGGACCCTATCATGAAAATAATTTCATCTACAGTCCACGATATCGACGAAATCCCTGAATTTCCGAAAACAAATGTCACACACACAAAATTACAGACAGGTGACATCCATTGTCAAATTGGCTTGTCAACCCAGTGTTGCCAGTAACTTCGTCGGCTTTCGGACGATTCACTACCTGAAATAGGACGATTTTTGGACAAAAAGGACGGCTGGAGAAATAATAATTTGTTACGAATTTACGATTGAATGATACTAAAGTAGTGGTGTTGAGGCGGGTTTCGCTTTCCATCTTGATCTTTTTCGGTTTACTGTTAAGTCTTTTCACGCTTGCATTTGCAAATAATAAAACAAACGGCACACGGTGGGCTGAAAATCGGCTTTCATAGACGTAGGGATTTCAATTTGCAAGTGCTAGATATTTTGCTGGATATCGCTTCTATTAGTTGTTAGAATATAGAAAACCGGCCAAGTGCATCTCGGGCCACGCGCAGTAGGGTTCCGTAGTAAGTCTTAATTAGTCGACTATAACTCTGTTACCGGTTAAGCCTACTTAACCGTGATACTTTTCCTTGTAAGTTCATTATATGTGCTACGTCTGTGAATTTTTTTCACATTTCTAGGTACAGCCATTCAAAAGTTAGAGGGGGGGATGCTCGTATCGAACAAAAATTTGCACTGAAAAGCTAGATATTTCGCAAATGGCTCGCTTAACCAAAAAATGGTCTTCACACACCCATAATATTTTTGAAAGACCTATCTAACGATACCCCACAGAAAGGGGTTTGCGAGAAAAAAAATATTCATCCCCACTTTACGTGTTTGGGAGCTACCCTAAAAAAAAATTAAAAAAAAAAATATTTTACCACTTTCTCGGCGTGACAAATATACATATCCATATCAAATTTCAGCTTCCTTGTAACAAGAACCTCGGAGCTATGCCGCGGACAGACAGACAGACAGACAGACGGACATGGCGAAACTATAAGGGTTCCTTGTCGGACTACGGAACCCTAAAAATGATAACTGAGTTAATTCTGCCCAAAGACGACGGAATTATATTTTTTTTTACGAAAAAAATGTATGAAGCCAATATGAAAAATCTAATTATCTCTTAAACGGCAAGAAAAACCGTAATATCCTTACATGTAGTTATAGTACTAATTATTTATGTTTTTTTGGCATACTCTGTTTTATGGTTATCGCTGCCGATTTTTTTTTTTAAATCCTCGAAGTTGAGGAAAAACTCGTAACATAAAATAGCATCACCCCTATATCCCCGAAGGAGTAGGCAGAGGTATATAGTACACCCATACTTAAACAACTATTAGCTCGATATTTAGGAACACAAATTGAGTTTTAATACTTTTCGTACAACCAAAATACCAAAAAACCGGCCAAGTGCGTGTCGGGCCACGCGCAGTAGGGTTCCGTAGTAGGAGTTAGTTAGTCGACTATAACTCTGTAACCGATTAAGCCTACTTAGCTGTGATAGTTTTCCTTGTAATTTCATTACATGTTCTACGTCTGTGACTTTTTTCACATTTCTAGGTACAGCCATTCAAAAGTTAGAGGTAACTCGTATCGAACAAAAATTTGCACTGAAAAGCTAGATATTTCGCAAATGGCTCGCTTAACCAAAAAATGGTCTTTACACATCCATAATATTTTTGAAAGACCTATCTAACGATACCCCACACGGAGGGGTACGCGAGAAAAAAAATATTCATCCCCACTTTACGTGTTTGGGAGCTACCCTAAAAAATATATTTTTCAAAATTTTATTTTACCACTTTCTTGGCGTGATCAATATACATATTCATGCCAAATTTCAGCTTTCTAGTATCAAGAACCTCGGAGCTATGCCGCGGACAGACAGACAGACAGACAGACAGACAAACAGACAGACAGACAGACAGACAGACGGACATGGCGAAACTATAAGGGTTCCTTGTCGGACTACGGAACCCTAAAAAGGGAAAACAGCAATATTTTTTTTCGAGTTTCCCAATAAAACTGCAGCTATTACCGGGCTGGATGAAGAGCTAATCAAAAGATTTGCTGTGATTTTGCAAGCAATAACATCTGGCGAGAGGTTCTGTAGGTTTTGCTAAGCAGAGATATTCCTAATTTAATGTGGGAAACGAACCACGGCTTAGGGCGTCACTGGGGAGGACAACTAGGGACTAGCTAGATAGATCATATCAATAATGCCACATAATCAGATTATGTTTATATAGCTAAAACTGTCATCTCAAGATTGCGACTGCAGTGCCTAAACGGACCATTTGGAAACTAAGCAAAAAGTAAAAATTATCACGTCTGTAGTGTATGTAATCTGTGGTTGCATTCACACATCGTGCGTTCCATGTTTACAAGTTTTACGCATTTTTGTAATTTTTAAAACAGCGTTTTGTTATTTTTGTAATAAGAAATTAAATTAATGTAGTTGGCTTTTTGAAAAAGGACGAAAAAAGGACGGAATATATGAACGGACATCGAAGGGACGTAAACATGTCTAAACGGACAAAAATCGTCCCTTTTGGGACGATCTGGCATCTCTGTGTCAACCACAAACTACCTGAATTGCCTGCAAAGAATATTTTTTCTCGATATTACTTCACTTTGAATTGCTTCACTTCAAGCAAATTATGGAAACATTAATTGCACACTGATGGAAAATATTTTTTTAGAGGTTGTTGAAATATAAATATTATGGTTATTTGAAAAAACAACCACCGAGTTTGAATTTGGCTACACAATTATAGCAACACTAATATTATTGACTTTTAGAGTGTGTTCGAAAACTAGCAAGAAAAACTGATAGTGTCTGAATTCCCTTTTTTTATTAAATATTTTTTTGTGGGTATATATACAATCATGAGTATTGTAATATGATAACAAACATATAAAAATAATATTTACAGAAATATTAGTAATATTGTTAATACAGCTCATATACAGTACATATACAGTTTTTTTATGCCATTTTTTTATTGTTTAATATTTGAACTTCGATAGTAAACGTCATTCATGTGAATGAAGAGAGGTGCGCCTGTTCTCGCTTGCATTGATAAATTGTCGGAAAAACCTTGAACGATGCGAAGATCATTATTAAATTGTGCTTGAAATTAAATATTGTACCTATCACGCGTTTTCGTAAAAACAGTGGACTAGTTCAATCGATCAATAAAATAGTGCGGTCTCCCAAACAGTGGACATGGTACGAACTGGTGACATTAATGTTTTTTTATCAATATTGTTTATTTATGTAACTACTTGCGTAGAATACGTGATATGTGAAAGTCGTAATATTGTTGCAGAGCCACCCTCGAAGTGATGTAAACATATGCACGGCGGCGCAGTTGAGAGTGATGTTGCCGACGTCGTTGGAACATAATATGCCTCCACCGTTTATCGATATAAGTGAGTAATTAATTACAACGACACACGCACTATTCATTTACATACTTTACATGATAACAATATGGGTCTAACAAGATTTACCTGTACTGTGTTGACTCATGCCTCATATGTTTTATAAATATTGACATTGATTGAATGGCATAATTTCATGCAATCGAAAGCAATGCTAATGGTTGTCATGTTGGAATGTAACATTCTCATTCAACAAAAAAAATGTGATTAGTTTTATTTTGTATCAAATCAAAATTCTAATGTGTTAGTTAATAGTGTCAATAAAAGAAATACAAATATATTTTAATGTTGAGAGCATTTATATGTTTTTTATTATAAATGTGATAAGGTTGCATTTTCAGCATGACTGTACTAAATAATTTGCATCGGAATAAGTAAAGGTAAATCCAAGTACTTGAACAATAAGTGTCACATTTTACTCAAATGATTCAGAACAATATCGGGAAAATCAAAAAGTGATTCAATTGTGGTTGATTTACTTATACATTAACATCATAATAATGTATATGCAATATGAAAGTAAGTTACATTTTCTATCCTTTTTAGATAATCTTCATGACATACCACCGCCTCAAGCGGACTTCTCTGCACCACCACCTTACGATGTGGCAGCTAACTCAAAACTCCCGACCTATGAGGAGGTGCAAAGAGAAAAACAGATGGAGGGGGAAGATATACCTCAGGTATCATCTCTAATATTGATCATCAGCCTATATATTTATATGTAAATTGTCCCACTCCCAGGCACAGGCCTCTTCACGTATAGAGAAGGCATGAGTATTCATCACCACGCTTGCTCAAGGCAGATTTGCAAATTAAATTTTTTTAGTCCAGAATAAAAAAAATAAGTCCAGTTTTCCTGACAATGTTTTCCTTCACAGTTAGTCAGTGACGTCTCAGATATACTTAAAAAGTACATGACTTCAGAAAAACCATTGGTTCTAGCAGGTTTCCAACCCGCACTCTCGTACACGAGGGGCAGGTACCTTAGCCACTAGGCCGCCACAACTTATTTCCAATGATAAAATAATTTTGTTTGTTTGTTACATTCTGAGAAAAGAGGTAGTAAAATAAATTTATTAGGTGCCTAAAACAACACTGTATTGAAGTCAATGTTACGGCCTGATTAATAATGGCTGTGTCTTTAAAACTGTTGCTACAATGTTATTGTTCTTACCAATTGGTAGAATGAATCACTGGGTTTTTATAGACACCAATTGATTGGATGTGATAATATTTATCAGTATGCTGTCATTTCTGACCCACCTTATCAAATTTTTAACAATTATATTTCAGAATTAATCAAAAAGGAAATATACATATAAATATTCAAATATCTTTAGATAAGCTTTAACGAAATTCTTATAATATCTTTTTATTATTATTTGAAGCACACATAAGAAGCTTTAATAAAAAAATTAAAAAAAAATACAAAACCATTATTGTGGCAGGTAAACTTATGTCAATGAAATAATTATCATATTCATTATTCAAATGATTTTATTAACAAATACTTCACAATTGACACCACAGGGACATATTGCAAGCTAAAATAATAAATTTATTGCATGACCACTAAACCATAATTGATGTCGGTATTAATAATAAATTCAGTATTGATTACTGATAAAAAGAAACATGGAACAGAACTCACTAGTATGACTAACTATTTAAAACATTCTTTTGTTAGTACATGAATCACAATTTACTTATCATATAAAACACCTATTTACCATAGATATGTGATAACTATTTATAATATCATATTATTCATAAGTACTTATTGTATCTGAACATAATTACAGCATCTAATGCTCTCAAAATATTCAAGTGTTGGTATTTGGTAGGTGTTTAGAAATGATTTACTCAATTTCAAATTTTTCAATATTCATAGCTAGCATCAAAAATAATTACATATTAAATAAGTTACAATAAATAATTATTTTTTATTTCTATATCAGAGATGATCTATCTGTAAAAAAAAACTAAAATGGCTTTTTATTCTATTATCACAGAAACTGATTTTGACTGTACTTGTGTGAAGGTTTTTTGCTTAAACTTGAAAAATCATAACCCTCATTTTTCCTTGCTATAGTTAGGTAAAGCTTAGCTTAGCGCGGTCGGTCCGTGGATGGGTGACCATCTATGTCAGCAAGACTCCTCCGTGCCTCGGAAAGCACGTTAAGCAGTTGGTCCCGGTTGTCATTTGTAGATCTTTGACAATCGTTACAGGTAGTCAGAAGCTAGAAAGTCTGACAACCAGTCTTACCAAGGGATATCGTGTTTACCCGGTAACTGGGTTGTGGAGGTCTAATAGGCAGTCGCTCTATGTAAAACACTGGTACTCAGCTGCATACGGTTTAGACTAGAAGCTGACCCCAACATAGTTGGAAAAAAGCTAGGCAGATGATGATGAGTCAGGTAAAAGTAATATGAAATTTAATATCACTAAGACAATCAAGTTCTTGTAAACAAACCCAATTTAGGATTTTAGGTAGCCAATGATGATTTTAAATTGTACTCTGCCTGAACTGCATTTTTCGTTCACACAGATGCAGGGCCCCCCTCCAAATCATCCAACGTTTGCAGCCTTCGTAACGGTTGAACCAACAGAAGGCACCGCTGAACAACTGGACCCGGAGAACAGCTTACTTGGCACTGACATTATGTTCTTAACTTCATTCTTTGGTAAGATATTTTATATTTCACATTCATTTATAATATTAGCAGTATACAGTATGCATTGTATACTGCATAACCTAACGTTGGAAACTGTTTTGGCTAATGTATTACTTAGTTGTTGTTACTGTACTATATTTATACGAAATATTTTAAGCTGTATGTTTCTTGAAATCCATAAATAAAATAAAATGAGGACTTTTTCACCATACCGATGCTGCTAACCACTTTTCATGGAATGTAGCAGCCAATTGCTTTATAAGTGAAACTGAAGAACTGTCATGTACGATTTGTCAAAATGGAGGATAAAATTAAATAATCTTGCTATATTTTTTTTATTATATCTAAGAATTGATATCATAAAAAATATGCTAACTATTGATCTCATGTTTTGTGATATTCGTAAAAGTATAAATGACTAGCTTTCCGCCCGCGGCTTCGCCCGCGTGGACATTTTTTTTTTACACCTTGGGTTACATTATTCAAGTTTTAGTAGGGATCCCTAATTATTTCTGGAAATAAATATAGCCTTTGACACTTCGTAAAGATATAGCTTTCGAATGGTGAAAGAATTTTTAAAATCGGTCCATTAGTTTTTGAGTTAGAACCCTACAAACAAACAAATCTTTCTTCTTTATAATATTAGTATAGATAAAAAGTTTAGTGCATCTGGTTGTATATGTACCAAATTATCTTCCAACAGTTTTAGGTATATATGTATTTGTGACATTATATAAACATTTCCAGTGGCGTTCCTATTCAACTGGATCGGTTTCCTGCTCCTGATGTGCTTCTGTCACACGGTGGCGAGCCGCTATGGCGCGCTGGCCGGCTTCGGCCTGTCGCTCGCCAAGTGGACGCTCATCGTGAAGCACTCCACTGAGCTCGCGTCGCATGAGAACTCTTGGCTCTGGTGGCTGATAATGGCGTTCGGTAAGTTTGATAAGAAAAAAGTTTTTGTTTAAATTCCGTATACTCCATTTACTATGAGATTAAACATTGAAACGCACCCTATTTACCGTTTGTTCAAACGATTTTGAGCTCTATTGCTAAGGTGACACGACAAAAACAGATTGCAGAATGTATTTGTTATTGTAAACATTATTTTGCTTTCAATAACACGAAAATTTCCGCTTCGTGGTTGAAAAACGTTTTTGTTTAACGGGCCGATTACGAAACCAACAGCTGGTGAACTTGACCCTTAGTGTAGTGATGTATTGACATAAAATTCAGTTTTGATGAAAAAAAAAGATTGTTATTTTCTCGGTTGCTAGTGTTTAAGATGAGGAAAAACGACACAAAAACTTCCCAGCTACACGCTTACAGATAATCTTGTGTAGACATATAGGTAGATATTTATTATTTGTTGTTGTTGCCCCCTAAAATTCATCGCAGATCGCAGAACATAGCCGGACATATCACGAGATTTTTTATATCGAATTTTATATAAATACCTTCGAGTAGCGAATTCTTTTATTTGATTTAATTATAAAACAATACAGAAAACAAGTAATTGTTTACCCAGTGCAATTGATTTTCAATTATCTTGATTGCTTCTATTTTTGATTTTCAACTATAAACAGAGAACGTGTCAATATGTAGCTGTTCTTAGGTTTATAATGCTGTAAACTACAGCACTATACTATCTTCTATAACAACTGTCAATATAACGACTGTCAATCTCAGTCAATCTATAAACGACAAACGGGACTAACAGCATAACGTGCTTTCCGAGGCACGGAGGAGTCTCGCTATGACAAAGATGGTCACCCATCCACGGACCGACCGCGCCAAGCGCAGCTTAACCTTTGATTGGTCGAACCGTGCAGCTGTTATTTAGCCACGAGCTCCTCCCAGACTCTCATAATATATTGCTAGAAATATTTCATCCAATCAAGGCTACGAGTCCTAATGTTAACAATCTGTATCAACGTCCGGTACTCAGCCACTTAACCAATAAGTTTCTAACAGAGAGGCGACCTACGCTTCTTTATGAAATAGGCCACGGGTATCGAATGGTAACAAGTGCGTTAGATCCTATAGTTGCTACCGAACACGTCTAGATAGGGCTGCTATCACGTACATCTTCAACCCCGGATTAAAGCTATAAAAATCCCGGACATTTGAGTGTTTTTTTTTTTTCGGATATTTTTTTATAAATATTTTATTGCGTATCTTTCAATTAATCGGAATCGGATATAAAAAAAAAATCTGACCCAAATAGTGTCTATGATTTCCCCGGGTGCTCTTTGAAGACCTTGTCCGGACGCATCCCGGACGCCTTCTAGATTAGGACAAATCCAGGGAAACCTGAACAGATGACAGCCCTACGTCTAGACGTCGGACTGACCATTAAAACTTGGTCAATCTTACAATTGACCGTAGTTCAGTCTTTTACAGTAGCATATTATTATAAAGCACGTTAACACTTGACAAAATATACATAATATGTTAATTAATAAATCATGGTTCGTGAGATTGTTTCGCTACCTATGTTACCTTGGCCACTTATGCCACTTACGTTATTCACAAATCACATGGCAGGTTCGCGTGATTTATTTGCAGTCATTACAACGGGTAACGCGTCGATATGCAAGACTATTACGTCATCAAGCGTCCGCAATTTTGTCAACATTACAAATCCTGATCGGTTGGTATCCTTGTACGATCAGCGGTGACGCGTTAACAAACTGGTTAACACTTTTACTTTCGATTCACTGCTTGCATTATTAAAGTATTTTTTTTGTGTTCATTTATTAAAATAAAATGATAGAAAAACTTAATTAAAGAAATTGTGACATAATGGCTTTCGTGTTTTTATTTATTGTTTAACTATCTTCTGCCCGCGACTTCGTCCGCGTGGAATAGTGGTGCTCCGCTCCTATTGGTTTTATCGTGATGATATAGCCTATAGCCTTCCTCAATAAATGGGCTATCTAACACTGAAAGAATTTTTCAAATCGTACCAGTAGTTCCTGAGATTGGCGCGATCAAACAAGCAAAAAACTCTAAAAACAGACGGTACGACGTATAATATGCTTAGTATTAGGATTGTATTGACTTTGGACAAGGAACTTTATAAATCGAATCAAGATAAGAACACAGAACTAACTTTATATAGATGTTTATCTATATAATACTAGCTCTTTTAACGTGGATAAGGTTAATTATTAACTGCTCAGGATTTTGAAGCCAACGACAAAAATGAGACACGGGTTTAGTACACGAAATCTGTATTGCAACTGTTTTAACAGGTAATGATATTAACACTTGATGCGGCGGACGCACACATTCAAACTCAACACTAGCTGTTTCCAGTGGTTTCACCCGCGTCCTGAGGGAACTACATCACTTACCCGGATAAAACCGGACCGGACAAACCGTGTCCATGTATCTCCATACCAAATTTCAAAATTAATTAAGCCATTTTACTCTGAAAGCCTAACAAAGAAGTTTACAAACAAGCTCACATTCGCTTTTATAAGCACGAAATAAGTTTTTTTTAACAAAAATAAGGTTCTTTGGGGTTTATACATATTTAGTAAGTTAACTTCCTATGAAAAAGTAAATAGATTTTCCTGTAATCTTCAATCAATTAATACTATGTTCGAACAATGGCTGTTTGCATTCACGGTTACAACTAATTGAGATAACGTGCCGCGAGGAGGTTCATTGCACTCTATTGTTTCATATCACTTTTATCGAAAAAGGAAAACGAACGCGATATTCACTGGCATTACACATGCGGACGGACTGTCCAGTGCACCTTGGGATTCCACGACAACGCAGTTTGTTAAAGGAAATGTCAAAATTATATTTTTTTCCTTTTGTTTTTAATGACGTCATGATAAAGAATGTATAATTATAAATAGTGTGATTTTTAATAAGTACCGATCTAGCGGTTCTCCTATTACGTTTCGGCGATTATGCCGCTGATAAAACAGCAGTCGGGGAAGATTTCAGAAAATGATGAAATACAGCCTTACAATTTGTTTTTTTTTATTACGTTTTTATACTAGTGCTTCTCGTAGATGGATCTGACGGCACGTTTGGCGTGTTGTAGCTGAGCAATTAGCTGCTGCGCTGCGTGTCGCGGGTTCGATTCTTGCACGTGACAACTAAAATTGTTTCGGGTCTGGGTGCATGTGTTATGTTGTAAATGCACCCACGATACAGGAGTAATTCCTAGTGTGAAGCAACGTCAAAAAAAGGTCTCCAAATATAATCGGGTCGGTCTTTTCCGACACCATGCCCGATCTCCATAGTTGTACTTTTGAACTACTTAGGTAGTCATTATTAATTATGTAAACGGACAGTGATAGTACTAACGAAGTATTTATTAATTTTTTCATTGCAATTTTTCCAGGTATCTTAATCTGCGTGCGCGCCATCATCCAGTACCTGAACATCAAGCGCGGCTGGCGTCTCCTCTCTGGCACGGCTCAGGAGCGACTGCTCTTCTTCTACTAAACAGCACCAGCTTTCTGTTTCATTCACACCTGGCATATGAATGATTGTGCGACAAGGATGGGCATATGTTTCTCGTTTAGGCGTGTCGTTGCAGCCAAGCTTAAAGAACTATCACACTTTCAAGTTTAAAATTAATATCAGTGTACGGCAGTCTTTGTAACTTGGAAGATGTGTCTAGCCCTTAAGGATTTCTTTAATATCAAACAAACTTGATTGTTCGATCATGCTTTGTAGGTATTTAAGGTATCAGTAGTTTAGTTCTAAACACGTGTTATCACACAAATACGCAATGATTAACTGATACAGAGTCAATGACATTCTGTACAAATTGTTGTACGCATCACAGAGTTGTGTTTTCAAAGACATGATAAGCCAATATTATACTAGATATATTTTTAATTTATTATCGTAAGTAGCTCAGCTTTAGTGTTATATTTGAGCAGATATTTTTATATATGCAAGTTTGATCATTTTGATCGAAAATAGGGATTATGTCTCACCGATATGTGAAATTGTACTATTGGGTAATATTAATTATCGGGTACTTATTTTGTAACATAGCACTGTTAATGGGTAAAATAAGACATTTAATTGGACAATTTTTGGTATTAAGTTTAATGTAAACTCGAATTATAATTTTTCAGTAGCGTGGAATCATTCCGTGGATGTAAAATGGCGTTAGTTAAGTGTAGTTATATATTTGTTATATTTCTAAGCTAATAGTCACGTTCGTCGTTGGTCAACATAATGGTCTAAGTTTCTGTTACTAAATCACTTGCATTTTATTAACTGTGTGCAGTACGATTCTTTTCGATTCGTAAATCGAATGTGTAATCGAGTCGCACGAAGAAATGTCAAAAAATAAAATTTCCCACGTTCGAATATTGTTACATATCAACGTAAAAAAACAGTAAATTATACTGAATGTTAAAATTTCCCCAAATTCGTCGTATAGATTTTTCGGTATCTAAACTGTCGATTAATTGTGGACATAACTCTCGATTTGTTTAAACCTTTTTCAAATAATCTTATGTGATCAAACAAATTAAACTGAATGATTTGCCCACAAAATATAGTTTCTGACAAGCTAAGTAGTTTGACTCAGTCTGTAAATATATCGTATTTAGATTTGATCAGCGACGGGTGACGAAATAATAAATATCTTATTAATAATTTATGGCCGAGATATTAAAAACTGCTAGTCTGTATTTAAATTCATCTTGGTGAATATTTTAGTGCACTTCTTACCGATTCCTACCCCGAAATGTAATAATAATATTGATGTTTATTACTCCTATCATGCTAAACTGATTTGGTTGAAATTTCTCCTACAGGTACCTGGTTTCTTATATCCTGGACCCAATCCTAAAGTCTGCACATGAATTTGCGAGTGGAAGCCAGTGTCAAATTCTGTTAGACATAAAGATGATGTAATTTAATGTTATAGGTCCTAAATACACGTTCCACAGTTCGCAGTAACGGGTTAGGGATTCGGTAGTCAGTACATGAAAGTTACGGTTCTTGTAATATTCTAGATAATATCAACAAGTGCTTCATGACTGTCTGAATGAATGAATTTCCTTGCTATAATAGAGTATAACATAAGTACTATCTTGGTTTATTAAGATTCACACCACTTATGAACTAAGGCCGCGACTTTTTCTATTTCGCACCAAAAATTAAATGTCAATGGGAGTTTTGTGATTAGATAACTTTATTTTTAATATAATGTTTTAGTGCAATAATGTCTAGTTCAGAGTTTCTAGTGGAAATAAATACGTTATAATTATTTTTTATGTTTTATTTCTTTACTTTCTAATCCTTTCAACTAGTATAGAGTATTTAGTGTATAATAGATTCTTCTTGGTGGAAGAAAGAGCACATTTAAAAAAAGTGTACAGTCGAGTCACCCCGTCAGGAACGGAGTTCCATAGTGAGGTTATACAACTGGCCGCGCACAATCTTCTACTCCCGTTGATACTCGTACACACGTTGAAGTCGTGGTTGCCTAGTGGTTAAGGCACCTGTATCTCGTGTAAGAGTGTGGGAGTTCGGAACCTGGCAAGTATTAAAGTGACTTTTAGTCACACAGTAATTTATATATGCATCTTAGATACCACGGATTAACTGTGAAGGCAAACATGGTGAGGAAACCTGGACTAAAAAGTCTGAGATCGCCAATCCGCCTTGAGCAAACGTGTGTATCTCACACAGAGAAGGTATGATACACACACTCGTATATAATAGAAAGAGTCACACAAGAGAGACCACCATTAATCACAGCAAGTAGCGTTAGTTGTTCCAAAAGTTAAGAGCATCGCCAAAAGCGTAAAAGGCACAGCAGATATAAGAATGAGCTTTTTTGTAAAGAGAGAGCATTGCTAAACATAAAGCTGTGATCATATAAAAATAATTGATCGCGTTTTACAAACGCACGTTAACACGAGGGACATATGGCCTGTTCAAATAAGTAAACCTGGACCTAATCGTCGGTCTCTTGATCCTGTCTTGTCAAACGCCATGTATTTGGAATTGAACGATTTCTTTGAGATCAGTGGCCCTAGCACGAATCAATTTCGAAGAGGTATTCGTATCGAAAGCGATTTTTAAATGGAGTACCTATACTCGCTTCTTAAGCACTATTTATTTACTTAGTGAATTTAATCATATCTTTAGATGATGCACATTGTTATATTTTTAAATTTTAAACATGAATTTTGCTTTGGTACGATTGTATTTATGATTCGGAAATCGATTACATTAGTGCGTTCATGCTATTGCCACCATGATATAGACGTTAACCATTTGAACGTGCTAAATAAGGTGTTTAAACGCATGATTTTCTTGTATTTCATTTAAAAAATGAATCGCTTGAATGATACATTAGTGGTTTTGGCCAATGATAGTCACAGAAGACGGTGATACACGTGCACATGCCAAGCTTATAAAAGCGTGTTATATCCGATGGGCACTTTAGTTGGCCCTTATGACTGGCGTGGGAAGACTAGCAGCTGACTCGTCTATTAGTACCTACCTACTTGGCCACATCATTTTCCTACACATTTTATCACACAGTATGGAACTAAGATACCTCCCTAAAATATAAGAAGAGTATAGTTTATCAGTAACTAAGAAAGACGTCATTGTATTAAAGGCCAACAGTGGCACTTTTCCCATTTTCTGTATCACGCACTCTCGATATAGAAATTCAATTGACAAATATGATCACAATGTAGCTGTGTTATAACTGCAAAACCACTCTGGCTTGATAAGTCCGTTTAGTGCCAAAAACTACCCAGTGCCATGCCAACCGCCGCGGAGGGTTGACGAAGCGCGTCATAACAACTTCATCGCTCCTTTTCATATTTTTCCCGCGCCTTTTGGCGAAACAAGTCCATAAGCTCACTACGTGTCCTTATGAAGGAAGAAAATTTCGCGAGTTTTCCTTGGGACTTCGTAACAACGTTAACGTGCTGTAAGGACAATAATTTCTACAGAATATAAGTAAGTAATTATGTAATAATATTTGAATTTAGATAATTTTTGAGTTAACTTTTTGAGGTTGGATAAAGACCTTAAAAGTTTTTGACACAGTCCCGAAAACAGGGCATTTGTACTTATTAGGTAGGTAGGTCAGCTTTGCAGTGTTTTGTGGCCTATGTTGTCTAGGGGGAGACTTGGCAATTGGCAGAGCGCCAGATGCGCCCACCCAATGTCGGTCGCGTTTCAGGGTGTAATAACTTTTCAGTGATCGAGACAGATGAGCGTGTGCCGTTAAATTTGTATGATATATGACGTGTGACTTTACTACTAGCCCGCAGCTCAATTTATTTAAACGTGATTGAAAGTTGAGTAATGGACCTACCTTGCGTCTGAAATATTACTGAAAAGTTTTTATCTCTTGGACAATAACTGAAAGACTGTGCCAATTTATTTATCTGTTTCTACCAAACCCTAACTTTTAGAACCAATCTACAGATACGCCTAGGTTTACCTTTGATAATAGATACCTAGACTTAATTTTACGACATAGTAACTCGTGGATTTCAACTGGGAACTTGAGACATCCATAATTTCTAAATGAATGAATCAATTTCAGGCCTCGTAAAAGGAATCCTTCTCGTAAATGGTATAATGCGTCGCGCCAAGTCGTCGCCTGTCGGGACTGGCGGCTACTCCGCCTACCCTTGGCGTTTAGTTTATCAACCTATGGTTAGGACTTTAACCCCATAACCCGTGCAACATTGATCCGGATATCATAATGCAGAACAGATATTTCTTATTGTAAAATAAATTTATTCAGGCCTAGCTTTTATTCCAAAAGCTGCTTATTAGTAGTTATCCTAATTCTTATAGTTTGTGAGGATGTACGTATGATACTTTTTTACAGGAAAAGTACTGAATGGATTTGGATTTAATTTGGTACACACATAGTTTATAACCTGGTATCATAAACTAGCTGGGAACAACTTGACGCACCAGAATAAAAAACAATCTATAACCGTCTCCAGGATCCCTTCTATATCCATACTATATTTCATTCAAATCAGATCAGCCGTTTTACCCTGAAAGCGTAACAAACAAACTCACTTTAACGATATGTAGCTATAGATGAGAAATCAAGCTGGTATTCTTCTCATGTACCTAAAGCTCCCTGTTAGCTAGCAACAACGGGTGGTCTGGACTAATACACTGTTTGTCACTTACAGTGTGTGTTTTATCCTGTCGGTACTTTATTTTGTACAACTATAATTAAAACCTTAAACATTCCTTTAAAAAATGCGAGTTTGTCAGCGTTAGTGATCAAATCTACGTAGGCATGAGAGATGGATAGATTTTCATACAGTAAAAGTATGAACATATCAAGTAGTAAAATAATAGTTGTGAAGAATTTGCTAAATTTACGGCTACATTTTCGTAGGCCGCGTAGTCTTCCTGACTACGGCTACGCGAGCTACGAAATATTTGCGAAGACGTCGGAATTGGCACAAATCTGAAAACTAACGTAGAAGAACATTACTGAACGTAGCGTTTACAAAATATAGAATACGAGTTATTTCCCACAGTTTCACTCGCATCCTGAGGGAACTACTACGCCCACCCGGGTAAAAACTATCCTATGTCGTTCCCCAGGTTCATATTCATTTCCTTATTTAATTTTTCCGTGAAAGCGTTACAAACAGACAGAGCTACTTTCACATTTATAATATTAGTAAGGAAGTAAGGATTCATTACATTGCAATAAGTAAGGTTCACGACATCGTAACTCTAGTAATTTATACCTACTTTTAATAGAACAATTATTAAGTATTCGTGGTACGGTTATAATAATGTGAATTGCAAGAGGTAACAAAAAAAGGCCAAGACCGAAGCGAACTCGCGCACAGACGGTTCCGGACATTTGAAGGAAAATATAAACAGTAAAACCACAATTATCATGTAGTTATGATATTTTTCCGACCGCATAGTTAAAATTAATTTAATTTACGCTTCTAAAGGAAAATGGTTGATTAACGCAAAAACCATGTTCTGATGAACGCCTAGAATAATTTTTATTTTAAGTCGTCATAGCTATTTATTCCATCACGTTTACGAGTGTGCGAAACCTGGCAAGTACCTGACTTTTCTAAAGTCGTGATTACTTTAAGTGTAGACACGTGAAGGAAAACATGAGGAAACCTGGACTAAAAAGTCTAAAGTCGCCAATCTATCTTAATCAAGCGTGGTGATCAATGCTCATGGCTTCTATGTGTGAGAAGATTATATACGTATATATATCCCAATAATGGAATAGTGAATCCGATGATGATGACAACATTTATGTCAAAAAAATACCAATCAAATTGGGTCTCCTCCTTTTTGAAGTCGGTTAAAAATAGACATGTTCCATAGAAAAACTTTTTGTATAAAATACAACCGACTTCCAAAAACACTAAAAGGGAAAATTAATTTACTTTCTGATGAAACGCTCGTAAACCATTACATCGCTCTAGAAGTCGGTGTCTCTAAGTTACTGTTGTCAATATTTTGCCACCGACTGTGTATGAAACACATCTATTGGGTATAGAATCATCAAAATCAATTCATACTTTGCGGAGTAATCGCGTAACAAACATACAAAAAAAACATGCATTCGAATTGAGAACCTCCTCCTCATTTAAAGTCTGTTAAAAAGGTTTGGGGACGCTAGTAATAGAAATGAGAAACGATTTTTAGACGACGCTTAATGCACGTGTACGTCTGCGCTGTTGGCCAGTCCTCGGTTGCAGCACGTGATACAAACGGATGCAATGCCCTACAAGTGACGTAGAGAGTTCAGAGAAATTAACGTGACACAGTCCTACAGGCGTGAATTATGAATGACGTAGGAATGTGGGAACAGTCTGGGAATGTGATGCGAATATTTAAATAATTGATGATGCCTTGCATCATAAGTTAAGTCCAAAATTTTGTATCATATGCTGGATCCAGCTCGCTCTATTTATTTTTTCACTGCGTCAAAAACGTTATGCCGCTGAAGTTGGTACATGTTTATGAAGTCAATACTCAATACTTTATTGCAAGTCAAATGTATTCAGACTTCAAATCTATAAAACGTGATCTTGTAGCTTAAACTTATATAGGAGAAAAGTCTTTTTCATGTTAGGTCAACGACGGGTCAATGATACGTACTTGTGACGTTAATACCATTAACACATAATATTTTATCTTTTCTAAGGCCTTAGCAACACTAAAATCATAGACGTACTTTTATCATGCTGACTCCTGAGTACTGCTATAAAACTATTTATAGAATCTTCACAATCTTTCTAAAAGCTTCCCACCTAACTGGGCATAATAGTGGTCGCAAACTCCCGCTTGAAACTTTCCACAGTCTGAGAAAGTGTGACGCGAATCACCCCTGTGACGTCACAAAACCAACGAAAAGGTTAGGTAATAAGTACCTACGTCAAACAAATTCTCGTAATACTGTATCACGTTGCAATTAAATCTCTAGACTGTGACTGAATGAAATGATTTGAGAATCATGTCTCGACTCCCTCGCACTTATTGTAACCGAACAGGGTTCATATTTCTGTAACAAAAAATTGATTATAATAATAGCGTAGTGTTCCTGCCAGGTGTACTTGGCTTCTAACAATATTCTAATTTAACTATAGTCTGGCAGCCCTTGATCTAATTTGAGTTAGCTAATCGCATGTCTAGTCTGTTTTTAGTTCGAAAACTGTCTGATAAATATATCGCCTTGTTGAATGAATAAATCGTCCACAATCATGAAATTTATCATTTGCCATTACACTTTACGACGATTATGTGTTATGGTTATTGTGCTTCTTAGTTTTTTTACCAAAAAAAGTTACAAGTTGATTGATTACTAATGGAGTACTATTGGTGGGGAAATCTTTTATGCTTTTGTTCTGGTACCACATACTGACTAAAAGCTCGCTTCTTCACAAAGTGAGAAGACCTGGATTCCCAAAAGTGGGAACTTTTAATAGTTTCATAATATATTTTGTGTAGATCTAATGGTGATTTTAATAGATAAATACAAGGTAGAAAATCCCCAAAATAACAACAGGACCTGCAGTAGTTAAGTACTCCATTGTCCATTGTACATAGTAATCTACGCTGAATATCTATATCTATATCTTCTATACTTATAATAAATCTGTAGAGAGGTCAATTCTGTACATGAGATATATTTCCAAAATAACTATCAGGGGGTGATTAGGGATCGATACTGATGCCAAAAATGCAATCAGTAAAATTTTTGTCTGTCTGTCTGTCTGTCGGTCTGTCTGTCTGTCTGTCTGTCTGTCTGTATAAACTCTATAGAAACAAAAACTACTCGACGGATTTTAACGAAACTTGGTACAATTATTTGTCATACTCCTGAGATTGTTATAGTATACTTTTCATCACGCTACAATCAATAGGAGCAGAGCAGTGAAGGGAAATGTTGTCATTTTGTTTAATCTATATCTATCTATATCTATACTTATAATAAATCTGTAGAGAGGTCAATTCTGTACATGAGATATATTTCCAAAATAACTATCAGGGGGTGATTAGGGATCGATACTGATGCCAAAAATGCAATCAGTAAAATTTTTGTCTGTCTGTCTGTCTGTCGGTCTGTCTGTCTGTCTGTCTGTATAAACTCTATAGAAACAAAAACTACTCGACGGATTTTAACGAAACTTGGTACAATTATTTGTCATACTCCTGAGATGGTTATAGTATACTTTTCATCACGCTACAATCAATAGGAGCAGAGCAGTGAAGGGAAATGTTGTCATTTTGTTTAAACACGCTAATCTCTGGAACCGCTGGTCCGATTTAAATATTTCTTTCAGTGTTAGATAGTCCATTTATCAAGGAAGGCTATAGGCTATATATCATCACGCTAAGACCGATAGGAGCGGAGCACTACTATTCCACGCGGACGAAGTCGCTGGCAGAAGCTAGTAGGTAATACAACTGAATGCCTTAGCAGTTTTATAGGTTTTCTGTACCGCAGATAGCATAGTATAGGTATGCTGCGGGATGTTCGAAAGAGTTACCACTCCCCCGGAATATAAAGGGCTGAGGAAGGAACATGGATGGCTTTTAGTCAGTAAGAGTCTGACACTCCCTTCAGTGTCACTCACGGCGGGATCATTTGATGATTTCCCATCTGGAAAAATAAGACTGCAAAGATGAAGTAAATCCCCAACAACTGTCAAAGATCTACCTACTTAAATATGTAGTTGTGTTTCAGCACTCCTCGTTTTGTTGTGTCGCCTTTTTTAACGTATTATTTTTCTATCTATGTAGATTTTATAAAAGTAAAAACCTGAACCACACCTGAACTATTTGTTTGATACTCAAATGAAAAGATTGTATATCTTTTCATTTGAGTATCAAACAAATAGTCAAATATCAAAACTTGCGTTATCTCGTTAAAATACATGTCAGCTTCATAGAAACAAGTTATTTACATCGATGTAACTTCCATTTGACAGATAACGGACAGTCAATAAGCCGTAGTAGAAAAGATAAATATTAACAATGAACCAAGATTTATTTAATGTAGCATCAAGATTTGTTTAATGATACAGCGAAATCTTTATTTGTTGACACATTGGTACTATCGCTATTTCTGGAACA
Organism: Pyrrhia umbra; assembly: GCA_963891755.1. NCBI lineage: Eukaryota > Metazoa > Arthropoda > Insecta > Lepidoptera > Noctuidae > Pyrrhia > Pyrrhia umbra. The sequence goes on from OY982935.1 coordinate 7,142,067, forward strand.
TAATCCTTAAAGATAAATTATTGTCTTAATGATCTTAATTTTCTCGTTGATCTAGTGGACTTTAGCTCAAGGGGTAACTAAAAATGAGGTCCCTGGTTTCGATTCCCTGGTCGGGAAAATGTATTTTTTATGGACGACGAAATAATACGTAGGTACCTACCTTGCGGTCTTCGTAATGGAATTGCAATTGCTCTACCAGGTAATAGTAAGGCTCTTGAACAAAGTTTTTTATTTTATTTTTAACCTTTGGTGTTCCAAGGCGGGGCAAAGGCTTCCCTTCCCCCTTTCCCTCAACCCGATCTAGTGCAATTTCAGGCCATTCCTTTCGGTACGAGTCCAGTTCATCCCACCATCACCTTCTGGGGCCTTACCATGACGTGCCAAAACAAGATTATTTCCGTTATGAAAAAGAGACGGAGCTATACGACGTTAGTAGCTGTGTCACGCTCTCAAACTTGAATAGTGATTGCAAAAACACGTGGTGGTACAGCCCCTGGTCTTGCCGCAATATCGTTTAATGCTGTTTGCGAGCCACAGAGTGGTTGTGTTACTTGTTATCATGTAGGCTTAAGCTACTTATTCTGTTACTATGAACTCTTATTGCTCCGCAATGCGGAACACTGAACTTGATAATCGATATACCTATATCTGCATTAGGAAAAGACTTTAGTATGAATAAATGAAAAAACTGTCTCACTATTTAATAAAAATAAAAAAAAACCGGCCAAGTGCGTGTCGGGCCACGCGCATTAGGGTTCCGTAGTAGGTCTCAGTTAGTCGACTATAACTCTGTAACCGGTTAAGCCTACTTAGCCGTGATAGTTTTCCTTGTAAGTTCATTATATGTGCTACGTCTGTGATTTTTTTCACATTTCTAGGTACAGCCATTCAAAAGTTAGAGGGGGGGTAACTCGTATCGAACAAAAAATTTCACTTAAAATCTAGATATTTCGCAAATGGCTCGCTTAACCGAAAAATGATCTTCACACACCCGTAATATTTTTGAAAGACCTATCTAACGATACCCCACACGAAGGGATACGCGAGAAAAATATTCATCCCTACTTTACATGTTTGGGAGCTACCCTAAAAAAAAATAATTTTCAAAATTTTATTTTACCACTTTCTCGGCGTGATTAATATACATATTCATACCAAATTTCAGCTTTCTAATAACAAAAACCACGGAGCTATGCCGCGGACAGACAGACAGACAGACGGACAGAGCGAAACTATAAGGGTTCCTTGTCGGACTACGGAACCCTAAAAACCTTGTTGGGTGGGTCATGGGTCTGTTTGCCAGATAAAATTTATTGGAACGTGACTTGCATGGAAATACGTGATAGTTAAGTTTAACCGGTACATCCGGAAGTGGTAGGTACAGGTAGCAGAAATCTCGCGACGACTGAATACTTTAAACCATAGGCTCCCAATCTTTTATGGACTACCACATACCGGCCCCCTTTATAAGAAAAACAAAAAATCTTTTACATAACAGTTAATTATACGAATTTTATATGTATCATCTATTAATAATCACAAATAAAAAATTAACTCTCTCTCTCTCTGCAATCGTGCTTCTCGCTCGGCTAGGGGGCCGTACCGCCTCGTCCGTCGTTATAAGTACCTATTAGAAGTTATAAGTTAAAAATAGAATAAGGAAACCATTGATGCATATTGCAGGACAAAGTTTCTCTTAACTAGTAACTTAACTACCACAATACTTTAACAAAGGTGCTTTTTTTGGCATCACTTTTGGCGTATTGGCTGAGCAAAGCAGCCAATTAATGGTGCGCCGCGTGTCGCGGATTCGATTCCACGACTCATTTTCATTAGAATAGTTCCAGGTCTGGATATTATTGTTTTAAACCTTCTTTTACGTTATATAACCTACGCCCTGTATTAGTTAGTAGTTTTCCAAATTGTTTTTTTTTAGCTATTGTAAGTATTATGGTTATATGTAACTTAATTATTTAAATTAAATTGTAATCGATGTAAACCTACTATTCATCAAAATCAACGTGTTCTTATTTTACCCAGAAAAGTCAAAGACAAAACAAAGATCTTCGAGGAGTTTCTTAAAGTTTCTGGATAAGCTCAAACGTCCAGAAAATTATGCATGTCAAATTGACTGCGCCAAAACGTTATCACAAAATATCAGTGTTTATATTCTGAAGAATTGCAATGTTATTAAATTTATGGGATATGAGATAGAATTAAATTTAATGACCATTTTTTCACGCAATAAGTTCAAGAGAAATGAATGAATCAAGAGTGGTTTACTCGGATTGTTTACTGTTTGTTGTCGATAAATTTTATAACTGGAAACAAAATCTGAAACTTCGTGATAGCGTTTTCTCCGTTTAGGGTAAGGAAATTAAAAGAAAACTAAACATGTTTTACCAAAATGTAGAAAATAGAACGAACACAGTGTGTGCAGGACGTTTCATTTACAATACTTTTTCTAAAAATAGCATCACGCCTATAACGCGCGTAGGGCTAAGTAGATTGAACGTACAGCGAAAACATTTTCATAAATAAGTTTATGTACAAAGAAACCAATTTCCATATACCGGACGCAATAATAAATATACACGAGGTGCCTCTTAAAAATTCCGCGTTGAAAGCCTAAGCTTATTGCTCAACCTTGGCACTCAACCCAGAAGCATGACAAAAGACATGGACGTCGTGGAGTGATATGAATATTTCTTCAAGTTCATACATTTCTTCTGATTTCGTCTTCGTTTGTATGTAGAACAAATACGAAGTCACATTTCCACAAAGGACTTCAAATACACGAGGTATATCTTAGAAATTCCGCGCTGAAAGCCTAAGAAGTCTTTGCTCAAACTTAGAATTCAACCCAGAAGCCACTGGGTTTACTAACAAAGTCACCTTTTGTTACCAATAAAGCACACACATAACACAAATAAGGCAGTTTGGACATAACTCATTAGATTACCTTAGTAAAAAGAAGGAATGAAACACGTATTGCCACAACAAACAACAACACACAAACTCAGTATAAAACAAAAACCTTCAGACTAGGCTACCTCGGACCTTACCATGTCGTGCCAAAGCAGGAATAGATTAGTTGTGAAAAAGAGACGGTGCTATACGACGTTAGTAGCCGTGTCTCGCTCTCACACCTGAATAGTGATTGCAAAAATATGTGGTGGTACGGCCCCTGTACTGTTGTATCTATTACCAGGACAGGTATTTACTCTTACATTCAGTTTTCTGGACGTATATCTAGGTACTTCTATTCTGTCTTCTATTCTACTCATGGGCAAAGGCCTTCTTTTATTCCTTCTATTTCTCTAGACTCTAGAGCCTGCGCTCTTTTCCTTGTTCTTGAAAAAAAACAACAATTTCGTTATCAGTAAACAATATTTTTTGAACTTTATATGGACTTTGAGACTCCGATGAAAACAATTTGTCTTCATTAAACATCAGTCTTTTTAAATCCAGCATCTTTGATCTTTTCTCTATCTGATGTACAAAGACCGTTCCTCTAACTCAGCGGTCGGCAACCTTTTGGCAAGCAAGGGCCACAAGGTAGCAAAATAAACTATAGGTGGGCCGCACTTGTGATATTACCCTAGATTCTACCTGATATACCTACGTATAATTTCCCATAGAAAAACCGGCCAAGTGCGAGTCGGGTCACGCGCTCTATGGTTCCGTAGTAGGTCTTAGTTAGACGAGTATAACTCTGTAACCGTTTACCAGAGGCGTATTTAAAGATTTAGCGCCCCGGGCCAGTTAGCTTTGCCGACCCGTTAACAAAAATGAAAAAAAATATGGAAAAATAGAACCTAACTAATGCATCGTTCTTGAAGTTGGCGGCGAAAAAACACAAAACAATAACGATTGGAGACACCGACTTTTAGAACGATGTATTAGTTATTTTTCAATTTGTAGTGTATTTTTAAGTCGGTTTTATTTTTGCACAACAGTTTTTTTTTTCACTTTTGAGTTGTTTTTGTTTGTTTTTTTGATAATAAGGTTTGGAGTAAAGAACTCAAAATTGTAGCAAAACTAAATAAGGTTAGTTGAAGGCGCGAGCGCAGCGAGCGCGATTTTTTTTTTATAGAATCACAATAATCAGGCTGATATGATAGGATGAACAAATTTAAAATAAAATTGAACCTCGCCGCCCCTCGCAGCCTGCCGCCCCGGGCCATAGCCCCCTTGGCCCTATGGTAAATACGCCCCTGCCGGTTACGCCTACTAAGCCGTGATAATTTTCCTTGTTAGTGGATTACATGTGCTACGTTTGTGATTTTTTTCACATTTCTAGCCATTGAAAAGTTAGAGGGAGGGGGGTGCTCGTATCGAACAAAAATTAGCATTTAAAAACTAGATTGAAAATGTTCTTGACAAACCCATTATATTTTCGAAAGACCTATCCAATGATAAAACATACGAAGAGATACGCGAAAAAAAAAATACTCCCACTTTACGTGTTTGGGAGCTTAAAAAAAATATTTGCCGTGCCCGACACGCACTTGGCCGGCGACATCCAGCGTATTTCATTAATTCATGAGTCGGTGGCAAAATACTAACAACAGTAGCTTAGAGACACTGACTAACGTTTAAATGAAACTAATTTTACTCTTATTAGTATTTTTTATTTTGGTAAAAACTTTTTTACCAAACATTCGCGGGCCGCAAGTCAGACGTCCGCGGGCCGCATGCGGCCCGCGGGCCGCGGGTTGCCGACCGCTGCTCTAACTTAAAGAATTATTTCCTTTATTTTCACAGAGCTAGCCCGATAATGAAACGCGATGAATCGACGAAAAGCTTCACAAAATATTCGTCACAGCGACGATTGAGTGGACAAGGAGCTTCTTATGCTATCGCTGGTTGGCGGCAGAACTCTCTGACTATAAATACATTAGCACAGAACTCTGCTTATCTTGCTGAGAAAATCTTCAACCAACAACAGTGAGTATTTTTACAGGTCCTTCTTTTGTTTTGTCAAGAAGTACATTTGAGTAACATAAGCTGTAATGCCGTAGTCAACCCTTTAACCAAATGCACTGCATTACATACACCTTGTATGTAATATATAATAACATCTGGACTTTTTGAGTAGGTGTTTAAATATAATATTTAAGCTGCATTGATTTGATTAATACATTTAACATAATCATTTTGAGTTCCATCGTAAACTATATCACTACCTAGATCTAGATCAACTCTTGTAGGCAAGAGTTATTAATTTGGAATTTTATTTTTCTAGAGAAAAAGAAGAAAGAGAACGATCTGAACCAGTATCTTGGCATCAATTAGTAAGTATTAATGCATAACCTATACTTTTAAGCAATAAAAAAGCTTTGGGATACTCCAATACAATTACAAAGTGTTGCATGGATTTTGTATAAGAAGTCATCAAATAACCGTACTGTTCATTTTGAAGAAACATTTTGGAATTACTAGCTGTTTTCCGCGGTTTCACCCGCATCCCGAGGGAACTACTTAGCGCAATCGGGTAAAAAGTAGCCTATGTTGTTCCTCAGGGTCTATTCTATCTCTGTACCAAATTTCATTTATATCGGTCCAGTAGTTTTGGCGTGAAAGCGTAACAGACAGACAGACAGACAGAGTTACTTTCGCATTTATAATATTAGTAAAGATTAAAAAGAATTACAGATATTCAACTGCATTCGATTAAACTGGAAAAACGCTAAGCATATTGATAAGTGAATTACCTAAAACTTAAGACGTTTTAAAGGTTTTTTTTTTCTGGAACATGATTAATATGTCTTGTTTCCTCCACAGTATAGGTACGCCAAGCCGTGCGAGATCCTTTTTCTAATTTTTGGTGTAATACTCGCCTGTGTCAATGGCTTCTTCGTGCCTTTGGGCGTCATCATCTATGGCGAGTTCACATCACTACTCATCGACCGGACGGTTATGGTCGGAACCTCGACCGAAACGTGGACCATATCGTTATTCGGTGGAGGCAAAATACTGTAAGTTGTTTACATATTCAATTTTAATAGTTATCACAGCATCAATGGTGTGAGACAAATAATTCTGGACCTCTGTCGAAAAAATAAGATCCTCATATCGTCAAATTGTGGTCGTTGTTATAAATGGCAACTACCATAATACTATCATAATATGGCAACTATCATAATATTATCAAGAAGATGACAAATTATAAAAGAGATTTGTATGAAAAACTTTCGAACTTTGTTTCTTGAAATAATGGCAATCGCCATAGTGTCCTATATCTTAAGATGGATAGAGATCTATTTGTATGGAATTATTCAAACAAAATATTTTATCGAAAATCAATTAAATTTATCGCGCGTCGCAACTTTAAGAAATACTCAACGACTGGGTAACTTTTGCCCAAACACTCCAACCCAGAGAGGGTTTTGTGTTTTATTAAGTTATTACAATATGAAACACAGTACCTGTTTATCGGAACATAGCTTAAAATAAGTTAAACTTAATATATTATCAGTACAAACGCATCGAGAGCAGAGAACAGAGAAGCGTTGATTCAAGACTCGCAGGCATTCGGTATCGGCTGCACCGTGTTCTCCATCGGCCAGTTCATCGTCGGCGTCATCAGTGTGGACATCTTCAATTACATGGCACTTAAACAAGTTAGTGTTACCAGCAGGAATATAATCAAGCCGTCACCGTATTTGCCGCAGGGTTCACAATAAAATTATCAGCAGTGCAAGGTGTTTACAAAGACACAATACTTGCCATCTCGACATAAATTCAAATGTTTTTTCAAATCATTATTGGTTTATTTAAGTGCCACTGTTTTGCGCAGTTTCTCCCGAATCCTGTAATATTTCACGCACCTGGATCAATCTGTCCTTTTTAACACGCTTTTATTAGCTCGGGTTGTATGTATGTATGTATGTATGTATGTAACGGAATCTTTGAACCTAATTTTCACTGGTTTCTAGACGTCTGATCAACATGGAACTTTGCACACGTGTTAAGGGCCGATGACAATGCAATAATCCGATAAAAAAAAACTAAAAAAACACGGTCAGCAATAAAAGCGTGTTTTTTAGTTTTTTTTTTCACGTTTCAATCGTATCTCCGTATTCAGCACATAGATAGACAGAGTTACTGTCGCATTTATAATATTAGTAAGGACAAGCACTGGATTAGTACCGAAACAATAAATACAAATTTAATTTAAAATATTTGTATTTTACAATGTAGCGAATATTTCCAGGTGGACAGGCTAAAAGCATTGTTTCTGCGAGCTGTACTCCGCCAAGACATCACTTGGTATGACCTGAACACCACCATGAACTTTGCAACAAAAGTGTCCGAGTAAGTGTCATGTGTGTGTAACCAATGCGTTAATAATGTATCACGCCTATTTTCATACCCGATGTCGTGGTGGCCTAGAAATTTATTAAGGCCTGTAACATAAGTACGAAAGTGCCGGTTCGAAACCTGGCGTATACCAATGTAACTTTTTCAAAGTCATATGTATTTTCTTAGTGTCTCTTGGACACCACTGACTAACGGTGCACGAAAACCTCGTGAGGAAATCTGGCCTTAAAAAGCCTGAAATCACCAATCCGACCTATGAAGATGACAGCTACATTCCTACCTAGGCTAGGTAGAGTACTAACTAACATTTAAGATACCATAGGACACATTCCTGATGTAAAACCGAATAACTCTTTTGCCGGAACTGGGGCCGTACCACCACGTGTCTTTGCAATTACTTATCAGGATGTGAGAGTGAGACGCAGCTATTAGCGTCGTATAGCACCGTCTCTTTTTCATATCAAAACTATTCCTGCTTTAACACGTCATGGTAAGGCCCCTGAGAATAAGACGCAAATACAGAAAAATAAAATCAAATTTAATTTACGTTATAATATTGAGATTGAAACGTACAACACCAAGTGTGATGGTATAATTATTTATTTAAATTATCCATATATCAATGTATATTGGAAGCATAATTATGAAAAGTATTAAAACACCAGTCGTTATAAACACCACTGGTTTCATAATTACCAGTCACATAAAAGGCTTATTAAATCTGTTATTTTTCTTCAGTGACCTCGAGAAGTTCCGAGAAGGGATTGCAGAGAAAGTGCCTATCTTCATATACCTGGTGATGTCGTTCGTCACTTCGGTGATAATCTCCTTCGTTTACGGCTGGGAACTCACTCTGGTGATATTATCGTGCACACCAGTGGTGATAGCCACTACGGCTGTGGTTGCTAAGGTTTGTTCTTTTTACTTTCCTGTTTTTCTCTTAGGTTGTTTTAATGTAAAGCTTATATACCTACATGAAGTGAACATTTTGGATCCCTTTATAAGAATATTGTGCACACGGAAGAGCTTTGGTATAGTTAAAGTTTATATGCAGAAGAAGTTCAGAAAACTAATTTAAAAAATAAAGTAACAAAATATGGTCCGATTTCGACCAGTGGGCAAATGGGAAAATTATATAGTGAAGTAGTCTTGAAGAAAAATGTAAACAAAGTCGTACGTAACCTATTTTGTTCTAATTCTGCCACAGAAAAAGAAATTGACAAAATGGCGTAAAGATGGCGCATTTATGTCAATTTCATTCTCTAGACATCATTATTCATCATTTAATGCTATTATATCTATATGGGAAATTAGAACAAAATAGGTTATGAACTTATGATTTTGTTTTCATTTTTCTAAAAATCAATTGTTACTGGGTGGGCCGAGATGATAAATCTCCATATAAAAAGTCAGTGAGACAAAAAAGTAGAGTAGGATCTTCAAATATATTGATGTGATTGAGTGTCATGGGCGGGTATAACCTCATAACTTATATGATATATTATGATATATTAGTTCCAGCTTATATATATTACCTCACTTATTGTAGGTGCAATCTTCGCTGACATCTCAAGAGTTGAAGGCATACAGTATAGCAGGCGTGGTCGCAGAAGAAGTACTGTCTGCGATAAGAACAGTGGTCGCATTTGGTGGACAAAAGAAAGAAATAGACAGGTATTTATATTATTATTCACACCCGGTAGTCGATTTTCATTCGATAATTATGCATATTTTATGCAAATAATAAAAATAAATTTTAATGATTTTTATTTAATCCATATAAATGTTTACACCGTAGGCACCTAAAACAAAAACACTTTTTTTGTCTGTCTGTATGTTTGTTGTGTGGCAATTTTACGTCGTTATAATCTTACGACACACACGGTGACATGTAAGTACATAGATTCTTATTCTTCAGTACGCGGGTACACAGCTACTAATAATTAAGTATGTTGTCTAGATATGCTCGTCGCCTGGAACCAGCTAAAAAGATGGGAATGAAGAAAGGTGTATTCGCAGGCTTAGGCAGCGGGATAATGTGGTTCATCATATACGCTACCTATGCGCTAGCATTCTGGTATGGTGTCGGTCTTATTCTGGAGAGCAGACACGAAGAAAAACCTATATATACGCCGGCTGTGCTCATGATTGTAAGTCTGTCCGTATTTACATCATCACCATGAAAAATAAGTAGGTGATTATTGCCAAAAAACACCCAATTTGGCAAAATTATTGCCTTGGTGTAGGCTCTTTACCGATCGTGATCCGATAGTTACTATCCCTCTAGTATAGTCTTCGTCAACAAATAACCCATTTTTACTTTTCCAACATTATATATTTTACATATTCTCCTCCTCAAAAAAACAGTCGGACTAAGCTCTTAAAAAAATGGAAAGGTCCTCTAAAATCACCAGTATATAAGCGTGGTGATTAATGCCCACATGTAAAGAAGCCTTTAAACTTTTAAAAGCTTCTTAAAGTTCTCCAATTTTAGGTATTCTTCAGTGTACTTCAAGGAGCCCAGAACGTCGGGCTCACAGCTCCTCACATGGAAGCCATTTCGACGGCTCGAGCCTCAGCCGCAGCCGTTTACGCTGTCATTGATAGAAAGCCCACTATTGACATATTTTCCATTGAAGGCGACAGACCTGAGCTCAAAGGTGATATAGAGTTTAAGGATGTGACCTTCCGATATCCAGCACGAAGTGATGTACAGGTATGTATTATGATATAGTTATTTTAAAACATTATGATCGTATTTTTCTAATGGCATGCTTTGATAAAAAATATATGTTTTTACTTAATTATGTTGTGTGTACGACTATAGGTACACATACATTCACATAATTGTTAAAACACATGAATACATATCAATTCTCACTTTAATATGGCTAATATTGTATTATTTTTCTCCGTTAATAACAACTCAGTTAAGCTTACATCAAAATTCCAAACTACAAAAAAATCAAATGGATCTATAGATTTTGTTATAATAGGAGATAATCGATCATGCAATATATTGCCGAATATTAACAATTAGTTAGCGATAAGTGCAATGGAATGCCTAAGTTAAAATCAATTATCTGAATAAGTTTCAAATTACCTATAACAATCGTGACGTGCATTCTTAGGTGTTAAACGGGCTAAATCTGAAGATAAACGCCAACGAAACCGTAGCACTGGTGGGTTCAAGTGGTTGCGGCAAGTCCACGGTGCTGCAGCTCATTCAGAGGATGTACGACCCTGACACGGGGACCGTGACAGCGTCCAGCAACGACTTGAGGAATATGAACGTCAGACACTACAGGAATCACATCGCGGTCGTGGGACAGGAGCCTGTGCTGTTCGCTGGCACCATCAAGGAGAATATTAAGTATGAGAATTATTGTAATTTCGTCTATTTGTGATTGTGTGTGGCTGTACAATATTCAAGTCAAGTCAAGTCAAAAGGTTTTTATTTTATGTAGACCAATTACAGTTACTTATAAAACATCAAAACTAGAAACTAGGTGCACGGTTCCAAAAAGTAGGTCCTATGGAGAAGAACCGGCAAGAAACGTCATGGATACTGTTTTAAAATCAATTGTTCTTGTTCCAAATAGTCGTGTAACGTGAGGATCATGTAGAATGTAGATCAATGTACAGGTATTATATGATCAAGCCAAACCACGCCATGAAATTGAAAATTATCGATGATAAGTTATTATATCTCTTTCTAGAATGAGCAACCCAGCCGCTACTGATGAGGAAGTCATCGCTGCGGCTAAGGCGGGTCATTGCCACGACTTCATCAAGAAACTTCCTGAGGTATGTACTAGCTCAGTTGCCAAGCCACGTATTATTTGCTCATAATTTTTTATTAGTCCATTCGAACAAGAGCAATTTTTAGAGTATATCGTTGTGCCATCACAGCTATCGTCATCATCATCATCATATATAACTATGTACATGAGTATTTTATTAATTAGAGTAACCCGATTAGAAATAGGTAAATCTGGATATTTCGTGAGTATATCAAGGAAAAATACTTGATCGATAGAGACAGGCTATGTAAATTCGTTTATATAATCTGACTTAAATCAACTTTATCAGATAAAAATCTTGCTGAAATCTATATTTTGCGTTTATTTGAATAAACGCAGCCGCTGTAATGCCGTTCACTGACTTACCTACTTACTTATTTCTATTTCCATGTCAACATTATAAACTTAATATCTCTCTCAATCTCTGCAAAGTGTATTCTGACGAGCCCCGAGAACTTACTACCAGTTCTATAAACAGGCCTACAACACTCTGATAGGCGAGAGGGGTGCCCAACTGTCCGGAGGCCAAAAGCAACGTATCGCCATAGCGAGGGCGTTGGTAAGGAAACCGAAGATCCTGCTCCTTGATGAGGCCACTTCGGCTCTCGACTCCCATAGCGAAGCTAAAGTGCAAAAGGCTTTGGATTCTGCAGCGGCGGGACGGACCACCGTCATGGTGAGCCACAGGTACATGTATAAGCAAATAATGGGCTTGGTGAATTATTTTCCGATATATGCTGTGCGGGGTCAGGTCTAGAACAATGATGAAGCAAGCCGCTACATGAATTTCCCAATAAAACCATATTTTTTTTAGTAAATAATTACTCATCTAACAATTATCTTCAATAGGTTAGCAACAGTGCTGAATGCGAACCGCATTGTGTTTATGGATAAGGGTGAGGTGGTCGAAGAGGGCACCCACTCAGAGCTGATGGCTAAGAAAGGACGGTTCTACCAGCTAGCAGTGGAGAATGAGGCAGCGGCAGATGAATTAACTAGCCCTTCTGAAACCTTGGCAAAACGTAAGTAAACGTTCATGAAACGTTATATTTTTTTTAATTTGGTGTTACCGTGTTAGTCTTTGACAATCGCGCTATTGGATTTATCCACGTGAAATTTCTCAGTAGGAAAGATTGTCTTATCTTGAGACCAAGCTAGGAAAACGTAGTGTAGGATGCCCTAGGGCAAGATGGAGTTACGATCTGCCAAAGGCTGCAGGCAGAAGATCCGTCAAGCTGAAGACCGGGCTTTAAAGCACACGGTATATTGACCTGTCCAATATCAGACAAATATTAAATAATTATGCTCATGATTATAATGAAAGCTTATCTGTAAGAGATTTTGGGGTAACTGTAACCGTGTGGCCGTCAAAGACTTTTATATAACAAGTATGGCGAATGCTATACCATATCAAATTCTAAAACATTTAACATCAATTGCTGGAACAGGATTTATCGAATGTCCAAATAGTCTAACTAAAGTAACGTTCAAAAAATCGAATGGTAAATAAATCCAGCACTCAATATATAGAGTGTTCAAAATATCGAATGTCTGTTTCATCGAGCGTTTAACATAACGCAGATTAAATCTATCTCTCTACCTAGCAAATTTCAGTCGTATTCCCGTGAAAGCATAAAAGATAAACGGACAGAGTTACTTTCACGTTAATTTATAATATTAATAATGATTTTACCAAATCTTCTTCGTACTGCTTGATAATCTATCGTTTAAATGTTTGCAGGTGCAAAAATGCAAAGGCCAAGAAGACTAAGATCTGTTGAATCTGTTGAAAGCAGCACTTCTTCAAGTTCAGCCTCATCGGACGGTACAATAGAAGAAGAAAAGCCTGAAGAGGAGTTCCATCCAACGACCTGGCAGATCTTGAAGCTTTGTGGGCCGGAGAAGTGGCTGATGGTTGCCGGTGTTTTAGCTGCCATAGCTGTTGGCTCCTCCTTCCCGACATTCGCCATTCTCTTTGGAGAGACCTATGGGGTATACCTATCCAGTTTAATTTATTTGCAAATTTAGGTTCGAAAGCTTAGAAGGAGCTGCTTTGATAAATATTTTTAACATGCGAGGTATTTCTCGACCAGCTGTTTCCCGCAGCTTAACCCGCATCCTAAACTACATGTGTGCCAAATTTCAGCCAAATACATTCAGTAGTTTTTGCGTGAAAGATTTGCGTATATACATCTCCACAAAAATTCATATTTATAATATACATTTGTTGGCAGTATTTTCGCGTGAATTTTGAAGAAGCTAATAGTTACTTAGGACATTATTATTTCTTCTGAAGGTAGGTATCTCACAAAAAATTACGTATGTAATCATAATAATTATATTACGCTTTTTGATTTTAGTTCTTGGAAAGTTCTGATTCCGACTGGGTGCGTGGCGAGACAAATTTCATCGCAGTCCTATTCCTGCTTGTAGGAGTCTACACTGGTTTTGGCATCTTCTTCCAAATATTTATATTCAACTTAACTGGAGTTCGACTGACGGCGAGACTCAGGTATTTTTTTAGAGAAATAATTTCTTACCACAAGCTCAAAATTCATGTGGGAATCTCTCCGTTGGCGACTAGTGGTGTCTGTGGTGATGGGTTTTCTGATTTGTTTTTATTTTTAATAATAACGAGCTCTTCCGTTGTAGGGTGGCGGCATTTCAATCTATGTTGAATCAAGAAATTGGTTGGTTTGACGATTCGAGAAATGGAGTCGGTGCGTTGTCAGCTCGCCTCGCTGCTGATGCGGCCGCAGTGCAAGGGGTCAGTCATCATTGTGTTTTTCATGAAAACTGTAGAAATATCTCGACTTATTGTGTTTTAAAAGCCTGTTTCAACATATCTGAGTACTCATGAGATCATATATAAAAAATAAACATAATTGCTAAATTAAATTAAATTTTAAGCTACACATAACAAAAACTCTCTTACAGATGTCTCCACTACGAATATTATTTTTCTTTTTTTATGTCACTAGGCAACGGGAACTCGCATCGGAGCTCTGATGCAAGCTTCAGCCACTATAGTGATCGGCATCATGCTATCTATGTACTTCACTTGGAAGATGACGCTGGTCTCCCTGGTGTCGGTGCCTATGGTCATAGGCGCTGTGGTGCTAGAGGGCCGGGTCCTGTCTGTCGGCCTCGCACTCGTTAGAGAAGCGTCCTACAAAGCGACCACGATCGCTACGGAGGCGATTACTAATATAAAAACTGTTTGCGCTTTCTGTAAGTAACTATAGTCATTTATAAACTCGGAAAAACGAACAGCAATTCGTTCGATAGCGCATTACTTAAGAAAGGCCGGACCGAATTGTGATATTTAAAAAAACTAAATGATCGAAATCGCGGGAATAGGTAGTATTCTAATAACTATGTCTTGAACTTCGTTATCGGTATTTAATAACGTGGATGCGCTGTGTCTAGGTGGTGAGGAAGGCGTGATGAAACGTTACCACGACGCGTTCGTGGGCGGTCGGCTGGCGGCGCGAAAGAGTTTGCGCTGGCGCGGGTCGGTGTTCTCGTTCGGGCAGACCGCTCCTGTCGCCGGCTACGCGCTGTCACTGTGGTATGGTGGAGTACTGGTCGCCAACGGAGAGATACCCTACAAGAGCGTTATCAAGTGAGTGTACTCCTCTGTTGCGTAGAGATATTTTGTAGGTCGAGAGCAACAAGTAAGTACTACTTGGTTGTTGCTGTATTTTATGATTAAAAGACAAAAGAAGACCTATTTGGTTAATGGAGTAAGTACCTACCTACTTTTTTATTTCGAGTGCGACTTAAATAAAAAATAGTTATATTAAACTACGTACTTTGTTTTGGATAGGAAATCATCAAATGACCCGCCGTGGATGGGGCGGGAGGGAGTGTCAGTCTCTTACTGACTAAAACCCATCCATGTTCCTTCCTCAGCCGTATTCAATCCTGAATGAATAGTAGCCATGTTACTCTACCTGAATTATTGTCAGTCTACTTGTTTGACTACATAGTCATACCTACTTCTTACTTAATTTTATAGAACGTTCTTCCCATAAAAAGCCAAGAAGCCGGAGTTGGTTTTGCGTTTTTATAAGTACCTGAATGTTTTTTGTGCAGGGTGTCTGAAGCACTGATCTTCGGCGCATGGATGATGGGGCAGGCGTTAGCGTTTGCTCCCAACTTTGGCGCAGCAGTGAGCGCGGCTGGTCGCGTCATGACGCTGCTAGCTCGTAAACCACGCGTTGCCAATACAACTGCTCCGTCCGTGCCAAAAGATTACGTATGTATCTTTGGGATTTTCTTTTAATATGGAGGAGCTCGTAAAACCAGCACGGTTCGACCGACCAAAAGTTAAGCTGCGCTTGGCGCCGTCGGTCCGTGGATAGGTGACCATCTTTGTCATACTCGGCTGCATCCGATTTAGACTGGTAGCTGACCCCAACATAGTTGCGAAAAGGCTAGGCAGGCAGAGGCTATCCTTTAAAAATCTGTTATTTTTTTATTTTTTTAACTTTGCCCCATTTACAAACATTCATTACACATGCACAAATACCCAGACCCGGAACAATTTTAATTGTCCCGTGCGGGAATCGAAGCCGCGACACGCCGCGCAGCAGCCAATTGCTCAGCCACTACGCCAAACGTGCCGTCATTTACTCTGTCACTTCCAGATGCTCACCTTCTCATCGATCTGTACTGTAGTTTGTGAGATTCCTTGACTGTCCACCTGTAGGAATCTATATAGAAACTGAAATGCTAGATAGATCTGTAATAAGAGATATTTTGGCAGTAACGATTTGATGTTGATACAGCCTATTTACTCTTAGTCGAAAGAACAAATACGTTTTCGTAACTTTATATTTCGAATTAAAAAGTGGCGAAGTTCCCCCTGGCACACTAATACAAACTCTATTTATATATAAACACAATGGTCTCATTTCATTGAAGATACTTACAACTTGTTTTTATAAATTTTCAATTAATTCTCAGGTCGCAAAAGGCAAGATTGAGTATAAGAACATAAAGTTCCGCTACCCGACGCGGCGCGAAGTGGAGGTGTTGCGAGGGCTGTCTCTGCTGATCACCAGCGGCAAGCGTGTAGCCTTCGTAGGACCCAGCGGCTGCGGGAAATCTACCCTCATACAACTACTGCAGCGATTGTACGACCCTGATGAAGGCAGCGTTGTAAGTCATAGTTTAATCTAACAGGTACATGACCGCTACACTTAGGTAGGTACTTAAATATTCCCGTAAACTAGAGCTTACATTAACAAGCCAAAGAAAATTTCGAGACTTGCGAAACAATTAAAGTCCTGTCTCTTGCAAGTTTTTGAATTGATAGTTACTTTGTTAGTTATTTCTTTAAATATTTGACTACCTATATCGTATAAAATTTTAGTACATTCACTGTTGGCGCCCAACGTGGGGAAGTTAAAAATCACAAAATATCGCGGTATAAGAAAAGAATCTCTTATCTAAAGATATTATGAGTTACATATATTTGAAATAATATAAATAATAATTATTATTGGCGGCATCAAATAAACCATTATAGAAATTCATCGTACATGTCCCACGTTGGGCGCCAAAATACTACGCTGGACGTCCATTGCTTTTACTTCTACATTCCCATATTATTTTTCTACAGAACTTGGATGACCACAACATAGTAACAGACATGCGTCTAGATACTCTGCGTCGGAATATTGGCCTCGTGTCTCAAGAACCGGTGCTATTCGATCGCACCATTGCCGAGAACATCGCGTACGGTGACAACGAACGTGCGGTCACCATAGAAGAAATTGTAGCCGCGGCGAAACAAGCTAACGTCCATAATTTTATCGCAGCTTTGCCTAACGTAAGTGATTATATAAATATAAACAGTATATTAATATCGATCACAGCCAGTGACAAATGGATTAAGAATTCTATGTCTAGAAAAATCTGTGACGGTGTATTGGTTTAGGCCTAAACATGTCATGTTGCTTAAATCTCGCAACCAACAGAACATATTGACAACCTCCTTCGGCGGGCTGTGTTGGCATTGACAAGATAAAGCATCAGTGCACCACTCAATAAAATAAACCAATAATAAATAAACTACTATTCAAGAAAAAAATACTTAAATTATGCTGAAAATATAACAATAATTTAGCGTATCTATGATTTTCATCAGGCATACGAGACTCGTATCGGCGCCCGCGCATCCCAACTATCCGGAGGTCAGAAGCAACGCATCGCGATCGCACGAGCGCTCGTCCGAAATCCGCGCGTTCTACTGTTGGACGAAGCAACTTCGGCTCTTGATACACACAGCGAAAAGGTAAACATGTCTTATGTAATTGTTGAAAACACTATATATGTTTGAAATGTTTAGTAGAGGCACACTGAGTTTTCATTTCTATATTACTCTCCTGATTTCAAACGCGGTTGCAAAAATAACGGTCGATTCCTAAGCGAAAGGCTTCTTTGTTAGAAAACTTGATGGATTATTGCCTACCCTCTTAATGCGATTTTACATAACGGTTTACGATTTCAATATGACCTAACCTAGCATTAATTATATTAAGGGGCCATGTAAGAATCTACAGTTAATTGTTTTAAATTTTGCAGTGGGTTTCTGAGTACTTTTTATTATGCCTATTTTTTTGTAAAATTTTACAGGTCGTGCAAGAAGCTCTAGACAGAGCCAGCGAAGGCCGCACAAGTCTCATCATAGCACATCGTCTTTCCACAATCCAAAATGCCGATGTGATCGTAGTCATTTCCAAAGGAGTAGTCGCTGAAATGGGTACACACAGGGAACTTATTGCCAGGCACGGCATATACGCGAAGCTGTACGAATTGCAGTGCGGATTCGCGGAGGAAGCTGATGAGTCGCAAGCCGAATAATCACTTCGAATGTGTTTTGTAGAACATTTTAGACGACGCCTGTAGTAATATACCGTATCTACTCGGGCTCAGGGCTGGACATTTATACATCAGCCAACTGGTAACTGGTTTCTTCTTAAGCGATTTCCTTCTAAAGATCATCAAGGTATGGTTAAACGCGTTTAATATCTATAGCTGGCCTCACCGTCAACAAATTTCAAAATAGCCTTTCGCTGGTTTAGTCTTTTTCTACGCTTCGACTTAGATTTCGCTGTGCTATGGTAATAGTCAAACTTATTGGTTTCTTTTCGGCCAGCATGTGACGTGGAACTTTAAATAGGTATCATATTTCCAAACTTTATTTCATCTAAGATCGTTCGAAATTGAAATTTTCTGAAGGCTGATAATTCAAACGTTGATTCTCGAAGCCCGACATTGTTAGTAAATAAAAGGGATAGGACAATTCAAATAAAAGTAGGTTTTACCCAATTATTAGGTACCTTATTATCAAATTCTGTGCGAGTAAAAATTGGTACTTATTAAGTATATTTTGCTCAGAAACATTCCTCCCAATTTTCCACCACATTCCCAACCCCCCCTTTTACGTTCCCTAAATAAAAGACAATCTATGTTTCCTATTTTCAGATATTATAGTTTCGTATTAATAGTGTTACCAATATTAATATATCATATTACCACTTTAACTGCTTAAAGCTTTATAAATGCCCTTTCAAAAATATTATTTTGGTATAGTTATTTTACATAGTAAGCTTTGAAAGAGAATTTTATTATTTGCATCGAAACCAGCATGTTCAAATGAACATGTTATAGGTGAATGAATCAATGACACATCTAGATTATGCGCTTCAACAGAATATACTCATATTTTTTATCTTTTATTTTGTATGATTTTATTGTAAATACGAATTATACACGCTTGCCTTTTATGGTGCCTTCATAACAAGATAGCAGCTACGTTTGGCTGTAACTTAACCAAAGAATTATTATTTTTTAATCGAACTTTATAATTACTAATGAATATAATATATGAACATTACTAATTATTGCTTCAGTATTGTAAAGCATCTTTAATTAGCATTTCTAGAGTAGGTACTGTTACAAATCATCCAATAAATTGTGCTCAAGTGTAATGGTGTAACCTGTTGTGATCAAAATGATATTTTTATACCATATATCGATTTATAATAATTGGTGTTTTGCTAATTAAAGTATATGTATGATGTAGTTGTACAGGTAATTATTGAAATAAACTGTGGATTTAATTGTGTGATTTCATTTCTTAATCATGACTACCTTTAATCATTTAAGTGGTGATATAATTAAATAGTGCACTACTAAATCTGTGGTGTTAAGGTAAAAGGGGATAAGTCAAAAACGAGTTCCTACTTGCATAATTCAAAACTAAACACAAAATAAATATCTATTAAGGTGAAAAGGAGCAAAGTCTGTACTAGAATCTTTTGTATTCTTGATTAAAATCATCTATTTCCAACAAAAGAGCGTTTTCTTTATTCGCTCCTGGTGATAAGTTGTGTTTATTGACTTATCCCCTTTTACCTTAATGCCACAGAAATGTTCGTGCTATTTGAATCCTTATTATAATGACATTAAAGCAGATTTCACTTCGACATTAACACTATTATTACTTTTTTATTTGATTGAATGGATACTATTATACAGGAATGAAAAAATACAGCATATATAATTTAAATCTTTAATAATCATCGGCCCTTATAAATAAATAAACAAAATGAATTTTAAAATAATACAAGTTGGTATATTATCGGCAGTATCACTTTTTCTTACGTAAAACACTAAAAAAATAACATATAAAATTCTCACACCTGCGCAAAACAAAAAGTACGCAAACGTATGATATTATAAATGTTACGGTAATATCGTTCCCTTGATGGATTTATATCGTTATACCAATCTATAAAATTTATTTATTTATAAAATTATATTTTTCCGCTAAAGTGAGGCCTTTGCATAAACAATTGACGAAAATGAAAGATAAATAGACACTACACTAGAAACAAAATACTACAGCATTCATATCAGTGGTCTATTGTTTTATTTAAAATATAAAAATAATAGCACCACTAGCTAATGATAAAGACAAGTAAAAAAATGACCACCACGATTTTAAATCGAGAATAGATTGCGAAAATGTTAAGTTTCTAGTATCAGTGCTCATTTTCAGTCAAACTATGAAACACCCCTAATCCCATACAATATGTTCCACTTAATAAAAATATAAAATTCTAAAAGCATGCTATACAGGTTAAAAACGATTTGAACAAAAATAAATATTGCTATGATTTTGAGCTTACTAATGCTAATAAAATTTTTATACAAAAAATTGATTTAATATATAAAGGCAAAATATTATCCTTAAATTAGCTAATCTCACTGGGTGTAGTGGAGCATA
The DNA here is from genome assembly GCA_963891755.1 of Pyrrhia umbra. NCBI lineage: Eukaryota > Metazoa > Arthropoda > Insecta > Lepidoptera > Noctuidae > Pyrrhia > Pyrrhia umbra. Next base: position 7,162,500 of record OY982935.1, read on the forward strand.
TTATATTGGAAAACAGACCTAATTTCCTTGGTTATAGTGATCTAACTGCGTTGAGCGACGGAGATATGTTGGAGCGGTGTGTTGGGGAGGATGCCTCGGATGACGGGGTCGATGCACTCGCCGTAAATGTCAGCCGATAGCTCCTCCAAACCAATCTCAGGCTCCGATTTAGCCAACTTAGTAGCTTCATCAACTACTTCACGTACCTTCGAGTCGATTTCCTAGAAAAATAAACATTAATAATAACATTAAAATCGACATCGTCTGAATTAGTCTGCGTTCACTATATTGGTACCAGACGTCAACTGAAATCTAGAAAAATTGCATGTGCCGTATTGAGCTGCAAAAAGTACTAAAAATATTAGCTAGTATAAAGAAAATCACTAAAAAACTCTCGTGACGTCACAAAGTTTTCTCAGAGATAAACTGTACTGTAAAAAAACTATTGTAAACATTTCCTTTTGAAAAGAGTGTCTATGGAGTTCTTCTCCATAAGATCCACTCCTTGGAACCGTGCAACTAGCTTGACGTATCATAAGTGCCTGCAAAGACCTATTTGAAATAAAAACATTTGAGTTTTTGGTAGTCTAGTAGACCAACCCAGTAAGCCTTCCTTTTCTCTCACCTTCTTATCTTTGCCGTAGTCTGTTAAAAATATATTTTAGTGTAAGTTATCACCTTAAGTTGATCAGGGGTGGCGAGCTCGTTGCTCAGGATCTTCTCCTTGAAGGAGGTGATGGGGTCCCTGGTCTGCCGCACCTCCTGGATCTCGTCACGTGTGCGGTACGACGTGCCGGGGTCTGACATGGAGTGACCGGAGTAGCGGTACGTCTCCATCTCGACTACCAGCGGACCTGACCAGTAGAAATTAGGATTAATCAGTAATAGTCATCAAATTTAATTGATATGGAAGGCTATTCTTTTCTGTTTAAATTCGTTGCTGGTTACAAGATCGTTAAAAATTATTTTTCTGGGACTTATCGAGCTTCATTGCCTCGGCGTTTTCTGGTCGCTACCATTGATTCTGGCTTTCAGGAGTTGCAGTGTTTGGGAATAGTGTCGCGGACTTGTCCCAAATTAATAAACAATTTACATAAAATGAGTCAAGATTTTATGTACTTTAAACGTGCGAAAATTAGTAAAACTTCTGAAACAACGGCCGATAAACTGTAAAGAACTGCATCAACTTTGCTTATGACTTCACATACCTTTTCCACTAGTGCAGTACTCGATACAGAAGCGCGTGGCCTCCCTGGTTGCGAGCACGTCCATGCCGTCGACCCAGATGCCGGGGATGTAGTCGCCGCGGGAGTAGTAGTCTGTGCTGGCTGAAGAACGATCCATGCTCGTACCCATACCTGGTGGAGGATACAAATTATATAGGAAACGTAATAATAGTTTAAGACTGATACAAGAGCCGTACATTTTTCTTTAGTCTTGCAGTCTCCAGTCCATAGACTGTATACAAAATTTGATTATTTATATCACAACATCACATTAACACCTGTCTAGTCTTTTCCCAACTATGTTGGGGTCAGCTCTCAGTGTAACTGGGTGCAGCTGAGTCCAGTGTTTTACATGTAGCAATTGCCAATCAGACACAATACCCCTTGGTAATACTGGCTGTCAAACTTTCTTGCTTCTGACTTTCCGTAACGACTGTCAAAGATCTACAAATGACAGTCAGGACTATCTGCTTCACGTAATTTCCGAGGCACCGAAGAGTCTTGGTATGACATAGATGGTCACCCATTCACGGAACGTCCGCGGCAAGTGCAGCTTAACCTTGAACTATCCTGTGTGGCTGTTACTTAGCCACGAGCTCCTCATAATACAACATAACATCAAAGCATGTTTTCTTAGAAAGTCTTAGCAAAGTGTGACAATACTAGTAATGTAAATTGCCATGTATGAGAGAGAGAAGAGCGAATTGTCATCAACTTGTAGAGATACAACACAAATTCTAGTGAGTAATTCCACAAGTAAAACCTATTAGCATTGCTCGGCCCAGGAAGCGAAGGGGAGATGTCATGTTTGGGACTACTAAACTAACAAGCCAGGCATCATTGTAACTCATAATATTGATTTGATTTCCTCAACGTCATACAGGACAGTGTTACTAAAAATACTTAAAGCTATTGCTATAACTTGAGAGACGAACTAACGACACACTTTCGCATTAAAGATTAACTGTCTGGAAGTAGTCATTGCACACTCGAACTTAACACCTTTATTATCTGTAATTAAAATAATTATCACAGAGCAGAAAAATGAGTTTGTAATTCGTTTATTACAACTGTGAGGTCTCGCGAGATAAATATGTCTAGACAAACTTTTTTGGAGATAACAATGAATTCGAAGACATGATAAGACGACTGTTGAATGAAAATCACTACATTATCACAATAGATACCTGTACAGGATTAGTTACGGACATACGAAAATATTTAACTGGTCAGGTTATAGATATTAAACACTAGCTATTTCCCGCGGTTTCGCTCGCGTCCTGATAGAACTACTTCAGGAACCCGGATAAAAAGAAGCCTATAATTAAAGGCTTCTACCGTATCGATGGTCCTATCCAGTATCTATCTCCATTGTTAGCTATTTTCGCGCGGTTTCGCCCGAGTTCCGAGATATACGCATCCGGATACAAACTGTCTTTCCCCAGGGTTCAAGCTATCCCCATACCAAATTTCGACTAAATCGGTCAAGACGTTTTAGTGGGAAGGCGTGACAAACAAATAAAAACATTATTCACCTTTGCATTTATAATATTATAGTTCGGTTTTAGATAGGTTATAAATATTGAACATAACATAACATTTTATGATTACTTTGGCGATTGAGAAAGGCAGAACAATCATTTAAATATAGATATTATACGGTTAGTATTTTTGTGAGCAGTGGTGTAAGCCGCTCGTAATTCTTAATAGGTAATTCAATCGTATTCCCATCGTCGCTTCATCGTACTTACAGTCACAATTCATTTATAATCGCGAGTACCTACTTCACCACAAAACCTCACGAGAGAACGGCGTGAGGTTACGAGTGATGAGATGAGTTCTCTTCTTCATGACATTCGCAGCGAATACATTCATAAATGTTATGATTTGAAACGGTAAACAAAACGCATGTTATCAGTCACTCATCATTTGTATGCCGTGAAGGTCAAATAGAGGTCGGATGTATTAATATGTCACATGCATCTAGTAGGCTTGAGAATTTTATTCTGACCTTTTATTATTGGTATGAAATTAGATGTATTTTAATAGATCGAATACCAATTTCACTGTGAAACTCTCGTAATATCTTTAATAAAAAAATAATCGCTGAATGTGTTGCTAAGCGTAAATCTCGAGAGCAGCTGAACAGATTTGGATGAAATTTAGTACGGAGATAGAAGAGACCCTGGAGAAGGTTTCACTTTTTATCCGGGTGCGTTGAGTAGTTTCCCCGAGACGCGGGTGAAACTCGAGCAATAGCTAGTTAAATATAAAAAAAACTAGTAACAATCCAATCTAAATTTCCCACACAAACGTTTTTTTAACTGTTATTGCATGTGTGTTGCCTACAATAGAAGCGAATATGAAAAATATTTAATTACGAGAATTGGCCTTCTGAATCAGTCAATCCAATCCAATAAGATCATACTAAACTGTTTGATCACTGGCGCATCTTTAAGAAATGTTAATGCACACCTATTTTCATCCATAAACCATACGACTAGATAATTATAGATGTGTAACATGAGCAATAGAATAGAAAGTACCTACTTACCTCATATTTCAAAAAATATCTTATTTTAATATTATTCTACTAAGCATAGCATAATTCTTACAATATTTGCTTAAAAAACTAGATTTTTTTTCTGTTGACTATCAAAAAAACTATAAACAGAACTAAAAGGCTAAAATATAAAGTAACTAAATTAAAACTCACCATATCCATTGTTTTCACAGACGAACACACATGGCAAGTCCCACAACTTGGCCATGTTGTATGCTTCAAACAGTTGGCCCTGATTGGCCGCACCATCACCATACAGTGCGAAGTTCACTCCGCCATCACCTTTGTACTTGTGCGCTAAGGCGACTCCAGCACCTAATGGAGCCTGAGAAATTGTTTGTCGTTTTTAATAGCAGCTCATTGGTTCATCATGGTTGCATTTGCAAACTTTTATATAGGTTTTTGTGGTTTGAACAACTGGCTGATGTGTTTTTTCGGTGAGGATTCTGGTATAAATGAAATAATTGCTTACATCTGACCTGCATAGTCAGAAGCTCATTAAATTTATTACTGCTGTTACAAATTATATTGCTAAGCAAGGTGATAGCCTTAAGCGTTCGTGCAAACTATGGTCTGTACCAATTGATTTTAAGAAAAATTTAAACAAAATCATAACCTATGTTGTTCTTATTTTCTGACTCATAAATAAAACGGCATTAAATGATGAATGGTGATGTTTAGAGCATGAAACATGACATAAATGCGCCATCCTGATGCCATTTTGTTAATTTCTGGGGCAGTATTAAAACAAAATAGGTGACAACTTTGTTTACATTTTTCTTAAAATGAATTGGTATAGTACAGACTATAGTGTATCAACTTTTACAATGCAATTCCAAATAAGCACAGTATCAAAATACTAGAAACTTACTTGGGCACCAACAATTCCATTACCACCGTAGAAGTTCTTTGCATACAAATGCATAGAACCTCCCTTGCCTCGCGAGCATCCCGTTCTGCGACCAGTCAGCTCAGTAAGCACGCCAACCACGCTAACGCCCATGAGATGAGTCCAACCGTGGCAGCGGTAGGCAGTGATCACAGAGTCGACATCGCGCATTGCAGCGCGCATACCCACTGCTACTGCCTCTTGACCTATTGTTTATTTAGTTATTAGTTTATGTATATATTTTAAAGAAAAATTAAATTCTACACTAATCATTTATGTCCAGTTTTCCTCAGTGGAAAACTAGAATTGACTGACTATTAAGACAACTAACAATCTTGGCTGTTATCTGCAGATTGGTAAAGTTAAATGTCGAAATTTTTATTTCAAATAGGCCTTATGAAAAGTCACATTAGTTGCACGGTTCCAAGTAGGTCCTATGGAGAAAAACTGGCAAGAAACTCTGTGGATGATCTTTTAAAAAAAGAAATGGTATTCACAATAACTCTGTTACATTAGTATAAGCTAAGAAAATTATAATATATAATATAAGATGTGCTACTCAGTTATACAAAACAAAAAAGGATAAAAAAAACTACAACAATACTAGTTGTAATGTAACAGCTATAATTGAGATGTAAAAATATTAACATAAAAGAATAATTATTCAAACACAATATAATATGTTTTTTTTTTATTAAAAAAAGGTGGTATTACATACCCGAGTATAAATGACAGAAGCCACGGATGATTTTCTCCCTGTACAAGTTTCCTGAAGCAGTTTCAATTCGTCGGAGCATCGCCAAATTTTCATACAGTTTGAGAGCATCTTCACTGGTTAGTGTTGCTGTTGTAGCCGGGCCTTTATCCAATTTATGGAGTTTGAAAGGCTGTTACAAACAGGATAAGATAAATTTTAAGACTAGTTCAAATAAACTATTTTTTTTAAAACTATGTTACTGATGATATTCTGTTATCATTATTAGAAACTATGTTAATAAGGCTCAAAGTATCACAGAATAAACCACCTTTGAGGGTTGGAGGTGATTATTTGAAAATAATCATAAAACAATGTACTGTAGATTGTAATATTTCCCATGACTTGAATATAGACAGTTGGACTAATTACAATAATAAAGCCTGCTGTTAAGTTGAATTATTGCTAATTAAACTGTCACTGTATGAAGAACACAATTCTGTCAAATTACTGACAACAAAACACCAGTACACTTGACACAGTGAAGGTTAGGTTACATAATTTTAAATGTATCAAAATTATTTCGACTAAAATAATAGCCGGCGTAAACACAAACGGCGTGTACACACCAATATACATACGTAGAATAAAATCAGGATCAGAATAAGAATATAATATAAATTCAAGCTACCTTGATCTCAAAAGAAGCTTCTTTCTTCGTACTGTATTTAGCTTTAGACGTAGTTGCGACCGGGGCGCCCACTTTCTAAAATCAAACATAGCCATGAATATTTTCTGCTGTACCTCCTTCACCTTATTTTAGCACCACATTTATACTAAGTTAAATAGCTTCAATCGCTGGAATCTAAGGAACTTGGACCCACCGTAACCGCATTGCCGGCTAGAAGTTTAGCGGCGGCAGGAATGATTTTACTCATTTTCGTAATTAGTTTTTCTAAAAAGCCCAGTGTGTTTTGTGATCCCGAATAAGGACCACTTTAAGCTATTTTTTATTTATCGTTTAAACTAAAAAATACGGGTCGTCCCAGACGTCGCACAGGTCGAAGATGACGTTTGTGACATTGACAATTTGACATTTGCTTTTTTAATTTTTACTCACGTGGTTCAGAGGCATGGATATCTATTGAGATAACATAACATTCATAAACTTATAACGTGCCTATTAATAAAACAAAGATGTATTTTTCGTTCCATTAATAGGTAGATACATTTTATTAATAGCGACATTTTCAATGAATTGTTTTCTCAGTATAATTGTAATTTAAGTATATTCGTACAAAAGAAGTTCAAAAAGTAGTACGCGTGGAATGGAACATATTTAGCTCAATGACATCACATAAGTGTTTACAAATATAGTTATTAGCTTATTAACCATGTCTCACTATACTGCGTTAAATTAAAGAATGCAATTTTATTCAGATTATGTTTCACTACAGTTTTTCATAATTTTCATTGTTAAACAGAATACACAGTTATTATTTCGTAAGTTGTCATAATTTGTCAGGATAGAGATTTCTGGAAAGATCTCGAACTAACTTGGTTAAAAAGATACAAGTCAGAACACTGACTCTGTAAATGCACGTTGTTAAATAAAAAAATGTCGTTTCATCATTCACTGTCAGAGGATGACGAATAAAATAAAGTAATTCTTTTGCAATAACGTGATATAAAAGTGTTAGCAAATCATTGTCGTCATCACTATTAGTTTTGCGCTCGTAGAAGACTACTTGCAAGTTAAAGTTTTAACTCTTTACTATTAAACGATGGAGTTCCCTCATATTGGAAAGAACTGTTCATACAAATCATGCAACAAACTGGGTGAGTTGTAAATACAAATTTCGTTGCAACGTATTTTCTCTAAAGTGTCCAAAGATTTCAACAAGATGATGAACTTTTTAATAAATAATTAGCTTCAACAAAGCTTATCGAGGCAGTTATATTGGATGTAAAGATTTCTTTTGTTCTTATTCTACCAACGTATTTTGGGTGCTATTGTCGACGCAATTAGGCAAAGTATTTTGTCTCGTGTCTCCGCCCCCATGAAGACCTTCTGAGCCTCTGACCAAACGAATAGTTCTTTAACCACAAAATCATTATCTCCTATATTTTAAATACACAATTATTAATCATTATTATTTGTTTTCTTTCAGACTTCTTGCCATACAAATGTGGGGCTTGCAAGGATGTGTTCTGGTGAGTGATTTTAAGGTCAAAGTTTTTAGTGTATTTGAATGTACAGTTTAGAATGTACATACTAATATCTGTGAAGATAATTAGAAGTATGAGTTGTAATTCCAAATATGAAAGTGAGTTTGTTATGTTTTTGCGCAAACTGCTGAACTGTTTTGGATTAAGTTTGGTATGCAGATAGATGAGGGACCCTGGTGATGATTATAGGCTACTTTTTATCCAAATGTTTGAATTAGTCTCTCAGACCCTGCATGAAACTGAGGGAAACAGCTAGTATAATTTAAATCCCCAATCAATGCACATGGTGACTGTACCAAGGCAGTTAAGTCTTACTGTATTAAAAAGTTAATATTTGTTTGTAATGGTCATAAAATGTTTGCTTTGCAAAGTTTCCCTACAACTGTATCAAACATTTTTCATTTTTATCTATACTGTAAACTATATAAACACTTATAAAGAGTAAGAAATTACCTATAATTTTTTTAATTACTCTTGCAAGGTCAACAATACGTAAATGAAGTTAGAAAACTAAATTAATTTAAGACCTATTTCGATTTACTTTATTTTTTTTCTATCTTCTAAACTTATTCCCTAAACACCTGCACCTGCATCTCAGAATAGGTGCAAAATAAGTCTTATCTGTATGTAATATTCTTTCTAATATCAAATCATTGTTCTTCACAGTTCTGACCACTTTGCATATGCAAAGCATGAATGTCCCGAGCCCAACACTCGTGATGTCCAAGTTCCTGACTGTCCCCTTTGTGGAAAGCCTGTACCAGGCCGGAGAGGGGAACCCCCAGATGTGGCTGTAGGAGCCCACATTGATAACCAGTGTACCTCAGACCCAGCTAGAGAGAGGCGGAAAAAAGTATGGCATATTTTTGGAATTTTTGTGTACACATAATAGGCATATTTTAAGAGAATCATGTTCAATTAGCTAGCTAATGAAGCTGTGTTAATGGCCTAGCACAGGGGTTAGACAAATAAGACTGCTCCACATTTATCCCCTTGTTCAATACGAAATCTATAGACAAAGAGTAGAGAAAATGGATTTGCATCTCCCTACTGAGCCTGTCGTAATAATTTGTCTCCCTATAAAATTGTATTTTGGAAAGGTTATCATAAAATCAGATTCAAAATCAACCCTCATATTTGCTACAAAGACCTCATTGCTGTAAGAGATTTATCCAGTATACAAAAGAAATAGCTAGTAAAAAGCTATAATCAATCATTATATTTTACTTATTATTTTTTTTTTACTTTAATTGCAGGTGTTTACAAATCGGTGTGCATTCAAGGGTTGTAAGACGAAAGAGATGGTGCAACTTGTATGTAGCGAGTGTGCACTAAACTTCTGTCTCCGACATCGACATGCGACGGACCATGCGTGCGAGGGCAGACTGGCCGCGAAAAGAAGACAGGCAGCGTTAGTATTATATATGATTATTATCCTATCCTAACTAATATTATAACAAATGTGAGTTTGTTTGTAACACTTTAACAGTAAAACTCAACCACTAGATGAAATTTGTTGTAGAGATAGATGGAACCCTGTATGGGGGAGCACAAACAAGTTTTCTCCACGTTTTCTCCCCTAGTTCAATACAAAATCCAAAGACAGATGGTATACATAGAAAACGTGTTTGTCCACCCCCATGCTAGGCCTTCTTGGGACTGTTATAGACATAATTTTAATTCGTGTGTGTTGACGAGTTCCCACAAGATGCAGGTCAAACCACAAAAACACAGCGACTAGTTGCAAGGAAGAGCGCTGCTGTCTGAGTTACAGATATTAATTTATCTAGTTCAGACACAGATGTCTTAACTAATTATATAGATTATAGCTATTAAGGAACTTTGTAAATAGTTTATAATGTGTGTAATGTTATGAAATAAATAAATTATTATTATTAATTATTATTATTATTATTAGCTTACATTTCTATAAATTTTTTTTTGTTCCAGTGAAGCAGCAATGGCGCGAAGAAAAACAGCAGAGAATAGAGTCAATGTAAACACCACTGCAATCGCGGCGCCAGTTGCTACATTCTCAGAAGTACAAGGAAATATGGTTAGTATTTATATTCTTTGATTTCATTGCATAATGAGTTCTGTTGGGACTTGGCCCCCTTAGAAGAGAGGGAGAATCAACACTGAGACTGAATTCATGGCTTTTTAATAAGACACTTGTGACAGTCTAGTCAAAATTTTTTTGTTAGCATTAGGTGTGATTCTTCTTCATTATCATCCTCCCTATCACGACGGATGAAAGCAGTAATAAATCCGTTGCGAAATAGGGATGTCACTATACGTCACTTCTAGCTCCGTTCTTGTCTCACTCCTGAACTGAGTTATATCAAGAATACGTAATGTTGCCTCTGCCCATACACCAAACTATTTGGATTCGGCATAGCATGTGTTTCCCTTGCTTACATCTTAATTCCAAAGTTATGGAAATTAAAAATTGGAGAAATTTGGCTTTAACTCTCTCCCCTTCGAGCCATATAGATATGAAATAAATGATAATATTTTTACGTATATTTCAGACTGAAGACGAGGCATTAGCGCACGCCTTAGCGCTCTCCCTACAAGAAGAGAACGGCACCCTACATTCCCGCGACAACGCCTTCGCGCGAGCTCTCATGCGGCAACGAGTCGGGGGTGAGCAGAACTCCAGGTGCTCGGTGTCTTAGCAACAAATTTACCAAAAAAAGGTTTCGAAATCATAACACGTGACTAGACTACGACTAGTTTCCATATAAATGACAAGAAGCGGCGCCATTTAAAAAAATAAACTGTTTCTAAAAGCATCATTTTATACATAAAATGTTTTTCTCCTTATAACATTATATCACAAACAGTGAGATCCTTATCAAGTATATCGAATTTGTTTATTGAAGGAGATACGACTAAGTGGCGCCTTCTTATTTTTTTTTCGTGTGTTAAATTTTGGTCACTTCTAGTACAATCGCTTTGGGCAAGGATATTAATGACACGTTATAATTCTTAATTAACACGCAATATGAATTGTCAGCTTTATTTTCTATTGTTAGTGTATCAGTCAAAGCATGAAGGTTGCTTGAACCCAATAGCCAATAGCTATCAACTCAAGTTACACACACTTAGTATTAAATTACTGAATTTATTCCATATTTATTGTATTTTACATCTGTTAGAAAAATAAACCTAAATATAAACAATATTTGACAAGTGTCCTTAGAATTTTTTTGCAACTTATTTATTTTATAACAGCGATATTTGCTAAATAAATATCATTAATCAATACTATATCAATATTCCTCAGATTTATATAACATAAAAAAACAACATAAAAAGACTAATTATTTAATAAGATTTAAATAATAGTTTACAGTTAGATATAACGTCGATATAGAAATTAATATTAATATATATAACATCTACATAATCGACATATCTCTTGTAGTATTCATGAGAAAAAAATAATAATTTGTTTCTATATGGCCAGTTTAGCCTAGGATTCCCGGGTATATCAACGGAAATTAAAACCTTGATGTTACGAATTCGTAAATATGAATAACTGACTATCTTTTACGTTTGTTATTAGCTTTACGTTTTATGATTTATAATATAAGATGTCCTTATTACTGTTTGCGCGATGTAAACGTGGAACTGGCTTAGACTGATTCTGGAATAATAAACAGGCGTTACTATCCTCCTAACTAATTCTTGCTAATATTATAAACGCAATAGTAATCCGATTTAGATGGAATTTGATATAGAGATAGTTCGAACCCTGGGGGAGGTTCTAAAGTACTTTATATCTGGTTGCAACAAGTGATACCAAATGACGAACGACGAAGATTGGTCAGAATTCGCATTATGATAATGTATAGGAATTGGGAAAATAGTCATTCATTCATTATGTATCTGCAATATTAAATTTGTAATTGTTTTTCTTTTAAATAATAAACATTGATTGATGGTGATATTTTCGGACTTATTACTTTGTACCTATGGTTTGCTATATCACTGAATACTTGTTAAGAAATGTTATGATTGTGATCACCGATGAAAGGTATCGATGTATTTGTTAAATTGTATCACAGTTTCTTTTTCAACTTTGTTATATGATAATTGTTTGATGTACCTACCTATATGCAAGTGTTACCTACGCGTAATAAAAGATTCAAATAATCACTTGTACCAATTACTGAAACATCTTTCAATTTTGAGCTTTAATCTCACGTTGTTATAACATATTTAGCATTGCAAAAGGACCATCTACCAATCAAAATTGAGTAACGTTTCATTACTTGTTACTAGGTTTTTTTAACAACTATCTTGGGAATCAAATAACAAATTTGTTCAATTATTCTCATTTAATTGTGGTTATGTGTTTTTCACAATTACTTTCTATAATGCATCCTATAACACTTTCGTTAGCATTATGTTTACGCAATAACGCAATTTTTAATATCAAATACGCCATTGCGCGGCTAACTTGGGAGCGGCCATGACTCGTTGGTCGTACTGTACCACGTGATTTGATTAAAGATTGATTCTGTCCTTGTCTTACTGCTGTAATATAACACTTGCGCGACAGTGACAGGGATACAGCTTAACTTCTATCTATACCAGCCAAGGAGCGCGATGGTCGCGGGGTAGATACAGATCATCTCAAGAAGAGATATTCGGATAAACCGGTAGTTCTTAGTCTATAACGGCACACAATTACAGTCCATTTGCTTGTACAGTGTTCATCTGCAGTTAAGTCGAATATTAAGTTTTAATATATTCAATATTTTTGAGATAAATGTTAAGAAAATAAATGATTTACAAACACCACCATGCCTTTTTTATTTGACGTCTGTCAGTAATGATTGTGAACTATACATTAATAAGTAACAAGAAAAATCCATACATTTTTGCAGCTTAGTACTAGACCGATTTTGAGTTCTATTCTGCACAGATAAGGATGGTTTTGATAATAAAAAAATGTTTAAAATACCAAAGATATTCTGTGTGATATCTGTTTTATGTCATGTCTACTAACAGTGTCCTTTTAAAGGATGTTAGGTGCATGCCTTTGCGCATAATAAAAAAGAAATACTATTTCCATTTCCAATAATAAATATATTAAAAAGATATAGGAAAAAACGTGTATAAACTTTGGTTGTATCGACATCATTTTCGTTTTTTCGTTCTTACAATTTCATCAAAATTGTACCACTGCAGTTTCATTATGTTACTTATTCATTCCATTTTTAGATGCGTATACTAAACTTGTTAGACACAAATGCTTCGTTCACTACGATTTTTCATGTTCCAACTTCGATGACCGTAACCAAAAATAGATTTCTTGAATTTTTCATAATATTTCTTTGCGCCTTCACTACCTCCACAATTTTCCTAACACTTATGCGTCGTTCAAGCAAGAAAAAAGATCAAAAATAAATTTGCAGTAACCGTTTTATCTTCTTTTAGCGATGGATAAGTGCGGTAGTGGTTTGTGAAGCTGCGGACATCGGATGTGTGACACAATGCTGTCTACGTAAATGTCTGACACCATTTCCTCCACGTCGACCTCAGTTTCAGTCTTCGACTGTTTTGTGGCTGCATCGACTTCTTTTCGTACCTTTGCCTCCACGGCCTGGTAACAACAAGTTTTTTAGTAGTTTGAAATATGTATCAAGCAAAAATGTGACATAGGTAATTTTTTCGCCTTTCCAGCCTACCGACGGGCCTTGATAGGCAAGAATAGAAATGTCTAGGAATAGCCTCTCTGTTCGTAGTTCCTATGTCCCAATTTCTGAAAAATCTCTCAATAAACGCTTTGTTCTTTTTCGGATGGGAAATCATCAAATGACTCCTCCCGCCTTGGGTGGGGCGGGGCGGTAACTCTTTCGAATATACCGAAGCCTGAATAAAGTCTGACAGATAAAATTTATAACTAGTTCTAACCCAGAAGTTTCAGTAAATTGACCAGGAACAGGGCCGTCTTAACCTAGACTTATACCGACTTACTCTTATACCGACGCCTAATATCAGTATAGGCGTCGGTATAAGAGTAAGCGTTTATCGGACGCCCAGACTGATACCGACGCCTACACCGCTGCCGACGCCTACACCGCTGCCGACGCCTAAACTGATACCGGTACCAAAATTGTTACCGACGCGCAGACTGATACCGATGCCAACATTGATACTGACGCCAATATCGATACCGACGCCAACAATGTTACGACCGAAGCCAACAATGTTACGACCGACGCCAACATTGTTACCGACGCCTACACTGATACTGACGCTTACACTGATACCGACGCCTACACTGATACCGACGCCTACACTGATACCGACGCCTACACTGATACCGACGCCTACACTGATACCGACGCCTACACTGATACCGACGCCTACACTGATACCGACGCCTTCACTGATACCGACGCCTACACTGATACCGACGCCTACACTGATACCGACGCCTACACTGATACCGACGCCTACACTGATACCGACTCCTACACTGATACCGACGCCTACACTGATACCGACGCCTACACTGATACCGACGCCTACACTGATACCGACGCCAACATTGGTACCGAGGCCTAGACTCATACCAGAAGATCTAAATTGGTTTTCAGATTTAGATCTTATTACTAAAAGGATACAATTTTCGTCGGTATCTGTCTGGGCGTCGGTATCAGTCTAAATTGGTTTTCAGAGGAGCTCGTGGCTAAGTAACAGCCGCACGGGTCGACCGATCAAAGGTTAGGCTGCGCATAGCGCGGTCGGTCCGTAGATGGGTGACCATCTATGTCAAAGCGAGACTCCTCCGTGCCTCGGAAAGCACGTTAAGCTGTTGGTCCCAGTTGTCACTTGTAGATCTTTGACTATAGTTACGGGTAGTCAGAAGCCAGAAAGTCAGACAACCAGTCTTACCAAGGGGTATCGTGTTACCCGGTAACTGGGTCAGATAGGCAGTCACTCCATGTAAAACACTGGTACTCAGCTGCATCCGGTTTAGACTGGAAGCCGAACCTAACATAGTTGGGAAAAGGCTAGGCAGATGATCTAAATTGGTTTGGTGGTGATGGGATGGGAGGAGGTTCGTAGCAGTAAATAAAGCCAGTCAGCAAAGTTAAGATGTCACCTTAAGTTGTTCAGCCGTGGCGATTTTCTTGCTCAGAATTCTTTCCTTGAAGGAGGTTATAGGATCTCTGGTCTGGCGAACCTCTTTTACTTCCTCTCGTGTGCGGTACGACGTGCCGGGGTCTGACATGGAGTGACCGTAGTAGCGGTATGTTTCCATCTCGATTACCAAAGGTCCTGACAAGCCAAATTTACTCTTACTGTTAATGTATTTATAGTTTATTTACCATCTTACCATTTACAGTAGTTGATGGAATAGAACATGTGTTTTCTGGTTAATTATACTTGGTATATTTTCGGTATAACTCAAACACATTTAGATTCTTAATCAGCTCCAGAGACCGCAATATTATGAATCGCTAATGTTTTACGTTATTGCCTAAGAAGGGAACCAAAACGAGCCAATCTAGAAGGCTTCCTGGTTTTGATGTTCTGTTACAACTTTTTAGGCCTATTTCTATGGGGATTGTATTTACGAATACCTTCGCTTAAATAAAACATGAAATAAAATTTCTGATCAAGATGCGTTTGGTCGGTTTTTACAATCGAATTTAGAATGAATAGGTACCTTTTCCGCTGGTACACCAGCCTATGGCATAGCGCGTAGCCTCCCTAGTAGCGAGCACATCCATGCCATCGACCCAGATTCCAGGGATATAGTCGCCGCGGGTATAGTAGTCCGTGCTGGCTGAAGAACGATCCACTCGGGTTCCCATACCTGGTAGAGATAAACAGGTCGTCTGCAGATTGTGAAATAAAGTGTCAGTTGTTTCGGCTTAATCATTTTATATTTAAGTATATTTTCTGTGTTTCTTTTGTACTACTTCATTAATTATTGAATGCGTGAATAAAAAATGCGGTCAACATAACCATACGTACTCACCATATCTATTATTCTCACAGACGAACACGACCGGCAACATCCACAGTTTGGCAATGTTGAACGCTTCGAAGAGCTGTCCTTGATTCGCGGCGCCATCGCCGTACAGCGTGAAGCTTATTCCACCGTTACCCGTGTATTTATGCGCTAAGGCTATGCCCGTGCCTAATGGAACCTGAGGGATTATTTAAATTTGAATCAATAATGCATAACATCACATAAACGACGGCCAAACCCGACGTTCAAGGGGAGATTTGTAAGGCAAGGTTCTACCTTCAATTTTGAATTACGTAAAGTGGTTCTAAAATTTTTTAACAACAAACAGATTCTGTTTAGCTGAGACGTATACTGCGCCGTTTCTTCCTATCAGTAAAAACACAGAAAGTTATAAACTGTGAGCGTTTTGGGGGCTATCTCTTTGTAAATGTGGCGTGCAAAATGTGCTGTTTTCAGCCTTGTTTGAATATATTCGAGTCTTGAATTTTGAGAACCCAATTTTACAAGATGCAGCTATTGGAATAGCGTCAGTTATTCATGTAGGTACTTACTTGAGCCCCCACAATGCCGTTGCCACCAAAGAATTTTGGTCCATACATATGCATGGAGCCTCCCTTGCCCCGCGCGCACCCCGTCCTGCGGCCGGTGAGCTCGGACAGCACGCCGAGCGCGGTGCCGCTCATGAGGTAGGTCCAGCCGTGGCAGCGGTACGCAGTGATCACCGTGTCGACATCACGCATCACTGAGTGCATGCCAACCGCTACTGCCTCTTGACCTAGTAAGAAGGTTTAATTAAAATTGAAGTCTAAGCTCTGGTCTACCTGAGTTAACGTGAGAGATACAAAGCGTGCCGTTCAGCCTACTAAATAAGTTAAAAATGTACGTTGGACATTACGTGGTGATCCCCGCCTGACCACCAAGTTCATTTTTGCTTGCACTCAAAAATAGAAGCGCTCTCTAGCCCCGCCCCTTTGACCTTGAATAGACGAATGAAAGACAAGATCGGCCGCCGGCCGGTCGAGCACACTGCAAAGATATTGAAACAAATAGTGCGTGTGGGAGAGAGAGAATGTAATGTAAGGGGGCGGGGCTTGGCGCCGCCGCAGGATTTAGGCAAAAATTTTTTAAGTGATCAGGCGGCAATGACCGCGATAGTACGTCTGGCGCACCCAAGGTAGTCAGCTCGGCTATAATCTTGCTAATTCATTGGCTAAAATTTTAACCACAACATAAGCTATTCTTATTGTCCTATCTGGTCAACCCTAGCATGTGAAACCCACACATAAAAAAAAAACATTTATCAAACTATCAGTCGGTCAGCGTAAATCGTTACCGCGCCCCGGAACGCAAAGGACCAAGGAAGGAATATGGATGAATTTTAGTCTAGTGAAAACCAAGTACAGACAAATATGAACGTACTTTAGAGATTTCCACTCATTTAACGCATACGATCCTACATATAAGAAGATACCCCTTTCTCTGCGTGACAGTCATGAAGAGTATTTTAGATAGGTCGCGGTCTAGTCACTTTGAGAACTACTACATTAGAACATTATCAGCCCGTAAGAACAGCAATAGTAAGACCGATAAAAGAGGCGAGATACAGAACCAGAAGAAGAAAGAGCAAGCGAGGCGGTCTTAATTAACTACTTAGTTGTTTGCCCTAAGTTTCACCTCTACCTGCAATAAGAATTTTAAATATAAAGAGAAAAAATACAACACACCTGAGTATAAATGACAGAAGCCGCGGATGAGTTTCTCTTTGTATAAGTTTCCTGAAGCAGTCTCGAGTCTTCGGAGCGTCACTAATTTTTTATACATTTTGAGGCACTCCTCAGTGGATAACGTTGCTGTTGTTGCGGGACTTTTATCTAATTTGTGAAGCTTGTAAGGCTATTGGGAAAAGAATACAAGCAATAGATATTATAATTCAGCTAACTTGATAAAAAAAATCGCAAGAAGTAGACTGATTAGAGTAGGAATCAAATTTAGCCTGTGATCGTCTTTAGGTTCTCATTTTATATCCATAAGAAATTTTATCTAAATCGGTTCTACAGTTTTAAATACCAACCGGAAGCGTAAGTACCAAATATACAAACAAACTCACATTTGCATTTATAAGATTAAACTAGCTTCTACTCGAGACTTCGTCAGTATGGACTTTTTATAAACCATGTGTGCACCAAATTTCATTAAAATCCATTTACCTACCTAGTAGTTTTTGCGTTGTAGGTACCTACTGCGTACATCGATCCTGGCAAACTTATTATATTAGTAGGCAGTTAGTAGGGTTATTTTCTATCTATCTTCTTCTATATCTATATCTTCTATCTATACTTATAATAAATCTGTAGCGAGGTCAATTCTGTACATGAAATATATTTCCAAAATAACTATCAGGGGGTGATTAGGGATCGATACTGATGCCAAAAATGCAATCAGTAAAATGTTTGTCTGTCTGTCTGTCTGTCCGTCTGTCTGTCTGTCTTCTATACTTATAATAAATCTGTAGCGAGGTCAATTCTGTACATGAAATATATTTCCAAAATAACTATCAGGGGGTGATTAGGGATCGATACTGATGCCAAAAATGCAATCAGTAAAATTTTTGTCTGACTGTCTGTCTGTCTGTCTGTCTGTCTGTCTGTCTGTCTGTCTGTCTGTCTGTATAAACTCTATAGAAACAAAAACTACTCGACGGATTTTAACGAAACTTGGTATAATCATTTGTCATACTCCTGAGATGGTTATAGTATACTTTTCATCACGCTACAATCAATAGGAGCAGAGCAGTGAAGGGAAATGTTGTCATTTTGTTTAAACGCGCTAATCTCAGAAACCGCTGGTCCGATTTAAATAATTCTTTCAGTGTTAGTTAGTCCATTTATCGAGGAAGGCTATAGGCTATATATCATCACGCTAAGACCAATAGGAGCGGAGCACCACTATTCCACGCGGACGAAGTCGCTGGCAGAAGCTAGTAGTAAATAAAAATTAATCCCCATTTCCCTTGGTCAGGCCATAACTTGAGAACGACTTTACCTATCAGGATAAAATTTGGTACGGAGATAGAAGGAACTCTGGAGAAGGTTAGAGGCTACTTTTAACCTGGTACGTGAAGTAGTTCTCTCGGGACGCGGGTGAAACCGCGGGAAAAAGCTAGGAGATAATAATTAAAACTTACGTGGATCTCAAACGTAGCTTGACTACTGTATTTCATTTTAGAAACTACTGAAACAGGGGTGGTGGCTTTCTGAAATAGTGAAATATAGTTTGTACTTGTAGTCTTTAGTAGTGCGTTAGGTAAAATAGATTCCATAGATTCGATACTTAAGTATGTACCTACGCTAGGCAACTGGGCTATCATGCGACTTTTTACCACCACAAAACCTATTCTTACATAGTGGTCGTGGTATTTTATTAAGACGGGATCTTAGGACCGAGGAACCTTCCGCGCTTTCGGAGATCACATAAAGCCACGTTGGTCACCGGCGGTCCTGCGCCTGAGTTTTCATCGGTCGTGCACTTTTATCCGACTATGGGACAGTGCCTGTGCACATTGGGACATACTATAATATGTCCCACTGTCGTGGTGGCCTTGGCCTCTCGTGTACGAGTGTGCGGGTTCTAAACCCAGCAAATATCAATGTGACATTCCTAAAGTCATACGTACTTTCTAAGTATATCTTAGACTTCACTGACTAACGGTGAAGGAAACCTGGACTTTAAAAAGTCTGAAATCGCCAATCCGCCTTGAGCAAGGTGGTGATCTCTCATGCCTTCTCTGTGAGAAGGGGCCTGTGCCCAGCATTGGGAGCATATATAGGCTGATGATGATTTGCACTATAAATGTTCTGATATGATTAGTCTTACCTTATTTACCAGTAAAAAATACATTCAAATGCCTAAGTATTGTACGAAAGGCCTACTACTTTGTATCTATTTTTTATCAATTAAAATTTGTTTAATTTTTTATTAGATACTAATACTACTCATGTAGTCTGATATAAGCAACTAATTTTACTGGTATTTTACGTTTCTTTCACTTAATTTGGTAGCATTATTATTAGACCACGAAAACCAATCAGTGTAGGTAATAATATCTATCGCATAAAAATTATACCCACCGCTTTGCCAGCTAGAAGTTTGACACAGCAAATAATAGTGTTACTCATTTTCACTTTACTAGTATTTGTGATCCTAGGAGTTAGGGAAAAATATCTTAAAATTTTTATCGGTCAATAAAATATGTCACACTGGTTGAAGATATCGTGTTCTGACGTTGACAATTGATTTTATATCAATTATTATCAAAAATGTCTGATGCAGCACCATAAAATGAGGTTTTATTATCTTGGAGCTTATTAGGTTGGTACAATGGTACAAAGGGTACAAAGCTACTAGCTGTGCCCGCGACGTCGTCCGCGTGGAATTTATACCTATCTTAAAATGACGATAACTTTTTTCAGATTTTAATGAAACTAATCCAAGTCTACGTCTTGTGTTCTCGCGGGATGCGAGTGGAGATTACTTACCCAGATAGGTACATTTATTGTAGTGGTGAATGTGAATGAACGCAATAAAACACATAGCTTAACCCATAATAAGAAAATATTTATATTTTAATATAATCATCAACAAAAATAACAATTAAATTAATCACTTTCAATGAACGATTGTTCAGCGAAACCAAATTACATAAATATCACAGTAGATACTTTTGAATAAAATTCTTTTATAAAAATATAAGTATTGTATTGGCATTTAGGCATAAAATTTATTTTTAGATAAATATTAACATTTAAATCTAGAATTATTTTTTTCATCTTTTGCAAGCTATAAATATTCACAAATTACTCTGAAGTGCTTTATTATGTAAGGTTCGGAATTTATGATTGTCATTAAGATAGCTTGTAATGAACTCCGGCGGGTTTCTACTGAGAAATAGTTCCATGCTCATGTACCTAGCGGCCGTCAAGCGTTTGCGCTCTGCGTTGGACCGGCAAAGGTTTTTATGCGCATGCGCAGCGAAGCTCGCTGCCGTCTTCTCGATAAGTCGAGCTGTTACATGGACTTTGGGATCATCTTCCAATGGCGGCTGAAATTAAAACAGCTTATTACTGTCTAAACACATAAGTAAATACTAATCCTAACTAATATTATAAAAGTGAGTTTGATTATTTGTTTGTTACGCTTTCGCGGTAAAACAGCTGAGGCAATTTGAATGAAATTTAGTACTTAGATAGTTGGGATTCTGGTTACGGTTACAGGCTATTTTTATAGCATCGGGACGCGGGTGAAACCGCGGGAAACAGTAATATCATAAACCAGATTAAATTCTATATGAACTAAGTATAACTATCATAATTAAAGAAATCTTACAGCAAATCGTATCCATTGCCAAATTTGGAGCCTCGATATCTCGGCGGTAGCTGAGTCTTCAACATTGCCGCTGTAAAAGAAGTGGCCGATCCCCGCCAGCCAGTAGTATATGAATAGTATGGAGATTGCCACGTTGTGTTTAATCCCTTGCAGCGTCACCCCGTCTTGGGGTATAGAGAGCAAGTCTTGCGATGATATGGTCACTTCGAATTTCTTGCATATCTGATTCGGTGTGGCGCCACTTTTCTTCCAGAGCTGCAATAGAAATTATCAAGTACCATAAAATACCTCTAGGGAGAGCTACCTAAGTCTCTAAAGGACACCTATATGATCTGTCTAATCTTTTCTAATTAACTTAGGGTCAGCTTCCAGGCTAATCGGATGCACCTAAATGCCAGTGGTTTATTTACATGAAGCGACTGCCTATCTGACCTACATAACGCAGGTATCGGATAACACGATACCTCTTAATAAGACTGGTTGACGGTCGTTCTGTCTTCTGACTACGAACGACTGTAAAAGATCTACATAATTATGACAGACGGGGCCAATGGCTTAACATGCTTTCTAAAGGACAAATCAGTCTTTATGACATAGATTTATCATAGGTTTTTATCATATCTGCTTAGCGTCATGCCTAATGCATCAAAAAATCTTGTAGGAAAATCCGTTAAATTAGTACTTAATTGTCACGTTGCGCTGTTCTAGATTGTTTTCCTTAGGATTACCTAATCTAATTGCTAATTAAGTAAGGAACACTTAAATAAAATTACGTGATGGTTAGACATAGAAAATTTCCACGAGTTTGAACAAAAACCCAATTTATTCACAAGGCGTTTCCGTGAAGTTTCTGATTGTTACGGTGTCTTATAAAAAATATTTCGATTCCCATTTAAATAGGTAATTATTTCTTATAGCTCTTTTTAGAATTATTGACATAGACATAGCCTTATACCTTTAGCTGCAGTACCACTTGTACGGGAGGTACACGAAGCGAGGAAAACGCGTGCTAAGCCTACTGCTTTAATCATTACGAAAAACCTATGTTTCACATCAATGCGAAATCCAACTACCTAGGTAATTTTCAAAAGATCTACCGCGCCCCCGAAAAAAAAGGGCTGAGGAAGGAACATGGATAGGTTTTAGTCAGTAAGAGTCTGACACTCCCTCCCGCCCCACCCACAGCGGGAGGAGACATTTGATGATTTCCCATCCCAGAAAAAGAACCTACGTAACAGTTGGTATAAGAATGCGAAAATAACTCTTCTTCTTCCAATCTGTAATGCTTTCATCGTCCGCATCCTAGTGAAGTATTTTCACTAGGATGCGGATGTTTCCGCGAAGACAATTGGAAATAAAGAAATTCAATAGGTACCATTAAAAAAAAAGCTCAAACCTCATTTATATGCGGCACTACTCTCGCATCATACACCATGAAACCATCAACGCCATGTTCTATCTCTTTCTGTTTTGCAGCCAGTATCTTTGTTATTACCGCTTTAGATCTGAAATTGTTGGTGTATTACTTCATAAGTATTTCAAAAGTTTATTAATAGTTCTGGACACCAGAATGTGATAGGATGAGCCGATTGAGATCAAGAAAGATCGGGACTACCAGATAAAGTTCATAATGGAATTTGGTGTGACTATGCAAATTCAATTTGAATTCAAACGGATCTTTCGCAATCTTTAATCGACTGCAATAGCGGAACCGTAGAATAATTGCTATTCTTACGTTTCATGATCAGTTAATATTCTAATTAATTAAGTAAACAGTTAATCACCATATCAAACCTAACTATGCATGTAATCACGCGGATTCTAATTCACAGCTCACTGGCCGCTATGATACACAATTACAGTCAGTAAGTTAAATTACTATTGCATTTAAAAACCTCTGAACTATCTCAAGAAAATAATATCAATAGGTATGTTGTTGCCGCGTTGTTGAATGTAGTTTCGTAACCGAAGCTATTAATTACATGTATGTTCGTTCATACGCTTACTCCTTATCGGTGATGTCTGAGCCGGGTTTGAGCATCGCAGCTGCCATTCCCCCGGTAGCTGGGGCACCTCTGGCGTGGCATGTGCTCACAACAAGTTTCAAATAACTGTTCAGGAAATGACGATCCATATTCACGTATTTATTCCTATCTGGCAGCAAGAACTCCTTGCGATCTCCTGAAAATTATAAATACTTGAAATAGACTGACTTCAGTAGGGTTTACAACAAGAAAAAAATTAATCCGTAAAAGTAATTTAATTGATAAACGATTACTTGACTAGACTTAATAATTACCAAACTTGGATATTATAGATGCACAGTAGTCCCATATCCCACAATTAAGGCCCAAGGAGTGATCTCTTAGCGCATATAAAATTTCTTCCAGTTCAAAACTAGAGATGATATTTTCAATCAGAACACAGGCTTTTATAGTGCCCAGTGGCAAGCCCAGTTCTTTTTGTGCCCAAATGAATATATCATTCCACAGCTGAGCTTCTGAGGCACCCTCCAATTTTGATAGATAAAAGTATGGTCCACTGTTAGCCTCATAAAGAATCTTTGCATTGTGGTACATCAAGATTGAAAAGTCCACTAAAGGACCAATAGCTTCTTTCCCATCAATCTAAAAGATTTTTTAATATTATTAATGAGAATTAAGTTCTTAAACATAAAAGCTAAATTGTATTTCAGACTAAAAGCGAAAAAAATTCAAACCAAAATATTATGTTCAATCATATTCCAAGCTCTGGGTCTCAACATAAGAATGGGACTGGTAGTGATAGTGATGGGAGCTCCAAGGAGTTTCCCTTTCACAGCCAGAATTATATTTTGGTAAGCCTGCAGCTGGTTCTTCCATGTGGGGCAGTGACCATCATCAAAATCAACTTGTATGCCTTGGACATCTTCATTGAGAGAAGACACAAAGTGAGCTGTGTTCGAAGCTGAGACGTCTCCAAGATCTAGGTGGCGGTTCCTACAATACAAGTTTATTCAATCCAATAATTTATTGAGACTATAGGTGTTTAAAGATGTTATATGAATGTCTACTATACTCAGCTATTACAGATTATTAAATCACATTTGTACATTATTACCTTTTAAAATAAAATATTTTTTTTTTCAAGCAGATATATACATATTTCAAATAGGTGTACAACACAAATAATAATAATAATTTTCTTCTTTAGATGTTTTTTTAAACTGCCTTGTAAGAAATATTTAAGTAATAAAAAAATTAATAACTAAGTAATAATTATATTAATTTAACCGAATAATAAAGGAGTTACATGCTTGTACATTACATAACATGTTGAATTAATAAGTATTATTGCTGAGTAAATATATAGTTCTCATAGTGAAGAAGATTCACGTGTTGATACACTTTGTTGTAAATACATCTGTGTGGTGTTAAGTCTGGCTGAACTATACCCTATTATCAATAATTTGTCAGACACCACACAGAAAGGGTTAAAAGCAAAAAATACTTACAGTAGTCGTGGAGGCAAGGGAGCTATAGTCCATGATTTATCACTCCTTTCGTGCGACTTTTTGAAGTCCAAAGTCGAAAGTGTTTGAGTTGTTACCGTGCGGCGCAATCTATCTTTATACAGTTGTTCGATAGATTTTTCAAACGCTTTATGTAAGCGATATAAAAAATCTACAGCTCCTTCATCGAAAATTGATTTCTGTATTTCTTCAAATTTTGGCGGGGGTGATTGTAAAAATAGAACTTTGGACATATCTATTTTCTAAAGAAGACTCTTGCACACGATTAATCAATTGTGCAGCTATCGCACTAATGGTTACGAACACTCTCGGTACGACACTCGCTTCAATGAACTTGTTTGTACTTATCATTATCACGAACACAAGTATCTTTATCAATTTGTTATCAATTGAATAATAAACAAAAGCGATTTTGCTCGTTTGTCTGTCAGTGTCAGTGGTCTGGTCTGTCATGTCATCATGTGTCATTTGTGTCATCCGCACAGTCACGTCACGGTCACGTCCAGTACTTTGGCGTTCTGCTTGTGGTGAAAACTGGAACTAACATCTTGGAATGACACTGTTAGTGACAAAGATATAGAATTAAACATAGATGGATAATAAAAAGTGAAATGTTCAATGCAGGTTGCATCTCTTTTCAATTCATTACGGAATTCATTTGAAAAAAAGAGACAAACATAGTAGCTTTGTTACTACTAAATATCGCATTGTCACCGTTTTGCCTATATATACTTTTTTATTATGGTATAGTGCTATAGTGATGCACCATTCGTGAGGATAAAGTATCGATAACTTAATTTTGACAATAAACAACATGAAAGTAGAAAAGATATAGCTAGCAATTAGATAGTCCATACAAATTGTATAAATGCGAAAGTAACTATGTCTGTCTATAATGCTTTCACGCCTAATTCGCTGAACCGATTGTGATGTTTGGTAGAGGTAGATTAGAGTT
This sequence comes from Pyrrhia umbra, assembly GCA_963891755.1. NCBI lineage: Eukaryota > Metazoa > Arthropoda > Insecta > Lepidoptera > Noctuidae > Pyrrhia > Pyrrhia umbra. Next base: position 7,187,951 of record OY982935.1, read on the forward strand.
TGGGGAAGGACGTATATATACCTTTTATCCCAGACTTTTGAAGCGTTCCCTAAGGATCGCAACATTACCAAATTTCAAGCTAGTAACATATATAAAGTTTACGTGAGTAAGCTATTTGTTTCCATAATATAAATACTATACTATTATAAATCATATAAATGTAAAGGTTGACCAAAATAGTAGTTTATAAAAGAATTTTCGTGAAATATTTTCCATTCTAAACGCAAGTATAACATCAATTTTAGGCCTTTATCCAGCAGTCTAGAAGCCTGCAGCTGAGGCGTAAAAATAAGCGAGAAATAAAGGGAGTCATAATAATAGATAGATAATAAAACAAACATCAGTTTATTTTTAGTTTGAAGAGCTCGTGGTTAATTAACAGCCGCACGGGTCGACCGATCATAGGTTAAGCTGCGCTTGGCGCGGTCGGTCTGTGGATGGGTGACCATCTGTCATACCGAGACTTCTCCGTGCCTCGGAAAGCACGATGGTCCCGGTTGTCATTTGTACATCTTTGACAGTCGTTACGGGTAATCAGAAGCCAGAAAGTCTGACAACCAGTCTTACTGAACTGGGTTGTAGAGGTCAGATAAGCAGTCGCTCCATGTAAAACACTGGTACCCAGCTGCATCCGGTTTAGAAAGGAAGCAGACTCCAACACAGTTGGGAAAATTCTAGGCAGATAATCAATTTATTTTTACATTTATGATCAAAATAATATTACATATTCTGAATCTAACTTAATTCTTCATTCATTTATTTAGCATAATATTTACATTTTTAAATATTAATAAAATATATAAAAAAATATTTAAAAATAGTACTCCATCGGCAACGGGAATATGGTCCAAGCTACCGGCGGTCATGACGCCAGAGAAAGATACCTCCTAACAATGCGTGCCGTATCCAGTAATACTGCTTTCTGTATCAAGCGCTTGATCCAACCATCCAATGAGAGCCTCTTTAGATGTTGGCCGAGGCTCTTGGTTATTAAATTTTTGGCTAAAATGACTATCGGCACAATGATTGCAGAGTCCACATGCCACATGTCGACAGCATAAATCTGTAGATTTTTTTTAATAACCCATCTTTGTAGCACGCGTTTACGAAATGCAAACTGCATACTCTTGCATTTTTTGGGGGAATCCAGTCTGCTCTTGTTATGTTGTTTAACCACCTTAATTTTAAAACGGGGTCGGACGGAAAGCTGAAAATAAAAATAAAATGTTATTAAATTAAATTTACCACGTACCTACCGACACGAACGCGAAAGTACTCACTTACATAAAATATAAGTACTATTATTAATTATTAAATACTTAGAACGAAAAAATATTAATTTGATTATCGATAACTGATATCTGCACAGTACAACACTATAAGACCAATGGCGAGTACATGAAATGTCAAACATATATCGATCAATATTTATCAAACGTTTTTCATTTGTTTGTATTGTCATCCGGTAAAGTTATTGTATGAAAACAAAAGATAAGTGTTTTCTACAGTATTTTTGCAAAGGAAAGCTTACCAAGTGCCCTAGTTTTATGATTAATCGGAAAAAATGGATGCTCACTCACCGATGAAAGGATTATTATTCCGGGTTTGTCCTTTAAATTTCTTTAGCAACTTTTGCAGCTCCTTACAGCACACGCTATGGTGTTTTGGCAATACCCAAAGTTAGATATTTTTCACAAAACTTGCTTATATTAACCACAATTAACTAAAAATCACGAACACTGATGTAGGCCACGCTGGCCTACAGTGCGTCGGCCGGTGGCGCGCTGGGTTTCGATACGAAGCGTTGCCTATAATGCTATCTCTTTCCAATACACGCTGAACTGTCATATAGGAGGAAAGGAAAGGTGTATCACTTCGTTGTTCAACTTTTTACTATCCATCTATGTTTAATTCTATATCTTTGGTTAGTGATACCAATTAATGGAAATTTCCATTTTTTAAGTAAATCATGACATGATAAATAGTAATTTATTAATTTATCATTTAAGTCACAATAATAATTAAAATTGGAAACAATAAAATGTAATACTTAAACATTAAACAATCATTTTGATGTTAGCAGGTGCCTCAGACCCACCAGATTATTAAGTAGTCACCGAGGCCGATGGATATCTACAACACCAGAGACCAGAGTATTCGATAAGACTAGATTTTGTCCTCGAAATAGTTAGGGAAGGGCAATGATGATCTGCAATGCCTCTGGTGTTGTACATATCCATCGGCCACGGTCACTTCTTAATACTCTTTTGGGTGTTGGCTTGTGAGCCACATACTAACATCCAAATGAGTGTTAAATGTTGAAATATTACATTTTATTGTATCCAATTATTATTGTAACGTAAAAGATGAATTAATAAATTGCTTTTGAGCATGTCATGATTTATTTAAAAATAAGGAAATTTCCATTAATTGGTATCATTAACAGTGTCATTCCAAGATGACAATGTTAGTTCCAGTTTTCACCACATTCAGATAGATCCATGTTGGTCTATCTATAGTCTTTGATTTATTTATGGTTCCTATCCAAAATGGCTGAAAATGGCGGTGTTCTTCTTCTTCGTTCGTTTCGTTTATAACTGTGTGTGAGTGTGATAATTAAGTTTTTATCCTGGTAAAGTGGCAAAAAGTACTCGAACTAATCTTAAATTATACGAACGTGTAAGTTTAGCGCAGAACGGCAGAAGAAGCATTCCCTTTGATTCCCTTTCTGATCTCTTCGGCGTTGTTGTTCCGTCTGTCATCAAGTTAAAGATAAATAAATATGGATGAAGAAGGAACACAAGATCCTATAGTAGAAGAAATAAAATTTAAACCCAAGAAGAGGAAGAATCTCCGTCAACGGATAAAAGATGACGATGATGATAATTCTGATGACGAACATATCTTGGCCAAATTAGAAGAGACTAAAGTATTACAGAAGCTTCGAGAAAGGCCCAATGGGGTGAGTGTTGTCGCTTTGGCTACCGGACAGAAGACCACGATGGAGGAGGAAATCACTTGCAAGGATCCTTTTAAAGTGAAATCTGGAGGCATGGTGAACATGCAAGCGTTAAAAAGTGGTAAAGTGAAGCAAGTAGACGACGCATACGATACTGGCATTGGTACGCAGTTTTCAGCTGAGACAAACAAACGCGATGAAGATGAAGAGATGATGAAGTATATTGAAGAACAATTGGCGAAACGAAAAGGTTTGTTTTTTTACCCTATTAATCTTATGTTAGTTTTTTTACACTACTGCCACAAAATAGTGTTATGATATTATATTTTCAGAGAGTTACCATGTTATTTCAGATTTAAGAGTTCATACAATATGTATATGAGTACCTTTATTCTACCATAACTGAATTCCTGAATGAAAGTTAAAATTATTTCATGTCATCCCAGTAAGACAGTTACAAAAAATAAAACTAAAAGGTATAAAATAAAATAAAAAACAAACTTTCATTTCTAAAAACTAACAAAAAATACAATTAAAGTGAACTTTACCAAAAATAATCAACTTCTAAAACAGTGTAAATAAAATACTTTATTCTGCTGAAACTCTTGTGTTGTACTTCACTCCCGAAGTATGTACATCTTAGGGGTGGCTTATTATTTAACCTTACTTTTTCTACATTAATTAAGAGTACTATTTTATTTTATTTAACAATTTATGTATACAGAATATAAGAAAAGAAGAAGGAATAGGAAAGCATTGTACGAAGGCACTACTTATTTCTTAAGAAATCTCTTCCAGTAGACCTGCGATAGGAGAGTTAAAATAAGAGATGTAGACAGACTGTGTAGAAAAAGAAAGTAATAATATTATTTAAAACATACAACATAAACTTTACATAAATAATACATGTACAAATAGAATAAACTATAAACAACAATAAATAAATACTCAATATATAAATATACTATACATATTACATGCATCTATGAATGTGAGGAAAGATAGTGATCTTTAACTTTACGTTTAAAAGAAGCAACAGTTTGACAGTTCCTTGGTTCAGGCAGAAGTGAATTCCACAGTCGTACCGCTTGCACTGTGAAGGAATATGAGTAGAAGTCAGTGGAGTGGGAGGGGAATTTAAGGAGGGGTTTATTTTTAAATTATGTAAGTTGTCTCAGAAACCCACCACATTGTCAGATTAATATAATAACTAATTTTTTTTATGATTGAATTTAATGCTGCTCAAGCATTGGTGGGTTTGAAACCTGGGAAGGTAGCTGCAATGCTACAAAGTAATACCTTTTCTGTATGACAAGAGACTGCCCAGCAACTGTGATGTATACTGTGGAAAGTAGGTTATTATTACTGTTGTTTTTGTTACATATGTATGTTCAGTATTTACTTACCATTAATTCAGAGACCAGCTGAAGGAGTTAGAATATGATGATTTTATAGTACATTTTTCATTTCTTCAAATCGGTTTAGATGTTTTACCATGAAAGTGTAACAAGCAAAGAAACTCACTTTTGCATTTATAATAATGGGATATTAAGTAGGATGTATCTACATTATATTTGCAGTTACAAATAAACCTTTTTTTCCTCTTTGCAGAAGGACATAATGAGGATGTCAAGGAATCTGAACATAATGACACCTTAAAGTATTTGTCACCTGAAGAAGCTGCTCTGTTGTCTTTGCCAGAGCATCTAAGGGTTTCATCAGCCCACCGATCTGAGGAGATGCTGTCTAATCAAATGCTCAGTGGGATTCCCGAAGTGGATTTGGGCATTGATGCAAAAATTAAAAACATAGAAGCCACAGAAGAGGCTAAAATGAAACTACTATGGGAGAGGCATAACAAAAAAGATTGTCCTTCACAATTTGTGCCAACTAATATGGCAGTGAATTTTGTGCAACATAATAGGTTTAATATGGACAGTGACACAGCTAAGAAAAGAAAACAAGAAAAACCAGAAGTGACTAAACCCAACAATAGTGTTATAGAGGATAGTGTGGATAAAATAGTTAAGAAAGCAAAAGGTGAAAGGGCAACTGATGATTATCATTATGAAAAGTTTAAGAAACAGTTTAGAAGATATTAAAACTTTTGTTTTATTTATGGAATCCATGTTGTAAATCTTATTGATTTAAGCTTCCTTTTCATGAGGAAATATTGTATCTTCATGCATGCAGACAATGCAGAAATTGTGCATGGCATTATTCTTCTTGTTGTTTTGATGCTTATAGTGATTAATGGGAACCTTTAACTCTCATAAGGTTATTAGTATTTTTGATTTCTTGGTATTTAAAGATCTTGCAATAAAATCAAAACTCTCTATTTCTGTCCACAGGTGATTTTAGAATAGGTATTATATAAATGTATCTCTGTGTCCTGCTTCATCAAGTGGCATATCAATATTGGAAACAGCTTTTGAAATTACTCGGTACTTAAACAACATTTGTAAGAGTTAATTTAGTTAGTAAAAGTTTACGGACAGTAAACATAACTAAATTTAATCGCAGTCCTCTTTGGTAGCCGATGTTTCGGGTATATAAGTCTTCGTTTTTCTTTAGTTTTGTTCATTCCAGGGTGTTGAATGGAATAACCATGGCCTCGGAACATAAAGGGCGGAGGAAGGGACATGGATGGGTTTTATTCAGTAAGAGTCTGACATTCCTTTGGTCCGCCCACAGTGGAAATAGTCATTTGATAATTTTCCTTACCTAAAAAATATGGTATCCTCTTTCTGGAAAGTGTCACCTTGGACTTCAGGACTTTGAAATGTTGTCTATGGATTTGCAGGAATTTGATGTACCACAACATTTTTGGGACGTACTTTAGGGGTAGGTGTAGGCTAATATTTAAATAAGGTTTTTAATTTAAATATTTATTGACAAAATATAAAAAGTTAGGTTATTAGTATAGCATGATCATATAAAAACGAGAACCTCATCCATCACAAACTCTGGTAAATTATTATTTTTCTCGTCATCTTCGTCTACATTTTGTGGAGATTTTTATGAAAATTTTGTAGTATGCAAGTTGACAGATAATAATATATATTCCCATTGTTGACCACAGTGTTTTTGCAAAAGATTTTTTACATCCCGCAATTTTTCAGGTTTTACAAGATGACCAGTTGCTACAACACTAAATAAATACCGCCATCTGACTTCTCGTCACATGACGAATTTATCCTTCTACTAAATAATTAGCATTTTTGGGCTTCTTAGTACACTTAGTGGATTTACCAATTTACTTTAAAATAATAAGATTGGCATAAATTCGCATAAAGTATTTATTATAATAATGATCACTAAAATTAAATCAAAAGACAATAAAATATTGACACGGCTTAAAATACGTAGAAGGTAGGTATGAAAAAAATAGGTTTAATTTTTTTTACACAATAACATAATATTAAAAGTTTAAATTGTAACAGTATTAAATAACTGAAAAATAATAATAAACATACCTAGTAAAAAAATCTCCATCTATGAGATCAAGTCGAATCACATCGTTGTTACATCTAAGTATATATTTGGAAAACTGAGATCACTTTGTACTTAATGTAGGTGCTAAACATAGTAACAAAACAAGTTTAAATAAATTAATAAAATAGATTATAAAAAAGTGGCATCTCGATGCATGACAGGTTTCAAGGCCTGTCTTCTTCTTCTTCTTCCTGGCCTGTTCCCAATCTAATTGGGGTCGGCGCAATATGTTTTTCGCTTCCATTCTTCTCTGTTAGTCGTCATCCTATCATTCACTCCCTTTTCATTCATATCCTCTTTCACGCAATATATCCATCTTTTCTTTGGTCTTCCCCTCCCCTTTCGTCCATCTACATCAGGTTTTCTTAACCTTTTTGCAGTCATGGATCATTTTCACAATATAAATAATTCCACAGACCCCTATAAAAAACATACCCCATAGACAACAAGCCAATTTATATTGAAAAATCACTCTTATTAGTTGGTAGTAATAATGGCACTACTCTTATTTCTAATCTAAAGCTGCTGTTTGGCCTTGATAAGAACGTTGAATTGTGGGGTTGTCTTCGACAAAGCAAGGCGCATGTCATCGGCGACGTTCAAGCGATTGTGACTTTTTGTTTTTATCGACACCAAAACCGAGAACCCGGCCTCACAAAGATAGGTAGTAGCAAATGGTATCAGAACGGACATAGCACGCTTGACAAGAAGAGTGTAAGCTTCACTCAAAGAACACCAAAACTCGCCAAGATCTTTTGCATGAAATTCAGCCTTCAAAACTGCTTTAGATTTCGTGTCCATTAAGTCCTCTTTGATAAGATCTTCATCGCTGATGCTGTTAATTTCAATTAAAAATGAACTTCGCACCCATGTTTTTTTGGCGAGTTGTTCGGCGTTGAAATAACCTTCAAAAGACATCTGTAATGTTTCCAGATGTTTAGACATTTCGTTTTGAATTTTTGATGTAATTTTCATCATGTTCCCGTTACCTTGTGTCACTAACTCTTCCAACATCGGAAAATTTTAAAAGTTATCTGATTTTATCCTCCTTTTCCAAAGATGCAGTTTACATAAAAAACCTTTCAACCGCTCAGATGCATCCGCGATAGTCGCTGCAGGACCCTGAAGAGACAGGTTAATTTCGTTCAAATGAGGAAATATATCTGCTAAGTACGCTAGCCCTTGTAAAAAATCTTCATTCTCAAGATATTTATAAAGTGTATTTACTTTATCTTTCAAAAAAAGTAAGCGCGAGTCACAAAAAATAAACTCGTCAAAAAACATACTACGTGTGTCATGATGGACGTAACGGACTAACACCAAGAGTTGGCTGCATTGTGAAATATCGTTGCTTTCATCCAATTGCACACTGAATGGAAATGGTGAATAACTTGCTTCAAAACATTTGACGACATCTCAATGATTCTGGAATGAATTACATCGTTTGATAAAGGAACAGCTTCTACCTTCTTTCTTTGATCCTTACCACATACAAGTTTCACAATATCCAGTGCACAAGGCTTTACTAATGTTTCCGCGATTGTGTGTGGCTTCTTTTGCTGAGCAATACGGTAAGCAACCTCGTACGACGCCTCAAGACAAGGTTTTTGTGTCGGGATGAAACCAAGTTCAGGTAAAGTGCCGGCTTTTTCAAACCGAGCTTTTTTAGTACGAAATTCGTCAATACTGTCATATATTTAAATGTCGTTTTATAAGATATTTCTAATGAATTCTGTGATTTGGACGACAGTAAATGAGACACAATTGGGTTTCTCTCTCTGTAAGAAAAGTTTAATGGTGTTTAATTTACATGTACACTATAATTCACATGAAATAAAACTGTTAAAACAAAACCTTACATAGGGTAAAGTACCCAATTATTGGCACTTTAAGGATCACTTGCCACTTAAATCGTGAAAACTGTCTATAAGAAATGTTGCCAGCAAAAGAAATTTATAAGTATGACAGAATGAGAGTTAATCTACGTTTTAAATATATGAAAATTCTACTATTTCATTATTTTTAGGATTATTTTTATTTTATTTTTTATACACACGATTTTCCCAAATATTGGCATGCATTGGCCAACTATCAGCATATAGGCGTCCCATTTATTGGTATTTCGGATTGTTCAGTAAATTAAGGAAAATTATGGATATTTAGGACAAAGTCAAAATAAAAAAGTTCAGTCAAGAATCACATTATTTTATGTAGGTCTTTAGACACATAAAAATAAAAATAATACAATCAGAACAAACTTCTTAGCAAACATTTGGTTCATAGAGTACCAATCTTAATAAACGTTAGATAATCTTTTAGAAAAAGAAATCTTTTAGCAAAAAAACAATTATAAAAATATACTTATATAAGAAATAAGTATATTTTTATAATTGTTTAAACTTATAATTATAACTTATAATTGTTTTCAACTATAAAACAACTTAAACGTAAGAGATCAATAGTAGGTGAGTTATATTTCCAAGCTATTGTCGAAATATCTTAGTCTTCAAATTCAGTCAAAAATTTCTCTATTTCAGCTTCAGTGTATAAAATCTTGTTTTGTTTTTTATCCTTATCTTCAGGTATTAAATTAGCATAGTCAATATCATTTTCCTGATCCTCCTGCTCATCATCCGGTATACAGTCTACATTTGCCGTTTGCAGTGGGTTTAACGAGATATTCACGGTATTCAAGTTTTCAAGTAAAACAACTTTTTTCACACCGGTGTTTATTCTTTCGTGTTCTTTCTTAATTTTCAACTTAGCTTTTGGTACTTTTGGTTTTGTCTGTTTAGTTTTAGCTTCTAATTTCTTCTTTTCTTCTCCTTATGCCTTCTTCTTTTTCCTGTTTTACGCGGAGTTTCTCGCTCTCTATAGATCTCCATTTCTCAGAAGTTAGTACAAATGGAGCTCTCTTTATGTTTCTAACGCCTTTGCGTTGAGGTGACTTTGCCAATACAAGGACATCAGTTAATTTAATGGGAGTAAGGTTTAACATTGCAGTGTTACGTTTTTCAACCTTTACAGGCACTGGATCTATATATGTTTATATTTTGTCAAATTCGGAGCTTTGTTTTTGTGTGACTTTATTCATAGGGCGTTCAATTTGTTGGGGCAGAACAGAGACTCTCGTATTTTCAGTTGTTGAATTATACACTTCTGCTTTATGAGTTATATGCAACGATCGTCGTTGCCATCATCAAAGTCTTCTGCTGTTATAGTTACTTCTAAGGCGGGTGCAGGTATGCAATCAGAAAAATCTTCTCTCAAGTCTTCGTTTATAACAACTGGCATATTTTCAATGTCCACTGCATCAAATCTTATATCTCCGGGTGCAGGTATGCAATCAGAAAAATCTTCTCTCAAGTCTTTGTTTATAACAACTGGCATATTTTCAATGTCCACTGCATCAAATCTTATATCTCCATCTATCTGACTGGAAGTATTGTCTTTGTTTAAACCCTCTTGCACTTCCGTGAAAAAATCCCAATTTTTTTTCAAATATATATCTTCTGGTCCTAGTATACCTAATTCAATTTGACAGATTTTTTGTGTTCCAATAATGATTTCAAACATCACGGTCAATGAAGTTTTGGCAAGCGCATTATCTATCTCGTACACATTTCTTTCGCCTTTAGGAGCCAATACGACTCCTGTTTTAGGGCAAAGCAGAAAGTTTGTCTCGTCGCCGTTAAATATTCGGGATGGATCTGAAAGTACATTAAATAAATCGTTTTCTTTAAGGTAAACTTCAATTTGAGTGAACCAGCCTCCTTTATCGTTTTCTGACACAGCAGCACTAGCTGCTGTAACTGCCTCAGGTGTGCAGACAGAAATGTTTGGATGTCGTTGAAGAAATAGTTTATACCACTTTTCGCCCTTCTTAAAAACGCTGGTCCTCTTACTATTTTTCAGAAAATTCGCTACACTACAAATTAAATCATCTTTGCGTCTTGGAAAACCTTTTCTACAACTAAGTGTTATCTAATCTCCGAGGTCTTTTTCTTCCTTTTTCGTCAGAATAGTAGGAGGGCCTGGAAGGGACTGGTGCTCAGGGTTCTTAATCCTATATTGCAAAGTAGCCCGCGGCACTTGATAAGTCTTTGCCGCCAACTTCTTACTCATTCCCTCTTTGACAGCTTGCAGGGCCTTATTTAAGTTTAATGAGTTGTATCTTTTACGTCGGCATATTTCTTTGGGTTGTTTTCTAGAGCTCTTAGTACTAACTTTTGGTTTCATATTCAGATTAAATCGGGTAGACTGAAAATAAAATCATAAGGTAAGATGACACCAATTATCAGCATACTAATACCCAATTATTGGCCCTAGTGTCAATAATTGGAGATTTCGTTGTTGGCACCGGGCCAGGATTTGGAAATATTGCGTTTATGACTATGAGTTATAAATTAAACAAAGTGCGGTGGTCTACTAAATTATATAAAGCACAAAATAAACCTCAAAAAACAATAACTTGAAAACCCAATTATTGTCCCAAGGGCCAATAAATTAGAATACGGACATTTTGGAATACCGATTTTTGCCACCGTGATAAAGTTAGTAAAAAAACTACACTTCTTAAAAATAAACTGTCAAAGACTCGAATAATACGCGCTGAATTTGCTTTACATCATAAATCACATTATAAACACTTATATTTATGACTAAGATTCGATGATATTAAAAAAGCTCCTACCTTAGCAAAAAAATTCGACCTATACAAAGAACAAAGTTATATATGATTATGATACCAAATCGATTTTATTGTAGTAAAGCTAAGCTGACCTAAATATTGTGTTACTAAAATCTGCTCAAAAGTAACATTTATACAGAAGTAACTTTATTCTATGGATAGGTCGAATTGTTTCCACTGGGATAGTCGAGACACGTTCAGCTGTTGTTATCGTTCCGGCGCCATTGACATTTCTTTTTTTTTCAGTGTTGTCAGTTATATGACTCAGGATTGTACTAAACTATTGAAATAAGTTGCAACACCGAGAGATTAGGTGTTTTCTTATGAAAGAGATTAATTCACAGAAGTGGCAATAAATAGTGGGGTGCCAAAGTAAGGTCTCATTACCCTACCTGTAAGAAAAGAAACGACATTTAATGTTACAATTTACAATGTCGACTCCTAAATCACAATAAGAATAGAATAATAAAATATTTTTATGTACGAAAAATCAAATTCAAATTAAGAAAATTATATTTTTCTTTACATATATTTCTAGGGTGGACAGTTTTAAGATCTTCCGACAACTTTGCTGGTTTCATACTTCCATTAGCAAGTACTTTACCGCATAAGGGTGGTTTTCAAAAAATTTTTTCGTTGCGTAATGGAATTCCACCCAGAAAGAAAAAAAAAATATTGAAATTAAACAAGCTAACGAGTTATATCATGTTTTAAAAAATAATGAAATTTAATATGATATGTTTCTAATTTAACGAGAAATATATATTTTAAGAAGGAATGGTTACTAAAAAGTTCCGTTCACACCACAAAGCTTAGATTAGTATAACTCACTGGTAAATCAAATAAGTTTTTTTTAATATACAAACCTATAATTAGTAATATAATAACTCTTTTTTCTGGATTTTTCTTGCAGTCAGTTTATGCTTCATGTATTGCCACTTCCATGACTTCTTGCCGCGCCTCAAGCTTATCGTTTTCAGTCTGTAGTAAATGCATTCCCTTTTCGTGTTGTTTTTTTCGCTCGGTAGAGCTTCTTCCTTATGTTGTTTAGACCTGTTTTATATTTTTGTATATTGTTCAGAGCGATCGTATAACTTCTACTTACTTTTTCAATTTTAATTTAAGCAAACGAGGAACTGCATTGCCTGCTGACTGTTGTTCCGTGGAGCCAACTGCTGTCTAGCTGCAGCCTCCCCTTGTCCTAATAACTTCTTCTTTTCCTTTTGATTTATTTTTTGTTCTCTCCATCGCTTTCGTCTGGCGTCTTTTCCTTCTTCAGTTAATTCCTTTATCTTCTTAAAATGCTTCTTCAGTCTTATAAGTTCCTTTTTTTATGAATTTCGTGCTTTATTGGGTCTTGTTTTATTTTTTCCCGGTATCTTCTCTCCCGGGTCTTTTCGACCGCTCCGCAGCCGTCAACACCATAGTCTTTTCTAAAAAAAAATTGTCTAAATTTCCGTTTTAATTTCCGAAAATAGTGATTATTACAAAAATCTGTAACTGATTGATTAAATTATTTTAATTAAACCTTTATGAACATGACGAAGCCATACTATAGAAATGACGCAAGAGTGAATCGTGATAAAGCAAAGAAATTAGTGTTCCAGTAAAGTAATTTCAAAACAGTGTTTTAAAAAAACCTGAACATGAACTGTAGTAAAACCCTAACCTGTACAAAACAAATTCAAGACTGAATTTTGTGCCCAAACGTGGTCTATTAGTCTACGTGACTATTCTAAGACTTCTTCATAATGCAGTAAGTCTTCCTGAAAACGCATTTGAGACTTAATCATAACCAAATTGTGCTGGTTGGGCAATTCTGCTTGTTCACCTTAGGGAGTGCAATCTTGCAGCAAATCTTCGATCTCGGTATTTGCAAGATTCTGGAAGTCTAATCTTGCAAGATCTCGGTATTTTGCGAGATCTCGCAAAAATACGATGTATTTATACGTACCTATTTTACTAAAAATTTTAAAAATATCTACTCTCAGAACACAGGAATTAAATTAAAAACATATTTATTATAATCAAATCGCTTTATTAATGTTCATGTATACCTATATATTATGGGTTAATTGGAAAAAAGCTCCTTAAAAAACATAACATATGCAAGTGTATCATCAGCCAACTGGCTTCGGATGTTTCTGGCCATATATCCTGCAGCAGAAAATGCCCGTTCCGCCTCTACACTGGTTGGCACCACCACTGATGATAGGCATTGATACGCTGACTGCAGGTGCTGTCCTTTTGCACCGCCTGATTCGAAGAGATTGAACTCTTGTCTAATGACTTTATCAAATAATGAACCCGTTGCAAGTGAAGGGCGTTCATGTGGGCGAGCTTTCAAAATCATCCGTAGTTCCTCATCAAGAGAGAGAGGTGTGTTTGCGGCTTCCGATAGAGGCATGTCATCATCTTCTGCTGGATCAACTACCACAACTGCATCTGAAGATGTAGAGGAAGAAGTAGGTTCATTATTAATATCGGAACCACGGCTTTGATTTTATATATATCGATGCCTTAGTTCACAATTGCACTAACTACAAAATTTACATTTTTGAGGAGAGAGCTTTAAATTTTTTTAAAGTTTAGACGAGAACAGTAGAAAATCCAAGTAAAATAACAAAAAAAATATGCATCTATTCATAAGACTAGTCCTTTTACTCCATCATATCTCAATATTGTAATATTAGTTAAAACGTTACCTTTTCAAAATGGCCAAATAAACATAAAGCCCCCCATTTAATACATTTGTGCACTAAGATTGATTATGCTGACTGGCATTAAGTGAAAAACTCAAAAATATTTAACAGCTTTACCAGGCTGGTTCAAGGTCCAAGAAGAAGGATAATAATAGTTATGGATATTGCATTAAATAGACAAAATAATAAACCAGTGATCCATATTCTTAATGTTTATTTTTATTATAAAACACAAACAGTTTTTATCCACAATCAAATAAAATAAATTTCAAAGTCACAACAAAAAAATAAAAGGACTGAAGCCCAATTACAGGCCAATCTTTAGCTATTTCACAAAACAATTAGTTAATCATTAAAATAAGATTTTTTATAAGAAAATTAATAAATTCAGTTTTCAGTTTCAGGTAACAATTATTCATTTTTACTAATTGGTAATTAAAAATTGAATCAAAACTTAAATTTCTTCAACAATGGACTCTTCATCTGGATCATCATCAGACGATTCAGTGTCATCACAATTATTGTTAACAATAGCCGCAGAAGTGGATGGAATATCTTTGTAATAGTGCTCATATTCTGGTAGTATAACCCCATCATTTAAAAGTGTTATCAGATCTTTCTTTTTAGTTTGTGAAACTGCAATCAGTGATTTATATGCTACTTTCAGAGGTTTCTTTAGTTTGCTTATACATATGTCTTTATTTTTTTTCATTGTTTTTGTCTTACAAATGTCTATTTCATTGAAATCTGGATCGGTCAAATCGTATTTGTAAAAAATTGAAGTGGGGGATTCTTTCTGCAGCCGCAGCCACTTAATTTTCAGCCACTGTACTGGCTCATTTTTTGTATTTTTTGTTGTATTGGAATTCAAAGTTTTTTCGAATCCCTTCAAATCATAGAATTCCCCGTGTTTCATAATAATAACATCGTAGGGTTTCGGCTTGATTCTAGCAGACCCTATCACCAATGCATATTCACGCAAAGTGAATATGCTTTTATGATTTCGCGCTCTTTAATACACGCGTGAATTGAATCCACTTCTAAATACGAATGCCCCGATTCCATGAATTTCAAATCGATCGTATTTAAGTGAGGTATGTTATTGACAGCGTAACATATTTATTGCGGTTCTGACCACCACAAGTGTCAGAAAATGATGCGACATGAGTAACAGTTTCGGGTAAACTACTAAGATATTTTAACAATATCGATCCGATTTCATTAGAACCTTTTTTGCTATTACACTCGTCCCATAAATAGCAGTAGCCAGTGTTAGCATGACAATCTAGGATAGTAAAATTGTACATCGATAATTTACGTAAATAATAGATTTTGCAGTCTCCGGTAAAAGGTACCGATAGGATAGCTTGAAGGTCAAATGTTATAGCCCGGAAAGCTCCATCTGAATTCAAGCATCTTTGCTTATCTTCTTTTTTCATAGTCAGTGCATCATTTTCGCGTTTTTTTGTGGGCATCATAATCCTCCTATAATAGCTCTATTGTCGGATCGTTTATACACGTTGCATTTGGTGCACTGGTCTTTCTTTGGCTTGTAAAATGCTAGTCTTGGATTATAAGAGTCGAAAATCTTTTGATACACATAAGGCGAGACAGGAGTCTCTTATCTTTTCGGGGCTAAAAATATCTTTGTACATTTGAAAAAGCTTATATTTAATTGTATTGTGTTGCAATTAAGTAAGGAGAGAGTAAGAAAAAGAATACACACTAAAAATACTTTTAAAAGCCTAGGAGTACAGCCTTGACCAAAAGTACCCATGACATCTTTTAGTTTCTTGAGGAGATTTACATCGAATGATATAAAACAAATTATGTAGGTTTACATTACTATTTATTCTTAAAAAACATTTTTTTATGGGTTCACCCTTTGCCTTAATTACGGCAGAAATTGTTTTTGTTATAGAGCTTACAAGATTTTTGCAGACTTCAGCAGTAATCGCGTTCCACTGCAGGCGTAAGTCCAGAAGTTCAATTTTATTTTCCCGAAACCATGCCATAGTACGGGCAGATTTGTGGCATGGCGCGTTCTCTTGCTGGAATTTAAGGCCATCCATATTCGTATCGCCAAAAAGTGTCGTAAATGACGTCACCAACGCAGTTCCTAGTACATTTATGTACTTTGTAGAGTCCATGCGGCCCTCGCACACCATCAATTCGCCAACTCCAGAATCGGTCATGCCGTGTTTTACAGATGGTACCACACACTCCGGTTTAAATTCTTCGCCGACCCGACGAGACACAAAGGTCACACCTGGTGCACCAAAAAGAGAGAAATATTGAGTTTCAGAAAATTAAAATAACTTTATCTAGGCATTTGGTTTTCAAACCATTTTACCAAGTTTCATTAGGACATTAAAATGACTTACTCACCTCAAAGTTTGATTCGTCCGACCACACAACATTTGACCAATATTCTGCTGTGAAACTTTGGCGAGTTTTCTTGTTGTCGGAGAGCCATGGTTTCTTCCTGCCTTTACAGCCTTTTAGACCAGCTTCATGTAGCCTCCTACGAGTAGTGCGAACCAAAATTGTCCTCTTAATTTCTACGGCTAACTCAGTAGCGAGTTCTGGGAGGTTAGACAGGTGGTGGCTCAATGTATGGGAATGACATTCGTTTACGACTAGCTATATGTCATTCCCATACATTGAGCGTTAGCGTTTTGCCTCTTGTCTAACCCCCCTGAAGAGATATTTTTTTTTTTTTTTAACGAATTTACAATTGACGATTCTGACGCGATGTAGTGATGCGTTTGTGCCCGGTTCTGGGTCTATTGTGATATTATTCGGTAGCAGAGAATCGACCAATAGCGTACTGCACGGATCAGCGCGAACATTTCCCAGTTTTGGAAATCTCTACCTGTGATTTGCTTTGCTCATGCAAAAGCTGTATCGCACGTTGCACGCCTACGTTGTTGTAATTAAAGTTCGTTTTTTTGGGCATGTTGCAACTTGTTACCTGAATCTTGTGAAACAAAACACCCAAAGGGCACTAGATCACTAGATGTTTTCACAACGAGCGATAGTATGATGATGATGATGAACTGATGATGATAAATACAAGAATCCTAAAATGTCAATTTTAATGGCTCACAAATGTTTTATGGCGCAATTTCACTGGTCGATAGGGCCCGAATGCGGAGTGCGCGAGATTTCTGGAACGCATGCCACAGGGGAACATTCGGGGAACTATTTTCATTAGTCGATAGGGCCCGCATGCGGGCTGTAGGGCAGAACCTCCACGTTTATCGCCAGTTAGAGACGTTCTTGCCATGGATCAACAATTGATGTTACGTGGAGCAATTTTTGACTGTCTGTGATTTATTGAAGAAGAAACTGTTGGCCTCACTGAAGAAAAAAAAAAAAGATTTTGGGTGCGATCTTTACTGAAAAAAAAATAGAAAGAGACATGGCGCGTCTGAAATATTGTGTAAGGAGTTACAATTGAATTTGGAGTGTGATGTCTTTTACATCATGATATTTTTAGATTATCTAATGACTTATTTGAAGATTTATTAAGTAAAATAGAAACACGACTTCAGAAAAAAGACACTCCATTTCGTGAGGCATTATCTCCAAGGTTAAAACTTGAGGTCACATTACGTTATTAAGAGCCTGTCCAGAAAGCGCGATTTACGCGTGCGTCCACTCGCGCGTTTTGATTTGTATTGCGTCCAGATGCGGCGAAATCACGCGCGTGTGATGAGACGGATTTGGTCAGTTATTATAAACATGGACTTGGATACAGCGGTTGTGTTGTGGCTTGCATACCGTCGATAGAGACGTCGTAAACGAAGAGAAAGTCGACGATTTAACGTGCATCCCATTCTACGTGACAGAATGACGCATAGATACACCTCCTGCCAAAGCCGGGCTTTAATATTTCTGTCTCTGTATCGATTTAACGATTTGTCATATAATGCCGGCCTTTTTTCCACTTCAATAATAATGTTTTTTGATACATTGTCGTAGTCTACATTCGATGTTTCTGAGTCGGACGACATGACTTAGACCTCTGCAAAAATGTCTATCCTCCGCACTCGCACAGTCGATACAGAATAAAAACCGAATGCGATGAACCGCCGTCCGTGCGCCACAGTACTGTTACTATGAAACACAAAAAAAACCGCGCATTTTCATACCGCGGTAAAAACGTAACAAGTTGCGTTTTTAAAATCAGTCACTGAAAAAAAGTCACTAATGCGTGCAAAAAAATGTAACATTTTTTGCGGTTTCAGACCTGCGGTTAAACGCGGGCGTTTAATCGTAGTGCGTGCCAAGCCAAAATCCTCGTTTTCAGATTAATCAGGCGTACTTGAAAAAGGATTGCCGGATCGACAGATCTAAATATCTGGACAACATTTCAAAATGTCGGGACTTTGGGGTTGTTGTCGCCTTTGCGTTGGGTAAGGGTTTTTAGAAATAAGTAGACACTTATTACGTTTTACTGGAATGATTATTAATTACCAAAAAAAATGCAAGTTACAAAATTATGTTGGACCCGTTACAATCGTGCGCGTATTCTGTATCGTCGACCGGTCGCTGGTGGCGCGTGAAGGCAAGTGGCCGAGTGGCGCGCCGCCTTGCTGCAGCTCCTATCCCCGCCGCCCGCGCCCCGCTCTCTCCAACGCTCTCATTGGCCCACGCCGGGTGGCATGATGTTCGCGCGCAGCTCAACCGCCCGACTGGGTTGCAAGGCGGCGACGGCCGCAACATCATCCCAGGCGTTGAAGGATTCAACTAGCAGATGGAGTGTCCCAGAAGAGGGATCATCGTGCGGACAGCCTGAGTGACAGGTCCTTTGGTGGTGGCGACGTCAGCCACCCGGCTCACCCCATCGAGGCCTGGGTGCAGGCGCGTGACGCACCCTAAGCGCCACTGCAGCGGCGGCAGGTCGGCCTCTCGCAGTAGCACGAGGTCGCCGCAGCAGATGCCTCGCTGTTGTGTCTTCCACTGAGACCGCTGCTGCATCTCAGCCAGAAACTCCTTCTGCCACCTGGACCAAAACTGTTGCCGGATCTTTGTAAAAGGCTGACCGAACTTCTAATGACAACTAACCCAATTAGAAAAATAGCATATTCATTTACAAAAAACAGAGTCAACACACAGTAAGTCACGCAAATATTATCATATTTTTATAAAACACAGACGTAAAACTAAAAATAACCACGAATAATTTGATTCGCTTTGTAATAAACAGACTCAAACAAAAATGGGTCATATTTCTATGAAGTATTCAAATTAAACTTACCTCAGGTTTTTGCACTTAATAGACTCAATTTATTAATCTTTCACTTTCAAATAAAAACACGACATGTTCACCTAAACAGCATCTGGCACATAATGGTTTATGCCACCGTCCCGTAATAATCCTGGTGAACACGTATGAGAGTGAAAGAGACCGATAATGTTGTAACTCCGCCTACGAATGAGATATTGAAAAAAATCTGAGGTCTGTAGATAGATGGCGTTAAAGGGAATCTCTTTGTTTGCTTAACTCATTTTGAACCTAAAACTTAAACGGTCAGTTTATTATTAAACGTGCGACATGTTCAGTATGTATGTAGTTTTGCTTAGTCGTGGCTTTGGCGGAGGATCGGACGTGTTAGTACACGTACGATGACGTACTAAATGAATACTCGTGGACTTTGACTTTGAACACTTTAATTACTTGATTTTACAATAGTAACCTTACAACTAGAAGGCTGAACTAGGAATGATGTTAGCTTGACAATGCTTGGTTTATATATCGTGAAAAATAAGGTGGGGAAAGTCTTATCTTTAGAAATTTTCCGTGAAGGCATAAAATATATGATTTATAGTTGACCACGAGGCTTAGACGGTCGTAAAATAAAATATTAATAAATTTAACTTAAAGCTAACTGTAACTAATCCGATATCTTTATGACCAGAAAGTATGAAACAGTAATTTATGATAGGCTTTGCCTGGTTTGCTTATCAGCTTGCGTAACTCCTCCATAGATCTTTATGATCCTTAGATTGAAATTATCTAATGAATTTAATTATTTGAATAATTTTAATTATTCCTAATTTTTCCTTTTTATTTCAACAATAGTAACTTATATTACCCACTCATCTTATGTCACTAATTATATAATTAGACAAAACAATAAAATACGACACAATGCAACTTATTCTTATTAATTACTAGCTTTCCGCCAGCGGCTTCGCCCGCGATATTTTAGCTAAATGATACAAAAACTTGACAAATTATATACCAAAACCTTCCTCATTAATCACTCTATCTATTAAAAAAACCGCATCAAAATCCGTTGCGTAGTTTTAAAGATTTAAGCATACATAGGGACAGAAAAAGCGACTTTGTTTTATACTATGTAGTGATTTGATTAGTTATACAATTCTATGTTAATACAGGTTATGGCTTATATCCGGACCCAAATTTCGATTTTAAAAAATATTATTTATTAATAAACATAATACAATTACACATAACATTAACTCGACAATTTAGAGGATCTAACGAAAAGTTACCGTTTATTTGGTCTTTTGATATTTTTACTGGGAGTTTGATAACCCTTTCTTTAACCTCGATTGGGATAACATTCCGTTCGGTTTCCCCTAATACTTGTGCTTTTTCAAAGCGAGGTTTGTCATTTCCCCGTCTTTTGTTAACTAGGCCGGTGTAAATTACATCACCGTATTAAAATTTATATTTTCTCCTGGTCTCTGTCTATTGATCTTATCCTGCGTCATCTTCTGGGATATATTGTAATAATAATAAATAAAAAAATAAAAGATTGAGAAATAGGTCTTTAAATAAAGATAATGAATGTAATGAAAAAAATATATGTTGATGTGCTCCAAAAAATATAAGTTGATGTGCTCCAAAAAATATATAGAAATTGAGTAAGATCGGGTGCCAGGCACACACCACACTAAGACCACGGATAAGCTTACCTGCGGAGGCTTGGAACTTTTAATCTGCCGGTGGGAGGATATAAATAAAAATCTACCTGTACAATATTTGGTAAAAAATTATTCTCCAGTAGGTCTTAAATAAAGAAAGTTCCTTCCTAACATTATGAGGTATGAATACACTGAACAATTAAATTTATATTCTTAAATTTTGAAAGTTAGTTTTCGACTTTGTCATTATTTTGGTAATTATTTGGTCATTATTGCATCTTTATCAAATAATAAAGTGACTTACTTGGTTTCAAATAATTGAAAAACAAAAGAAAAGGTTTTATAAAATGGCTTATCTGCTACTGCCGACTCCAATGGTGACCTCAGCGCAGACTCCCATCCTCATATCCAATATAATAAATCGGAATAAATATGAAGAAAGAAAGAAAGAAACGCCAATGGGCTGTAACAAAATAAACCATGGTTAGGCATGGCATTCAATAACGCAAATATACGATGGCCAACAACATAGCCAATAAGTGAGAAAACTTGCCGTTTCTTCTCATAAAAAGTTGTTAACCACGTCTCAGTGGACGGGTTTTAATTAATTTAATAATTTAATCCATAAAAATAAAAGATAATCCACAAGGATTAGGCCAAGGGCGAACCCTGTAGTGAATATTTCACTAGAAATACTTCATATTAATTAAATTCTTTTAGGATTTCTTTTACGCCATCCTTGCAACGGACTCAGCTAGTCGTAGAGTGTTGACAGTCGAAAAAATCCGTCAAACGTCAAAAAGAACAAACAATGTTGCCAACTCAATAAACGAAATAAACTAACTAAATCGATTTTTTTAAAGGAATGAACCGCGATCGACCAATAATCCGGCCCGATATTCTCACACATGTAACGGGCTGAAAAGACTCGTTACAATATGATTATATAAAACTGCTGTTCTCTCTTTATGTTCCCTTAGAAGTTGCTGACTTGCTGTGTATAATTATACTCAAGATTGTTACTAAAAATACTTGTGGAGTTGGTATGACCAAAAGTTACTTCGAATGGTGACAATTCAGTTGCCGAATGTATAGTGTTATTATATGCCATTATAGCGTAAGAATGACATACGCTATAATGGCATGACTGAAGCTGCGTCAGTAATTTTGTGCTGATATTTGGCTATTCTATATACCTCGGTTATAGTGGAGTGAAAACGTTCAACTATTCCCATAGAATTACGATTATTTGGTGTCCCTACATGCAATTCAACTTTATAAAAAAATGAGTTTCTTTCATTAGATTATTATTAAACTCTGTTCCAGGGTCACAATTAATTTTATTAGCTACTCAATAATATGAAAAATATTTAATTAGCGCAATATTTGATTATAATTTCTGGCGTAGATCGTCATTTTATTACGATTGCCTGACCTAATTTTGAAAATGAATCTACAAGAGTTAGAAATGACACTCCAAAAAATATATTTTGAATGGTTCAAATAATATTATTTATAATATTTTTATTTATAAATTTAAGAATAAAATAAATTTTATTTTGTAATTGTAGATATATTTAGAATTTGAATTATATTAAGAATTTGAATTTCTATTTTAATAATTATAACAAGAGAAAATTTGTATAAAAATAATTACGTTTATGCCGCGCTGGCAAGTTTTACCTTCGTTATAAGCAGAAACAATTTCTTTCCGTTCTAATCCGTCTTCCACATATACTGCTCTTTCAGTACATTCCTTAAAATCTTTTCCTTTATAGGATTCACAAATAAATCACGTTGTGATTTATTATCATAGAAGATATTATATCTTTTTTCTGCCGTTATATTTTCGTTTAGAATTTGTTTTAT
This sequence comes from Pyrrhia umbra, assembly GCA_963891755.1. Classification (NCBI taxonomy): domain Eukaryota; kingdom Metazoa; phylum Arthropoda; class Insecta; order Lepidoptera; family Noctuidae; genus Pyrrhia; species Pyrrhia umbra. Next base: position 7,210,569 of record OY982935.1, read on the forward strand.
TTATTTAAATTATTTTCGTTATTAAGAGGTAATTTTACTTTAATAATTTTCTGGTTCTCCCGAGAATGCTTAGTTACTTCAAATTGATTTTTATTCCAATTTATTATTATTATTTGATTTGCTTTTGTATCAATCGCATCATTTATTATTTCAATTTCTTTATGATCATTATATTCATCCGATACTTCAGATGCAGTTATTGTATCTTCGTTAGTCTTGTTTAGATCAATTTGAGGTTGAACCGTAGATGAACATTGATGTTTATTCTTGAAAGTGCATCAGCATTGGTATTTTGTTTACCGCTTCTATAAATTACATCGAAATCATATTCTTGAAGTCTTAATCTCCAACGTGTTAATTTACTGTTGGGTTTTTCGAGTGAATATAACCACATTAATGGTCCATGATCGATATCAATTGTTAACTTTTTACCATATAAATAGGGTCTAAATTGCTTAACAGCCCATATTACGGCTAAAAGTTCTCGCTTGATTGCTCTATACTTCTTTTCAGCGTCGTTAAGTGTACGACTGGCATAAGCAATTGGCTTAGCGCTCCCTATTGTGCACTGAGACAAAACTACTCCTAACGCTATTTTTGAAGCGTCTGAAGTTAACAAGAATGGTTTATTAAAATCAGGATATTGCAATAGAGGTGTATTTACTAGTAATTCTTTATAATGTTCTAAAGCTTCTATAAATTCCTTAGATAACTCAAATATTAACTTTTTATTCTTTTTGAGTATGACCGAAGTCTTGAGTATGATTTGAGTAAAGATTTTGCTAAGATAACTAAACCATTTAGGTTTAGTTATCTTAGCAAAATCTTTAACAAATTTTCTATAGTATCCAATTAATCCGAAGAAAGATTTAACTTTTTTAAAAAATCCTTTATCGATTTTGGTAATAGATAGTTCAATATAGTTTTAATTTTATCCTCGTTGGGTTTTAATCCGTCCTTAGTGTATGACCCAAGTAAAGAACTTCTTTTTTTTTAAACTCCGACTTGTCCAATTGTACTTTTAAGTTCGCGTTTCTGAAATCTGAAAGTTTTAAATATAATTTTTAATTTATGGATATGTTCCTCTAAACCAGGGGTCTCCAAACTACGGCCCGCGACAGCTTATGACTAGTGTCATCAATCTGGCCCACGACAGCCAATGTTTTACTGTTGTTACTACTGCTGTGATAAGTTGAATGGAAGAGAATGAAAACACAGAATGATATGTAGCTGAAATAGATAGTACCTAGGACAGCACATAGTATCACTACTCGATACTAGATATCGTTACGTGTCACAATACACAATCAATAGTAATTGAAATGCAATAAAAGCCTATGTTTGCTTAGGTGGGCAAAAAAAATAAAATGGTTATGGACCTTGCAATATACCGAAAAAAATATTATGATCCCAAGGCTTCAAAGTTTGGAGACCCCTGCTCTAAACTATTAAAAAATACGATTAAATCATCAAGGTAAATTAAACAATGTATCCCTTGTAATCCTCGTAAAATATTATCCATTGCTCTTTGAAACGTAGCAGGTGCTGTTTTTAATCCAAATGGCATTCTTTTTCATTCGTAATGCCCATATTGCGTATTAAAAGCTGTTTGCGGAATATCTTCCTATTTAACTTCGATCTGATGATACCCACTTGCTAAATCTAATGTGGTGAAATATGTACTATTCCCTAATTTTTCGAAAATATCAGCGATATTAGGTAAAGGATATTTATCGTCACAAGTAATTTCATTCAATTTTTTATAATCGACTACCATGCAATGCTTTTGTTTACCTGACGCGGCCAAAACACATAACCGCGTTGCGGCGCCGCGCCGCTAAAATCGGCGGTTTGCGTTGCGGCGTCGCGAAAAAGAGCATTTTATTGTCGTATGGTAGGGTATCCAGTTCCTCGAGATTTTTTATTGTGGATAGACGTGTCTCTGCCATGGACAATCGTGAGAAACTTGTTGCTTATTTGTTGTTAAAAAGACATTACTCTGTTTTAAATAAACTACAAAGAAGATACTGGACACATCCATTTAATAAGGCTATGAATCCCGATGGCGAGTACTTTTCACGTGTTATTTGCTTGAGTCATAGAAATAAACTAAATCATTGTCAACAAGTATGGCATCATAACGCTGGAACTAGCGCCACGCTGCAGTGCCGCGCCGCTACAATCGGCAGTGCCGCTACTGCCGATTCTCGCGGCGCGGCGCCGCAACGCGGTTATGTGTTTCGGCCCTAAGCGTGAAATTTTGCTCATTTGTATTTTGAATTACGGTGTGCGCGAAGCCTTTGTTACATTTTACGATTGCACTAGGTATTCTTACGCCATTTGTGAATTCTTTGAAATCTAATAAACCGTAACCGTAAGTAAGGTCGGCTGGAACTTTTACTTTTGTTTCGCTCCTTGGCGTTAGTTCTAATTCGATTGGTTTAAAATCTTGCTTGGTCAGTTATTAACTGAGCTTTATCTAAATTAATAATTGCCTTTAACTCAAATAACAAATCATTACCAATGAGTCCGTCATATGATTTTCCGATATCCAGAACATAAAATTTGTATTCTATTAAATAAACAAATTTTGACTGCGCCTTTATGTTCTGACCTAGCATGAGTGCTAACCACTTGAAATTTTTCAGAGATTACTTTATCTGTAAAGTATTTCTCTACTATGTGTCTAATAAGAAAAGATCTGGCACTTCCAGTATCTAATAATAATTGAGCATTTATATCGGATATGAATATAAAATTTAATTCTATACTGCACTCTGGTACTATTTGTGTACTGTTGACGAGGCTTTTATATGAAAATTTTCGTTATCGACCGCATCTTTCGATTGCTCAACGTTATCTTCATTTATAGTATCCGTTAAATTTAATTTAGGTTCCGCTTTTGGTACGTCATTATTTTGTCAATAATATGGATTTCGTGTTAGATAATTGGCTCGAGGTGGAGTTAGTGGTGGTTTAGATCTCCTATACTCTTCCGTAAGTATTTCAACGCGTTTAGTTATTATAAATAGGCTGAGGTAGATTAGGTTGTATAGTATTGAAACGATTAGGTTGATTATTAAAACGATTATAATTATCATTACATGGTCTATATTTTGACCGATATTGTCTTTGGAAATTCTCTCCCTCCAACACTAACTCAAAAGCCTTTTCCAGTGTATCTGGATGCTGTAGTCTCACGGACATAGAGAGAGCCATATTTTCCTCCAGGTTACACATAAATATATTAAGTACTTTATAAATGCCCATTTTAATTTTACGTTCTGTTTCATTTTCTGAATTCTGATTAATTTACTGAACAAATTATTTTTTTGTAATTGGAGCCTTTGACAAAATTGAAAATTAGTTTTATTTGGCCTTTTCCTAGCATTATCTAACTTTATAGCAAGATATTCTTTACTAAGGGGGTTGCCAAAATGTTGCTTTATATCTATCTATTATCTGCATAATTCCTTATATCCTCTCTTTCTCCAATTAAGCATGCTGCTTCCCCCGTTAATCTGCTCTACTCTAATAACTTGTAAATTATATTCATCTTGTTCCTTTTCCCCTTATACATATTATTTATATAATCACATTGTTTAAGAAACAAATATACCTAGGATTCCCATCAAAGTGTGGTATTATTTTTACCATATCACTAGGGATCATTTCAATGTTCTTTACCATTGTTAGAGGAGTTTTAATATCCTTTCACTTTTTACTAGGTTTATTACCCGTTTTGAACTTTTTGTGTTTAAAACACAAAATAAAAAAAATAAAAAAATATACAGTTATAAATTATACTGCTGGATTATTCCTATGCTCAACTTCACACATATACAATTTATAATTGAGGTCGGCTAAAAGTAGCTCAAGTCTCGATATTAACTGTCTCACTAATAAAAACTACGACACAGTGCATACACGTACTATAAACAAAACGCGTTACAAAAACGCAACTAATAAAAAAAAATGTCAGATGGCGTGTATACATCGCAATTTCTATATAAACTTACACAAGCTCTACGCACGCTCTACGCACGCTTCCACCCTTATATTAGGAGTGCGTAAATGGAAAATGGCGGCTATTTAATTAGCTGAGGTTGTCACTTTGTCAGTTTCACTTGTTAGGAATATGCATTATATATAATAGTTTATTTGTGAAGGTATTTGTGCGCGTTTAATTTTTATTTAGCGATGGATTATTTACATTACGTTAGTTTATTTGATATGTTTGATAGTGAGGACGCACAAGAAAATCAAAGAAAGACTAAATCCTACAAAAATAGATTTGATCCTTTTGATCTGGATGATAAAAGTTTTAAATCTAAATATAGATTCACGAAAGCCTATGCAAGGAAAATAATCGATTTGGTGAAAGATGACATCAAAAGGGATAAAAGAGGGGGTGCCATTTCACCTGATTTACAAATTTTAACAGCTCTAAGAAGTTGGGCTCGTCAGGAAATACAAGATGACACAGCTGACTTACATGGCATTAGTCAACAGTCTGTTACTAATATATGTCGCCGAGTAGCAACATCTTTAGCTAGCCAATCTTGCCATTTTATTCACATGCCATCAAGTTTATCAGAACAAGAAGAAGTAATACAAGGTTTCAGAAATATATGTGGTTTTAGAAATGTGATTGGAGCTATTGACTGCACACATGTAAAAATAAGGAAAGTTGGAGGTGATGCTGGTCAGTATTATGTAAATCGTAAAGGATACTATTCAATGAACCTTCAGGTAGTTTGTGATTCCACTTTAAGAATTAGGGACATTGTTGCAAGATGGTGTGTAAGTACACATGATGCCAGGATTATTCGAGAAAGTTCACTAAATGAACGTTTTGAATCAGGTCATTTCCAAGGTATCCTACTTCGTGATTCAGGATATCCTTTGAAAAGTTATCTGTTTACACCTTTTCAATCTCCATCGAGCCAGAAAGAAGAAGCATATAACCGTGCTCATATTCATACGAGAAACACAGTAGAACGGTGTTTTGGCCTTTGGAAGCAAAGGTTTCGGTGCTTATTGAATGGTTTCACAGTGTCCCTTGCAAATGTAAAATTGTACATAATTGCCTTGGCTGTTCTACACAACATAGCGATTGATATGGGGGAGGAACTTGAAGACCTAACTTATGTATTATCTTCACCAAAAGTGCCTGAACTTAGACATGGACAAGAAAATAATGAGCATGGGCGCATCGCTCGAAGAGTTTTTGTGGAAAGATATTTCTAGAATAATAGTTTTAAACAAATTATAAATTAATTAAAACACAATATCTACTCCAGTGTTTATTATTACTGCTTTTCTAATTTACCTAATAATATCTTATTTTCTAATTTTAAATTATTTAGGCGAAGCAAATGTTCTCTTCTTGCCCATTCATGTGCTTCAGTCATCTGTTGCATCATTAATTTTGACTCTGCTCTAACGCATTCTATCAATATAGCATCCCGTTTGGACATTTCATTGTTCACTTCTTTTTTCAGAAATGAACAGAAAAATTATTAATTTTACATAAAAAGAAGTTTACATATCTTTAAATTGTGGAAACAATAGAAATTTTGCAGGTTATTAGTTTATAACATTTAATAAAAACACTTATTACAATTCTTATGTAGTTATGATAATAATACTACTTACTCCACTGAATTTATGCTTAGGTACTTTTCTCTTTAAATTAACTTTTGCATAAATATTTTCTTTGGTCCTGTTTTGCTCATCATTGCATGATTGTTATATCTGGAAGTTAACAGTCAATTAGGCATATTATTATGCAGGATATAAAGAGATAACAAGGTCTACTAATTTTTACACTTTACTAAACAAAATTAACACTAAGAGCAAGTAGTAAGTTAGCAGAGATAGTCTGTTCATGGAACATGTTCCTCCGCTACTGTCATTTAATTTTACTTACTTCAACTTCAGCACTATTATGTAGGAATAGAACACAAATACATTTAAGTTGTGTACCTGGTCAACATCATCAACATCATTGTTTTCTGATGGGGCAGTTTTATCTTCTTGCTCCATCACAATAGTTTTGACCTGCAAAAATAAATAGTTAAGTTATCATTATCAAATTGTTTTTGTTAAGTATACAAAATTATTAAAGAATAACTAACCTGATTCAGCTGTCCGTCACTATCAAACACATTTTCATCTTCTTCGAATTCTTGTGGTATCAAACTTAAAATATTTTGTGTATCGTGGTTTGGACTTGGTGGTTTTTCTCCACCACCATTCAGCTTGCATGACTTTTTGTAGTCGGAGAGAGACTTCTTTGCTTCTAATGTCATGGTTCGCCATTCATCATCAGCCTATATATTGTCCCACTGCTGGGCACAGGCCTCTTCTCATACAGAGAAGGCATGAGCATTGATCGCCACGCTTGCTCAAGGCGGATTGGCGATTTCAGACTTAAGTCCAGGTTTCCTCACGATGTTTTCCTTCACCGTTAGTCAGTAGTGTCTAAGATATACTTAGAAAGTACATATGACTTTAGAAAAGTCACATTGGTACTTGCCAGGTTTCGAACCCGCACACTCGTAAACGAGAGGCAGGTGACTTAACCACTAGGCCACCACGACTTTTTAGGCTTCCTAGACTTTGTGGAATTCATTATAAGGTATTTATTTATCGTGTATATACTATTATATGAACAGGGGACCTTATCAAGTACGGCTACTAACACAAAGATAGCAGGCGTCTATGTGCCTTAGCTCCTGTTATTATCAATGGGATCTATAATAAAATCATTACATGTAGTACCTAAAATTACCTTTTATGTAATAGTTGCCAAGTTTTCTGCTTACTTTTCGTGGTATTTGTATCAACAGCTTTATTTTCAATGTCGGCAATGTGGTCTTTGATACATTCCTTGAGTAAACCCTGAAAGAACACGACGTTATTAGTATCTAGGCTAACATATATTTTCTTTTAAATAACGTTTATCCCACAAAAGACGTAATTCAAATGCAAAGTTGCAGAGATAGAGATTCGAGATATAATTAACAAATCACAAAAATTCAACATGAAGCCGTCAATAACAATATCTATGCGAATTTATTTCAATGGGTGTTGAGTTTCATGTTACGTTTCACCAATCTGTGCATCAGTGACAAACCAAGCAAAACGTACTGAGATCATTGTCATACCTTAATTTCTAGGCATAACATTTCTACTTACTGGTATGCTTACGTACTTAACTAAACTTTTATAATAATTAGCTATTTAAACCTTAATAAACTTGTATAATAATTAGCCAATTAGGATTATTAACTTATAAAAATAACATTATTTGGCACTTTGCAACTACTAATTCTAAATTAAAATTATAGGAACTCCAGTTTCTTCTAAACAGGGCGTTTTAAAAAGAGTCAGGTTTTGATGAGATCTTTAATACTTTATACTATAAATACCTATATAATTTTTGAAGATTTTTATTTTATTATCTTTTTGAAACACCCTGTTTTTGATTATTTTCTTCACTGATAAAAATCTTATTTATTTTTCAATTCTTCGAAATCTTTTCCGACGTCCAATGATGAGACATTATATTCCCAATTTAACATAGTACGACCGGATCCAAACAGTTTCTTCAGATCAAAATTAACTTTGACATCTGAAAGTAGTCACTTTGGGTTCTCTTCTGTTTTTTATGCTGGTATTTGACTTCTCAGTACATGACTGCTCTAAAGGATCCGTGTCATTTTCAAAATTGTGATCAGTAATCATGACATCATGATCATTTTCATCAACATTCACGTGGAGGGTTTTTTCTGCGTCTGCCTACGTCTGTAATATGCTCTCGAATTCTTACGCCATTGATCTCGCTGTTTTTGCTGTTCATCTATGCTTTTGTCCTTTATACCTATAACATTCTTGTTTTTCTTTTTCTTTAAGTGTAACTTACACAGGGGAATACAAGCAAATAACTACTTACTTCTCTGAAACAACCGGTATCTTAAAAACGTCAATTCACAGTTTAATCTTAATGTTGAATTTAAACAACCATTTGCTTACACATATAAGTTCACAGACGCGTGCGTGCCTCAAGCGGATGGCAGACGCGCTTGTACTTGTTCTAATTGTAACCTACGTATCATGTCCGTGAGCGCTGTCTATGTGTGCGTTGCTCGAGCGCATTTTGTATGTAGATTGACTTCTGTACCTTTTTATTCTGTGGCGATAGGTTGACAACTTGTGACCAATTGAATAAACACATAATGTATCTTTAGGTACTTACCGAAGTATCTTCACTATTTATAGTGGACACAGGTTTTTTCTTGTCTTTGAGGAATGACAATGCTCTGTAAGCAAATCACTTTGGTGGTTGAATATCATCCCTTCCTGATCCACTTTTTTTTTGATTCTTCTTATTTCCGGTGTTCCCGGGTAAGTCAATCGAATTTTAGAAATCTATGAATACAGTTTTGTTTCTTTTTAAAAATAAAGAAATGTTTCCTTTCAGCAAAATGAGCTAACTAAAGGATTTAAAGTATTTCCCCTCCAGGGCCCATTGATTTTTTCCACCCTGTATACTTAAATACATATAGTACACCCAGACCAATACAAACTGACATGTTCATGCACACAAATGTTTGTATTGTGCGGGGATCGAACCCGCGACCTCTGCGTAGTAGCGAATTTCTCAACCACTACGCCAAACCGGTCGTCAAAATTCGGTATTCGTTTTTAACAGTGGCATTCGATCGGAAAAATAAACACAAAAAATTAAAAACAAATACCAGTGGTATTACATCGTGGTATTGGTTTGGAATAGATCATAAAATCTATACTGTTATTTACCTTAAAATAGGTACTATAGGCAATTATTTTTCTTGAAAAAAAAAAAATACTTAGTCAAAAAATTTCAATTCCATTTTGTTCTTCACATACAATACTACTGTCATCTTCATTAATATTGTCTGAAAAAAAAATATTGTGTCACATGACCCTATTTTACGACGACCCCATTTTATCATATTACAGAGAATAACTTTAAAAATGTATACTCGATACAACATCAACTGAGCCTGTAAAAACAATAATCCTTCTAAAGATAATTATAGGTAATTTGTATCTAATTAATTAAATAATAGGCAACCACCGCGCGGTACCTCTGTCAGGTGATTTTTGTTCTTATTACAATGAACTAAAAATGTTTGTCGAGTCGGTATAACATGTACCACCTGTTAAAGTGTCAAGGAAAGGAATAATAAAAATCAAATGTCCATTCATTAAAGTGTGGTCCTTACTTAAATAAGAGGTTAATCAGTTTGTACGTACTTACCTTCGTATTTTCTATAGTTCGTTAATTCTAATATCTTTCTGCAACGACTCGAAGCATTTTTGTGTCTATTCATAATTATACTTATCACTCATTAACGATTTTATATGAATATTAACACTGCGTGTGCCCAGTAAACAAACGAAATTACGTAATACCTCCAGTAAATTCACTTCCGGACTGACCTTCCGGGGTCTAGCGATGTCACGCGCATCTCACATACCCCCGCTTCACCCCTTGTCTATACTAACGCGCTATTGCAATAGACACGATCAGAAAAGTATCCGTTTATTAAGCGGTTACTAACAATAACTTGAAATTCATGAGCGAAGAATATTAGTGCTTGAACCTTTACAAAAGTAGAAAACAGGAGAGAAATTAGTAAAAGATAATGGAATAACTGTAATTATTATATTCAGTCTGCAATGATGCATTACTAATAAATGTTGCTTCCATTTTTACATGAATAATCGTGTAAGAGTTATTGCCGAAAGGAGAGGATAGGCACGAGCGGCAGATTGATTTAACACGTTTTCTGGTGTACTCAAAGAAACAAATAATATGCAATAGGCGCATGTTTTTTTCCCTACAATAAACGAATATTGTGCTATAAAAGCCTTATTCTAAGTCTAAAATATTTAAAAAAATTATATAGGTGTATGATAGGCCATAAAAATGAATAAAACGAAAAAAAAAAATTGGGTAAGAGCTCTTGCACGTTTATTCGTTGGGGCCATCGATATATTCATTGTATATGGCAACTTCTTCGGGTTTTTGACGTATTTGTCCATGTTTGTTAGATAATGCAATCAGTTTGGGGTGCTTTAGTGTCCTAATCATGAGAACAGGTCTCTTGTCGACCCATTTGGACACGTAGACTTTGTTTTTACGAACGAAAACATGTTCACATTTCTTGTGATTTCAGTGGGATGGCCTTTTCGATTACTACGCAGAGTTCCAGTTGTATGAGTTCTTAGATCCACTAGTTTTTCGGATAAAGCAACCGAGTTATAGTAGTTATCCATGAAAAGGCAATGACCTTACAGTAAATATGGCTATAATATCATAAGTCGCAATACGAGTTTCTCTGTTTTATTCCCTTTTGTCCCTTGATCACCGTTCTTTTTCCCAGCATACATAATCATGTTAACAACAAACCCGTCCGAAGTGGTATGTTCGTAAAATTTAATACCATATTTGTATACTGACATGTCCATCATACAGCAATAATACGGGCCTTTCTTCACCCAAATTAGGTATAAATACTTTTAATATGTAGTCATAGAAAATATTAGTTTCCATCCAGCCCCGTTTGCTGGTTGCATACGCAAGATCGAAATCGTATTTTTCAGGATTCTGTAACGTCCACTGTTCGTACATGTCGCACCCCCAGTAATATAAGGGCTTAAAACGAAAAAGTAGTTTTTTGGGTATACGAGTTTAAAGATTCCAGGTTCTTAGGTTCCGCTTTATTTGTCGAATAAAATCCGTGTTACCTCAGATGTCGACGTCAAATTTTACAGGTTGATTCTTCAATAAATATACTATGAGTAGCTAAAAATAAAAACAATAAAATATATTTAAAATCCATAAATATATGCATTTGAAAAATAACTTTCAAGTTATGCCCTTATATTATAAAAAAATATAATAGTTATATGGACCTATTTAAGTTTGATCCTGTATATTATTGACAAGACACACGGTTTAGTGTTTAATTATAGTTGATGTTCTATTAGTCCATTGAAATGTTACATTTTTTAGGCCTAACCTTGCGTTTTTTAGAGGACGCAATTTTATTACTTTTATGTGTAGGGGGGGTCAGTGTAAAGCTAAAACTAAGTTTGTGGGGTCGCCACCCTTGTCCCACGGCCGCCATCTTGAAAATAGGGGTTGAAATGGTTTTTACGATATATCTCTTAAACTATTAATTTAATAAAAAAAAAAGTTAGCATTTTTTGTTGCAAATTAAATTCTCTACAACTTTGGTCCAGAAACTTTTTGTCGTAGAACTATAAATAAAAAAGTTATAAGCGAAAATGTTCAGAAATTCGAGAAAAAAAAATATATTTTCGTTGTAACTTTTTTTTAACATTTTACGAAAAAATGATATCAGACCATTTTTGTAGATCGTTTTTTGAGGAACAACTTTTACTAACAACATTTTTTCATTAAGTCAATAGCTAAGGTTTTACAGCGCTCCGAAGTAATAGGCCAGTGCTTTTAGCCTCTAAAAACGGTAAAAAGTGAATAAAATAATAGTAGGATGAAACCCATTGGAAAAGGAGGAGAATATAATAAAAATGATAGGAAAAATAAATTACGGGCGATCTGAGGTCGGGAAGTGGGGGGAGAGGGGGGTTAAAGTTAAAACAATGGTTTATCTCAATTTCCGGCAAAACTACAAGTCCTATGAAAAAAAGTTAAATGGCAAAGTTGTAGGTTATAAAAAGACCTACAACTTTTGTATTGACACTTTTTCACATAACCTCAAAATTTATGTGAAAAATGCAAAAAACCAAGTTTTTGGTTTTTAATTTTTATCTTTTACAATAATTATTTTTTTTCCACGAAATTTGGTGAAAACTTGCTTTTTTATGTCCCAAACACACTGTAATTTATTTTATTTAAAATAATTATTTTTTAACCTTATTTTGACTTAATATCGAAAAAACACCCTAATTTTCAATCGAAAATTCTCGCGTCAAAATATCACTTTTTTTAAAAAAGTCGGTGGTCTTTTTGTTTGTTGAAATCTCTACTTTCTGATAGTATAAAAAAATATTTACATTTCTATGGTAAATGTTCTCAGAAAATATAAAGAAACGCTACGAAATAACAGGTAGTAACGCCTGAAGGTTCTGAACATTTTCGCTTATAACTTTTTTATTTATAGTTCTATGACAAAAAGTTGCGGATCAAAGTTGTAGAGAATTTAATTTGCAACAAAAATGTCAAGATTTTTTTTAAATCGGATAAACAATTTAGGAGTTATATCGTGAAAACCTTTTCAACCCCTATTTTCAAGATGGCGTCCGGGGGACAAAGGTGGCGACCCCACAAACTTGGTTTTAGCTTTACACTGACCCCCCCTACACATCAAAAAAATAAAATTGCGTCCTCTAAAAAACGCAACCCCAAATGTAACTTTTCAATGGACTATATATAACAAAATTAAACCGCCAATATAAGTCAGATATTTATTGTTTGTATTTAAACAAATAAAACAAAATATGAATAAAACAAACTTTAATTACGTTAATAAATCAGTCAAAATTATCAGAAAATCTCCAAACTGTTCATTTGAATGTGTGCTGTTGCAATCATATAATTAAGTCAACATGATATTACAAATAGCATACAATTATTAACTCACTAACTAAAGCTTCCAGTTAACTATATCACAATATTGTTTACTTAAGACTTTAAAAAAACTATTCATAATTACTTAGCAAAAATATATTAATCCTCAAAACTTTACTTAATAAAACTATCAAATATTTGAGATCTATTTTTCTTAAAAATTTAATAAAACAAGTCAACATAGTTTTAAGTAAGTAACAATAAATGCCTATAATTAAGTTTTATGCTATACCTACTATGTACTTCTTACTAGTTTTTTACCTCTTTATCACAATTATTCCATTATAATCAGAAAATAAGTATTATCATAACAAAAATACACATTCTAAAAAAATAAATAAAATAAAAAAAATGTACATTATTTGAGTACAATCTAAAATATGTAATAAATCAAAATATCTAATTAACCAAAATACCTTTGATTAATTTTAAAATAGTACCGTTAATTAAGACAGTATGTCATTGTAATAAGAAGCATAGTATGAATCTATCAATCGCTTATCAATAAGATCTTTGAGATCATTCTTTTTAGCAATACTAAGTGGAAGTGGCTCTAAGTATGCCTTTTGCAAAGTTATTTCCTCGAAAATCGGCATTCGTTTCCTCTTGTTACGAACACTAGCTTTTGAAAAATCATCCTTGTATGAAGTTGTGAATAAAAAGAAAAGGGGTCCTCTTTAGTGAATTGTAGTACTTTAATACTGTTCCAGTTACCGTTCTTTTTCTGTTCATCTGTAGAATAATTATAGCCCCATTTTTCTTGCAATTGTTGAAGATTATAAAAAAAACTATGTCTTAATGAACTATAAAAGGAGTCCTAGTCTTCCTTGCTCTCTTTATAGCTGAAATGTACTGTGTTGGCGAGTATATTGGTCCAGTTTTCAGATTTCTACTTATTTGTTTTTGGATGAGGCTGTGTACGTTATCAGCCTCATTTTGAGTGTGGCCTTTGATAAGGTATTTGTGAGTTACCTTTTTCAAATTTTTGATATTGGCCACCGCAAATAAATACAAAGAGGTGAGATACTTATTTTTATTTTGCCCACAGCAATTATCGGATATAAACGTTACGTTAACTTCTCTATCACCTGCTTCTTCACAAACCATTTTCAAATAATGATAAACACAACTACCGATCTCCGTAGCTCCTCTTTTACCTTGTGTCTCTTCCCAAAAATAGCAATGTACATTTCCGTAGCTTTTAGATATATTATCCACTGTTGAGTCATTTTCTCCGTGAATTTTATTCAATTCGGTCATAGTAAAATTGTAACTGTTTAGATTTATAATAGAATGCCGAAGAGTCACCATTCGGACTTTGCATAATGGCTTGTACATCGTAGCACACACAAATGTTGCATTCATCAATGTTCTTCCTGTCGTTCTTTTTTTCTACTCTGCTTAATTCTTTCTCTTCTAAATGACTATCATATTTATCTTTTAGTTCCTGCTTTTGTGACTCAGTAGAATTGTGGTACTGTAAACACAGATCACACTGATCTTTTTTGGGCTGATAAAAGCCAAGATTAAATTTGGTGTTAAACACTTCATAAAAAGTGTACAGTCCAGCAGGACGAGACCGCTCCTTTTGCTGAACCTCAAAATCTCTAAAGAGCTCCGCAATGCTTTTACCACTGCTGATATATTCTCTAGAGGTAGATTCTCTTAGGTAATGTGACTCAATGCGAGGTATAGAGTTGATAAAGTTGGTGATGTCGTTTACAATTTCTTCACTTACAGTTTTATGATTATTATGTTTTCCGCGTTGGTCATCTTTTATGAAGCCTTGGGTGGTTCTGCTTTCCTCCTGTACAGTTCGAATCATCTTCTGTGATATATCGAGAGTATTTATAAAAAATAATTTACATACTTATTTCTCCATTAATGTTCAAGTAAGTCTACCAAACATGATCAACATGTATTTTTACATGGATATACCTAAGTTTAGTACAGCTACAACTATATACATATATCTACGTATTGCAGATATCCTATTGTAACTCTCTTTTTCAGGTTGTTGTTGGCCCACAAATAGAAATTTTGGATATAGTATCTAGAATGGCTGGCAGTATGCATGATTCCAGAATTTACCAAATGTCCAGGGTATACATGAAGTATACTCAAGGTGTGCTATATGGTAAGCTAGTAGGTGATAGTGGTTATTCGACATTACCATTTATGCTTACACCCATTAGACCAACTCCTGTAGATCCCCCTCAACTACGGTATAACCGAGCACGAATTAAAACTAGAAACATAGTTGAAAGAACGTTTGGTATTTGGAAACGTAGATTTCCATGTTTATCAAAAGGTTAGATTCATTCCGTCCATTCTAACCAGGAGGATGGTGAAACCGAAAGTTTAATGCCTAGCACAAGTACTGGTCAACGCTTGCAGTGCTCATAGTTAAGATTATTATCTAGTTTTTTGTTAGTTTGAATTCAGTCTGTTAAGTACAAATAAAACTGTTCTTTTCTTAACATATTTTTAATTTTCTAATTATTACAAATATTAATGGGATGTGCGGCGGATACAATATAACGCGTGGTTCGCGACCGTGGCCATATTTTGAATGCACATAGTACATTATATTATATAGGTATAGAGTTGCTACTCGATTCCCTAGTACAGCGACATCACTCGGGAAGTTGCCGAACTACTATTCTATACCTATATAATAAGTGTATGTAATTTTGTGAATTGAATAGTCACTTACCTGTCTCGTAGCGAGAGGACTTGCATTATATTCGGCAGTAATACGATTCTAAGCTTCGTTTTTATTAGGTAGTAAAGTTCCATCTGTGTCCTTATTTTCTATAATATTGCTATACTTTTTTAATATATCTAAGAAGTGTTTTCTTTCTGTCGGGCTAAATACATGTTTTTTTAATCCATTTTATTTAAATATTTAATGTTAACGCCTTTGCGTTGGGGTTTAAAAAAGTAGACACTTATTCTCATTTAAAGGAATAATTATTAACAAAAATACGCAAGATACAATACAAGATTATGCCAGATTATACCCGTTACAATCGTGAGTATTCTGTTGAGTCGACCGGTCGCTGGTGGCGTGGCGCGTGACGGCAAGTGGCCGAGACGCGCGTCGCCTTGCTGCAGCTCCTGTCCCGCCGCCCGCGCCCCGCTCTCTCCGACGCTCCCATTGGTCCACGCCGGGTGGCGTGATGTTCGCGCGCAGCTCAACCGCCCGACTGGGTTGCCAGGCGGCGACGGCCACAACATTTTATAAGTTTGGATAATAAGTAAGAGCCCTCGCACATTACGGCCACCAGTCGCCGCCACTAAACGCGACCACCAGTAGTTCGGCTAGACCACTACACGCCGCCACCAGTGGCAGCCACTAGTGGCCGCATCAAGCCACCAGTGGCTGCCACTTGCGTCAGACACTAGCTGCAAGTATCTCGACAGAGGTAGACGTGTGTTGCCCAAGAATGGACGCACTCTTGATTTCGCTATTGTTGCTTATTATTCTAAAACGTAGAAAACGGCGCCGAATTCAGAACCATCGACGACCAATTCATCGGCGTCACTGGGTACATCCAATTCTGACATCACGCAATAAAAATGGACAGCACAAATTGCTGTTCGAAGAGTTAAAATGTTATCCAGATAAGTTCTTCAAGTATTTTAGAATGAGCGTGAACTCATTCAATGAATTACTTAGCGTTTTGCACGATGACCTCAAACATCAAGATACACGCATGAGAAAAAGCATCTCTCCAACAGAAAGGCTGGCTATAACTTTAAGGTAAGTATCATTCATTCGTATCATTTTGCTTCTATTAGTTTGCGACTCACGTGGATTCTAGAACGTAAAACAAACAATTAAAAAAGCCAAATTGAAATAGAAATTATTTATTAATGAGAATTGAAAAATCGCAAACTAAATCAAGTTACATATCGCAGATATACAGTTTTTATAACAAATACACATTTACTTTTACATAGTCAGTTGTCAAAAAGATGTTCATTTATATCATCTGACAAAACAGAATTCATAGTATTATCAGATGCAGATGGCGAGCTAACGGAAAAGTCATGCTCAAAATTTGATTGATATCCCACAGAAGGTGGACGCGAAGCCGATTGATATCCCAAAGCAGATGGACGCGGAGTCGGTTGATAACCCGAAGTAGATGGTTGCATAGTATGGTATGAGCGTGGTTCCTGAAATGATGATGTGAAATATCCATGTTGTTGATTCTGTGATGTTCGCATATACTGTTTATATTTTTTTAGTACCATCAATACATCGGTTTGAGCATCCAATTTAAATTCATTGGGTATTTGTTTAAAGTGCGGGACCAAGGACAAAGCAAAGTTATGGTCAGCGTCTTCTTCATGCTTGTTAGAATGACGAGATTGTAATTGTTCTGAAATACTAACAAGTATATCAGTTTCTGCTTGAATGTCTTCATTATTTGTCTTGTTCTTTTTTGGCCTTTTTCTCTCAGTCGCATCGTGTACCTCGTTCGGTAATGGGCTGGGATCACGTCGTGTGTCAGCCAAGTTTTTTAAAAAAGATAGTTGTTGATAATATATATACGGCTTGCGACTCGATGATGCAGATCCACTTTTAACGCTCATTTGTTTAGAGTGTTCTCTTTTGAAACAGTCACGAAGGCTTTTCCATTTTCGCTGCAACTGGGATGCTGAAACATAAAAATAACATAATCAAAGGTTTCTAATCTGTTCTTTTTGTTGCAGGTACCTTGCTACTGGTTGTTCATTTGGTGATTTTGAATTAGTATATCGATGTGGTGCGTCAACTGCGAGATTGATTGTAAAAGAAACATGTAAATTGATCTATGCATCACTTCAAGATATCTGCGTACCACAACCAACTGAAGAGATGTGGAGTAAAATAGCTAAGGGGTTTGAAGAATATGCTAACTTTCCAAATTGCTGTGGTGCAATTGATGGAAAACATATAAGGATTATTAAGCCTCAAGATAGCGGATCCTTATATTATAATTATAAACACTATTTTTCCATCGTACTTCTAGCTATCTGTGACGTGAATTATAAGTTCACATTTATTGATGTCGGCTCTTATGGGAAAGCTTCAGATTCGACTATCTATAAAGAATCGAAATTATTCAAAAAATTGGAAGACCAATCCCTGAATTTACCTGCACCAAAAGCAATTTCTAGTAGTTCTGGTCCTGTAAACTACTGTTTTGTTGGTGATGAAGCTTTTGGTCTTGCAGAACACATGTTGAGACCTTATTCAGGAAAACACTTGAATATTGAAAAAAGAATTTTCAACTATAGGCTTTCTCGAGCCAGGCGTCATATCGAGTGTGCCTTTGGGATATTAGTGAATAAGTGGAGAATACTACATCGACCATTGAATGTGTCAATAGATTTCGCCGAAGACATCGTGAAGGCCTGTTGTATACTACACAACTTTGTTCGTCAGAGAGATGGATTTAATTTCCATCATACATTGACTGTACCAGGACTTCACGATATCGATAACGCCCACGTGCAATCTCGTCGTTCATTAAACACCAGAGATATATTGAAAGATTATTTTATTAGCAACGAGGGAGCTGTACCTTGGCAAAATAATAAAATATAATAAATATATAAGTAATAATAATGTAAAATAAAATTGTCCAAAAACTTACCTGCTTTGTTTTTTTCCGCTACATTTTTTTCACTAAAATTTGGAATAAATTTTAGGCACAATTCCTCCCAAGCTTCAGTTTTCTTACCCCTGTCGCTATACAAATCTGACTTTAAATCCCAAATAGCGGGTCGCTCTTCGACATCGGAAATAAAAGCGTCTACATCAAAATGAGGAATCGGATCCGTGGACATCATGCACGTGCATTCAGTACGCAGCTTACAACAAGACTAGACCCGGGAGACGGGATTGGGGAGCGGCGCGCAGGGGTGGGAAGAAGCCGGCAACTGTGGCCGTGTATGCGCACGAGTCGAACGACAAAACGCAGCCACAAGTAGCGAGCGCGCTCGACTCTCGCAGCTTGTGGCTCGGACGCGGCCACTCAAGCGCTCAGTGTGCGCCGATTCTATATAAAATGTATGAAGAAACGCGTCCGCAGGTTGTGGCGGCCACTAGTGGCTGAAGCGTGGCCGCCACTAAGTGGCCAGTGTGCGGGGGCTCTAAACAAAGACCAAACACTGTTGGGGTGAATCTTAGTGTCGCCGCACACGGGCCACCGGCCACAGCCACAAACGCCGCCACGAGACGCTAGAAGCGGCCGCAAAGGTAGCTGAAGCTCGCTACAGCCACTTGTGGCCGGTGATCGACACTTGCGGTCGTTGGCTGCTACTTTTTTTAACCCATGCACGCAGTATCATAATGGACTCGGACGAAGAAGGTTTAATTGCGCTACTTTTGATAAAAAGACGTCGTCGTAGAAGACGAAACCGTAGTTATTGGATACATCCAATTTTAACGAATGTACACAAATGCAACGAACATTTCGATAATCTTCTAAACCATCCCAAAAAAGTTTTTAAACATTTTCGTTTAAGTATAGGTACGTTTTGGAAACTACATGCTCTATTATATGCTGGATTAAAGCACCACGACACCAACATGCGGAAAAGCATCGCACCTGCGGAAAGACTAGCTATCATTTTAAGGCATCGAGATATATCCATATATTTGACTGAAAGATCCCCTTGGTTTCTTTTTCAGTGCCTTTTCGCTACTCAATTTTTCTTCGGCTCCTCTAAGGCGGTTGCTTCTAATGGTGCCTACAGAAAAAATACCATAATTTTCACGCAACAGGTAAACCAGTTCAGGTGATGTAAAGAAATTATCGAAACAAACCGTTGCTGGTTTCTTTTTGATGGTCTGGCAGAGTCCAAGCACGACTTGGGTACCAAATCCTAACGTTCGCTCTTCATCGGTGAACTTGTGATACCTGAATGTATCATCCCCACCGTAGGGCAGAAAGTCGTAAATCATGCCCGAAGTTCCAGCTCGAACGTACATCTTGAAACCCCATTTGACCGGTTTGTCCTTCATGTATTGTCGTCTTTTGCCTGCTTTTCGTCCTTTATACGGCACCATCATTTCATCGATACTGAAAGTGTGTTCGCTTGTTACATTCTCATACGTCTTTTCTCTTGTTCTATGGCTAATAACTCTGGATCGTTTTTTATTTCTAAATATTTTCTCTTTTTACACTGTCGTTGCTGTACCCGACGGCGTTCTTCTACTGCGTTTATGTTCTTTGGTGGCATTTTGATGGCACCTTAAAACAAAAGCACATCGTTTAAAATGTTCATTAATTCGTTTACTATATTCTAACTTACAATTAAAGTATACATATAATTATATTACAATGAATACAAATCATTATCCTCAAAAGCTATCATTATTTGAAACAAAACAAATCATTATATTCTTTACTAGCTGTTTCCCGCGGTTTCACCCGCATCCCGAGGGAACTACTTAGCGCACCCGGGTAAAAAGTAGCATATGTTGTTCCTCAGGGTCTATTCTATCTCTGTACCAAATTTAATTTATATCGGTCCAGTAGTTTTGGCGTGAAAGCGTAACAGACAGACAGACAGAGTTACTTTCGCATTTATAATATTAGTAAGGATTTGTCATTATACGCAACACGCATTTTGAAGCTAATGATGTTGGTGAAAATGACGACATCGAGAAAACAGGTTGCAACTTGTCGAAACCGACCAAATTCTGCTTTAAAACACATTGATATGAATAAGTTCACTTTCGATACATAATAATAGCAAATAATGTCACAATTATTTGCAATAACAGTCAGAAAAAGTATAATGACTCCTTTGATAACAAATTTGTAAGAACGAAATGTAAACTTACCTTGTCAACAAACACGACACGTCCACTCCGTTCAAAGCGAGCAGCTCGACTTAGGGAGGTACGGGGAGCGTACCGCGTGCTTCAAACTCAACGTGAATTGGAAAACCATAGAGAATTATTTGAAGCAATCCTTGCTGCGTATAATGACTTTTTTTATGACAAACTAAGTCGTATTGGTTTCCTATAATAAAATGAATGAAATGTATATAATGCACTGTTATTATGAACTTTGATCATTTGAGGACGATTTGGCATATAAAAATAAGACGTTTAGGTTTGTTTGATTTTTTTATCACACTAAATAACCATTTCTTTTTAGTAAGTTAGCCGGTAAATGAATTTTCCCTGCTGATGGGGGAAGAGGCATATTGTTCGTATTTGGCAGTAAGCTTTCTATTATACTTTTTCTATAATCATAGAGTGTTATATTTTTAATTTCCTTATTATATAACAGGAAGCCATTCACTACACATATTTGTATAATATGAATAATTACTTTTTTGTACCAGCGCAGGGTCTTGTGCTCGCAACAATAATAACTCAATAGTTGGTCGTGCTTATCTATTGCCCTCATATATTTATTATACGAGACTTGTACGGCAGGTTTATAATGTACCCTATGAATTCGGCGACTGGTTGTCCCTACATAATCACTTTTGTGCTCAGTACTTACAAAAAAAATTTCTCTTCTGTCTTTCCATTTTGTTACAACTATTTTTTTTCTATTATGCATTATGCATGATTCGCCTATTTTCAAAGTAGCATTTTTCACATCGCCAGGATTTCCAACGCGATTTGCACGTAGGGTACCAGTTACGTACGTATTTTTGGCTAAAAGAGCGTCAGCTAGCTGCACACTGGTATAATAATTATCAATATACAAAGAATGGCCTTTGTCAAAATATTTTTGCATAAGCAACATAACAACTTTTTGCACATGGTTCTTTCCACCTACTTGTTGGTCTTGTGAACCTGCATAAATATGAATTTTTAATATAATGCCACTAGCGTCCGCTAAAACATACAATTTAATGCCGTATTGATGGGCTTTTCCTTTCAAATATTGGCGAAAAGAAAGTCTGCCTTTCCACAAGATAAGTGATTCATCAATAGCTAATTCTTTTGATGGGTAATATATAGCTTCAGCGGATTCATTAAATATGTCTATTAGGGGTTTTATTTTCATCAGACTTTCATTTCGTTCACTATTGAACTGAACACTTAAAGCTCTCAAAATTAAATAGAACCGGTCCCTTGCCATGTATAGTCGTGGACTAAGGCGAAATAAATAATGGTTCGACCAATAATCAGCCATCCTATTTAGTTTTATTGTTCCCATCAATAACAATATTCCTACAAATGTTCTTAATTCATTAATAGTAATATCTGTCCATGCACGAAAACGAGCCCGTGCTTGCGTTGCTTGGGTTTTTAAGTTATTCCCGCACTTGTTAGTACATTCTAATATTAAATTTAGCATTTCATTATTAAAATATAAAAAGAAAAAGTCCAAAGGGTTTTTATCCCTCATTTGTTGAGCTGGAATTATTCCAGGTGTTCCTGTGAAAGGTATCTCCACCATGTTATCTGGATTACCAGGACACCAATCATATCCTTCTGCTTGAGTAGTTTCTTCTTGCTCTTCATCCGGTAAAGCATCATTTAATTCTACTATCTCACCTGGATCCATGTTCGTCATATCGTCAAGAATTTCATCATTGTTGTCGGTCAAAATCCCATATAGATCTGAATTAGTAATTTCAATGTCTATGCCAGGTATATCATAAAAGTGTATGTAATGTGGAGACATTATAGCAGATAACTCCACACTTATAGGATCCAAAGCTGCTGATGGCCCAGGTTCTGGTGAACTTGGAAAATTGTGCTCCATGTTAATTATATTCTGAAAAGAGAAAACATCAGAATGAAACAATAATTTGAATACTATCTTTTTCGTAGGTAAAAAAAAACTGAGTCGTACGACCTCTGTCGTACCGTATACACAGCCACTCAGAAAAAAAAGCAGTCTATTGATTACTACCGACCCGGCCCGGCTTCACACGGATGAAATTCGGTAAAAATAATGAGTAGGTTTTATTATACACTGCCTCGGTGGCTATGTGGCTGTATATACGGTCTGTCACATAGAGGTTCCTGCTCAATGGCAATTCCATATTGGATTTTTCGGTCTGGAAATATCCAGTATTAGTCCGGAGTCTGGAAATGTGCCCGGCAAATAACAACCCCTATTACATAGAATCTAAATCTACCCCTTCGGAGAAAAGGCATGATGCTATGTTTTATTATTAATATTATCTCTATAATAAATACAGTTTTTCTTAAAACGTCAAACGTCAAACACCTGCGCACAATACGAGTGCTGAAAGTTACACCAATGTTAAAAATGGCAATAAAATTAAAACTAACCCGCCTCAGTTCTAAGGGCGCCGCGGTGTTCTTTTGTTTTAGGTGCCTATTTGCAAAATATTGTGAGAAGAGTTTCGACTAACTATTGTGTTTGGAATTTAAATTCTTAAAACATGCCGACGTTCTCTCGAAGCTCTCATATGGGTCAGAAGCAGCTTTCTATAAGCGAAATATTTTTTAAATCGGTCCAGTGGTTTTTGAGCATATGAAAATACAAAAATGTTTCCTGTTTATAATATTATAATATATTGTACATATAGATTATTTGACCTGATATTGCTTTTTTTGCGGTAAATAAGAATGAATATGAATAATACGTCAAGTGATACAGTTAAGCACGTTTTGTTTGGGTATATGAAAACTTAAGTACAATAAATAATTTATCATTAAAAAACCTACCTGTAGTGTTCGGGATCCACACGTGTTCGTGAGTCAAACAGCAACAGAGTCCAGGTTTACGGGCCACAGTGATCACAAAATCAATATCAGAATCCAGGTACACGAGCCACAGTATTCACAAAAGCAAAATCAGAGTCCATAACACAAGCCAATATCATCGAAAAGTTAAATAAATAGTCGTTGTAGATTACGTACAGTGCGATTGCTTCGGAAAGTGGAAGTGTTTTAAAAACAGTAAACAAAGTTTCGATACCATGCGCCGGAGCTTTTCTGTTATCATACTAAGAAAGGGCACAACTGCATTAAACAATAGAGCAAAACCACACCTTATGTTAAGGACTTCAAAGTCGCTTTTTCCGTTTGTCAAAAATGGAAGTTGTGTCCTTTCTTTGTATGCCAGCAATATTGTTAAATAGCCGGCCCACAAACAATAGACGCCGGCACCTTTGTTTATGAGTCCTTATTAGTGTTTCACGCAAAAAGGAACCGTAAGACAACACAATATGGTATTTTCCAAAATCTTGCCGAGACGATCTAGCCGACTTACGAAACTTGTTTACAAAATAAATTTTTAAGGGATCGGAACAAGATTTAGCAAATGTGAAATTCATTTATTATTTATATGTAATACCTACCTACTTATGTATGTATCTAGGTATCTAATAGCTACTTATATTTATATTAGCCCGATAAGCTAAATAAGATAAGAAAAATAGATGCAGCTATTAATAATAATTCGAGGTAAATAATGCATTTCATTAATACGTACCTAATCGCAGTAATCGTAATGCAACTTACCGAGGTTGTCAACCCCTGGAATTATCTGATTTGCATTATTTCCAGAAACGAAGTCTATAATAATGATCCGCATTCAAAAAGATTAATGTTTAGTTCAAGAAGCACCTCGAGAAATTTCGATTTGAGCGAGATAAAAGACATTTAAAAATGACACGAAACGCGTGTCATACGCCATATGTAAAAAAATTGGATGGCACGTCTGTCGTGCCATCCGCAACGAATCGGTTAAAACAAAAGCACATCGTTTAAAATGTTCATTAATTCGTTTACTATATTCTAACTTACAATTAAAGTATACATATAATTATATTACAATGAATACAAATCATTATCCTCAAAAGCTATCATTATTTGAAACAAAACAAATCATTATATTCTTTACTAGCTGTTTCCCGCGGTTTCACCCGCATCCCGAGGGAACTACTTAGCGCACCCGGGTAAAAAGTAGCATATGTTGTTCCTCAGGGTCTATTCTATCTCTGTACCAAATTTAATTTATATCGGTCCAGTAGTTTTGGCGTGAAAGCGTAACAGACAGACAGACAGAGTTACTTTCGCATTTATAATATTAGTAAGGATTTGTCATTATACGCAACACGCATTTTGAAGCTAATGATGTTGGTGAAAATGACGACATCGAGAAAACAGGTTGCAACTTGTCGAAACCGACCAAATTCTGCTTTAAAACACATTGATATGAATAAGTTCACTTTCGATACATAATAATAGCAAATAATGTCACAATTATTTGCAATAACAGTCAGAAAAAGTATAATGACTCCTTTGATAACAAATTTGTAAGAACGAAATGTAAACTTACCTTGTCAACAAACACGACACGTCCACTCCGTTCAAAGCGAGCAGCTCGACTTAGGGCCTACGCAGACCGGGACGTCATGGCAAGGGATTTTGCCGTGAGTCAGCGCACACCGGCTGCTTAGATACCGCGGCATACCAGCATTTTACCACGGCATGCCACGGCGTGCCGCGGCATTCCAGCACTTTGCCACGGCATGCCCCGGCATGCCCCGGGGTGCCGCGGCATGACAAAGCACGCCTCAGCGACTCCTGCTGCCTGCAGTCTTCAGTTGCGTTTGATTGAGTGTTGGTGTGCCTCAGTTTTACAATGGTAGATTGGGATTTAGTGTTGATATCGATTATTGCAGATGAAGAAGAAAGTGCACAGGCTAATAATAGGAATAGAAGAAGATTTTGGGTTGATAATTTATGGAAAGAAAGGGAATCAAAGGGTGAATTCAATAATTTATTTAATGACTTAAAATACGACGTGCAAAAATTTTATGACTATCATAGAATGGATTATGAGAAATTTCAAGCACTGTTGAATATATGTCGACCATATATCGAAAAACAGAGGACCAATTTTCGCAACCCCATTGAAGCCGATCAAAGATTATCCTTGTGTTTGAGGTGGGCAGTTAAATGATTGTATAAGTTTAATATTTTCTTCTTTTATTTAATTAAAAAAACAAATTTTTTTGCCAAATACAATCATGAATTGTAGACACATAATAACGATTTTTATGTTTTTGCACTGATAAATCTTCTCACTGATAATTCCTGGATCTTTATTTCTTTTTACTTAATTTAGAGTACCTACTAGTTTAGATTAGTTTCGTATTCAGAAACTGCAGTTTTGTAGCCAGACCCTGAAGCAGCTTCATAGCCAGGGCCCGAGGCGGTTTCATAACCAGACCGTGAAGTAGGTTCATAGCCAGAACCTGAGGCGGTTCCAAAGCCAGACCCCGAAGCTGCTTCATAACCAGAGCCTGAGGCAGTTCCAAAGCCAGACCCCGAAGCTGCTTCATAACCGGAGCCTGAGGCGGTTCCAAAGTCAGACCCCGAAGCTGCTTCATAGCCAGATCTTGAGGTGGTTTCATAGCCAGATCTTGAGGTGGTTTCATAGCCAGATCCTGATACAGCTTCATAGCCCAAGCCTGCCGCGGTTCCACAGCCAGATCTTGAAGTAAAAGCGGTACGGCATGGTCGTTGATGTTGCAAATTGGTAGAGACATCTTCAGATGTTGGAGCTGGAGTTCCCTCTATGTAGTTTAATTCGGCGTCAGTTACCATATTAAATATTTGTCTCTTTATTCGGACCTGCTCTCTTTTTGGTAGCTTTTTTACTGTGGCAGCCATTGTTTGAAAGAACGAATCAATGGCGTCCACCTCCTTTTTCGATTCAATATATTTATTTAGTATTTCAGCAGTTGTTGTAGGTTCTGGTATTATTGAGGAATGGTGTGAATCATTGGTCATTCGCGAAACTGAACGTTCATCGCTATCAACGACAGCGGATTCTGCAAAAGAAGTCTGCGTATCCTCTGAAGAGGAGTCCAAATTCGAGGTTTGTTTTCTGTGCTGAATGAATTTTTTCAAAAACTCCAGCTCTTTTTCAAACTTGATAGGGCGTCGCTTTGTGTACGGGTCACCACTCTTTGTTTTTCTGTTATTCAGAGCTTTCCTAAAATTATTACGTATATTACTCCATATTTTCTGACATTCTTCACCTAAAACAAAACATAAGCAGGTAAAATGGTATAGAATCAGAATAAGTAGGTAATGGGAAAAGGCCTTAGATAGTGACTAGGTGACTAGGTTAGCACCAGCTATGTTTATGGGATTATATTGAGCTAATTTTTTTTCTAAGTAAAAATTACCACTGGCTTTACGGTGAAGGAAAATATCGTGAGGAATTCATAATTATATATAAATAAATATATCGTATTATTTAATTGACTTTGTTTAACTGTACCCTGTCTTTCACTCTGCCTCACTTACCCCTCTTTATATTATCTTTCAGATTTTTGATCACGGGAAGTAGCTTCAAGTCTCTAGGTTACAGCTATCGTATGGGGTTTAGTACAGTGCGCTCTATAGTACATGAAACTTGCCAAGTCATTTGGAATGTCCTAAGGCCTAGTGTTATGCCAAAACCAACAAGGGAAAAATGGACGCGAATCGCGATGGAATTTGATGAAAAATGGAATTTCCCGAACTGCATCGGTGCAATAGATGGTAAACATTTTAGGATAAGGGCACCTCGCAATAGTGGAAGTCTCTACATGAACTATAAAAAGTTTTTTAGTATCGTGCTACTAGCGGTTGTGGATGCAAATTATAAATTTGTGATTGCAGATGTAGGATCATATGGACGAAATAGTGATGGAGGTATAATGCAAAACTCAATATTTGGAAAAAAATTGACTTCTAATGCCCTCGATATTCCCCCAAAAAAATGTTTACCGAGGACAGATCTTGAGTTGCCCTATGTTTTTATAGCAGACGAGGCTTTTCCGTTAACCACAAACATTATGAGACCATTTAGTAGCGACCGATTGACAGATGAAGCAATGAAAATATACAATTATCGTTTGAGTAGAGCCAGGCGTATCGTCGAAAATGCATTTGGTATACTTCAAGAACGTTTCGAATTATGTCAAAAAGGAATTCAGGTTCAACCAAAATATATTGATAATATCATTTTAGCATGTACTTGCTTACACAATTTCATCATAGGTGGTACAAGCACAGAAAGTCAAAGTATAGCAAGTGTAAGCATTAATTTAGAAAACGATAATAATATGAACAATGCATTAGATGGTACGACAGTACGGGAGATGTTTAAAGATTACTTTAACTCTGATGAGGGCTCGATTCCATGGCAAAACGATATTGTAAATAGACATTAATACCGTGTGAAGTATTAAAATATAATTATATTGCAAAAATATTTACCTGTTTTATTCATTTCTGTCCCAATTATTCTCCACGCATTGTTCTTCATTTGAGTGTTCATATAATGTTTTGATGACATATTATATAAATAATCATAGGCTTGAACTAATGTTATTAATTTTTCCTCCATGTTGGAATAAAAAACGTAAAAAACTGGTCTCCGAAAAAAACACGTAGGTACACAGTCGTCAAAGACGCGGGCGCAAATGGATGGTCAATGGTGTGCATTCCCCGCTTCTCTACCCCCACCGCCGCACCCCGCAGTATATTACTACGAGCGCTGGAGTCCGTGTCATGCCGTTGCCTACCGCAGTATGCCGCGGCATCCCGCCACGGGAGCCTGTGACGAGCGCCGGAGTCCGTGTCATGCCGTTGCCTACCGCAGTATGCCGCGGCATCCCGCCACGGGAGCCTGTGGCGTGTCTTTTCGATTAAATCCCTTTCAATGCCACGGCATCATTTTAAAGCATAGCAATTTATGTCGTATTTCTGTAACAGTACGGTTGAATGTCCATTAGTAAAAATTAAAATCCCTTGCCATTCCGTCCCGGTCTGCGTAGGCCTTTAGGGAGGTACGGGGAGCGTACCGCGTGCTTCAAACTCAACGTGAATTGGAAAACCATAGAGAATTATTTGAAGCAATCCTTGCTGCGTATAATGACTTTTTTTATGACAAACTAAGTCGTATTGGTTTCCTATAATAAAATGAATGAAATGTATATAATGCACTGTTATTATGAACTTTGATCATTTGAGGACGATTTGGCATATAAAAATAAGACGTTTAGGTTTGTTTGATTTTTTTATCACACTAAATAACCAAGCGCAGTCTTGTGGGACATGCGAGATAATGACGTTTGAGAAAGATTTTGGTTTAAATTTGAAATTAAACTATATTTAATATTATTTTTTGTTGTGTAAATAGTTGTGCCGGTAATTAAAGTATCTTAAAACCCTATTGCTATTAATTATGGTTTTATTTCTAAGAAGTATTGGGACTGGACACGTTTTATCCTCCCTTTCTAAGAATCACCCATTGACTGGTACAACCACAGATTATAATGATGTGACGCGCGATGACAGGCATAGGTATGCGTTTTGTTGACTTGCACAATTCAATACTTTTCAAAATATTGTGTTTTCTTATAGTGTTTTAAGATTAAACGTATGAATGTGATAAAATTTTCTAAAAAATAATCCATATTAACTGTTTGTGTAGGGAACAAACTTTAAATATTGCAACTTAGAGTACTTAATTGAGTTTATTGCAGAAAATACTAGGAACTATGTTTATAATAATAATCGTTAACTTTTAAGTTTAACTAATGGTTGTGGTTATAAGAAAAAGGTTGAAGTTAGTTGCGTGGCGGTCAAGAGGCAAGAGAGCGAGTAGTATGCAGTGTTGCCAGTCGGGTCTAGTCAGAAATTACCTGAAATATAAAAAAAAATAACCTTTCATATTTTTTACTGGAAAGGTATTAAAAGTTGAAAAAATAGAATACTACTGAGTATTACCTGTATGTCTGACTGCACCATAGATATGTACATATATTAAGTAGGTACAATAACGGGTTGTAGTACAAAGTTATTATATTAATTAGGCACAACAATTGTGATTCTGAGACTAAAATTATTATATGAAATTAAAATGATAACTGAAGAGGAGTCTACATGATCGAAGACAGGACAGCACATCAGCATCTGAATTTTTTAAATCATATGTTTTTTCTGCGTTTTCAAATAAAACTTTCGAAAATCTCTTGGAAAAAAAATATTGCCGGTCTGTGAAAAAATAAGAAAAACCAGTAAGTACTGGCCCGCACCATCATCATCACCATCTTTGTTGTATTGCGTGCATTCATGTTTTCGGTGGCTCAAATGTTGTGGCATTTTTTACAGCCGCTTTGGTAGCCATCAAAGCTGCAATTGTGTCCGTATTTAGTCTGTTTCTGTGGTCTGATTTTATCAGTTTTAATTGTCTGAAAATTCGTTCCACACATGCATTGGAAAATGGCAAAACGAGCAAAACCATTATTATTTCCTTCAAATTTGGGAACATGGGTTCTCCTGTCCCATCTGTCATTTTTAGGATTTTATTCCAGTATTCTTCGACCGGCAAGTCAGGCGACATGTTTAATTCGCTGAAGTCGAGAAAAGCGTGTTTCTTCCATTCTCTATGTAAATTTTCTGTATCTGTAACTATATTTGGGAATCTTTATGACGCATGATAAGTCTTTTACATATTTTTTTTGCGCTTTGATTGGGTTTAGAACATTTTCTAATAAATCAAAAAGAGATTTTTCAAAACTAAAGCGTTTTCTTATTTGTGCTAAAGCTTCGATATAAAAAGATAAACATGTTTTTATGCAATGTGCGAAACTTTTAATTTCAAATGACTAAACACAGAGTGGTGTTCGCCTACCATGCTATTAGTTGTGTCCGATGCAAAGCCTACAATTTTTTTCAAAGGAATTTGCCGGTCTTGTAGCCAAGTTAATAAACTATTACAAAAATCTTCAGCCTTTCCAGATTTGACTTCATATATGTCGAAACTGTGTGCGAACCGTCTACTTCGTCATAATATATAACTGTGAGTGCACATTGTTTTTTGACACTGATGTCAGTTGTCTCGTCCATTATAATACTGAATGGAGTTTTCTTTAATTTAATATATTTATATGAGTTCCTGGGTTAAAATGGGGCCAAGGACAGTTTTTAAAGTATTTGTTGCTTTCGTCCTGCCTAAATTAATGGATTTTATCGTATTAGAATCGGTCAAAGTATTTTTTTTAAATGGGATTAAATCATCCATCAAATAAAACGACAAATTATGCTGTGCAAGAAAAGCGCATATCTTAAGCTCTGCTCTTTTTTTTTAAATCATCTTCTGGTTTGGGTTTCAGCATTTGTTGAATAGGCGTTGTTTGGCTTTTTGAGCTAATATTTTGAACATGTTTCGCCGTATTCATGTGCTTGACTAGTACTGGTTTATGATTCAAAACAGTACAATCGCACACTTTGCAATAAACGGCAATCATGCCACATTCTTGGTCTCTCTTAGAAATCCAATTTTTAAATGTAATGTCTGTTAGCCATTTTTCATTGAAGTCGCGGTGTTGTTTTTGTTTCTTCTTTGGCAAAGGTTGCTCACGCAACGTACTACTACTATCGCAATCCTTGTTAATATCTCTCCTCGCCTCTTGCCTTGAAGTCGACGACTTGGAAGAAATCAAGAATTTGTCCATTTGCTTAGCTTAGACTGAATTCATATTTTTAGTAGATTAAGTTAAAACCGTGCCAAGCATAAGTACCAACACCAAAGTCATGAAAAGAAATCAAACAAATAAAATTAAAATATCCACCACGTTATTAGTATGAAAGTAAGATACCATAATAAGTGTGAATAATTCCTGTGCCCGTATTCACGTTTGCGATGAACCTCAAATTCGATTCCGAAGCGTTCTCCATCTTACTCTGGCATATAAAATAGTTAGTTGGAGAGAAAAAAGAACGTTTCCGATTCGAAAAAGACGTTTTCGGA
The DNA here is from genome assembly GCA_963891755.1 of Pyrrhia umbra. NCBI lineage: Eukaryota > Metazoa > Arthropoda > Insecta > Lepidoptera > Noctuidae > Pyrrhia > Pyrrhia umbra. The sequence continues at coordinate 7,242,012 of OY982935.1, forward strand.
AATGCAAATACGGCTGCTGAACCTGATACACCTAAATAATAGACTTAAATCTGACCGATAGAAAGCGATACATTTTATTAAGTAACTGGGTCGGTTTTTGTAATGAATACCTCATTACAAAAATTCTCCCATATATCATTTTTGAGCGGGATTGTGCAGTTATTATTAATCTGTGTTACAGATCGATTCACCAGAATCCAGAAACCAGAGTTGGCACGAATGGATTGAATGAGTGAATGAAAGTATGTGTGTGATAACTATTCGAATACACTTCACACAAAATTAAGAAAATGTCATGCATCTGTAATTTTCTTACAAAAAAATATGTACTGGCTGATAGCTCTTGACGCCCTTGTAGCCAAAGCTATAATTCTCGGACAGAACATTACATTTTTAAACGTATCTAGTCTGGGTAACATAATGACCTTTTGCAAATCAGCGGAGTAGTAACATTTTGAAGATTCTGCCTTATTCACAGATTGTGCTACATCTTGTTGGTAATAAGTACGTGCTTTTTCAAATTTTTCACGATGGATCTGGTATAATATGAGTCATTTTCAAAAAAATTGTACGTGACTAAATAAACCCAATATTTCTCATTAAACGTTGAACTCACACACACACGTTTGAATTGTCAAAGGATGATGAGGTTATCAATTTAAATGTTTTGGAATATTATTATTGTGCCATTTCATTTCCGCGGGTCAACAATTAAGCTAAAGCATTTGTGTCTCGAGTACATGACGCCGTAGTTAACGAACTTGGTTACTTAACTTTTTTTTTACTTGCTTATCCATTGATTTTTACATCGCAATCGATTGCTGCATTCATATAATAATTAATATTGTATCTTTTTAATATTTTCGTAGTTTATATTGACAGAATTAATTTCCAAAATTAATTCCTGGTGAAAAGTCTACTACTTCTCTTAGTTTTTTTAATGAGTTAAGTAATTTATTAAATTAACTGTTATTCTTAAATCACAAAACTAGAAGCTAATTGATAGTTAAACATTTTAATGAAAATAGATGTGGTCGCCGGACTCATTTAACTTATACTCATTTGAAACAAATTCCAAATTCACATTTTTTACGACACATTCAGCTGGAACTGTGTCTTGGTCAATTTTTTTGGGATTTATAAATTTTTACTGGGTTTTTTTAATAGTTTTTAAAAATCTTACGGTGTAATAAGTTTCATTTGTTTTAATTTCGATACCCACTGTAAAACCAACATAATATATGTACCCATGTTTTTCTTTCATAGTATCTAACCCTTTATAAGGCACAAGCATCTAGGGGCGGAAAAATAAAAGTAATTATGGTTTTACATTAGTTTAATTAAGCTTTTTCAGAAAATGAAAAAAATAAATAAAAAACATGGTGGGAAGTCACTTCCCTCTGCCCGTGATACGTAGGTTAGGTGTCATAGGCACCAAGTCTGATTGAAGCGGATTGATGTTGTATTACTTATTCCTTGTGAAACGCAGTAAAGCATGGTAATATGCAAAGGGCAACTCCACACTTTGAGCACATTATTTTGGAACGTTTGTCCTTTTCTTTAGTGCTGCACATTCTGCAGCGCTTGTAGCTCGGCAATTCCACCGGCATATGGTCCCCAACGTTGGTGTAGCGAATTTCTTCGGCAATAACGTGTAAGGACTATTGACGGTTCTCCGATAAACAAGATTTCTTTCTGGAGACGTAATTTACCAGACCAGAACGTCGTTTTCTGTTCGAGAATCCACTGACCAGTCCTCTAGCAACAGATACTCGGAATTCAAGAGTGGAGAGTTTTGTCACATTTCTGTTTTGGCAATACAACAAGTATGCATTAGTTATACTTGTATCTAAAAGAAAGTAGAAGATGCGGACCCACCATCTCTTACTCCGTCTGCCAACTGAGTAGGTACCTTTTAGCTGGTCGAAGCGATCTACCCCTTCCATTCTTTTCGTATACTCCTTTATGGCTAAAGGGCAGTCAATTGCTGTCTTGGTGCTATCTTTTTGAGTCCGTAAAATAGTCGTTTTGCCAGACTTGGGATGGAATGCATTACTCATCAGAAGGACATCTTTAGTATCTTTCCAAATCAGGCAAGATACATTGCCCTTGACTCTCCATTTGTACTGCCCTTTTTGAAGCTTCGGGTTAGATTTTACAAGTTTGGGCAGCTCTTTTCTGTGCCTTCGTACGGTTCCTGTAGCAAAGATGCCATTCTCATAAAGATATTGCATTATACTGTAGTCACAAAAGAAATTATCAAATGTCACAATGACATGAAATTCCTCCAATGCTTTATCTATCAGTTTCTCTGTCAACATCTTCACAACTTTGAATCCTAATCCTTCTTCTGTACCCACTTCTAATTTTCCAGTGTAGATGTAAAATTCGTATAAGTAGCCAGTATTACTATCGCATCGGCACCATACTTTGTAACCCCTTTTGATGGGCTTGAGGGGCATATACTGCTTCATCGAAGACCGCCCTTTGAACAAAATCATAGATTCATCAATACTTTGAGATGAGGAATCTTTGGCATTCTTTTGACAAGCGTGATTTATAAGATCCAACAACGGGCGAACTTTGTAAAGTTTGTCATAGTTCTCACTTGACCTTTTTGGATGTTGGGTGTTATCGTTTAGATGTAAATGTTGCAATATTTTCTTGAAACGTTTTATAGTCATAATGCCTGCGATTTCGTCTACTCGGAATCCAGGGTCTGTAGACCAGTAAAGGTCCATCGAAGGCAGGATGTTGTACCCCATTATTATAAAAATAGCCAAGAAAGCCCTCAGTTCCTTTTTATCTTATTTTGTCCAATTTGCATCATTCTTCTGTTCAGCATATAAGTTTGTTTGATATATTATCAAATCATATACCTCATCAGTAAAATATTTTTCGAACAAAGTCACAGGTCTAATACGGCTGCTAAACATATTTTCGGGCTGCAATGGAATTTCATCGTAAACGCTAGGGTCCGGTCGAAAGGTGGTCCACTTAGTCTTTTTCCATGTTTCCTCTTCGCCATCTGAATCGTCAGTTTCTGAATCTGAATGGGAATTATCTACTGGAGATGCTGATCTTGAAGTAGTCTGCTGCGTACTAGTAGAACTTGGTAAATCTTGGGCTCTTGCTACTCGTCTAGGGCGATCACTTTCGACTGATGGTTTAGGTTGACATTCAACAGAGGGTTGAATTTCAAGGGATGCTGGACTGTTAGGTGGATCGGGTGTAGGTGGTAAAGGTCCATCGTTAGGCTCATCAAAGTTTTCTAAGATCCTTTGAAGTTTTGCGGTACTTATTTGGATAGTCTCTTCATCAGATTCTAAATTGTCTACTGACACTTCGGGATCGTCGGGTAAACCATAAAGCTCATTTAATTCGTTGATTATATCCAAATCTTGTAGTATCTTTCTACTCATTTTCGAACAAATCTACAAGAAACAAAAAAATAACATTTACATGTGCCAAGGCAAAGGGAATATTTTTCCCACCACAACCAACCCATATAATCAAATTATGCAAATTCCCAAGTTGAAAATATGCCTAAATTTTAATTGAATAAACATTTATCTTTAGAAATAATAACATCATACCGTATTGAATCGCAGAAAATGAAGATTTATAAAGATTTATCTTGTAGTACAAAAATTCACCAGTTTTTCACATTGAGAACGTCAACTGAAGAAAAAAAAGTATGGCGACCTGTCATCACCATAGATAAAAATATTGAATTAAAAGTCAATTGAAATATTGCCATACGAATAAAAACCGTACCTTTACAATCTAAGCCAAAAATATTGGAAAAAGTTGGTGAGAAAAATATTACCTCTGCCTTATAAAGGGCTAACTAAAACTATCATTTTTGTTATATGTATCATGATCATTAATTTCTTTTTTATCTTTGGTTGGTTCTAAAATAAGCGCGTTTGGTATGTCAGTAAATTTGTTAATTTCTTGTTGTGATTGCGTTTGTCCTTCATATACTCTCTTTAAATGTTCTGTTTGAGGTTCATTATTTGTTGTTACCTTCCGCGTTAAGTATCCATCAATTTCCTCATGCTTAGTCGTAATAATATTATATTCTTCTTTCACAACTTTCTCTTTTTCCATCACAGCCTCTGTAGTAATAATTACTTGTTTCATGCCTGATGTAGATGGAATTAGATTATCATAAATATTTCTTGTATCATATTTTTTATGTATTTGAATTTTATTAACATTTTTAAGATCAAATGGACCATATTTCTCAAATGGAAGTATCGAGAACTTTCCGGGGTATTTTTAATATCAAATAATATTGTGACTTTCGTATCATCGCATTTTACCGATTTTTCTGTTTCATTGACCACAACATTATTTTCTTTACTGCCCATTACCACGTTTTTTTCATCATTTTCAAATGCGCTATCATATTCGTCATCAGCTCTCCAAATACTGTCATCAGATTCAGCGTAAGTCACCTCCGAATCTACACTATAGTCGTATTTTTAATTAGACGAAGTCAACTGACGTTTTCTGTGTTGTCAGTTTTTGATAAAATAAAAATAGTGTTGTGACAAAGTGAATGATTAAAAGAAACTCCTGAATTAATGAAATTGCCTCGATTGTCTAGTGAATAGTTAGTGTGCCGAACTGCCGATATCGGGTACGGGGTTCGAAGTTTAGTCGTGCTTTGTACATACCAACGAGTTTTCGACGACTATGTTCCTATAGTATCTACCTATACTGAATACCGAGTGTTTTAAACATTCAGGAAAACATTGCGAGGAAACTTGTAAGACTTTCCTATTTTCAATACATCATGTAGTTAAAACTATAGATGTAGAAAATATAACAATTATAGGTAGGTAATGAAAATAAAAAACATCGCGTATTACATAATTTGTTTTTATTCATCATCAGATAAAAAATCATCACTATCGCTTTCGGTGACATTAATTATAAATCTGTTTAAATTCTTTTTTTTCGGGAGCCTCAATAAGTATAGTGAAGCAGCTTTCTCCTCAAATACGTGTTTGTAGACGTTTTGTATCATAAGTTTTTCGGTAACGCTTAAAGCAATCTGTGGTCTCTTCTTTCTTGGAGACAAGCTTTGGCTTGACGTGCTTGGTTGAGGATCCATTTATCGTTTGTACGAAACAATATAGCAACAAATGAACACAACAATTACCACAAATACAAAACTTAACGTAACGAAAAACTTAACAAAAACTAACAACGTGAGCGCAGAAAAAACATTCGTGCTATCAGACCAGAGGTTAGAAGCCGAATAACAAACAAAATGGCGACCGACGCGCGCGGCGTTGATCGGTGTTGCTAGTCGCCGCGCCGCGCTTTATAATAAGCCGTCAAAAACTGATTGTAGTTACATACTACTAGTAACTTATATCTGAGCACTTTTATAAAATTTTATTGTAAAATAGAAATAATATTCTTTTATAGTTTGAAATGATTAACTCACTCATTGTTCATTCATCTGATTGAACGAGAACTGAACGCATCACTATTACTTTAAATATGGCAACATTATTTTACAAAGTGACATTAGCTACTGTCAGTTGGCTTCGTCTAATTAAAAATACGACTATAGTGTCACTGTCATCTGGTTGTAATATTTTCTCCCTAGAATTTTCAAATCGTGTTCTCTTGTTCGACTTCTTTTTCAATTCTTCTAATCCTTCGTTCAATTTTCGCTTCTGTTTTTTCAACTTTAGGTTATGTTCTTTTATTCCAAAGCAATCACATGAAGTTTTTTTTACAAAAACAAGCCAGTTTTCTAAATTTTATAACGTTAGCATGATCCGTAGTAATAATTTGATGGATCTCCATAGTGTGTGGTACCGGGATCAGCCCTGTTAAGTCTACTTCTTGCTCTATAGTAATTATATTTTCATCTGATATGTAAAAATACAAAATTCTAGATTTGCATTTTACCAAAATGTCATACGCAGTTCGTGCGTTGACAATGTCTTCACCGTAAGAAACTTGTTTATCCAATGTTCGTTTTACCGCCCCGCCTATTCCATCTGCAGCTCCCTTTCCATGAGCGGATTCAAAAATGTCCATGTTGATTTCTCAAAACCCAGTTTTTTTATCATTTGCGTCAATAAGTAAAATTTTCCTTTTTGCCTACACTGAGTGGTGGGGCTGTCAGAAAAGAAATGTATTGTAGTGATATTTAGTAATATTTCTTTAATGTGTTCTAAAATTGTTGTCAAATGTGCCCATATGGCTATTGGGTTGTGATTGTTATTGGGTGAAATAGTACAAAACGCTTGTACGGCTCAAACCAAAGCGCTCAGCCGGACCGGATGGTATACCTGCGTTCCTTTTTAGGGATTGCAATAGGATTCTAGCTGAACCACTCCGGCATGTATTCAACGTCTGTTTGAAACAAGCGAAGTTTCCAGCTGAATGGAAGGTCACGAGAGTCATACCGGTACCTAAAGGTAAGGCAGGGACAGAAGTGAGTGGCTACAGACCAGTGGCAGTGCTGTCGACGCCGGCTAAGGTATTTGAGTCTGCTATACAAAGCAGTATACAAAAGCAGGTTAGAGGACTACTAGCGGACGCACAGCACGGATTTAGACCAGGACGCAGTACAGCCACGAATCTTCTGAACTTCACAACACAAGTATTGCCGGCAGTGGACGCTGGTGTTCAGGTTGATGCTGCTTATTTTGATTTTCGTAAGGCATTTGATTCTGTAGATAATGATGTCTTACTAAGAAAGCTAGCCGAAGTAGGATTCACACCACACTTACTAGAATTTTTTGCCAGTTATATGAGAGACAGACAACAGTATGTCGATTATAACGGATGCGAGTCGGACCCATATTACACTAGATCAGGGGTAAGCCAGGGCAGCAATTTGGGGCCGTTAGAATTTATAATAATGATAAATAACTTACCAGAGGTTGTTAAACACGGGACGTGTCTATTATTTGCAGATGACCTCAAATTGCTGCTCGAGGTTAGGAATAAATCTGATTGTAATCGCTTACAAGAAGATATAGATAGAATAGTAAAGTGGGGTGTCGAGAACAAATTACACTTTAATATATCTAAGTGCTCAGTTATTACATTCACTCGCGCTAAAACACCTATTCTCCATGAATACAAGATGGAAGCAGCACCAATACAGAGAGTAACACAGGTACGGGATCTTGGAGTTAGTCTCACGCCGGAGCTAAACTTTCGGGATCATATAGTAAATATTTGTAAAAAGGCTTACAGGAATTTGGGATTTGTATTGCGACAGTCACGGGAGTTTACTAACATCACTACAGTCAAGGTTTTGTACGACGCGCTCGTGAGAAGTCATCTAGAGCATGCTTCCGTGGTATGGTCTCCGCACGAAGCGAAATATAGTGTCATGTTGGAACGGGTACAAAACAAATTTACACGACATTTATATTATAAATTATACGGAGTATATCCATTTTACCCGTTAATGTATCCCACACTCTTTGTACTCGGTATGGTGGGATATAATCAACTGCGGGTACGCCGAGAATTTGCACTGGCTACGTACATAGTCAAGCTACTGCGTGGTACTGAGCATAACCCTGGAGTGTTGTGCAAGTTAAGTCTTTGTGTACCGGACCGCTATGTGTGGAGACGGCGGCGACCGCAACTGCTGGCTGTGCCAGTGGCACGAACCAATTTAATATCTAAGGCACCTTTTACACGAGCACTCTTCATAATTAATGAAGTTAGTTGCAGGGTTGATTTATTTTCGGGTAGTTTGAGTGAAATCGCAAAAGCTATCCTATGTATCAGTAGTTATTCGTAAGGAAATTTTATTTATGTTTGTTTCATTTTGTTTTAATTTATATTTTATTTTTATTTTTTCTTAAATTATATGTAATAGAGTATAAATTTTCACACTATCGCATTGGGTGTAAACCTGTTAGGATAAGTGTTTGATAATAAATAAATAAATAAAAATAAATAAATAAATAAAAAGATTTCTCATGAAGTTCTTGTTCGTTTTTATAATAAATTACACCTGTGTCTAATGTAAACTGGTGTTTTGATGCGCCAAAGTGTGTTGCCTGTACTTCTTCACTCATTTTAGCATGATAATTTTCGGAAAAATCACAATGAATAATGCATTCAGTAGAGGATAGTGTCTTTTTACATTTCTTGTACATTTGGTATGCATGGTAAATGTTATACCAAGGTTTAACATGCCAATATTATTTCTAAAGAATCTAAATCTATCTCTAGACAAAGCTTTAGTGAATATATCAGCAAGCTGGTCATCTGTGCTAACATAATGTGCTAACATAATTTAAAGCAATACATTTTTCATTGTATTTTTCTTTTATAAAGTTATATTTAATATCAATATGCTTGCAGCGTTTATGAAATTCACTATTCTTTATTAAATTTATTGCACTTTGATTGTCAATATTTATGCACACAAATGTTTGATTATTTACTAATATCAATGAGTAACTGTCTTAACCACATAGCTTCCTTGGTAGCTCCACAGGCAGCCATGAATTCAGCCTCTGTCGTCGATAAGGCCACAGTTTGCTGACGCTGAGATGACCAAGTAACAGCGGCTCCATTCTTAAGGGATACGTAGCGCGTTTGAACAAACAACTCTTTCTTTTTACTTATTATATATTTTAGATAAATAGTATTACGCACCTTTTGACGTTTTTTTCGTGGCGAATTTATTTCCTTAGATGTACTGGCTACTGGCTCCATTATACGTAATAACAAATAAAATTAACGCAAAAATTAAAGTAGCAACAATAAAAAAGTTATAACGAAACAATAACAACCAGATCCGCGATATATGCAAAGCAATGAAACAAACTCGTACGCATTCGAAACTCGAATGACGCGTTTATTTCAAAATGGCGTCCCGATAGTTTACAATCCCTGCGACGGACGCGTTCCGGTACCAAGAAACACAAACGATAGCGCTTTGCGTCGTTAAAATATGATCAGACTAAATTAAATGGTTATTTATTTAATGTTCATAATAATATATTAATTAATTTAAACTACTTAAAACTACTTAAGACTAAAGACTACTACTACGACATACATATATGCAAAAACAAAAAATATAAAATACAAAAAAAAAACACCTAAAGGAACAGCTCAAAGTTAAACGTCAAAATATTCCTCCACATCGCTATCATCTGGTAATGTGCCCAGAAGACTGGCAGCATTGCCACGTTGAATAGCAATGCTTATTCTTTGTCCAAGAAATAAGCCAGCCCTCTGGTCTCGCGAAGTGTCGACAAGTCTTTTCGATATCTTCTTGAAGAGGAGACGCGAACTCGGACCCCATGGCCCAAGCGTTTCGACCCCAAACGGCTCAAAGCTATAGTTACCTATAAGGTTACTATATTTGCGCCGTTTGTTGGTCTCTGCAGACGCAGCGGCCGCACCCGCACAGCCCACCGTGCTTGAAAGATGACATGGTGCCAGGGTGTCGACGCAAGTTGCGTCCCACACCAAGGGCCTACCCATCTTCCAAGGCAACAACGTCATACCATCTGGTCTCTTCCCATCGTCACGTACCAACCCATTAGGCTCTAATACGGCTGGTACGCCGGCAGTAGAAAGAGCACGACGAATAATGTCGTTTATGCTGGCGTGCCGTGAAATGCGACCAGCACTTCTGCAACACGAAAGACCATGGTGTCCGAGGCTATCGACAGCTTCGCCGCAGTGACACCGATGCGGAGCAACACAAGGAGCGCCTAACCGTAGGCATGTAGCGAGCCGGAATGAAGTGTCGTCCAGCATAGTGCCTATGCTGGCTGACGGAATCGCCTGTAACCAGAGGCCCGATTCCCATTCTCCCACATCCAATAAACGGGCACGCTCGACAGTATTATTTGACGTATTAAGAAGGTTATTCCGTATAATACTGCAGAGCGGCCCATCCCATTGTCTCTGAGAGGACGGGTTACCGGGCAAAACCGTATTGGGACAAGCCATTTTCCAGGCATTCAACGCATCGGTCAAACACGGTACCTCAAAATTAACCAGTGAGGAAGATAGAATTTTCCTGGTTAAAGTATCGGTACTGTGGACCGAGGAGAGGAATGCTGGTAAACTGATACTAGAAATTTTGCGGACGCCGAGACCTCCCAATCGAATTGGTAGTGAAGCTTGCTGCCAGGCTCGGTCGTCCAAGGCCACATTTAGACTCGAAGTAAGAGTGTTTCTGATAATTTGGTCCACTTTGTCTAAAAGTTGCGGATGCTTCCACAGATGGGAGGAGCGAAGGATATAAGTAAATTTTAGTCCAAAACAACAATGTCGAATGAGTGTGTAAGCCGAATTTAAGTTAATTTTGAATAATCTTCCCGAATCATCATTAAAATTTTGTATTTTTTCCTCAATAAAAGAAGAAAAAGAATCATCAAAAATCGGGGACCCTAGAAGGCGAAGAGAATTTCTTTCTACTATTTTAATATCTGGAGCTATGGAATTAAATTTTGATATCGTTGCTTGCCTGTCAGTGGTGTGGTTAATGAAAATTTCGCATTTTGAAAAATTTAGTGAAAGGCCAATGGAATTAAATTTCTGTTTTAATGATATGAAATCATTAAATACTGTATCTACATCGCCTCCTAGGGTACCGTCATCTAGATACCATACATTTAATTTAGAATTTAACTGTCGAATAATAGGATTTATTGCCAAACTAAAAATGGCTGGCCCAAGAGGGTCACCCTATTGACATCCGACGGCCGATTCGAGAAGGTTGTCCTTATAAAGTAATTTGGAGGGATGCCTGTAACATTGCCACATAAAGTTGTAAATTTTGGGAGTTTCTTTTTCAACTTCTGTCAACAGGATGTCCCTGTTCACGGAGTTAAAGGCATTCTTAATGTCAACCTTCAGGATGACCTCACCTTCATTGCTATTGACGTATGTGGACAGAGCGTGTACCGCAGCAGCCCCCTTTTGACCCAAAACCTAGTTGTAGGGGCTGGAATTTGCTGGCCAAGGTTTCGCTGTAATAGGCACAGCAAATTTTGGCTGCGATACGACGGTATGTGCTTCCCACGGCAATGGGACGAATGAAAGAAGAAAGAAGAAGAAAGAAAAACAGTTTATTCGCGTGCAGTAACACACATAAAAACACGGAATAATACAAAAATTAATAAGAGAAAAAAAAATATATATATAAAAAATGCGTCACCACTACGCGAAACGGCTAACGCTCAGCATAATGCAGTGGCCCGGGCACAAAGGCACCAGTCCACGGCGCTGGTTTTCAGCGTTAGCCGGCTTAACATTGTCTCAGAACAATTTAGTTAAACAAATGCAGGTATCTACTACTGTAACAAAAATTAAATATTGTTCCAAGCCACAAGTACAAAACACTGTTTCGGCATAGCGCACACTGTGACAAACATTATTAATAAAATAAATTTTACTTAATAAAACAATTGACTAAATAAAAAAAGATATTAATAAAGGAATATAAAAAAAATAGGGTCCGTAGGTTACGCCCCCAGTGTGTTTTGCCCCCGTGGTGGAAGCCCCCGATTTCGTTTTAGTACTATAATATTTATTAGTTAAATATTTTTATCAAAAGTACAGTCAGATAGCAAAGTGTAACCTATTATAAAAAATGTCTAAGTCATGGTTCATTATTAAAATCAAAATCATAGTTTATTATTATAAATCTTTATTAACAATGTCGGTGTAACAAACGTTTGCTTATCTAATAATAGGTACTAATGGGTAATAATAGGTAATACGTAGGTACTTAATATGTAATAAAAATTAAATTAAATGTCTAATAAATAATAATAGGTATCTACGTAAATACAACTTTGATAACAAATAAAACCAAACATTAAAATAAAGCAACAATAACATGCAAAATCACAGATACGAAATTAAAAATCACAGTTTAAAATTAGGATTATTTTAAGTACTTATATACTATTTACGTACTAAGTATATAGGTAGGCATCTACTTAAATATTTAGAAGATTGGTAACAGAATGTTCAAACACTAAAATATAATAAAAACAATTAACATTTAAAATCACAGATAACAAAAGTAACAAAAGAAGAAAAACATAGTAAAAATATTAGGATGATTTGAACTTTGTAATTAAATTATGTAATTTAAGTCATTTATATGCAGTGACTATGGAGGTTACAACATTGATATAGATATAAAATTAAAATGTAGTAATTATGTAACAATAAACATGCAAAATCATTATTTTTAAGCTAAGTAAGTAGGTGATTATTTTTGCTTGACTTGCACATACGGACGGATTTGTTCCAAAAACTCCATAATTGTAATTTGTTTCTTTTCATATTTGTCTGTCAGCTTAGCAATGAGTTTGTCATTGATTATTGAAGATTTTTTCCTTTTACATATAGGACTGTCATTTCTTCGTAATCTGAAAGTATAAGATAAAGATTATTTACTAAGAGTAAAAAAAATGAATTACTGATATATTAAGCGTTATGTAAGTAATCAGCATTTTACCTCACTTGACCTGTGCTATACGTAGAAATATCAGTTGTTATAATTTCCAAAAACGATAATAATGATGGTTTTCGGCCCAGATAGCACTGAAGCCGTTGATTCCAGGCCTCCACTAAATTTGTGGTTCTATGTCGTTCTTTATAGCAACACCACTTTGAGATCATCCCCGGAGGCTCAAGCCATTGTTCAACGAAATAATCGTTGAATTGGGTGACTTTTTCATCGGGAATACTGAAAACAAAAATTATGATATATATGACATGTCGTATATACCTAAGCATTATTTTTATTTTTGCGTACTTATAAAAACAATCTATGAGCTGTTAAAACTTTAAAATAAAATGAAAATTAAAATTACCTGTTTTCCATTACGGAAAGCCAACCATCTTCTATATCTTCTTTAGGAAGAAATGCTAGACAGGTGCACAGTTTCACATACAATGTTGTTTCTTCGTGTGCCAATAAACCTAAAGACTTCGCTTTTCTGTAAATGGCTCTTTGGAAGTGAACATTACAGCCATGTATTGTGACCGCTGGCAAGACCTCTTTTATTGCCAGCATTGTAGCTAATTCAAAATCTACAGTGAATTTCATGGGGCTGAAGTCCGGCACAGCTTCTTTAATTTTTTTAAACATGACTTCATATGTACTTTTTTCTTTATTAACTAGTAGCACATAAAATATAGGCACAATATTGGTTGCTTGTGCATCACTTCCCATATCTCCATGAATGGTAAATATTTGGTAAAATGGACCTGGACAACAATCAAATGTACCATCCCCGAAGTAGTGTTGTATATTTTTGATGTGTTTTAAAGCCTGTGCTGATACGAATACTATAATTCTGTTGTCGTTCTCACAGTAATCAACTAATAGATATTTTTGAAAAATCTCAGGTATAATGACTTCAGCTGGATTACGAAACTGTGTCTTTTCTACATTTAAGGCTTTCTTTCGAGAGTTGTATAACTGTTGCTTGATATTATTGAATTTGGGTATGTATTCATCGAAGGCTGTGTCTGTGTTTTTTAACTCGGCAAATTTTGTTTCAAATTTTTGTTGTATAGAGCTCGAGAAACTCGTTTTCACTTCCTTTTTTAATTTTTCCATAACAACTCTAACTTCATTTTTCATTAAGTTAGGTTGACACTCAGCATTATGACACTTTTGGATTTGTACATTGTCACTTTCCTCACTTAATTTTATAGAACCACTACACTTGCCATGTCTTTTATTTACGCATGTCCACACACTCGATTTATTATTTTTCCTATGAAGATTATAAGCAAATCCGACATGTAGTAACGTTCTTCCACCTAGTTTATTTGAAATTATTTTGTAATTGGTTTGTGCTAAACCCCGTGAAGGACCTGGACTTGCCATTTTGAGTTAACATGACCGACTAAACTTTCTTATCAGTAACATATTGCAACTATGTGGGAAAGGGATAGAAATAGTGCCCATCGCTATGTTTGCTATTTTCACTGTCCGTCACCCTGGACTCTATTGTTTTCAACCCTATATTTCCCTTTCTTTGACTACCTATCTCTTTCTTTTAGAATTCGATCTGGCTATTGTGTAAAACCAGTTTGGCCGGGCACGGGCGCCTCGTTTAGACAAAGTACAAAGTAATGCATCTAAAGTAAATAATTGTAATATAGTAATAAAGTGAATATCCTTGTAGCATGTTTATAGTATCCAATATTGTGTTAGTTAGAATACTTATTTAGTAAGTTTGTCTACGTATTTGGTTCCGAAACACTTTTTTCATCGTCTGTATCTAGTAAAAAATATTTTTATTTCGGCGAAATCAACTATAATAACTTAATTTAAAATCGGGGGCTTCCACCACGGGGGCAAAACACACCGGGGGCGTAACCCACGGACCCAAAAAATATATATAAAATAAAAAAATAACAATAAAAGGAAACAAAAAGACGTGAAATTGATAATAATATTAAGTGACATCAATTAATTAATATAGTGGCAACATTTTGTAGCGTCCAGAGCCATAGACACAAAAGATAAAATTTATTGCGTAACAATTTGACATAATAATATGTCCGACCAACCACACGAGAATAGAAATTATGCAAGCGGCAATATGGCGTAAGAAATTACATAATGATTTTGTAATGTGTATAATGTTGTGATTGTGGAATGAGTATAGTGTTATTGAGTGAATAAAGAAATTTAGTGAACCTATTTTGTGACAAATGACGATAATCAATGAAAATGGAGGGTGGCCCGTCCCGAGCAATCTATGCAGTGCTTTACAGGAACAATAAGTAAGGTACGAAAACAATAATAATATAGCTTAGTCTAGGAGGTATGAATCTGAAATTCTATTACTATTAATATTAATATAACCGATACGAATACGATCCTTTCCACACTCTAATTAGGACAGATTTAGATTGTGTTAAATTAAAATAGTGATTGGATACTCTTAAGGATGGGATTAGAGAATTTGTGTTCTGTGTGTGAAAACAATTTTATTTTCCATTTTATAGGTCTATACATAGAATGGACATGGACAGGGAATTGCCGCAGGCAGGCACAGCAGCACATGCAGTATAGGCAGTATACCATGCCATGCACTGCTGAAGATCCAAACCAGACCAAGGACTGGAGGCCATGACCATGAGGTAAACAACACACCAAAAATAAATAAAAATGCTTCTCATGTTATTTAATTGAAAGTTGTGCTTGCAACAGTAACTTCTTATGTTGGTATTTAAAAGACTGTATTGTTTTTAGGCCTCTTATTGGTGGTGGAAGATCATTCCAGCAGTGCGTGGCTGCAAACCTAAAGCTGCCCCTGAAAGCTGTTGTTCTGTGCCGCGGAGTCGTCAGAGGGCCAACAGTAGAACGATGACCATACTTGTAATGAGTTTGTCGCCAAGTGAGTTTTTCATATAAATAGTGCGGCTTATGGGTTGTTACAATGCCAAACATTAAAGTCCCTAAATGAAGCTTGCGCCTGGCAGCCATTTTTAGTACCTTAAGTTGATTCATGTACGGCGTCACATGATGTCTGCGAGGGACATGAACGCAGAAACGAACACAGGCATTTTGGATACGCTGAATTAACCTATCTGTCCTAGCAAGCAGGCATGGCCCATATACAGTGTCACAGTAATTTAGTTTGGATAGGACCAAACTATCAACCAGCTGTTTTCTGAGTGGAAGGTTAAGAAAACTACGTATATGATATAATACCTTCAACCTATAAAAACAATTTGCAGAATGCTGCCATCCTTTTTGCGTAGGGCGCATAGGTTGGCCCCGTACAAAATATCGATGACGGCTTCGTGCACATTACCGGAAAGCATGAGATTGATGAGGGCCGTCAACTCCTTCAAAAGAGACTCACCAGCTTCCCCGGCGCTTGAACACGTCAGGTCCTTCAGGTGCTGGGGTGTCAAGCCGTCGAGGCCGCCGGCCGAGCCAGTTCTGAAAGAGCTGATGGCCTGGGACAACTGGTGTGCTGAAATTGAGAGAGTATCGGAATCTGGATCAGGAGGGTCAGGGAAGGTAAAGTCATCCGCCGGAGCCGGGTGTTTACTCTCCAGAGCTGTAAAAGTCTCTGGAGAGTATGGCGCGACCACATCGCTCCTAAAAATAACCCTAGCCGCACCCCTAATGTCACCTTCGCCTAATTTCGATTCCACATATTGCAATAGGCCTTTGTGAGATAGATGAGCTGGTAATTTTGGGTCAAAAGATGAAGCCGAAATATTACAGTTTTCTTTAATTTGTGTTGTTAAAGTTCTTTTGGTTTCCAAATTTTTTTGCACATGTAGAATCCTATAGGGGAAGGTAAGCAACTGTTTCCAAGCACTTTCTGAGTTCTCATGGGTGACGAGGGAGACACATCGTGCTAAGCTTGAAGCTACAGATGGCCTGGCACCTCGGGGAACCCTTTTCAAAATCGGTACTGAATTTTTTAATTTGGATAGTTGTTGCCAAATGGGATTACTGTCTAAAAAAACTGAGGTTGAATTACTGGGTGTTGTTGTGGGGCGTGGAGGTACATTGTGAGGTTTATGTACCTTACCACAATACACCTTCAGGCCCCGTTCACCTTTAAAGAAACGTGCTTGGGAACAGTAGGGACATCTCACTAGGACATCTAGCGATGTGGAAGGTTGACTGAAGGCGTCGCTACAGCCGGCATTGTGCATGTAAATGTATGAAAGGGTACTTACAAGGTAAAACTATATAAGAAATAACACTACACATAAAATATTACAAAAATAACTATTCACAAAAACACATTGTCACAAGGAATGTCACTTAGACGGCGGAGTCGCGCAGGGCTGCCACAAGAGGCGCCGCGCCGCGCAGTCGCCGTTTGTATAATCACATTGAACAGTCAGGGGATAAGCAGGAGTTGTTCAGAACAGCAGATTCATCCGAATAACTCTGAAGTATTCTATGCAAAGATCAGGCCAGACCTGACAAGGCACAATTTTTTTTGTCTCAGTTATACGTCAAAAGATATCTCAGTACCGAGATTATCTTAACGGCATTTCTCATAAATGTAGTTTTACTTCTGAAACTAAATTAAATAGGTTGTTACTTTCATATAACCCGTCTATATTTCATGTCGATTGAATATGGTCAATTTATTATTATCTC
Organism: Pyrrhia umbra; assembly: GCA_963891755.1. Taxonomy (NCBI): domain Eukaryota; kingdom Metazoa; phylum Arthropoda; class Insecta; order Lepidoptera; family Noctuidae; genus Pyrrhia; species Pyrrhia umbra. The sequence continues at coordinate 7,259,158 of OY982935.1, forward strand.
GCAGTATAAAATGTTTACTTAGTAAAAGATGTTTGTTTACATAATTTATAACTTCTCGTGACGGGTACTTTACGATATTTTCTTCTCCATCACTATCTTCTAAAATTCTCCATACTGCTCATCCGTAAGTTTAGATATCGGTCTGGACCGATTCATTGTAATACAAACCAAATTTGATCAATAAATTAGTGCAATATTATTTTGCACTAATATTGTAGCGCCCTCTAGTGTGTTACAGTCATGACACCTGTCTAAGAACATGAACTCATCAAACACAAACCCGTTATTGAATGTTTTAGAAGAGCAACAATTAAGATCACTAGATCAAATACCAATAAGAACAACAGAAAATGCTAGAGAAATACGAAATGAATATGCATCATACTTTTATTCACACTAAATGAAAAATCTACCGACCTACAAAATTATTATATAGATTTAAGTACACACAGCCACATGTCAGATGTAGGTATGTATGTAACAGTTGCACTACGAAAACATCTTTTAATACGTAGGGCATAACGGCGCGCTCAAGGTCAACATGTTACGTCTAGCCTGTGGTTCAGTGTACCTACCTACCCATGAGATTTTTTCATAACGAAATAAACAACTAAGTGCTTTGATTTTGTAAATAAATAAAGAACACAGTGTGTGATTTTATCTATGTAAATAAATAAAGTAAAAATTAATCAATGTTTATCTTACCTCTGTGTTAATAGAAACTGTATCTGATTTATCATAAATCGGAGCAAGAAAGCTATCCATGAGCTCATAAGCGAACCAATTTGGTTTAAAAATATCATTTGTTGATGATCCAGATCGAGTAGAGTCACTAATTTTCTTTCTGTAAAGGCGATATGTGCTCATTAATGATTCTCGCTTGTTTTTTTTAATCTTCAATTGATAAATTCTGAATGAAATATAAAAACCGAGATTAAATTCAGTATTGAATATTCTATTAAAAGTTGACTTCGTGGCGAAAGATAACTGTTTAATTTCACGAGCTTCTTTGTAGTCATGATATAAATCAGCAAGAGATTTGTCACTGCAAATAAATTCTCTTGACGTTTGTGCCCTCAAGTAATGGGACTCAATCCTAGGGATACTGTTAATGAACTCTGTAACACTCTCTTGAACAATTTTCACTTGATTACCGTGTTTGCCTCTAAAATCGGTAGCGACAATGCCATTTTCATTTTTTTTAGCCAGTGCAGTTGAGATACTCGTATTACTACGTCGAGCGTTGCTTTAAAAAAATACTTACAAACGCGGATCTTATTGCCAGCTACTTCAAAATAAAAGGCTCTATTAAGATTTCTAAACTCCTGTGTACAAAAATAACTATACTTAGGTTTGATTTCTTGAGTATGTCTGATTATGTACTCCCTCTGTCTTTGTAGATCTGCTAGGCTCCAATAACCATCCAAAATGTTTTGTCTTGTTTCTTCATTGATTTTCGAACTACAACGTTGTCTCCAACTTTCACCGCATGCCGGGCGAACTTTCCTTTCATTAAAAACTTTCTTGATTTTTGATAGAGATTGGTATGACTTACCAGAATTCCTCAGAACTTTAGAAATATTTGCTTTCCATGTCGATTATCTTCTTAACTTCTTCTTTCCTCTTTTTACCTCTTCATTTGGCTGATCATTGCTCAAATCATTGACAACGTGACACTGTGGTTGTATGTACAGTAGGATTATTAACATCCCTGAACTCAGTATCAACATCATTTTGAGTCTGAAGCTGTCCAACGGTATCAATTAAAATCGACAATATTTATGATTACGTTCACGATTTTAATTCGATACATGAAGAATATTTCATTTTATATAGCAACATATCAATTTAAATTAGTTTCAACAATACTAAGTCAAATCTAAATAGTAATTAAATATTAACGTACCTTTTCAAACAAAACTGGAACAAGTCAAAATATCTTTAAGACGTATTGCACAGCGATTCACCAATATCGTAACAATTCTAATTAACTTACTCTAATTGACTTATTCAATTCAACAAAACTGTAACAATTCGAAATGTCTGCGTTTTCGATCTTCTTAATACGTGCTCTCGTGGTGACTTGTGAAGGTCAACTAACAATAAACTTGTTTAGGTGTGGGGGGACACGGGCATTATGATTCAACGATAGAAAGTCAACGCCATCTAGTATTTTATTGAAGCAATATTGTTCCGGTTATGTCGGGACAGTTGCGTGTGATCACCAGGCATTCGAATACAAGAATAACTCTTAAATAAACGAATTTTGAGTTGTTACAGTTTTGATCTAGGAGTGCGATATCGTAACTTAATGGCAAATAATAATAATTTAGTTGTTAATTCCGATGAGCCTGAACCTACTCATTTACCAACAACAGGGTGCTTACGTCAAATAAAACACGAACATAAGAGTAGCTCACTTTTTCATCAAAACCAAATACTTTCATTATGGCTAATGACCCAAATATCGCCTTACAATGAAGCTATTAAACATATCTCAGTGTATCCATTTTTTATTTATTATTGGGACCCTTGTCAAGATCAATATTGCAAAGAATTTTAAAAAGCTGATAAATTGTTTGTTAGTATAGACGCCACCGGTAGCATTTTCAAAACATTAATTGACCCTTTAAATAATGTCACAATCACCAAGGAAGGTCACAGTAGTATCCCACTTACCCAAATGGTATCAAAAAGCCAGTCTATGGACACTATGTACAAATGGCTGAAAGCATGGCACGTGAAAATTTCATGCGCCCATATCCGCGGGACCGGTTAGTTAGACCAACAGAAACGTATATTTAACTATAGACTTTCGAGGGCACGTCGCAATGTGGAAGCTACATTCGGTGTATTGGCACGAAAGTGGTATGTGTATTGTAAAGACTTCGAATGCAGAGTGGAAACGGTTGACAAAATCGTAAAAGCCACATGTGTAATGCATAATTTTTAATTGAAAGACAAACTAATTATTTGGATTCCATTGATAAAACAAATACAAGTACTCTTGTATCCGTTCCTAGCATTTCTGTCGTCGAGTCAAGTGATGGTTATGAAGTAAGAGAGAAATACTGCTCATATTTCAATAATCAAGGAAAAGTGTCATGGCGCGATACTCGTATTTCGTCACGAATTTATCGCACACAATAAATACCCAAAAATTGTAACTTGTATTTTAATATACGTGACTTTAATACATGATTATTCCTTACCATCTTTATATTTTGTTTCTTTGACTATTTCCTCCTACGCAGCGTCCTTAGTTTCATTACATTTGTAAAATGACGAAGAAGTGTTCCACAAACACAGAAACTTTTTAACGGCATCAATAAATTTTTCGTCGATTATTAATCGAGCATAGTCGGGATTGTGGTCACATAACAACTGTGTAATGAGGGAAGGTGGAATACAATATTTACTGCACTTTGAAGTGCGGAACATATAGGGATCATTACTATTCCTCATGACCCTCAAAACCTGAGACAGGTTTGTTAGTACTTTTCTGTACTCTTCCTCTTCGTTGCAACTACAGGCTCAGCGTTGTGGAAACTACTGCTGCCAAGTTCTTCTTGTGCTATCTCTAATTGTAGAGTTGAGCTTACAATTCGGATAATATCTTTATCTTTAGGTGAATCCCATCGAGTGGAATACTGCACGTCACAGATCAGTCCTTCTGCTGGTTTGAAATGTCAGATAGGCCAAAATTAATTTTTCGTCCATTATTTATTATTATTATATATTATTTCGTTTATTCATTTTAAACAGATATTATTTACATTTTTAAATATTTTTACAAACAATAGAAAAAAAAATATTTAAAAATATAAAAAACAGGTATCCACCGATATCTGGAACAGGGTCCAAGCTACCGGTGGTTAGGGCCCCAGAGACAGGAACCTCCTCACAATACGTGCAGTATCCAGGAACACTGCCTTCTGAATCAGGCCCCTGACCCAGCCGCCTAACCGCAGCCTCGACCAACATCTCAGGAGGCTCTTGGCCATCAGGCCATTGGCCGTCACGACTATCGGCACAATGACTGCAGAGTCCACATTCCACATGTCGACAACCTCGTGCGCCAAGTCGAGATACTTAATTTGTTTCTCTTTCTCGGCTTTCACGAGATTCTCGTCATGGGGAATGGTGACATCGATGATCATTGTATATATTATTATTTATATTTATTTCTGGGCTTTACAAAGGTTAATGCATACTCAAGTAAATCTTTGTATCTCAAGATTTATTTGAGTATGCATTAGTTACAGTTAGTACAATAGTTTACACATCACCTATGTACGACACCTATTTGCAAATACAGAAGTGTCAAAGGGCTGCCATATTCAGCCGCTGTAATTAATACTCCTATTATATTAGCTTCCACCTTATCAGTTAGCCGAGTTGGGTAGCTTGTCCAGTAATGTTCGACGAGGTATCACAAAAGTTCTTTCTGCTTCGTACGAAGACATGTTTTCTTCCTTAATTCTTCAACTCTATCATATTTTTTGAATGTTTCGCAGTATATGTTTGTGCAGGAATCATGTCAGTTACAGACGCTGCCGCGAAATCTTCTAAGCAAAGCTGCTTTTTGGAAGGCCTCATTCACCAATTGAGCTATTTCTGTTTGTCCAATCACGCGGCCTGGATGGTGGCTTAGCCATTTATCACATGCGTAAGCGAATTTTGTTTTTAGAGGCCCAAAAAACCTAAGGGCTGCATCTTGTGGCTACTGTGAGGTGGGAGAGTAAGCATGTGAATACCATTATCACGATAAATAGTTTGTCATAGTATTGTCATTGCTTATGGTACACTTTATGAGTTCCGTTTCGCAAACCAAGTTCCAGGCGCTAGACGCACGCATCGTCACCCTCTCGCCGTGCAGTCGTCGTTCGTTTCCAGTTCGTTCGTCCAGTGCAGCAACCGGTGATGAGACCCACCACAGGCCTCGACGTCGCAGTTTACGATTTCAGTATGATATGCATCTGGTAGCGGTGACAATTTCCGCAGCTGGATGGATATTTGTCTTACGATATTCTCGGGTCTGCCGAAATTTAGCTCTAGGGTGTTTATTACCTCTTGAGGCGACGTTGTACCCATTAATAGGGCGGATGCGGCTTCTTTTGCGTCGCCACGCAACCATTTACGTAATCGCCAAATGTTTTCAGGATCACTATATTTGCGTGTTGAGTCGTAGTATGCTTCTTTGAATGAGAGCCATTCTGTAGGGTCCCCATAATAGGGAGGCAGATCTTTTGACGTGGCCAGCCACGTCAGCAGTACTCGGCCGACGGAGTTGGCGGTCGAGGCATCGACGGCGCTTTTTATCGCACTAGTAAGCTCCCGATTACTCCCGAATGGCGCGCTGCGTGCTCGCGCCTGCATCAGTGGGTGGCGTGTTGCTGTCCTCTACAATCTCTTTGTTTTCACAGCGGTCGAGCGTGCCGGGTTCAGCGACGGACTTCTCCAGCCAGTTTTCCACTTTGCTTTTGTAGGAAGCTGATGAGGACGGCTTCGAACATTTAGACTGCGATACCAATTCAGCTAATTCGACAGCCAACTTCTTTTCAAGTAACTCTTTTTATATGCGGGCTTTTTCGGTCGCTACGCGTGCGAACTTGTACACGCGCGCCCGCCGCCATTTTGTTGCAAACTCGAGCTTGGGCGTGGCAGGCAGATATCAGACTTCACTTTTTCAACTTGTTTGACTATATTATTTCTATTCTGCAGAATGTTTGATCTCGCTTTGTGAATTTTACCTTATTCGTTACCTCCTTCTTCAACTGTACACGCGTTTTAATAACACGCGGCGGTGTTAGGAACAACGACATTCCTGCTACACAGGTTTTGTTTCTCACAAGCTAACAAACGATCCGGCTCGAAGGACCAGCTTTGTGGCGGATGGGTTTGGAGAAAATGAGTAAACTCACAATTACTTTTATAGTGAACAAGTAGGGAAGCAAAATGCGTTGGCGCGGATACACGCGCGCGGTCGAATCGCCTCGATCGAACACACCAAACTCCCAAAGCGCCCGCACGATGGCGCGCGGGTGGGGGTGCAACTTGCGAAATACGTTTGGATACATGCACCACCGCATCCCGCTTCCCGGATACGCACACCAACATTTCATCAAAATAAATCATACAAAGACGGAGAACAGTAAAAGGTAAGTAGGTACAATATTTTCTTTCTTACATACTAAAGGCCCATTTAGACGGGGAGAGTTTCTCGTCTCGAAGATACGTTTATCGAAGGAATATAAAACATTTTTTTCGTCTAAACAATCGCTCTCCTCGCTCGTTGCCTTGGGCGACAATTGCCTTGCAATGGAATATTATTATGTCCGTGTAAACAAAATTTCAAAGCAATAATCGTATTTCGATATTTTATGCCAGTTGCTACCATGAGTGCAGTGCGCGAGGGTGTTTTAATTATATCTGCTCTTCTAAGGCAAGAATTAATTAAACGGAAAAAGAAGAAAAGGTGTTGGGTTAAAAAATGGATAACGAAAAGAAATGATTTGGGAGCATCTAACACGTTGTGCCTTGAATTACAATTGGAAGATTAAGAGACATTCAAAAATATGTTTCGGGTTACGAAAACTCAATTTATATATTTATTTCAAAAAATTGGACCATCTATACAAAAGAGTGATACAAATATGCGTCAAGCTATCGATGCTCGTACAAAATTGGAAATAACATTAAAATATTTGGCTACAGGAGATCCATTTCAAACATTATCAGAATTATTTAGAGTACCTAGGTGTACCATAAGTTACTTTTTGGTAGAAGTTCTGCAAGCTATTTACACTGCATTGGAAGATTTTATTAAGTATGAATAAAAAACGATTAACTTCAAAATCACTTAACTATCATAAGATTATCTAAGCATTTATTTAACATCAGCCTTGCTTTGATAAGGTAGATTACAAAACAAATAAATGGCAATTAGCTAATAACAAATCAACTTAATATAGAGATATTTGGAAATAATTATTGTGCATTCGTTGAATCATTTGGAAAATCGTCTTGCATGCTTGAATTCGACCACTGTATGTCGCTATCAGTTCTCGAAAATGGAGAATCAGGCATCGGAGTTGTGTCTTTCAAATTCCTCGGTTTTTATTTTGAGAGAATTGTCTGGATTTCATCTTGAGCAAATATTTCATTTTTCTCATTAAGCTTGCGCAAGCTGGATGCAACATATTTCCCAAACATATCCAAATCATCTTTTGCCTAGATCTTTTATCTATAGCGTCTAACCTATCGATTGCTGAATCAATGTCCAGAGTTTTGGTCCTGGTCTTTTTAGTTTGGTCTTGGTGTCAAATCAACTAAAATAAAATAAATAAAATAAAGTTTATTAAAAACATAGATCACAAATATATAGTATAGCAATTATATATGTATAGTAATAAAAATCTTAATAATTACAGTCGTAAAAATTAACTTAATCTGGACTAATACATAATATAATCCGCGAAAGTTACATTTTAAATCTAATGTTGGGACCACCCGAACTAGGTTTAATTAAACCTGTGTTTCAGGCTATCACTGACAGGAATATTTGATGGCTATAATATTACAATAATAAACATATAATGATATAACTATTTAAGATTAAGCAAGGACATGCTGTCCTAAGTTCTTAAATTTATACACTACCACTACTTATTTATTATATAACTTACTAAGTTAATTATTTTATTTTAACACTTCTAGGATTTTTTCCGTATCTGTGTAGTTGAGGGTCTGTAGGTATTCATTTAGCATTATACTACATTTATTTGAGCTAACACTGTATATCTTGAGCAGTTTGTTAAATTTGTTATATATATAAGGTTCTAGAAATAAATAAAATCTGTTAGTAAAAGCATGTTTCGTCCGAGAGTTAGTGCAAACTAAATCCTTTCTTCTCTTGCCAGAAGGTACCGGGCTAAAACCAATTTCAGCATGCTGGATTAGTACTATATTCAAAATAAATAACTGGCGTACTGTTAGCACTTTGCATTCCCTGTAAAGCTGGTGGGTGGGAAATCTGAATGGACGAAAGCTAGCGACCTTCAGGATTGCTCTTTGGGCACGTTCCAAGGGCAAAAGTATAGTTTTAGGGGCACCACCCCAGGAGTTAATACAATAGGTTAGAATGGATGGAGAATATCCCAATTGTGAACATGCCGTTATCCAGATTAGTACAGATGAGATTTGTCAAATTATGAACTGCTTGGTTTGTTGATTTTTAGACCTAAAACCAAATTGTCGATCAGAGAGTAAATTGTTATTTTCAAGATAATTAATTAATCTGGTGTTTATAATTTTTTCCAAAATCTTTGAAAGGCCTGTTAATACTGCAATGGGTTTATAATTAGTAACACTGTTTTTGTCCCCGGCTTTAAAAACGGGGCTTACGACAGCTTTTTTAAGCAGATTGGGAAATACTCCTTTACTTAGGCATAGGTTAAAGATGTGAGTTAGAGGCGGTGCAATAATGTGTTTGAATCTTTTTAGTATGTTATTAGGGATGTTATCCCAACCAACAGAACAAACATCTTTAAGTCCATCTATTATACATAACACTTCCTGGATGTCTGTTTCTAATAATATAAAAGAGCCCAGAGAGTTATATGTTCCAGGCGTGCATTGAGTGATTGTATTTCTGGAAAGAGTTTTTTCAGCTAAGTTTTTACCAACGTTAACAAAGTAGTTGTTTACTTTGTTCGTTGCTTCTGATGGGTGCAAGTGGGTTGATAAAAGATCAAGCGGAGTGTCTGATTTCTTTTGTCTGAAAGTATTGCTTTATTCTTTCCCGCTTTCTGAAGCTGTGCTCGGTCGTATTGTATTTTTAGTTTTTTCAACAGATTATTGCAGAAGTTTCTGTAACGTTTGTAGGTAACTGAAAGTATTTCATTGTCGGGTGTTAGTTTAAGTGTTTGATGCAGTTTGTCTCTATGTCGTATACAGCGGACAAGACCTGGCGTTATCCATGGTTTGATGTTACTATACTTTCTAGGTATTAGTTTGCTTGATGTGTTCTTGCTGATGAGAGTTTGTAATGCATCAATAAAATATTGTAACGAAACATTCGGATCATTGGAATGGTAAACGGGGTCAAAATTGATGTCACGCATGTCGTTTTCAAGACTCGTAATGTTAAGTTTTTTAAAGTTACGCATGCAATTTTTTCTAGGTGAAAATATTTGTAGAGTTAATAATATAGCCTGATGATCCGTAAGCGATGAATTAGTAATAAATGTTTTAGATGGTGATTTTGTCTTAATAATGATATGATCTAAGCAGGAACCACTTTGGTGCGTAGGGTGATTATGTGCTGGTAGAAGTCCATGAAATGTGCAGATATTCAGGTAGTTATGTGCATGGGTTTCGGTTTTCCCGGGAGCTATATTAATATTAATGTCACCTAAAAGTATAATATTTTTATGACAGGATATTTTACCTAATGTAAATTTTCGAAATCCATTTCGTAGGACCTGAGGATCTATCTCAGCCCATACTTGTCCAATTAGTCTCGCAAACTCACTTTTTGGCATAACACTCCCGACGTTCAGACGCTGCCAACGAACTAATAAGGGATCCCATCGATCTTTAAACGACTTCATTACTGCAATATCCAGTGGTTGTAAAATGTGACTGGTGTGCGGCGGCAATTTCAAAATTGTTATGTTTTCTTTGCGAGCGAGAAAAGGAACCATAGACTCATCAACAACAACGCAGTCTTTTGGTGATAGAAGTTTTCTACAGTTACTCATTACGATATCTATAACTGGCTTCACTTTGTACAAGCGATCGTTAGCATCTCTTTCAGCAGTGTTGTCGGCAAAGTGCCAGCAACGTAATATTTTTACAAAACGATTGTAGGACATTTGTATGTTATGCATCAGCGGATGATAGAAAATCGGATCTTTTTCAGTAGCATTCTAATGTAGGGAATTTTATTATACCAGTCACTAAGTAAATGCCCAAAAACTTCTCCATATCATCCTTGTTTACTGGTTTCCAGCGATTCATATGACCACCAGGATTAACAGCGATAAGTTGCTCAGCGTATATATTGGTCTTTTCTATCATCAAGTCTAAAACGTTGTCATCAACCAAAAGACGAAATATAGTTAAAACATCTGCATTTTCCGGTATATTTTCAATATGTATAAATTTGTTTCGCTAAAACTTTGCCGGCCTAACGGCTGAATTTCATAATTCCAACCTTCTTCATCATCATGTTCTTTCATTTCACTAAACGAGCAAAATGACAACGTGCTGTCACCGCTGAGGTCACACAGGAACTGTTAGGGGTGGAAGGGTGCGTTCTTTCTTCTGCACATGCGCTAATAATATAATATTACGCGATGCGCGTGATTGGTTAAGTAGTGGATTACCTAGAACTTTTCATCCAACCACAAAGATCGAACATCGCTTATTTTTTTTAATTGCTCTGCCACTGAATGAGCTTACAAAATCTTTTTGCGACCTCATCTTCGGTTTGGAAAGTAAACCGTTCAAAAGATTGTGACCTTTTGATTGAACTTCTTGCTTTTATTTTGTCCAAATCATTTTTTCTTTTTAGTTCCGAGTAACTCGTATAACTTTCCTACAGCAACTCTGCTGAATCCGTAGCTTCGTGTTTACGAATAGAAATTTGGATGGCGATCGAAGAAACCTCTAAGCCAGGTGTCACCAGCCATTTTTTTTTAATTGTTAAAGTTATGTTTTTTATTATTATTTCTAACCGCCAACTCATATACCATCCGTCTGAGAGCAAGACTAGTTAAGCCGAATAGTCGTTCTTCTATATGTTTTAAATATGTCGCTATTTCTGCATCTTTTTCATCGCTGAATACTTTTTTATAGGCCCTAACGGCTCGCCAAACGTTATTTCCCTGCGTTGTTTTATTTTATTGACATAATGCTCTAAAGTGGTTTTCGGAACACCATAATTTGAAGCTGCTTTGCAACATCCTGCCTTTTTTGCTAATCAACATCTTCTACTATTTTTTTCATAGCTTCTTTAAAGCACTCTCCCCTAGGGTTGCGAACTATACTGTTTTAAACAGTATTATACTGTATTTCACTAAATTATACTTTTTACTGTTGCACATAATGAACATAATTTAAGTAATTAGGTATAAGTATAACAGTGATAAGTTTAGTGTACAAAAAGATGGAAAGTGATAACGAATAATTACCTTCTCCTCCTACAACCCCAAGAAAGAAAGCCAAACAATTGAAGGTACGGTAAAAATATAAGCACGAATGGGAATGCCAATATGACTGATTAACGAGTGATCCTCTATGCGAATTTAATGCTAAATGCAAAATTTGTATTTATCATTTACCCACGCAGATGTTGGACAGGTTTGTTACTTTTGTTTGCGTCTTCCTTGCTTCATCTCCTCTTGTCTCTTTTCTGATATGCATAAATTATTAGTTATTTTGTATAAAATATATCGTCAGTGGAAAGGAAAAACGGCTAAAGCGCCAAAAGTGTACTTGTGGAAAAAGAGGATCAAAGATTTAATTTTACGAAAAAAAATCGTATCTCTTTTGATATTAATGTTAAACAGTTCTTTTAAAATGAAATCGTGTTCCTGATTGATTTACTATATTTAATGAAAATACCAGGTTTGTAGCTCATTTAGATCGCAAAATAGTTGTCGCTTTAGAAAAAGTACTATGAAAGTTAATCAAATGTTAGTCAGGGTAAAACTTCTAACCTCCATTATATTCAAATATCCAGCAACCACAAAATGCTAAATAGTTTATTTAAACAACCTTTTTGATAAAATAACAAAATTGCTTAATGAGTTACAGCTTAATAAGTGAGTCAAAGATAAGATACTAAGCTAAAATTATGATAATCACATGCGGCAGCGAAGAAATGCGTAAGAAGCGATATTTTTTATGGAGCCTACAAGAATATTTGCTTATGTACGCAGACCTCATAGAACGAATATAAGCTAATGTTACTAAACTCTAACTATTTTACACGTTTTAAAGCAATAGTAATACTTAAAGATTGAATAGGTATTATGTTTTGTAATAAAAAACATGCTTAATTATTATCCTAACGCCATAATTAATTTATGGTCATTACTTCTAACCGGGTACGGGTTAGTGGTAATGACTATATTTTGAATTATTTAGTATAAATGAAGAAAAAATTTGATTAGTTGAATAAAAATCATGTATTTTGCCAATCTCCTTTACGCGGTGTCCTGCGTGAGCGACGAACGCGACGCGACGCGACACGTCGGACTAACGCGACTGTCACATAGGCCGCAAGTAGGGTAGCCGTTGAGTTGATCGCGTTGACGCGTCGCGTCGCGTCGCGTTCGTCGCTCACGCAGGACACCGCCTTATTCTCTTAAAAATTTAGACATAAAGACTCTTAAAAAACATTAATCAACGAAGAGTAACATTGGTGCGGATTCTGACTTACACACGACTAAACTAATTTTAAAATAACATGCTCTTTTTCTATTGCGAAATACAAGAAGAGGATAGCAAGTAATTCAGTGCTGTCAAATTAAATGACAGATGACATTTTGTTCGTACAGGTTTGTTAATTTAGTCAAGATGTTACGTCGTGATGTTTAATTTGTATGGAAAACTATTTTTTTCTAATTTGTTAATTTAGTCAAGATGTTACGTCGTGATGTTTAATTTGTATGGAAAACTATTTTTTTCTAATTTGACAGGTGTTAAAAGTGGGTCCGTGGGTTACGCCCCCGGTGTGTTTTGCCCCCGTGGTGGAAGCCCCCGATTTTAAATTAAGTTATTATAGTTGATTTCGCCGAAATAAAAATATTTTTTACTAGATACAGACGATGAAAAAAGTGTTTCGGAACCAAATACGTAGACAAACTTACTAAATAAGTATTCTAACTAACACAATATTGGATACTATAAACATGCTACAAGGATATTCACTTTATTACTATATTACAATTATTTACTTTAGATGCATTACTTTGTACTTTGTCTAAACGAGGCGCCCGTGCCCGGCCAAACTGGTTTTACACAATAGCCAGATCGAATTCTAAAAGAAAGAGATAGGTAGTCAAAGAAAGGGAAAGATAGGGTTGAAAACAATAGAGTCCAGGGTGACGGACAGTGAAAATAGCAAACATAGCGATGGGCACTATTTCTATCCCTTTCCCACATAGTTGCAATATGTTACTGATAAGAAAGTTTAGTCGGTCATGTTAACTCAAAATGGCAAGTCCAGGTCCTTCACGGGGTTTAGCACAAACCAATTACAAAATAATTTCAAATAAACTAGGTGGAAGAACGTTACTACATGTCGGATTTGCTTATAATCTTCATAGGAAAAATAATAAATCGAGTGTGTGGACATGCGTAAATAAAAGACATGGCAAGTGTAGTGGTTCTATAAAATTAAGTGAGGAAAGTGACAATGTACAAATCCAAAAGTGTCATAATGCTGAGTGTCAACCTAACTTAATGAAAAATGAAGTTAGAGTTGTTATGGAAAAATTAAAAAAGGAAGTGAAAACGAGTTTCTCGAGCTCTATACAACAAAAATTTGAAACAAAATTTGCCGAGTTAAAAAACACAGACACAGCCTTCGATGAATACATACCCAAATTCAATAATATCAAGCAACAGTTATACAACTCTCGAAAGAAAGCCTTAAATGTAGAAAAGACACAGTTTCGTAATCCAGCTGAAGTCATTATACCTGAGATTTTTCAAAAATATCTATTAGTTGATTACTGTGAGAACGACAACAGAATTATAGTATTCGTATCAGCACAGGCTTTAAAACACATCAAAAATATACAACACTACTTCGGGGATGGTACATTTGATTGTTGTCCAGGTCCATTTTACCAAATATTTACCATTCATGGAGATATGGGAAGTGATGCACAAGCAACCAATATTGTGCCTATATTTTATGTGCTACTAGTTAATAAAGAAAAAAGTACATATGAAGTCATTTTTAAAAAAATTAAAGAAGCTGTGCCGGACTTCAGCCCCATGAAATTCACTGTAGATTTTGAATTAGCTACAATGCTGGCAATAAAAGAGGTATTGCCAGCGGTCACAATACATGGCTGTAATGTTCACTTCCAAAGAGCCATTTACAGAAAAGCGAAGTCTTTAGGTTTATTGGCACACGAAGAAACAACATTGTATGTGAAACTGTGCACCTGTCTAGCATTTCTTCCTAAAGAAGATATAGAAGATGGTTGGCTTTCCGTAATGGAAAACAGGTAATTTTAATTTTCATTTTATTTTAAAGTTTTAACAGCTCATAGATTGTTTTTATAAGTACGCAAAAATAAAAATAATGCTTAGGTATATACGACATGTCATATATATCATAATTTTTGTTTTCAGTATTCCCGATGAAAAAGTCACCCAATTCAACGATTATTTCGTTGAACAATGGCTTGAGCCTCCGGGGATGATCTCAAAGTGGTGTTGCTATAAAGAACGACATAGAACCACAAATTTAGTGGAGGCCTGGAATCAACGGCTTCAGTGCTATCTGGGCCGAAAACCATCATTATTATCGTTTTTGGAAATTATAACAACTGATATTTCTACGTATAGCACAGGTCAAGTGAGGTAAAATGCTGATTACTTACATAACGCTTAATATATCAGTAATTCATTTTTTTTACTCTTAGTAAATAATCTTTATCTTATACTTTCAGATTACGAAGAAATGACAGTCCTATATGTAAAAGGAAAAAATCTTCAATAATCAATGACAAACTCATTGCTAAGCTGACAGACAAATATGAAAAGAAACAAATTACAATTATGGAGTTTTTGGAACAAATCCGTCCGTATGTGCAAGTCAAGCAAAAATAATCACCTACTTACTTAGCTTAAAAATAATGATTTTGCATGTTTATTGTTACATAATTACTACATTTTAATTTTATATCTATATCAATGTTGTAACCTCCATAGTCACTGCATATAAATGACTTAAATTACATAATTTAATTACAAAGTTCAAATCATCCTAATATTTTTACTATGTTTTTCTTCTTTTGTTACTTTTGTTATCTGTGATTTTAAATGTTAATTGTTTTTATTATATTTTAGTGTTTGAACATTCTGTTACCAATCTTCTAAATATTTAAGTAGATGCCTACCTATATACTTAGTACGTAAATAGTATATAAGTACTTAAAATAATCCTAATTTTAAACTGTGATTTTTAATTTCGTATCTGTGATTTTGCATGTTATTGTTGCTTTATTTTAATGTTTGGTTTTATTTGTTATCAAAGTTGTATTTACGTAGATACCTATTATTATTTATTAGACATTTAATTTAATTTTTATTACATATTAAGTACCTACGTATTACCTATTATTACCCATTAGTACCTATTATTAGATAAGCAAACGTTTGTTACACCGACATTGTTAATAAAGATTTATAATAATAAACTATGATTTTGATTTTAATAATGAACCATGACTTAGACATTTTTTATAATAGGTTACACTTTGCTATCTGACTGTACTTTTGATAAAAATATTTAACTAATAAATATTATAGTACTAAAACGAAATCGGGGGCTTCCACCACGGGGGCAAAACACACTGGGGGCGTAACCTACGGACCCTTAAAAGTTTGCTATCCCTTTCTTATATTTGTTGATGGAAAGAGAGATTTATAGACTAAATTTAATTTAGATGGTGTCAAGAGAATCGCGGCCATTGTACTACATAATAATTAAAATAGTGAACAAAAGTAGGAACATTTTTCAATTTTTATGATAGGAACCTTCTGTAGAATGTCATAACTATAGTTAGGTTTACAGGAAGCCAACGTTTTCTGTCAGTATCACTGGCAGCCAGCGTTGGCGTTAGAACTGTTATTTATGTATGGTTAACACAAATGTAAACCATACATAAATAACAGTTCTAATATGCAATCAATTTTACAAACAAAACATAAATAAAAAAAATAAAAAAAACTAAAGCCTTCTAGCAACAACAAAAACAAAAATTATACTTTTTCTCTTAATGGTCTTATTTTAGACTACCTTATTTATTCATTTAGTATTATGAGATCTAATCATAGTACTTATTTTGGTTATGGACCGCAAAGTACTTAAAACAATCAGTCTTGAATATCTTCAATATCTGTATCTGGCAAAACATCTTGAACATTTGCTGCATGAGGCAATGATTTATATTCTGAAACGTACAATGCAGGGATCGTTTTATTATTACACAATTTTTCCAAGTCGGAAAATTTCTTTTTTGAAATAGGCAGTTTAGATTTATAGATTTTCTTAGGCATACTGATTTGACGGCACGTTTGGCGTAGTGGCTGAGCAATTTGCTGCTGCGCTGCGTGTCGCGGGTTCGATTCCCGCACGGGACAACTAAAATTGTTCCAGGTCTGGGTGTTTGTGCATGTGTAATTAATGTTTGTAAACGCACCCACGACACAGGAGAAATTCCTAGTGTGGGGCAACGGTTTAAAAAAAAAAAAAAACCGAAGAAAAAAACTTCGGTTTACCTAGGACTTCTACAATTTCGGTTTAAGCTTCAACATTCATAGAATATTTGACTTCAATGTGATCGGTGTGATTTTTTTCAAATGTAGCTGTGCGGATCTTGCTAATTTTACCAGTAAGATTCCCTTTAAAATATTTTTTCTGAAATCACATCCCACCCCTCAAAACCTTCGTAATTTAGAATTTCTACTTCGTATGGTTTGGGAACTTTTCTTGCCAGAGCACATACTGTAGGCCATTGAGACGGCGCCCATATAATAGTGTTTATTACACTTTTTTCAATGACTGAGTGCATTGAATCTACCGGCATAAATGTGTGCCCAGGGAGCCAATAATTTATTTGGATAGTTGCAATATTCTTGCATTTTTGCAGGCACTTGTGAATGCAGGCCAGAACAATTTTATTGCGGTTTTGGCCAGGACAGGCATCGCAATACAAAAGTAAATGTTGAATAGATTCGCGTTCGTCCACTTTTTGAATATACTTTGCTAGAATAGTACAAATTTCGTTCGCCCCACGCTTCCCTTCTACTTCATTCCATAGGAAACAAAATCCTTCTCTTGTTATGGACTCGTAAAATGTCAAATTATAAGTTGAGATCTTTCTACTGTAATAAAGCAACATGCTTTGTCCATAAGGTGTGTTCAATACCTTCTGGAGATCGAACGTACTAGTACATTATTATTGTGTTCGCGAAGTGCTTGGTGTATTCTGAATCTTAAATATGTTTCCTCTTTATCTAACATGTGCATCTCCTTTTCTTGCTGGAATTCTCCGGGGCTATTATGGGATCGCCCAATGCAAGACGAATGTCTGGATCAAGCTCGATAGGCACTTCATTAGAGGTTTCTGGAACCGTATTAATTTGATCGAGTGAAATATGGGGGGTTTCAGATATTTCACCCGCATTTTTAGGAATTTCCTCCCCGCATGTCGGCGCTGGCGGCGGTTCGCATAATGTTGGTGCACTTGATAACGCTATATCGCCTGGTAGTGGCGGTAATGGTTCGTCCGGTAAATAGTCTTGGTTAGTAACTTCAACCTCATAATTTTCGGGTATATGGATAACTGTAAGATAAAATATATATAAAAATATATTTTTGCGGGTAGTTTTTTTTTCTTTTTAATTCTGATCTCAAGTTAAAATATTTAGCCTATATTCTCACATTTATCTAATTAACTATTGCCTTCGTGAATGACTCGCAGTCAACCTCCAGGCTTGTATTTAGCGTTTTATGTCTAACCAACGTGTGAAACTCGCGGTTAATTTTGGCATTTTTGAAATGTAACGGTAGTAACCTTACAAGTTTTTTGAAGTACGTGCGTTCACTACCGCGCACAAAAAAGGAATGAGGGAATCGCTCGAGCGCTGGGAACAGGTAAGCTAATAGTTCGTTACGTTCAAAAATCGAATATCGAGTAAGAATAATCGATTTAAATCTAAAAGTGCGACACTACCTAGTACGTTAGGGAAACTACATGGTAATACCATATCTGAAGAATGGAGCTATGAAAATATAATTTCTGATGTAATCTACCAGAAGGTGCGTGACACTACATGGTAGACAACAGGTAGGGACAGCTTAACATGGGCGTACCCACTCATCAACAGTTACAAAAACGATTTGTGTTCCTTCAGAACCAGTTGTTGTGGTTGAAGGTGGAGAAGGAGTCCCAATCCCAGAGGCACTATACTAGTGGCATTAGGCGCTGACAAACCTAAGGAACTACAATAGGGACCTAAGATCAATGACCACATCGCATCAAGATGGAAAAAAAAATATTATTAATGACTGCGATGAAACCAAAGCGATCCTAAGCAAATATAAAATCCCTAACAACTGCTCACTGCTGGAAGCACCGGAACTTTACCTGGAGGTCAAAGCTGCCCTGGCTGATTCCGCTAACAGAAATGAACTATTAAAGAACAAGCAGCAGCAGCAGCAGCAGCTCGGTGTAGCACTGACTTGTATAGGCCAAGCTATGTCTACACCGTTAGCCGGACAAGAAGTGACTGATATTGTTAAACTACTACGTGATGGTGCTAAACTCTTAACATCACTCCACCACAAAGATACTGTCACAAGAAGATAATTGATAGCACCCCTTTTGGATAAAAGTTTCGCAAAAATGGCTGAATCTTTACACAGAAACAAATTCCTATTCGGAGAGAATTTATGTGAAAAAATTAAAAGCAACAAGGAAATTGAACGGTCCGACCCCCAATTAAGAAAACCAAAACCTCCTCCACATTCAACCAACCGGGAAACTGGACCGGCCCCTTACGGCCCGTCGCGGAGACCAGATTATTTTATTTACGCAGTGTCGTTAGTTCAATTTTAACGGTGTGCCGTTTAGCCGTGTCGATAGAGAACTTAATATATGATTAAGTAGCAAAACGACGACTAGCAAAAAAGAAACGACAGCCTGTAAGCCCGTTTTTCAGAGCCATTTTGCCAAGCATTGGATATTCACCACGGATTCTGTACCAAAATTCATTAAGAGGCGTCATTTTGAACAGTGACTCAATACTTGTGTCTGATGACATTTCTAGCAAAGATTCATATTTCTCGTTTGACATACTTTCGGGCTTTTGTATGGGTAAAAAATTATTATGAATCCTTCATGGATTCAGTTTAATTTTTGTATTCTGTTCTTTGGGAAAATATCTCTCAAAAGATACGCGCAACGAAGTGACCAATTCTTCGTATACATCATCTTGAAACATTTCTGAGTCGTTTTCGCTAACAATCTCACTGAGTAACGTTAAACTTCCGTATAGAAAATTAGTTGGTTTGTTTACGATCTTCGTTTTTATTATTTAAATTCGAGTTATTTGGACATTGAGTTCGGTAGTGGCGATTTGTACCTACTCTCCACAACTTAATATGCAGCTGTGTCATAAGGTACCTACTACGAGCGAGTAGAAAGAAAGAAAGAAAAACAGATTTTTTTATTTTTTCCAGTAATAAAATGTTTCAAGTGTAAACAAGTTGGACATTATGGTAGGGGAGCCCACGATGCTAAATGGGGATTTACTCGAGCGTCATAGAGACCTATTGGGATGCAAAGCTGATGATGATGATAAGAAGAAAAAAATGTTATATAATGTATCGTTTTCATCGGTGGGGGGAGCAGCTATAGATTTTCAAAAATGTAAAAAAAATCTGTTGCATGGACATAATCGAGCGCGTCAGATATTGATAGCATCAATGTCCTACGTATTTTTAAGAATGTATGTATGTTAATCTGATCGTTTGCATGATGGGGGTGGTCGTACGTAAGGGTTGAAAATGAAAAAAATAAAAAAATTAATCGAGCGCGTCAGATTTTCTAAGGGGGTGTTAAGTGAACCTAAAAAAATGCTCTCAATCAATAATCTGACGATTTCGATGTGACGCAAACTCGTGGCCATTATTATAATGTGCAAAAAAAAATCGCCATTTTGAAATACTCGAGCGCGTCAGATTAAGATATAAAGGGTGGTTAAATTTCAAGGGCCGATGTTGATTTTGAATAAAACACATATTATTCAGGAAATTATTGTTATTTCTTTTAATTATGATAATATGGTATGGTTCAATTATTTATGGAACAAAATATCGGCCAAATGGCCGCCACGACCTCGGCGGCACACCTCCATCCGATGGTCCAAATTTTCGATGACGCTGAGGCATAATTGAGGTTCTATGCCGTTAATGTGCCGAATTATCTCATCCTTTAGCTCTTGAATTGTTGCTGGCTTATCGACGTATACCTTTTCTTTCAAATAACCCCAAAGAAAGAAGTCCAACGGTGTCAAATCACATGATCTTGGCGGCCAATTGACATCGCCACCGCGTGAGATAACACGGCCATTGAATTTGTCGCGCAAAAGAGCCATTGTTTCGTTAGCTGTGTGGCTAGTGGCACCGTCCTGTTGAAACCACATATCGTCCACATCCATATCTTCCAATTCAGGCCATAAAAATATCGTTATCATCTCACGATAGCGAACACCATTCACAGTAACTGCCTGACCGGCCTCATTTTGGAAAAAATACGGCCCGATGATGCCGCCAGCCCATAAACCGCACCAAACAGTCACTCTTTGTGGATGCATTGGTTTTTCGACAATTACTCTTGGATTATCATTCGCCCAAATGCGGCAATTCTGCTTATTAACGAATCCACCGAGGTGAAAATGTGCCTCATCACTGAAGATGATTTTCTTCGAAAATTGATCATCCACTGTTGCCATTTCTTGCCACCATTCTGACCATTGACGACGTTTGGAATGGTCAAGAGGCTTTAGTTCTTGAGTCAATTGCACCTTGTAAGCGTGTAAATGCAAGTCTTTATGCATAATGTTCATCAACGACGAGCGTGAGAGGTGCAATTGTTGGGCACGACGACGAGTTGAGGTGGACGGCTCTTCAGCCACACTATCGCGAACAGCAGCAATATTTTCTGTAGTACGAGCTGTACGAGCATGCACTGGTGTTTTCAAATCTCCTACAGACCCGGTTTGCTCAAATTTTTGCACGATTTTTCCGATTGTACGCACATTTGGACGATTAAATTGACCGAAAAACTCACGAAGTGCACGATATGCATTTTGATTTGAACGCCCATTTTCATAATAAACCTGAATAACTTTAATGCGTTGCTCGATTGTGTATTTTTCCATGGTTCAAATTGAGTTAGTCTGAAATTGAGAAATGTCAAATGAAATGCAGAAAAAAGCTTGAAGTTTAAGTGTGGTTCACATTCAACATCGGCCCTTGAAATTTAACCACCCTTTATATGGTTCATCTTTATGTCCTAGACGTGCTGTCTCATAATCTGACGATTATCTAGAGGGATTCGCCTAATCTGACAAAAAACATTTTTATTCAAACGTTTGGACTTAATTAATTGAAAAGCTCAGGAAATAGCATGCAAATAAAAACGTGTACGTTTGTTAAGTAGAATACTACAAGTATTCTCGTATTTATAAGAATATTTTTTTTTAATGCTCAAAAATGATTTTTTTTTAATAATTAATTGATTAATTAATCATCATCTTCATCAGTAGAATCATCTTCATCTTTTTCGTGCTCGAACAAAAAAAAACGTAAACGAAAAGCCAAAACGTTGGAAATACTGTTAATAATATTATGCCACGAACGAGTCTATTCTGTGTCATCAGCTGTGAAGGCGTCATAGCAACCGAAACCAGAGTAGGGACGGAGTGAGAGAGTAATAGTTAGAGAAAGAGTGAGAGGGGAATAGAAGCGCGGAGAGGAGAATATAGGCATCACGCAGCTGCACGCATTTAACTTTATCGACGAATTTTTGTTACTTCGGCTTGTGAAAATGGTCAGATTATATATTTTTCGTTATCCTTGAATTATTTCCTACAAAATAAAAAAAAATTCAGCCACGCTCGAGAATGTCGAGATGACGTTTTTTTTACAACTTTTCCGCCCTCCCCTTTCTTGACGTCACTCTCAAATTGTCAGATTAGTGGAATATACACTTTTTAGCATGTAATTAACTCACCCTACCTTAATCTGACGCGCTCGAGATTTTCTGATGATCGATTTTTTTTTACTAATCTGATCCTTAATCCTTGACGCGCGTCCTTATATATGGGGCTCATATTTGGTGGAGGTACTCAAACGGGTACAAGGTATCCCCCTGTATACTAATCTGCCGCGCTTTAGTAAATCCCGAAATCCCCGCTTGGGCTCCCCTACCATTACCGGAATCAGTGTTCAAAAACAGATGAAATCGAAACTAAAACCAAAGAAAACTCACCGAGGCAAACAAATGCATTTAGTGCAGTGTTTTTGAATGGCAGTTTTAGTAAAACTGACTGGTATATCGATTCCGGAGCAAGTGTTCACATATGATTGTTTTCCAAAGGAGATAATTGTTGCAAATGAAAACAAAGTATCTGTTGTGTGTTCAGGTGATGTGCAGATCAGAACATGCACGAAAGTCTGCAATTATGACGTGACAATTGAAGGAGTGTTGTGTCCCGAGTCTAACGACAAACCTCCTGTCAGTGAGTCAACTTATAAGAAAGAGCAACAAAGTGAGCTTTAGAGCTGGTGGTTGTGATATTTATAACAGTAAGGGAGTTTTGGTTGCAACCGCTACTCTAGTTAATGGTGTATATAAACTCAATATGGCTGAGCATCTGTCAGCTGCAGCGATGGTGTCCAGTGAGATGTGGAAGGTTTGAACATGGAGCAGAAGGCAGTGACAAGAAAAAGTTCCTGTGTGACATGTTGTGAAGGGAAGCAGAGTCGTCTCCCCTTTCCAAGCAGTGGCAATAGATGCACTCAGTTGCTAGAGGTTGTCCACACTGATGTGTGTGGACCTATGGAAAACATTTCACTGGGAGGATCAAGGTATTTTATAATCTTTACTTTATGACACATATTTACTTTATGAAAAACAAGAGTGAAGTGAGTACTGGCAGTGTAAAACAAGTACTACCTACTAGACAAAGATATAAACCAGACAGGTATGGCTTCTCAAATAATCTATACACATATTTGAGAAGCCATACACACATATAAATACGGAATAATACAAAAAATAAACAAAAAATAAATCTAAAAAATGCGTCACCACTACGTGAAAAGGCTAACGCTCAGCATAATGCAGTGGCCCCGGCACAAAGGCACCAGTCCACGGCGCTGGTTTTCAGCGTTAGCCGGCATAACATTGTCTCAGAACAATTAACAATACAGGTATCTACTAATATTACATTTATTAAACAAAATCAATATTGTTCCAAGCCAAAAGTACAAAACACACTGTTTCGGCATAGCGCACACTGTGAAAAACATTATTAATAAAATAAATTTTAATTAATAAAACAATTGACTAAGAAAATATTAATGAAAGAATATAAAAAATAAAAGGAAACAAAAAGTGGAATTAATACATAATATTTAGTGACATGCAATTCATACAGTGGCAACATTTTGTAGCGTCCAGAGCCATAGACATAAAAGATAAAATTTATTGCGTAACAATTTGACATGAGTCCGACCAACCACACGAGAATAGAAATTATGCAAGCGGCAATATGGCGTAAGAAATTACATAATGATTTTGTAATGGGTATAATGTTGTGATTGTGGAATGAGTATAGTGTTATTGAGTGAATAAAGAAATTTAGTGAACCTATTTTGTGACAAAAGACGATAATTAATGAAAATGGAGGGTGGCCCGTACCGTGCAATCTATGCAGTGCTTTCCAGGAACAATAAGTAAGGTACGAAAAAAATAATAATATAGCTAAGTCTGGGTATGAATCTGAATTACTATTAATATAACTTATCCATATACGATCCTTTCTATACTCTAATTAGGACAAATTTAAATTGTTTTAAATTAAAAAGTGATTGGGTACTCTTAAGGATGGGATTAGAGAATTTGTGTTTTGTGTGTAAAAACAATTTTATTTTCCATTATATAGGTCTATACATAGAATGGACATGGAGAGGGAATTGCCGCAGGCAGGGGGTACTTAGTCTGAACGGCCCAAATCGAATGGCACGTGGGCCATTCGAACGTAAACAAAAATCGTCTACGTTCAAATGGCCCGTTGGTTAAAAAATCTATCTTAATTCAATGGATAAACTACATTATGTACATTCGGGTGCAAAAGTAAAAAGTTTAAATAAAATAATTTTTTTTCTTAGATTTGTATTATCTTCATAAAACAATCAACAACAATATAAAATGTTTACAAAAGTTAAATATAGCCATTATGTTATGTATAAGCAGTCATATTTAAAAAAAAACTTTTAGTGAAACAAATCAACATAAAAAAATTAAACAATAAGATAAAATAAAACAATAAGCCAAAATAGGCCAATCAACAAAGTATAAAAAAATACAATTAAGAAGTTAGTTAAAAGCAGCCTAATTTTAAATAATAAAAATCCTCAATTCGTGAGAATTTACTATTAAACAATAAGATTTAGTGAAAATCAGTCTTATTTTAGAGAAACAAATTAACAAACATAAAAATATAATTGTACAACAATGTTCAGTCAAAACCTGCCAGCAATTTTAAGGAAACAGATCAACAAAATATGAGAATTTACTATAAGATTTACCTAAAATCAGTCTTATTTTAGAAAAACAAATCAACAAAATATAAAAATACAATTAAACAATAAGATTTAGTTATAATCGGGCTTATTTTAATATAAAAAATCAACAAAGTAAAAAGAAAATACAATATTATTGATTAAAACTTTAATTTTTCTAAGCAATGCCCCACGCTTATCTGTCCAGTCAATAATTCTTCTACTGTACTTTGAATTTTCCAGTTTCTTGTCAAAGTTTCAGGTTTCCTTTTTGAAATTTTGATCCCATCAGGTTTCCTTATCTGATTTGAATAATATTTGAAGTCGTTATGCAACCCTTGTAGAAGTTGACCAATATTTGGTTTGACTTTTATGAATTTTCTAATTCTATTGTTCCATGACTCTACAATGTTATTTGTTTTATGATATTTATTATATGTACACCAGATACTTGAATTCACCTTATCTTCTAGCCATGTGCTAACAAAATAATCGTTGAATTTTGTAAAATTATCACTGCACGGACTTTCTGCCATAATATAAAGCCAACCATCGTCAACGAATTGTGGAGGAATGTGTGATAATGCTGTACATAATTTTATATGTGCCTTGCCTGAATGGGTCTTGTGTAAATTTAATTTCTTTGCTTTACGCCACAAGCATTGATTAAAATGAAAATTGCACCCTGTTATTTTAACATCTGGAAACATATTTTGTAATGCAACTATGGTAGCCGCTTCAAAATCCATAGTGGCATAAGTCGGTTTCCATTCTGGTTCCTGACTTTTTATTAATTCAAATAGTAACTGATATGTGTCAAGCTTCTTATCAGGTAGTAAAGCATACAAAATAGGAATCACGTTAACAAATTCTTGAGTGCTTCCGATATCTGCATGAACTGTAAAAACTTGATAAAATCCATTCGGGCAGATCTTAAATGTCCCATCAAAGAAGAAACTTCTTGACTGCCTCAAATAAACAATGAAATCCTTATGTCCAAATATTAATATTCTTTTTTGTCTGTATTGATAATCCGCAAATAACATAAATAAATATTTTTGAGGGATAATAACGTCAGCTCCTTTTCTAAAGCAAAGTCTCTTGGCTCCAATTGAGCTATTTCGTTTTTGGTATAGATGTTTGCTTATATTTTCAAACTTAGGTAAAATTTGTACTCCTTTTTGTGTAAGTATTTGCATGTGCTCATTAAATATTTGAGGAATCGGAATATATACATCGTGTTGAACAGCGTTAATACATTTTTCCATTTGCTCTTTAATTTCCCTTGTTTCTAAGTCTTTAGGTCCATGATTATGTGATGTTTCACGTACAACTGTTAAAGGGTTACTTTTGGTTTTAATAGAAGCACTGCACGTACTTTTTTTTGCACAACGCCAATGTTCTGTTCCGTCTTTGTTCAGCCTTTTCCAATTATATTCATAACCACCTCTACGTAGAAGGCGACCACCTTTTCTTGATTTACCCTCACTTGTAGATTGTGATGTAGAGGGATGTGCGTCATCCATTTCTTTGATTATTTAAACCTAGAATATACAATATGGGCCTTAGAAGTGTGAAAGTAGATTGCAGCAGATTTGTATATTGTATGCATCGAAATCTAGTCCCGGTCATATATTATTTATGTTCTAAAATCTGGTAGCTTAGTCTTTAGCCCGAATATTGATGTTGTTTGCAAACGAGTTTAGAGAGATATACTTATATTATTAAATTCGATCATATTATGTTCATGGACCCAAAAAGATAGAGAATATAATGTACATATGAAACGCCTTTAACTGAAGAAACATTTTGAGAAAAATATTGCAGTATATGCAATTAGCCTTATAATATATTATTATATAAAAAAAACTTACCAGGATCCAACAGTAAACAAAAACACAAAACTTCAAAAGTAAAAATTCAACGCACAACATTATTAGACAATTGCAAAATTAACAGTGGTGTTACTAAGCTGCATATTAAACATATTTCTCCACAGTCGTCTGACGTCACAGATAAGCATCCTGCTTGTGATTGGATGACAAGAAAGGGTCATTGTTTATCTAGCTACCTGAAATCGTACCGACAGGTTATGAAGATGTATTCCGTTTATTTCGACGATTTTAAATAATTAAATATTTATTTAGTTAAAATTCATAAACTATGTGACTAATACAATGTTTGCGACTGTACTTTGAATTATTTTTAAATTCATTTTACCACCGGGCCATTTGAACGTAGACGATTTTTGTTTACGTGCGAATGGCCCACGTGCCATTCGATTTGGGCCGTTCAGACTAAGTACCCGCTTTGGCACCTATCCATTACAACTACCAAATATTATTTAAAAATAATAATTAGAAGTACTGCCACAAAGACGTTAAAGTTTTCGAAAATCAGAGAGAATTAGTATTTATATAAAATAGGTTTATTTTAATTACGTTTACTTATTCGATGATTTTTTATATCTAATCCGTTTTTGATCAGACAGTGAATCAATTGTATGATGAATACCATTTAATATCTACTTCCCTGCATACACTTTTCCCGCGTAAAATTGATCAGATTTTGCCTATTTTACTATCGCTTAACCCCACCCACTGTCCCCGGACGAGTCCCCGGGGTGCGGTGTGCGGGACGCGGGTGTGAGCGGTTTGTCATATTATTAGTATTTGTTTCAATAGCACAATTGAAGCACGTTGTTTTGGTTTTAAAAACTAATTGTGAGTGTAACGAAAGTATAATGAGTTTGCGTAGTAGTGACAAAATCTGCCCCATATTTGGTACGGGCAAAGAACTACCTACTAGTTTGTTACCGACGTATAAAGACATGATGAAATATTTCATATTCTGCAATAAATCAGAGAAACGACTACAAGATTTAGTAAGAAACACAAGTGAAATTGTTGCAACTGGCATCGAATTGCTCTGGAAAAAAGCGTCATTACCTACAATAGAACATCGTACAATCTTGGCCAGAATTAAAGCATACCATGATAAATACCGCATGATTTTAAAACCGTATCAAGCTAGAAAAAACAGTGAAAGCTACATAAACAAGTTGAATAAGTTTAAAATGGATAGTAAGGCTTTGTTCGATATTGCTACTTGCAAATGTAGTTCATTTGACATTTGTGATTGTGACAAGACGCGTAAAATACCAATCAAAGAAAGAGACTTCCTATTAGATCAGCGACGTGAAAGAAAAATGATGATTAGCTCGTTGGATAGAGAAACTACGAAGAAAAATGAGAGCAATATTGCCAGACAGTTAAAGCGCAAGTTATACGAAGAAGCAGCCACCATCTACCTCTCAAAGTGTTAAGCCCTCCAAAATAAATGTTACACTACACGAAGACCAAGAAATAGACTTAGCTCCAGCCTCTTCTTCTTTCTCTGTTATCATGCCGTCTGAAAATCGATTTCAAGTCGTAGCCAGAACACTGGATCGTTATGGTATTTCAGATCGAGCAGGAGCTGCTATCGTCTCTGCTACATTAGAAGACATCGGTTTAGTAACTAAAAGCGACACATCAAATGTTATAGATCGTAACAAAATTCGTCGATCTCGTACCAAGACAAGAACCACTTTGATGACCAATGAAATGCTAAACTTTAATCAATGTATTAGCATCTCGTTCGACGGTCGTAAAGATAAAACATTAATTAACGAGGATAATCGCAGAAAAGTTGTAATTGGAGAACACATAACTTTATTGAAAGAACCTGACTCACAATATATTGGTCACATTTCTGTGGCATCAGGTGACGCTAAAACAATATCCAATAAGCTGTTTGCATACTTACAGGCTAAATCAATTGATTTGAAGCTAATCGTGGCTATTGGATGTGATGGAACGGCAGTGCATACCGGAAACAGAGCAGGTATTATCAGATTACTTGAAGGCAAGCTTCAACGTCCACTTCAGTGGTTGGTATGTCAACTGCATGCTAATGAGTTGACTTTAAGACACCTCTTTGAAAAGCTTGACGGGACCACTACAGGACCCAAAAGTTTTAGTGGTCCGATTGGAAAAACCCTTAATAATTGTGAAAATCTTCCTGTAATACAGTTTTCTGCAATTAAATGTGACTTACCGGATATAACAAAAGCTCGTGAAGATCTCAGCACAGACCAATTGTATTTAATGGGAAATATGTCCTGCGATCAGCGAAGGTGACTGTAGTGATAATTTAAGAAAACGGAATCCAGGTAAAATCTGCCATTCGCGATGACTAACAACAGCTAATCGTATTCTAAGAACGTACATTTCAACTAATACCCCATCCGAAGGTTTACAGACATTGACTGAATTCGTACTGAAAGTGTACGCGCCGATGTGGTTTAAGGTAAAAACGCAACCATTATGCGTTTACGGGGCAAAACACTTGCACGAGACAATCGTACTGTCTCGATATCTTCCAGAGCACCTGAAGAAAATAGTAGACCCGGTGATCCAACGTTATGGATTTTTGGGCATTGCGAGAATATTTTGATTACTATGTTAGCTGACGAAAGAAAACCAATAAGAGAGCTAGCGCTTCGACGAATAGTTAAAATCCGCGAACGTTCTTCGGGTTTTACGCCGATTAGGGTTTTTAAATTATCGCCGTTTAATTTCAATGCGAAAGACTACATTAACATGATCGACTGGGATAAGATATCGGAACCACCACTGACTAAACAAATAGCGGATGAGACCATTTACGAAGCCATTAAAAATTGTGGGCCAGAAAGACGTGAAGGATGGATCAGAAACAAACTTCAATCGTGCCGGTCTTTAATACAAAAAAACATTACAAAACTGTGTGATTTCCTGATTTTTTTTTATTTTTTTTTTGTAATTTTCGTCGGTTTATTTTAATTTTTTGTTCTTATAATAATTATAGTTCTAGTTTTAAGTATTAAAACAATAATAAACATTGTACATCATTAAAAAAAATCGTTTAATTAAGCTCAGACTGAATCCTAGATTTAGACGATTAATGAAAACTTCAATATACTTGTGGCAGTACTTTCACTTAAAATATCATAATACTGTCTTATTAATAAATACGTGCGAATGGCCCACGTGCCATTCGATTTGGGCCGTTCAGACTAAGTACCCCAGGCAGGCACAGCAGCACAAGCAGTATAGGCGGTATACCATGCCAGAGTACATAAATATGATACACTAACTTGATAATCTTCTTCACAGACGAGCCAGAACAAATAAAAAAGAAAAGAAGAGTAATCTTTGAGTCCGACTCGAATCATGAAGAAGTGATAAATACTGCATTAATCGACCACATACCAAACCTACTACAAAAAATAGGCCACATTAAAGCGCCTGAGAACACAATTCAAATAAACGAACTGTAGAACTTCTTGAATGCTGGCAGCGAAGGAGTGGAATTGTTGATGATTTACGGGTTTTTCTTAATTAGACTCGCAAGGACAGTTATGAAATTTAATGACTTTCCACAATATTATAAGTAATAATGACAAATTAACGATAAAATTGAGCTCCCGAGAATTTATGGTACGACACACCTATAGCGTCCGGTGTCGTCGGCGAACTGGTCGAATGGAGGGGTTCACTCAGTGTTGCCAACGCGGTGTCAGGTTTTTGGGCTAAATGGAGTTCCAAAAAAGGCTAGATGGGGGCTAGATTTGGCCAGAAAAATTAAAATAGAAAAAGTTAGTTTTTTTTCTTGAAATCAAATTAACCAAAAAATAAAAAAAATAATAATTCTGATGTAGATATATATTTTTTGTCTGCTTGCAAATTCCGCAAATCTATAAATATCAAAGTCAAAGAGTCCTAGTAATTAAGAATCCTCAATTGTAAATGAGCATGTTCCTAAATTGTATCCATACTTCTCATATAAACTGTGGATAACGTAGTGAGTTTCATACTTATAATGTGTATTTGCATGCTTACTTTACATTATTTATAGCATGTAATTTTTTGTTTTCCCTAATAAAAAAATAAAATAGAAAATGTCAATGGAGTGTCGTCTTCCAGGAATCACAATTTTATCGCACAGGACCTCTAACAATTTCACTAAAGATTGCAGCAGTTTTGTTGGGTCACTGTTTTGTCCTTCAAATGCCATTAACGCGTATTGTGCAAGAATAGCTTTTATATAAACCAAATATGCCTTCCAGAATGGGTTGTTGTACATGTTAAACAAAGTTTCGGCCGTAAAACAATTATTTTTATTTTAGGCAATTTCAAAAAACAGCTTTAATTCATCCCATTGATCCAAAATTCGCTGCACCAGGTTCTATGGTAATTACATTTTTTTTTCCATCGCCAGTAGCAGGAGAGCGTTAGAAACCACAACATTTCTATTTTGTGATGTGCATCCATCACTAAAAATAACGACATCTTTTGGGCAGTCTTCTATAATTTTCTTTAAATAATCAATATAAAAAGAAGCGTAAGTTGATGCTTTTAAATCAGTAGTGGTCTCATCAAACCAATAACACTTTACATTATTAGTGCCCAGATTGTAAATTGTGAAATTATGAACCATAAGCTTTGTTTTAAAATACAGTGCACTAGCTTTCAAAAATGGACACAATTTCACAGCTTGTAAGTCAGCAGTGATAAGATGAAGTGTTCCATTTTTCGCTCTTTCTTTGTCTGAAGTCTTTTCTTGTCTAGCTAAATCTTTTCGTGACAAGTGTTGCTGATATTCTTCTTCACTAATATTACCTACTCTATACGAACAACATAGATCACATGCATCTTTTTTTGGTTGAAACAATGCTATGTTTTCATCTTTCAGAACATCTTCAAATAGTTTTCTTGAAGCCACTCTCTGTGCCTTTTTCGTTGCCTCTTCAACATAGATACGATATAGTTCACGTTTAGACTGTATTATTGGCTCCAAATATACACTTCTCATCAAAAAAATCGAAACACCTCGCAGTTTATGATTTGATAAGGATTATCAGAAAAATGTGTATATTTAGGAATAAATGTAAAATGTCATTTAATAGTGGGTAGTATGAGGTTTTTAAATCCTAATGTTATTGTTCTAAATTCAAATTAAGTCTTCATAGATTTCGTATTTTGTATAATGAGTAATTTTTACCCTGTATGGAATATGAAGGAAATGGGTAAAACAACACGCGTAAATGAAAAAAAAAATTAAGAAACGTTTATTTAATAACTTGTATTCCCTCCGCGAGCTCTTATTACTGCTTCCATACGGTTCTTCATCGATCGGATGAGAGTCACGATCACATGTTGTGGTATATTATCCCATTCCTCTTGGATTGCATTTTGCAGCTGGCTAAGTGTTTCTGGGGCTGGATCTCTTGCTCGAATTCGTCTCTTTAATTCATCCCATAGATGTTCAATGGGATTCATGTCCGGGCTTCTTGCTGGCCATACCATAATGGAGATACCGACTTCGGTAAGATAATCTCGTACGACGCCCGCGGTGTGAGCTCTAGCATTGTCGTGCATGAATATGAAGTCGTTGCCAATAAAATGTGCATAGGGCATCACATGAGGTTCAAGACACTGTTCGATGTACCGATGAGAGTTTAGTGCAGGCAGCCGTGGCCCAGACACAAAGGCAAGTTCTGTCTTACCGTCGGCGCTGATTCCTCCCCAAACCGTCCACGAACCGCCACCATAGCTGACCTTTTCTTCAATGCAGCATTGTGCAAAGCGTTCTCCATCTCTTCTGTAGACCTTGTTCCTTCCGTCGTTACCATACAGCATAATTTTACACTCATCAGAAAACAGTACTTTGCTCCACTGAAGGTATGACCAAGTTAGGTGCTCGCGTGCAAAGTTAAGGCGCGCTCTTCGATGGTCTGCAGTTAATTTCGGCCCATTCGCTGGCTTATGCGGTGCCAATCCGCGTTCCTTCAACCTTCTTCTTATTGTAGAGTCACTTACAGCTACTCTTCGTACAACGCGAAGCTGCTGCTGCAGTTGAAAAGCGTTAAGGCGTCGATTTCGTAAAGAAGTTGTTACAATAAATCGATCATCTCGCTCAGAAGTGACCCGATTCCTGCCAGATCCTGAACGGCGCGTGAACGAACCAGTCTCCCGATAGCGTTTGTAGACTCTATGAACAGATGATAAGCTTAGATGCAATCTTGCAGCCACAACACGCTGACTAAGTCCAGAATCCAGCAATGCCACCACTTGGGCGGCTTCTGCGGGCGAAGTATCCATATGTTTTAGAAAAAAAAGTTTTTTCAGACGTCCCAAAGTCACAGTAAATGAAATAAGAAACAAAAAGTTTAAAGACAAGCGCTAATTTTTAGTTTTTAAACGAGAAACGTACTCCAACCCTAAATACACATTTGTCTCAAAACAGTGATTAATTTCATTTATAGGATAAACAAATGAAATTCTAATTTCGAATTTTGATTTTTTTCTTCTTACTGTAATGACCAAACTGCCAGCTACACAATAATGTTTTTTTTTTCATGGAATTAATTCTCTTTTGTAAAAAATTAGGACAAAAACAATAAAAACGAAAGTGTTTCGATTTTTTTGATGAGAAGTGTAATTTCGTACTTTCTTTTCTGCAGTAGTGAGAAGGCATTTTGGGCATAATATATCCCTTAAAAATGCTTGCACAAATTCTTTTAACGTACTCTTTGGCAACGCATTATCCTCCCTTCTGTTCATTGTTGTTTCGTTACTCGGTGTCTCTCCTAACCAGTACCTTACAGTCCACTCCTTAATGCCTAATGTCCCTAAGAATGTCTTTAAACATACTCTATATTTTTGGTCATTTAATTTCAAATAATACTCCTTTGTACTACTTCGTCTTGAATCAGCCCTTCCAGTGGTTTTTCTGTTAGTCGGTTTTTTATCTACTAAGGATGAAACAAATATTTTTTTCTCAATCCAGCTCATCTCCCAAAATCCTTTAAAAATATTTAATCGTACAGTTTCAATAAACTTTCAATGGCTTGACTTACAAGCCTCTCCAAGTTTTCGCGCTGGCTTAATAGAGTCTTGAATGACTTTCTCATGATCCATCTTCCTGAAACCTATGTATTCAAAAGTCAAAAAGTCAAAATTTTTATTTCAAATAGGCCTTTGCAGGCTCTTATGAAAAGTCACACTATTTGCACGGTTCCAAAGAGTAGGTCCTATGGAGAAGAACCGGCAAGAAACTACATGGATACTCTTTTCAAAAAAGTAATGATGTTCACAATAACTCGGTTACATAATATAAGCTAAGAAAATTATATAATACAAGGTATGCTACTCAGTTATACAAACCAAAAACTGAAGAAAACAAAAAAAAAAAAAGACAAAGAAGTGCAAGATGAAAATGTACTCAAATGTCATATTATACGGCTGTTCAATAGTCGCCAGGGAAGCCACACATGCAGAAACAGGTTAGCGCCATACATCCCTATCGTCAACGTAGTCTTGGATTTTAGAAGAAAAGAAAGAAAGAAAAGAAAGAAAAACAGTTTATTCGCGTGTGTTAAATTCAAGTTCTACTAGTTATAGATATTACTCAAGTTATTTGAATGTTTAATTAAGAATATTTCTCTTATTGAATTATTTCTCATTTGTATTCCAAGGAAATCACTAAGAAAACAAATATAATTATGTGTTCACATAGTCTGCAATTTATTAACCGAGTATAAGTTTCTATTGTACAAAGAATATGTTTTATTCAAAATAAATGACATCATATTCACATTGTCTTAAAATGCAAAAGTAGTTTAAATAAATCATCTGACATCATTTACATAAAACAGCCAATTACCAGAAATTAAACATAGACACAATATACAAGAGTTTTAACAAACAATATAAACAACAATAATATAGGTACTTAACTCTATAGTGAAGTGCTCCGCTCCGTAGTCGATATCCAACTGAACTGGCAGTGCAGTATCCTTCGCTTTTATACTTTTTAATTAATCACAAAGTAGGGTAGTTGGAAATAACTTACTTATTAATAGTATTACTTGATTAAATTATACATTATTAAATATCGTATCAATATAATACAATATTGTAAATAAATATAAGTACTTAATTTGCAACTACCAGTAATTTATAAATTAAAATATTCCCAACGGAAATCCGGTTACCATATTATTCATATTTTGGTTTAAATAATCAGAAAAAGTACTAATATTATAACATAATTTTACAGATTCTATCACGTGCAGTAACACACATAAAAACACGGAATAATACAAAAATTAATAAGAGAAAAAAAAAATATAAAAAATGCGTCACCACTACGCGAAACGGCTAACGCTCAGCATAATGCAGTGGCCCGGGCACAAAGGCACCAGTCCACGGCGCTGGTTTTCAGCGTTAGCCGGCTTAACATTGTCTCAGAACAATTTAGTTAAACAAATGCAGGTATCTACTACTATAACAAAAATTAAATATTGTTCCAAGCCACAAGTACAAAACACACTGTTTCGGCATAGCGCACACTGTGACAAACATTATTAATAAAATAAATTTTACTTAATAAAACAATTGACTAAATAAAAAAAGATATTAATAAAGGAATATAAAAAAAAATATATAAAATAAAAAATAACAATAAAAGGAAACAAAAAGACGTGAAATTGATAATAATATTAAGTGACATCAATTAATTAATACAGTGGCAACATTTTGTAGCGTCCAGAGCCATAGACACAAAAGATAAAATTTATTGCGTAACAATTTGACATGTGTCCGACCAACCACACGAGAATAGAAATTATGCAAGCGGCAATATGGCGTAAGAAATTACATAATGATTTTGTAATGAGTATAATGTTGTGATTGTGGAATGAGTATAGTGTTATTGAGTGAATAAAGAAATTTAGTGAACCTATTTTGTGACAAAAGACGATAATTAATGAAAATGGAGGGTGGCCCGTACTGCGCAATCTATGCAGTGCTTTCCAGGAACAATAAGTAAGGTACGAAAATAATAATATATTATTATTATTTTCGTACCTAGCTAAGTCTAGGTATGAATCTGAATTACTATTAATATAACTTATCCATATACGATCCTTTCTATACTCTAATTACGACAAATTTAAAATGTTTTAAATTAAAAAGTGATTGGATACTCTTAAGGATGGGATTAGAGAATTTGTGTTTTGTGTGTGAAAACAATTTTATTTTCCATTATATAGGTCTATACATAGAATGGACGGAGAGGGAGTTGCCGCAGGCACAGCTGCACAAGCAGTATAGGCAGTATACCATGCCAGAGTACATAAATATGATACACTAACTTGATAATCTTCTTCACAGACGAGCCAGAACAAATAAAAAAGAAAAGAAGAGTAATCTTTGAGTCCGACTCGAATCATGAAGAAGTGATAAATACTGCACTAATCGACCACATACCAAACCTACTACAAAAAATAGGCCACATTAAAGCGCCTGAAAACACAATTCAAATAAACGAACTGTAGAACTTCTTGAATGCTGGCAGCGAAGGAGTGGAATCGTTGATGATTTACGGGTTTTTCTTAGTTAGACTCGCAAGGACAATTATGAAATTTAATGACTTTCCACAATATTATAAGTAATAATGACAAATCAACGATAAAATTGAGCTCCCGAGAATTTATGGTACGACACACCTATAGCGTCCGGTGTCGTCGGCGAACTGTTCGAATGGAGGGGTTCACTCAGTGTTGCCAACGCGGTGTCAGGTTTTTGGGCTAAATGGAGTTCCAAAAAGGCTAGATGGGGGCTGGATTTGGCCAGAAAAATTAAAATAGAAAAAGTTAGTTTTTTTTCTTGAAATCAAATAAAATAAATAATTTCTTATCTATCTATTTTACTTAATATTAACCAAAAAATTAAAAAAAAAACATTTTTCTGATGTAGATATATATTTTTTTGTCTGCTTGCAAATTCCGCAAATCTATAAATATCAAAGTCAAAGAGTCCTAGTAATTAAGAATCCTCAATTGTAAATTAGCATGTTCCTAAATTGTATCCATACTTCTCATATAAACTGTGGATAACGTAGTGAGTTACATACTTATAATGTGTATTTGCATGCTTACTTTACATTATTTATAGTATGTAATTTTTTGTTTTCCCTAATAAAAAAATAAAATAGAAAATGACAATGGAGTGTCGTCTTCCAGGAATCACAATTTTATCGCACAGGACCTCTAACAATTTTATTTCACTAAAGATTGCAGCAGTTTTGTTGGGTCACTGTTTTGTCCTTCAAATGCCATTAACGCGTATTGTACTTGTGCAAGAATAGCTTTTATATAAACCAAATATGCCTTCCAGAATAGGTTGTTGTACATGTTAAACAAAGTTTCGGCCGTAAAACAATTATTTTTATTTTAGGCAATTTCAAAAAACAGCTTTAATTCATCCCATTGATCCAAAATTCGCTGCACCAGGTTCTATGGAAAGCCACCTAGTGGCACACTTTCAAAATTTTTAATGCTTTTTTTCCGCAATTTATGGTTTCATAAATTTTTGCATACTGGAGACGGCGTTCAGGCGACAAACAAAACCAATTGTAAGTTTCTCTTATTAGGTCCTCGATGTTCCGCGGAATCGTTTCCTCTGAAGCATGACTGACTGCGAGTTGCAACGAGTGACAAACGCATCTTACCAAAACTAAATGTTTTAGACCATATTCTTCTCTTAAATTTGGCAAACGCCATTATTTATTCCTACCATGATACTAGCATTGTCGGTCCCCAGGCTTACCGTTTTCTGAAAGTTTAAAAATGTAATTAATTAATAAATTCGAAGAGATCGTTGAAGGCAGTGAGTTGTAACTACTACGTATAGAGAAGCTAAGCCAAAAAAAGTGTCGCGAAGGAGGCGGTGGCGGACAGCCGCGGGGGGAGAGGGCGACGTTCCATACTTGTGTGTGTTACGTTCACTCTTTCTTGCCCGCAGTATAATACGATTATACGATCTCGCTTGCACGCACGCACCCAAACACGGGAGTGACAATTTTCTCGCGCATTAATGTTTATAGTATAAGACGTAATAATTAATTCTAAATCAACAAAAAAAATATTACGTAATTAAGAATCAATTTATTGGAATCGGTTGCGTCGACTACTGGGAGCGTAAGTCAGAGACCCTACGTAAATACTTAAAATTTCGCATTATAGATATGAAAAAACGACATAAAATAAAACATTATTACATTACAACATACATTTTATTCACCTTTGAACAATATTAATTTTGTAAGTTTCTGACGCTTAGAAAAACAATCATTAGCAACTTTAGCTTCGTGATATAAACGTATAGTTGTATATCTATTTATCACCGCTCGAATCAGGTGAATTCGATGGTTGTATGTGGACGGTTGATCCAATGCATGTTGAATTAAACCAGTAAATACATTTTTATCCATGAACACTTTTAAGGCGTTCACTGTTATGTAAGTATAGTTGTATTTAGAAGAAAGAAATTTGCCACCACTCTTCTTAATCAAATGACGAATAATAGTTTCGGTAGAGAGGCATATTTTGTAAACGTCTTCAGAAGAATAACACAAACCACCCATATCTTTTAGTGTTATTAGTTTATGATGTGGAAGTTTACTCGCTGTGGTTAAAGTGTCAACACACTCTTCACATTTCAAAGATTTTATTAGATAGCGGGATACATATCCTGAAATATACCCGACTATGAGTTGTGAAGCTTGTGTTGCATTTTCAAAAGAGCATATTTGCAAAGATTTCGCAGTTGTTTTCAGCTTCTAAATCCGACTCGAGCGCACGTGTCGACTGCAAAACTTCATATGCCTCTTTATCGTGTCGGTTTAAACTTGATGTGCTATTGATTATATTTGATTATAATTTAAAATACTGAAATTGTCTAAAGGAATGCAGTTCCCACTGAAAGATGATCTTAATTCAAGGTGGTTTAAAGTTTTTTTATAAGCAGCTCTGAATTGTAGTACATTAGGATTGTTGTTGTATCCCCCGTATTTTCTGATCAATCCAAAAAAAAGTTCTAAGTGATCCTGGTTTATGCGGTACATCGATATGTAGTCAAGAAGTTTTTTTTCTTCTACTAAATATTTGTAAAGTGTTTTCATTGATTCTATACAGATTATAGCCCCGATAAATCCTGTTTTATTTAAGGAGTCCACAATTTTCATTTTTCTGATATTTAGAATGATTCTAGGCTGTTGTCCTCTTCTTTTAATAATTCGTTTTGTTTTTACTTGAAATTGTAACTGAAGTATATAAGACAACGATGACCTACCCTTAAATAAAATCATAGACTCATCTATGCTCTGAGAAGCTGAATCCGTGCAATTATTTTGGCAACTTTTCTAACTTTATGAGATCAATCAAAGGACGAAGTTTATATAATTTGTCATATCCGGGCATATTTTTTGCTGGTTGATGTTCATTGTCATTCAAATGTAGGCAGCGTAATTTTTTTTTTAATCTTTTTATGGGCATCACATTAGCCACCTCATCCAGTCTGAAACCGGGGTCAGAGGACCAGTATAGGTCTATAGACGGCAGAACATGATAACCCATTATTATTAATATGCCCAAAAAAGCTTTAAGTTCTTGCTGAGTCAGTGGATTCCATGTCTCAATATTTCGCTGCTACAAATTGGTTTGCAGAACAATGAGCTCGTAAACTTTGTCACTGAAAAAGCTTTCAAAAAAATGAATTGGTTTTGTTTTATTCGTGAACCGTCGCTTTGCCGATATAAGCTGCTCATAAAAAAAATGCAGTTCAGGCCGGGATGTCCACTTTTCTTTTTTCCAGACCACCTCATCAGCATCAGATTCAGAGTCGGAATCAGAGCTCGAGCTAAAGTTGTCAATTACAGGACTATCGGGAGATAAAGGTCTTATACCAGAACAGCTGGGTAATACCGGAGTTTGAGGGTCGGGATTAGTTGCGATATTCCCAGAGAAACTAGGACATGGGCTACAATTCTCATTTTGTGGTTTATCTTGTAGTGTAGCCGATTGTGGGTTGTCAGGTATTGTAACTTCATCATCTAATCCTTGCAATATACTTTCGAGTCTAGCTGTACTATATTGTTCTTCACCCTCCGATTCGTTTTCATCGTCTGATTCTTCTGGGTTTTCTGGTAAGCCAAATATTTCATCTAAAGCTTCTTCAATCTCTAAATCTTTCAATATTTTTCGACTCATCTGCAATAAAAATGCAAAAATCCATAACCCATGCCAAAGCACTCACACAAACATTTTATTATTTTCAGTATTTTCGGTTGTACACCTTAGCACCCCTTTAGATAGATTCTTTATTGTGAAATATCAAATAAACAAATCAAACCAAAAAACCAGTTACGACAACACCAAAGTACCCGATGGGCAGAGGGAACATGCAACCCACCTTGAAAAAATTACACTAGGAAAAAACGAACATAGAATTTGAAAAATATCCAACACATTATGGTGACAAAACCCAAATAAAACGAATAAGTGAAAATAATACCTTCCGACAATAGCAGATTCCGGAGATTTCTTCGATTTCTTCCACCATTCAAAAATACTCCACTTTTCAGTTACGAATGCAATTCACAAAAAAAAATTCAAATAGCCGGTTGTCATTGTCTGATGTCAAATTATTGACACTTAACTATTAGTGTTGCCAATGTGAAAAAATAGACCGTTCGGAAACATTCACTGAACTTTTTACTCCAACAAACATGGTGGTAAAAATATTCCCTTTATCCCAAAAAGGGTTCTACTAGTAATTTTATTTTTGTGGCGTTTTAAAAAGCATTTTATGTAGTCAGGACCAGGCATATTGTTTTTGAATCTTTTTATCGTTACTCCTAAGTTGTCTAAATAGCCCTTTATTAATAATCTAAAGTCTATTGTTTCAAGGGGATATTCCCATTCGGAAGAAACATTTATATGCTCTATGAGTTATTCCTCTACATCCGGAGCTAAAGTTGTTTGGCCACCTTGCTTTTTCATGATAAAAGTATTGTGTCTATGAAGGACTGATTTGGAGATATTATATTTTTCCGCAATATCTATTAACGATTTATTGGTACTGTTGTACTCATTTAGTGCCTGTTCTATGAGTAGCTCGTCATATTTTTTTTTCTCGGTTTGGTTTGTATGTACGTGGCATTATCGGAAGTTAGGAATCTGAAAGAAAATAAGCTTAATGAAATACCTATAATTGTAAAAATCCCCCGACACATTAAATCCTTTTACTCATTACGAAAAAAAGCTGCGATCGATATTCAAAACGGCTGTACCGTAAAATGGGGTGAATAGGGACAAAATCGAACTTGTCACTGAAATTAATCGATGTTGTAGGACGAATGCAATATTGATAACTCTTTCCAAGGGTTTCCGGCAGTTAATACTTTTCGTAAATGTTAAAAATATCCCCAGAATTAGTTAAAATTTAGATATTTTAACAAAAATATAGGCGGTCCCTATTCATGCTTGAAGTGGGGTGACCTGGAACGAGACATGGGTAACTTGGGAAAAACTAGTAGGGTTGTCTCTTTCCTATTTAAAAAAAGAACTAAATACCTTCTGCTAAAAGATTAATTTTCTTCATTAAATTAAAAATTTTTGGAAATAAAAATAATACAATAAATCCAAAATCTTTTATTGAAATAAAAGAACATAAATATTTTACTTAACAGGTTGTTACACTCAAAGGTTCGAATTACACTTGATTGGTCTCTTATGGATAACTTTTAGTAATACTCTGTACTACCTGTATAGAAAAATAGCAAATTATGAACCACCTTATGTTCTTAAATGTTCCGTGCCAAATTATGTTCCGTAAATATATAACGGAACACAAGGGAGTTTAAAATAAAATGAATGTTTGACTTGCACTTAATGATTAGAGCCTTTAATTCCAAAAATACAAATTAGTGCGATTCCGGCCACGGCTCAATGACAAGTGGCCCGTCACTTGCCATGAATCCGAATCCAATACAAAACAAAACGCCTGACCAAAACATCACAGCAAGCAAATGCACAAACAAAACAACATTCCTTAAGCCTAAGTTATAATAGATATTAATGTATATTATTACTATATTAAGCCAAGGCGGCAACATCTACCCCCCCGCTGAAAGGCCCACCTTTCAGAGTAAGTCGTCAGACGGATGCAGTGGGCAGAGTCTGACTAGCGGTCTACGCACACAACCTCTTGTAGTGTTGACGTCCGCTACCCTAGAGATACCGTCAAGCCCCGGGAATAACTTCTGTACTCGACCAAGGCGCCAACATAACGGTGGAACGTAGTCCTCTTGTATGAGCACAAGATCTCCAACGGCGAGGTCACGCTTCGATGCGGTCTTCCACTTCTTCCTCTGTTGCAATTCCGCGATGTACTCCCCTTGCCATCGACTCCAAAAATGTTGATGTATCTTCTCCAACCGGGCGTAGCGTGAGAGCGAACTGTCAGAGCGATTCTCCAGTACAGGACCTGGCAAGGCCGTCAGCGGCCGTCCCACGAGAAAGTGCCCTGGGGAGAGGGAAAGGAAGTCGTTAGGGGAGCTAGAAAGAGGACACAAGGGGCGACTATTTAACACAGCCTCCACTTGTGCGAACAATGTACATATCTCCTCCAATGTTAGATGCGCGTTGCCCATGACACGCTTAAGGTGGTACTTGGCGGACTTTACCCCAGCCTCCCAAATGCCTCCAAAGTGAGGAGCGTAAGCAGGGATAAACTTAAATTGAATGCTCTCTTGAGCTGCAAACTCAGACAGAGGTTCTTTATGACCTTTTATAAAATCTGCGAGTTCCTTTGACGCTGCAACAAAGTTACGCCCATTATCACATAATACCTCTGCAGGCCGGCCTCGCCGAGAAATAAATCGTCGCATTGTCATAATAAAAGCGTCCTTTGATAGATCGGATACCGCCTCCAGATGAATACATTTAAATCTGAGACACACAAACAAACATAGGTAACATTTGGTAAGACGAGCACCGCGACCCTTTCTATTTAAAATTTGAAAAGGACCAGCAAAATCCAAACCGACAGATGTAAATGGGAAGTCTAGGCCGACGCGCTGCGGTGGCAGGTCACCCATCTTAGGATGAATAGTCATGCCTCTTAAACGCGTGCATCGCACACACTGTCGGACGGTACGCCGTGCTAGGCGCCTGCCGTTTAGGGCCCACACATACTCGCGAACTGTTGCTAATAATAGTTGTGGGCCGGCGTGTAAACTACGATAATGCTCACGCTCATAAATAAGTTTTGTTAGGTGATGTGCTGCATCCAACAATATGGGATGCTTCTTCTCATACCCACAATGCGAAGCACTAATGCGGCCTCCCACTCGCATTACACAGCCATCTAAAAAAGGAGACAGCGACAGAATATTAGATTTGGCCTTCAAAGTTTTTTGTTGTGAGAGAGCTTTGAGTTCGATCGGAAAAGATTCCTGTTGCGACAACGAACACAAATAAATAAATGACTCATTCAACTCATTAGGCGATAGCACGCCAGTCAACATTTGATCTTTATTTTTTAAATTAAATCTAAACCGTTTAATATAAGCTACTGTTCTTTGTAATCTATTTAAATTTGAGTATTTTTTTATGTTAATTATAGGTTCCAGTTGCAACGATGAGGTAAGTACATTTAATAATTTATCGTCATTTATATAATTATATTTTTTAGTTTTAGTTTGGTAAGTTTTAGGTTTAGTTTGTAAGCTCTTTATTTCAGGTAACTTAGTGAAGTCAACAGCCTGGACTAGGGATGGCCACTGCGACTTATCCTTCAAAAGAAAACTAGGCCCAAACCACCATAGGTCTAGGTCTCCCAGCTGACCGGGATTAACACCTCGAGATATGAAGTCGGCAGGATTTGAATTAGAGTTTACGTAACGCCAGTCGGATGACTTCGTCAATTCGAGAATTGCACCCACCCGATGAGCCACGAAAGTTTTAAGCCTCGTAGAATCCGCATTAAGCCATGCGAGTACAATGGAAGAATCGCACCAATGCGTTACGGATTTTGGCTCATATCTAAGTGCATCCTTAACAGCGTTACACAAATTTGCAGCCAATAATGCACCGCACAACTCCAAACGCGGTATAGTGATTAACGGCTTACGTTTCGCCACCTTCGATTTAGCGCACAATAACCTAACGGTGACGTCACCCGTGTTATCGTAGGATCTAACATACACCGCTGCACCGTACGCACGCTCTGACGCGTCGCTAAAAGAATGCAGTTCTATTGAAACCGGTTTGTCACATGTTACGCGCCTCGAAATGCGAATATTAGACAAACAGTTTATATTTTTGTAGTATTGTTGCCACATATTGATTATGGGCACGGGTAATGGTTCGTCCCATCCTAAATTCTCAGCACAAATACTTTGAAAAA
The DNA here is from genome assembly GCA_963891755.1 of Pyrrhia umbra. NCBI lineage: Eukaryota > Metazoa > Arthropoda > Insecta > Lepidoptera > Noctuidae > Pyrrhia > Pyrrhia umbra. The sequence continues at coordinate 7,303,108 of OY982935.1, forward strand.
TCATTTTAGGTATTATTACACACGGACTTAATAATCCTAAGGGGTCATAAATTTTAAGTGACTGTGACATTATAAAGCGTTTTGTAATTTGACGCTCGTCCGTATGTTTGGCAGGGAAAAATAACAAATCATTAGAATAATCCCAACCTAAACCTAATGTATTTGTTGAACCACTGAACAATAAGTCTTGTCCCGTTTCTGATTGACTGTTCGAGCAAATTGAAGGCAAATTACTCTTGAACTTTCGCAAGTTCATTCCCGCAGATTTAAGAGCTAAGGATACAGCCTCTTTCATGGAAAGTAGTTCACTTGCGTCATCCATTGAAGTGGCTAGGTCATCCACATAGAAATCATGCTGAATGACAGCCTTTACGTTTGGATCCTCGCATTCTTCACCAACTTGCCACAAACATCGAGTGCTGAGATAGCTCGCACTTGCTGTTCCGTAAGTGAGAGTACCCAGGCGCAGTGTTTTTAAGGGTTGTGACCGATCCTCTCGCCATAAAATTAGCTGCAGGTTGCAATCTTGCTCTGCCACATCGACCATGCGATACATTTTTTCGATGTCACCACACAGTAGGTATTTGTGCTGCCGCGCTCTTATCAGTACCGCAAATATAGAATCCTGTACATTCGGCCCAACCATAAGGATATCGTTTAACGAAAAGCCAGACGATGTAGGATTTGATCCGTCAAACACGACGCGTAATTTGGTGGTTTTTTTTTTTTTTATTTTTTTTAGACTAAGCTAAACTTTAAAGTTGTTGATGGATAAAAAATGAAATTAGAGCTAAAATAAAAGAAGAATACAATAAAGAATTAAAACTAAGGTGAATTGCAAAACTTACATTGACATATGCTTTTTATACTATAAAATAAGGATGCTCACTATCTCCTTATGAGACACAAACAAAGCAAGATGATCACCACTATAATTATTATGGTGGTGATAGATAAGCTGGGAATCCACTTAGCAATTTTAGACAAGAAGCCTAGATTGCTGCCATCATCTGGATCCTCATTGGAGAAGTGGTCCTTTTGCATAGTATCAATCCCATTGTAAGGTATAACTTCATGAGTATATTCTAAACCAGATGAATTTAATGATCTTAAATCATATAGTGTGGTGTAGTGCACCTTCCCATCACAAGGGAATGACTTTGAGCTAGCATGGACAATTTTTGGTAGAATGAAGCTTGACCCAGATGAAGTTGCCTCTGCCTGGAAACTTAACAGCAGGGATGCATCCAAGTGAGCCACCTCCCACACTCTAATCTTAATATTAGAACACTGATGCTTATTCTTCTTGAAGTTAATGGGCCTATCACACTTCAAGTCTACTGTGGCCTGTCCATGCATAGTCCATGATATATAACTTCCCTCAACGTCTATATCAATTGGGAACGTCAGGTCCTGGTGTTTAGTGCACAATGAAGACAGAAACGCCATTGCCGATTTTTGGTATCTGCAAAGCGACCTATCATTGTGGTCAGCAACACAATGAATCTCATTGGTAGCAAATAGAAATTTCCCTGTCGGAAGGATTTGGAGATCACCTATCATACCAAGTTCTGGTTTCATGGACAGAAATTCTCTTGGACAAAGGAAGATTTCACCGGTCCTCTTCCTAATAATCAATTGATTGTTTAGTTGTCCTATTGACTCATCTCTAACTTGATCAACTACACACCCTATTGGAGGAGTTACTTCACCTCCATGTTGTCCTCCCTGACCAATAGAGTACACATCAAATAGATTGTCATTTTTGTAGTTTACTTGGAAACTAAGTAATTTACAACCATTCCCAAAAGTGCAATACCCTTGGAGTTTTTGACATGTGTAATAAGCTCTATCTGGATTGCTGAATTTAAACAGAGATTGAGCCAGGCTCCCAATAGAGATAAAAGGGAGAGTACCCATTCCACAAACACTGACGGCCTCACATTTGTACAACTGGCAGTAATACTCTTCTCTATGCTCAAGTTCCCAAATGGCAGTGGTGAACAGCTTTGTTAACTGGCTAGTGTGCGCAACTAGCTCTCTCTTTAAGATTGATGGGCCTAGTATTATTTCTTCTGAGTCATCAAGCATCACTTTGTAAGAGTATTTTGCAAGGGTTGCATCATAGGAGGAAACTATCTCATAAGACCTTACACTTATGGGCCTACACAACAAAAACAAAACTAGTAGTTTCACAGATGAAATCTTGAATTGCTTCTTTATCATGTTGACCTCTGATTCCCCCCCTCGTTTCTTTTGGCACACCACCCCATCATTGTCTATGAATTCGTCATAATCTGCGGTGAACTCCCACCCGTGCCTAACAAGAGGAATTCTTTCTGAGCTCAATTTAACTCCTTTGTGCATCCCACAAATCCATGCAATTGTGATATAAAAAGTTATTACTGTCAAAACTATCAATATGGCTTCAACTATTATCACCACATTTTTTTCTTCTGCATTGCACTCTGTTTTAGTAAGCTGCTTCCGTAGTCTTGTCTCACAGTCTAGCTCAAATATGAGAGACTGCTGACAGTGAATATTCTTGAGCAGGACTGGGCCATAGAATACTCTTTTCTCTATTTCCAAACATGTCATTTTCATTGATCCAGCTAAAGTGACAACTATTAAATCACCGGGACATGTATGGAAAAATACCTTTGGACCATCTATCATCGCACCACAATCAGTATGATTTAACTGACCCTCATCATCAGAACTTGATAGATCAGCCAGTTCCTGTATGCAATGTTTAAGAGTAGAGTGATTCAAGAACTTCTTGTTCCCAAGGTCATCCCACAGTAATTCTAGGGATGGTGACTTCCTCTTCAAGAAATCTCTATGTGTCACTTGTTCTATTCCAGTCAACCGTGCTCTGATAGTAGATTTCCCAATGACGCCAGATATGTTATTATGAGTTATTGTTGGCATTATGGGAAACCATGCAGTAGACCCAGGGGATAGATCCAGGTTCTCTAGGGTGGTAGCATCAATTGATGACAATGTCATTATCAAGATCAACAGAACCCAAGCTCTCTGGACCATCTTCATCGCTCTCCGTTTAATATAATTGCTCAAGTTGTTAACAGATATCAAAATTTATAACCCGACAATGTGACATCACAATGTGACATCAAAATATTCCCGAAATGTTCTTATCCCAGTGCTGACATTTATTTTTAACCTCTGCATTACATCTGGAACGTTCCCAGATGTATTTAAAAAAGCTATTGTCTGTCCGATTTTTAAAAGTGGAGATAGTGACTGTGTCGGCAATTATAGACCGATTTCTGTACTTACCACAATCTCGAAAATATTCGAAAAGGTTTTAAACAAGCAACTGATATCATACCTTTCAAAATGTAATATTATCTCTCCAAATCAGTATGGTTTCACTAAAGGGAAGTCGACGGAAGATGCTGTAATTGATTTGACAACTAGAATCACTCAATATTTAGATAGTAAATTAAAAACTGTTGCTGTATTCTTGGACCTTTCAAAGGCGTTCGACACAGTCTCTATCCCCACCCTTCTCGGTAAGCTAGAAGGTATAGGAATCAGGGGCATTGTTCTGGAGATGTTCCGCAGTTATCTTGTGGGTCGTACACAGTGTGTGCGGCTGGGTAAATACCTGAGTGATGAGGAGTTTATAACCTTTGGTGTCCCTCAAGGCAGTGTCCTTGGCCCGACCCTGTTCTTGGTTTACATCAATGATCTGTGTCAAATGACATTGGAAAACTGTAATATCATTACATATGCAGATGACACGGCATTGATTGTCCACGGCAAAGATTGGCGGACCACTTTTGACACTGCTGAGAGGGCTCTCTCCAAAGTTTCATACTGGCTGGGCTGCAACCTTCTCACGCTGAACGCTGATAAGACCAAATACATAGCCTTTTCCTGTACTTCCTTAACACAACCTCCAAACAGCTTGCAGATTTTGGCTCATACCTGTTCTGATACTGTGCTGGTTTGTGACTGTCAGGCTCTTGTGCGCACGACCGAGTTTCGGTATCTGGGTGTGCAAATAGACTCTCGCCTCAGCTGGGACAAACACGTGCTTAATCTGACCTCCCGTATGAGAAAATTAATTTTTCTATTCAGAAAACTTAGATCCTCAGCCGACTTAGACACATTAAAAGTCGTGTATTACTCTCTTGCACAATCACTATTGACTTACTGTATACCCGCGTGGGGTGGTACATTTGCTACTAGCATGCTTAGAGTAGAGAGGGCGCAGAGAGCTGTTCTAAAGGTGATCCTCAGAAAACCGCTAAGGTATCCGACCACAAACTTATACGAAGAAAGCTCTGTACTTAGTGTTAGACAGCTTTATATACTGCAGACCATTCTACGCAAACATGCGTCAATTCCCTACAACAAATCCAACAAACGCAGAAAGGATTTGGTGTGCGATATTCATCCACATAGGACTGCCATAGCGGGTAGGAGTTTTTATATTAGCAGTTCAAGACTTTATAACCGGATTAACAAGATGACTTATATCCACAATTTAACTAAAAACAAATGTAAAAAAGAGGTATTTAACTTAATACAAAAATTTAACTACAGGGAAACAGAAAGCCTTATTAAAGCGTAGAAAGAATACTTTACATTGACACACATACACACACATACAAACACACACATGCACGCATGCACACACACACACACACTCAGTAATTAATTAACCTTAAGTCAGTACTGTTATTATATTTAAGTCAGTTCCATTATTGTAATTTTTTGCATGTCCTATTACGTCGATCTTACTGTATCATAAAGTGGAAGGCGCTGGTGCCCGTGATACAATGGTAACATTAGTACGGGTACCAACGTTTCATATTTTCTGATAGTTCATCTTCTGTAAGACCCTACCTGTATGCTACTTACTTTTTTTATGTGAACTGCCTTTTTAGAAATAAATAAATTATTATTATTATTATTATTACCTTGAAAAAATTACACTAGGAAAAAACGAACATAGAATTTGAAAAATATCCAACACATTATGGTGACAAAACCCAAATAAAACGAATAAGTGAAAATAATACCTTCCGACAATAGCAGATTCCGGAGATTTCTTCGATTTCTTCCACCATTCAAAAATACTCCACTTTTCAGTTACGAATGCAATTCACAAAAAAAAATTCAAATAGCCGGTTGTCATTGTCTGATGTCAAATTATTGACACTTAACTATTAGTGTTGCCAATGTGAAAAAATAGACCGTTCGGAAACATTCACTGAACTTTTTACTCCAACAAACATGGTGGTAAAAATATTCCCTTTATCCCAAAAAGGGTTCTACTAGTAATTTTATTTTTGTGGCGTTTTAAAAAGCATTTTATGTAGTCAGGACCAGGCATATTGTTTTTGAATCTTTTTATCGTTACTCCTAAGTTGTCTAAATAGCCCTTTATTAATAATCTAAAGTCTATTGTTTCAAGGGGATATTCCCATTCGGAAGAAACATTTATATGCTCTATGAGTTATTCCTCTACATCCGGAGCTAAAGTTGTTTGGCCACCTTGCTTTTTCATGATAAAAGTATTGTGTCTATGAAGGACTGATTTGGAGATATTATATTTTTCCGCAATATCTATTAACGATTTATTGGTACTGTTGTACTCATTTAGTGCCTGTTCTATGAGTAGCTCGTCATATTTTTTTTTCTCGGTTTGGTTTGTATGTACGTGGCATTATCGGAAGTTAGGAATCTGAAAGAAAATAAGCTTAATGAAATACCTATAATTGTAAAAATCCCCCGACACATTAAATCCTTTTACTCATTACGAAAAAAAGCTGCGATCGATATTCAAAACGGCTGTACCGTAAAATGGGGTGAATAGGGACAAAATCGAACTTGTCACTGAAATTAATCGATGTTGTACGACGAATGCAATATTGATAACTCTTTCCAAGGGTTTCCGGCAGTTAATACTTTTCGTAAATGTTAAAAATATCCCCAGAATTAGTTAAAATTTAGATATTTTAACAAAAATATAGGCGGTCCCTATTCATGCTTGAAGTGGGGTGACCTGGAACGAGACATGGGTAACTTGGGAAAAACTAGTAGGGTTGTCTCTTTCCTATTTAAAAAAAGAACTAAATACCTTCTGCTAAAAGATTAATTTTCTTCATTAAATTAAAAATTTTTGGAAATAAAAATAATACAATAAATCCAAAATCTTTTATTGAAATAAAAGAACATAAATATTTTACTTAACAGGTTGTTACACTCAAAGGTTCGAATTACACTTGATTGGTCTCTTATGGATAACTTTTAGTAATACTCTGTACTACCTGTATAGAAAAATAGCAAATTATGAACCACCTTATGTTCTTAAATGTTCCGTGCCAAATTATGTTCCGTAAATATATAACGGAACACAAGGGAGTTTAAAATAAAATGAATGTTTGACTTGCACTTAATGATTAGAGCCTTTAATTCCAAAAATACAAATTAGTGCGATTCCGGCCACGGCTCAATGACAAGTGGCCCGTCACTTGCCATGAATCCGAATCCAATACAAAACAAAACGCCTGACCAAAACATCACAGCAAGCAAATGCACAAACAAAACAACATTCCTTAAGCCTAAGTTATAATAGATATTAATGTATATTATTACTATATTAAGCCAAGGCGGCAACATCTACCCCCCCGCTGAAAGGCCCACCTTTCAGAGTAAGTCGTCAGACGGATGCAGTGGGCAGAGTCTGACTAGCGGTCTACGCACACAACCTCTTGTAGTGTTGACGTCCGCTACCCTAGAGATACCGTCAAGCCCCGGGAATAACTTCTGTACTCGACCAAGGCGCCAACATAACGGTGGAACGTAGTCCTCTTGTATGAGCACAAGATCTCCAACGGCGAGGTCACGCTTCGATGCGGTCTTCCACTTCTTCCTCTGTTGCAATTCCGCGATGTACTCCCCTTGCCATCGACTCCAAAAATGTTGATGTATCTTCTCCAACCGGGCGTAGCGTGAGAGCGAACTGTCAGAGCGATTCTCCAGTACAGGACCTGGCAAGGCCGTCAGCGGCCGTCCCACGAGAAAGTGCCCTGGGGAGAGGGAAAGGAAGTCGTTAGGGGAGCTAGAAAGAGGACACAAGGGGCGACTATTTAACACAGCCTCCACTTGTGCGAACAATGTACATATCTCCTCCAATGTTAGATGCGCGTTGCCCATGACACGCTTAAGGTGGTACTTGGCGGACTTTACCCCAGCCTCCCAAATGCCTCCAAAGTGAGGAGCGTAAGCAGGGATAAACTTAAATTGAATGCTCTCTTGAGCTGCAAACTCAGACAGAGGTTCTTTATGACCTTTTATAAAATCTGCGAGTTCCTTTGACGCTGCAACAAAGTTACGCCCATTATCACATAATACCTCTGCAGGCCGGCCTCGCCGAGAAATAAATCGTCGCATTGTCATAATAAAAGCGTCCTTTGATAGATCGGATACCGCCTCCAGATGAATACATTTAAATCTGAGACACACAAACAAACATAGGTAACATTTGGTAAGACGAGCACCGCGACCCTTTCTATTTAAAATTTGAAAAGGACCAGCAAAATCCAAACCGACAGATGTAAATGGGAAGTCTAGGCCGACGCGCTGCGGTGGCAGGTCACCCATCTTAGGATGAATAGTCATGCCTCTTAAACGCGTGCATCGCACACACTGTCGGACGGTACGCCGTGCTAGGCGCCTGCCGTTTAGGGCCCACACATACTCGCGAACTGTTGCTAATAATAGTTGTGGGCCGGCGTGTAAACTACGATAATGCTCACGCTCATAAATAAGTTTTGTTAGGTGATGTGCTGCATCCAACAATATGGGATGCTTCTTCTCATACCCACAATGCGAAGCACTAATGCGGCCTCCCACTCGCATTACACAGCCATCTAAAAAAGGAGACAGCGACAGAATATTAGATTTGGCCTTCAAAGTTTTTTGTTGTGAGAGAGCTTTGAGTTCGATCGGAAAAGATTCCTGTTGCGACAACGAACACAAATAAATAAATGACTCATTCAACTCATTAGGCGATAGCACGCCAGTCAACATTTGATCTTTATTTTTTAAATTAAATCTAAACCGTTTAATATAAGCTACTGTTCTTTGTAATCTATTTAAATTTGAGTATTTTTTTATGTTAATTATAGGTTCCAGTTGCAACGATGAGGTAAGTACATTTAATAATTTATCGTCATTTATATAATTATATTTTTTAGTTTTAGTTTGGTAAGTTTTAGGTTTAGTTTGTAAGCTCTTTATTTCAGGTAACTTAGTGAAGTCAACAGCCTGGACTAGGGATGGCCACTGCGACTTATCCTTCAAAAGAAAACTAGGCCCAAACCACCATAGGTCTAGGTCTCCCAGCTGACCGGGATTAACACCTCGAGATATGAAGTCGGCAGGATTTGAATTAGAGTTTACGTAACGCCAGTCGGATGACTTCGTCAATTCGAGAATTGCACCCACCCGATGAGCCACGAAAGTTTTAAGCCTCGTAGAATCCGCATTAAGCCATGCGAGTACAATGGAAGAATCGCACCAATGCGTTACGGATTTTGGCTCATATCTAAGTGCATCCTTAACAGCGTTACACAAATTTGCAGCCAATAATGCACCGCACAACTCCAAACGCGGTATAGTGATTAACGGCTTACGTTTCGCCACCTTCGATTTAGCGCACAATAACCTAACGGTGACGTCACCCGTGTTATCGTAGGATCTAACATACACCGCTGCACCGTACGCACGCTCTGACGCGTCGCTAAAAGAATGCAGTTCTATTGAAACCGGTTTGTCACATGTTACGCGCCTCGAAATGCGAATATTAGACAAACAGTTTATATTTTTGTAGTATTGTTGCCACATATTGATTATGGGCACGGGTAATGGTTCGTCCCATCCTAAATTCTCAGCACAAATACTTTGAAAAATCATTTTAGGTATTATTACACACGGACTTAATAATCCTAAGGGGTCATAAATTTTAAGTGACTGTGACATTATAAAGCGTTTTGTAATTTGACGCTCGTCCGTATGTTTGGCAGGGAAAAATAACAAATCATTAGAATAATCCCAACCTAAACCTAATGTATTTGTTGAACCACTGAACAATAAGTCTTGTCCCGTTTCTGATTGACTGTTCGAGCAAATTGAAGGCAAATTACTCTTGAACTTTCGCAAGTTCATTCCCGCAGATTTAAGAGCTAAGGATACAGCCTCTTTCATGGAAAGTAGTTCACTTGCGTCATCCATTGAAGTGGCTAGGTCATCCACATAGAAATCATGCTGAATGACAGCCTTTACGTTTGGATCCTCGCATTCTTCACCAACTTGCCACAAACATCGAGTGCTGAGATAGCTCGCACTTGCTGTTCCGTAAGTGAGAGTACCCAGGCGCAGTGTTTTTAAGGGTTGTGACCGATCCTCTCGCCATAAAATTAGCTGCAGGTTGCAATCTTGCTCTGCCACATCGACCATGCGATACATTTTTTCGATGTCACCACACAGTAGGTATTTGTGCTGCCGCGCTCTTATCAGTACCGCAAATATAGAATCCTGTACATTCGGCCCAACCATAAGGATATCGTTTAACGAAAAGCCAGACGATGTAGGATTTGATCCGTCAAACACGACGCGTAATTTGGTGGTTTTTTTTTTTTTTATTTTTTTTAGACTAAGCTAAACTTTAAAGTTGTTGATGGATAAAAAATGAAATTAGAGCTAAAATAAAAGAAGAATACAATAAAGAATTAAAACTAAGGTGAATTGCAAAACTTACATTGACATATGCTTTTTATACTATAAAATAAGGATGCTCACTATCTCCTTATGAGACACAAACAAAGCAAGATGATCACCACTATAATTATTATGGTGGTGATAGATAAGCTGGGAATCCACTTAGCAATTTTAGACAAGAAGCCTAGATTGCTGCCATCATCTGGATCCTCATTGGAGAAGTGGTCCTTTTGCATAGTATCAATCCCATTGTAAGGTATAACTTCATGAGTATATTCTAAACCAGATGAATTTAATGATCTTAAATCATATAGTGTGGTGTAGTGCACCTTCCCATCACAAGGGAATGACTTTGAGCTAGCATGGACAATTTTTGGTAGAATGAAGCTTGACCCAGATGAAGTTGCCTCTGCCTGGAAACTTAACAGCAGGGATGCATCCAAGTGAGCCACCTCCCACACTCTAATCTTAATATTAGAACACTGATGCTTATTCTTCTTGAAGTTAATGGGCCTATCACACTTCAAGTCTACTGTGGCCTGTCCATGCATAGTCCATGATATATAACTTCCCTCAACGTCTATATCAATTGGGAACGTCAGGTCCTGGTGTTTAGTGCACAATGAAGACAGAAACGCCATTGCCGATTTTTGGTATCTGCAAAGCGACCTATCATTGTGGTCAGCAACACAATGAATCTCATTGGTAGCAAATAGAAATTTCCCTGTCGGAAGGATTTGGAGATCACCTATCATACCAAGTTCTGGTTTCATGGACAGAAATTCTCTTGGACAAAGGAAGATTTCACCGGTCCTCTTCCTAATAATCAATTGATTGTTTAGTTGTCCTATTGACTCATCTCTAACTTGATCAACTACACACCCTATTGGAGGAGTTACTTCACCTCCATGTTGTCCTCCCTGACCAATAGAGTACACATCAAATAGATTGTCATTTTTGTAGTTTACTTGGAAACTAAGTAATTTACAACCATTCCCAAAAGTGCAATACCCTTGGAGTTTTTGACATGTGTAATAAGCTCTATCTGGATTGCTGAATTTAAACAGAGATTGAGCCAGGCTCCCAATAGAGATAAAAGGGAGAGTACCCATTCCACAAACACTGACGGCCTCACATTTGTACCACTGGCAGTAATACTCTTCTCTATGCTCAAGTTCCCAAATGGCAGTGGTGAACAGCTTTGTTAACTGGCTAGTGTGCGCAACTAGCTCTCTCTTTAAGATTGATGGGCCTAGTATTATTTCTTCTGAGTCATCAAGCATCACTTTGTAAGAGTATTTTGCAAGGGTTGCATCATAGGAGGAAACTATCTCATAAGACCTTACACTTATGGGCCTACACAACAAAAACAAAACTAGTAGTTTCACAGATGAAATCTTGAATTGCTTCTTTATCATGTTGACCTCTGATTCCCCCCCTCGTTTCTTTTGGCACACCACCCCATCATTGTCTATGAATTCGTCATAATCTGCGGTGAACTCCCACCCGTGCCTAACAAGAGGAATTCTTTCTGAGCTCAATTTAACTCCTTTGTGCATCCCACAAATCCATGCAATTGTGATATAAAAAGTTATTACTGTCAAAACTATCAATATGGCTTCAACTATTATCACCACATTTTTTTCTTCTGCATTGCACTCTGTTTTAGTAAGCTGCTTCCGTAGTCTTGTCTCACAGTCTAGCTCAAATATGAGAGACTGCTGACAGTGAATATTCTTGAGCAGGACTGGGCCATAGAATACTCTTTTCTCTATTTCCAAACATGTCATTTTCATTGATCCAGCTAAAGTGACAACTATTAAATCACCGGGACATGTATGGAAAAATACCTTTGGACCATCTATCATCGCACCACAATCAGTATGATTTAACTGACCCTCATCATCAGAACTTGATAGATCAGCCAGTTCCTGTATGCAATGTTTAAGAGTAGAGTGATTCAAGAACTTCTTGTTCCCAAGGTCATCCCACAGTAATTCTAGGGATGGTGACTTCCTCTTCAAGAAATCTCTATGTGTCACTTGTTCTATTCCAGTCAACCGTGCTCTGATAGTAGATTTCCCAATGACGCCAGATATGTTATTATGAGTTATTGTTGGCATTATGGGAAACCATGCAGTAGACCCAGGGGATAGATCCAGGTTCTCTAGGGTGGTAGCATCAATTGATGACAATGTCATTATCAAGATCAACAGAACCCAAGCTCTCTGGACCATCTTCATCGCTCTCCGTTTAATATAATTGCTCAAGTTGTTAACAGATATCAAAATTTATAACCCGACAATGTGACATCACAATGTGACATCAAAATATTCCCGAAATGTTCTTATCCCAGTGCTGACATTTATTTTTAACCTCTGCATTACATCTGGAACGTTCCCAGATGTATTTAAAAAAGCTATTGTCTGTCCGATTTTTAAAAGTGGAGATAGTGACTGTGTCGGCAATTATAGACCGATTTCTGTACTTACCACAATCTCGAAAATATTCGAAAAGGTTTTAAACAAGCAACTGATATCATACCTTTCAAAATGTAATATTATCTCTCCAAATCAGTATGGTTTCACTAAAGGGAAGTCGACGGAAGATGCTGTAATTGATTTGACAACTAGAATCACTCAATATTTAGATAGTAAATTAAAAACTGTTGCTGTATTCTTGGACCTTTCAAAGGCGTTCGACACAGTCTCTATCCCCACCCTTCTCGGTAAGCTAGAAGGTATAGGAATCAGGGGCATTGTTCTGGAGATGTTCCGCAGTTATCTTGTGGGTCGTACACAGTGTGTGCGGCTGGGTAAATACCTGAGTGATGAGGAGTTTATAACCTTTGGTGTCCCTCAAGGCAGTGTCCTTGGCCCGACCCTGTTCTTGGTTTACATCAATGATCTGTGTCAAATGACATTGGAAAACTGTAATATCATTACATATGCAGATGACACGGCATTGATTGTCCACGGCAAAGATTGGCGGACCACTTTTGACACTGCTGAGAGGGCTCTCTCCAAAGTTTCATACTGGCTGGGCTGCAACCTTCTCACGCTGAACGCTGATAAGACCAAATACATAGCCTTTTCCTGTACTTCCTTAACACAACCTCCAAACAGCTTGCAGATTTTGGCTCATACCTGTTCTGATACTGTGCTGGTTTGTGACTGTCAGGCTCTTGTGCGCACGACCGAGTTTCGGTATCTGGGTGTGCAAATAGACTCTCGCCTCAGCTGGGACAAACACGTGCTTAATCTGACCTCCCGTATGAGAAAATTAATTTTTCTATTCAGAAAACTTAGATCCTCAGCCGACTTAGACACATTAAAAGTCGTGTATTACTCTCTTGCACAATCACTATTGACTTACTGTATACCCGCGTGGGGTGGTACATTTGCTACTAGCATGCTTAGAGTAGAGAGGGCGCAGAGAGCTGTTCTAAAGGTGATCCTCAGAAAACCGCTAAGGTATCCGACCACAAACTTATACGAAGAAAGCTCTGTACTTAGTGTTAGACAGCTTTATATACTGCAGACCATTCTACGCAAACATGCGTCAATTCCCTACAACAAATCCAACAAACGCAGAAAGGATTTGGTGTGCGATATTCATCCACATAGGACTGCCATAGCGGGTAGGAGTTTTTATATTAGCAGTTCAAGACTTTATAACCGGATTAACAAGATGACTTATATCCACAATTTAACTAAAAACAAATGTAAAAAAGAGGTATTTAACTTAATACAAAAATTTAACTACAGGGAAACAGAAAGCCTTATTAAAGCGTAGAAAGAATACTTTACATTGACACACATACACACACATACAAACACACACATGCACGCATGCACACACACACACACACTCAGTAATTAATTAACCTTAAGTCAGTACTGTTATTATATTTAAGTCAGTTCCATTATTGTAATTTTTTGCATGTCCTATTACGTCGATCTTACTGTATCATAAAGTGGAAGGCGCTGGTGCCCGTGATACAATGGTAACATTAGTACGGGTACCAACGTTTCATATTTTCTGATAGTTCATCTTCTGTAAGACCCTACCTGTATGCTACTTACTTTTTTTATGTGAACTGCCTTTTTAGAAATAAATAAATTATTATTATTATTATTATTACCTTGAAAAAATTACACTAGGAAAAAACGAACATAGAATTTGAAAAATATCCAACACATTATGGTGACAAAACCCAAATAAAACGAATAAGTGAAAATAATACCTTCCGACAATAGCAGATTCCGGAGATTTCTTCGATTTCTTCCACCATTCAAAAATACTCCACTTTTCAGTTACGAATGCAATTCACAAAAAAAAATTCAAATAGCCGGTTGTCATTGTCTGATGTCAAATTATTGACACTTAACTATTAGTGTTGCCAATGTGAAAAAATAGACCGTTCGGAAACATTCACTGAACTTTTTACTCCAACAAACATGGTGGTAAAAATATTCCCTTTATCCCAAAAAGGGTTCTACTAGTAATTTTATTTTTGTGGCGTTTTAAAAAGCATTTTATGTAGTCAGGACCAGGCATATTGTTTTTGAATCTTTTTATCGTTACTCCTAAGTTGTCTAAATAGCCCTTTATTAATAATCTAAAGTCTATTGTTTCAAGGGGATATTCCCATTCGGAAGAAACATTTATATGCTCTATGAGTTATTCCTCTACATCCGGAGCTAAAGTTGTTTGGCCACCTTGCTTTTTCATGATAAAAGTATTGTGTCTATGAAGGACTGATTTGGAGATATTATATTTTTCCGCAATATCTATTAACGATTTATTGGTACTGTTGTACTCATTTAGTGCCTGTTCTATGAGTAGCTCGTCATATTTTTTTTTCTCGGTTTGGTTTGTATGTACGTGGCATTATCGGAAGTTAGGAATCTGAAAGAAAATAAGCTTAATGAAATACCTATAATTGTAAAAATCCCCCGACACATTAAATCCTTTTACTCATTACGAAAAAAAGCTGCGATCGATATTCAAAACGGCTGTACCGTAAAATGGGGTGAATAGGGACAAAATCGAACTTGTCACTGAAATTAATCGATGTTGTAGGACGAATGCAATATTGATAACTCTTTCCAAGGGTTTCCGGCAGTTAATACTTTTCGTAAATGTTAAAAATATCCCCAGAATTAGTTAAAATTTAGATATTTTAACAAAAATATAGGCGGTCCCTATTCATGCTTGAAGTGGGGTGACCTGGAACGAGACATGGGTAACTTGGGAAAAACTAGTAGGGTTGTCTCTTTCCTATTTAAAAAAAGAACTAAATACCTTCTGCTAAAAGATTAATTTTCTTCATTAAATTAAAAATTTTTGGAAATAAAAATAATACAATAAATCCAAAATCTTTTATTGAAATAAAAGAACATAAATATTTTACTTAACAGGTTGTTACACTCAAAGGTTCGAATTACACTTGATTGGTCTCTTATGGATAACTTTTAGTAATACTCTGTACTACCTGTATAGAAAAATAGCAAATTATGAACCACCTTATGTTCTTAAATGTTCCGTGCCAAATTATGTTCCGTAAATATATAACGGAACACAAGGGAGTTTAAAATAAAATGAATGTTTGACTTGCACTTAATGATTAGAGCCTTTAATTCCAAAAATACAAATTAGTGCGATTCCGGCCACGGCTCAATGACAAGTGGCCCGTCACTTGCCATGAATCCGAATCCAATACAAAACAAAACGCCTGACCAAAACATCACAGCAAGCAAATGCACAAACAAAACAACATTCCTTAAGCCTAAGTTATAATAGATATTAATGTATATTATTACTATATTAAGCCAAGGCGGCAACATCTACCCCCCCGCTGAAAGGCCCACCTTTCAGAGTAAGTCGTCAGACGGATGCAGTGGGCAGAGTCTGACTAGCGGTCTACGCACACAACCTCTTGTAGTGTTGACGTCCGCTACCCTAGAGATACCGTCAAGCCCCGGGAATAACTTCTGTACTCGACCAAGGCGCCAACATAACGGTGGAACGTAGTCCTCTTGTATGAGCACAAGATCTCCAACGGCGAGGTCACGCTTCGATGCGGTCTTCCACTTCTTCCTCTGTTGCAATTCCGCGATGTACTCCCCTTGCCATCGACTCCAAAAATGTTGATGTATCTTCTCCAACCGGGCGTAGCGTGAGAGCGAACTGTCAGAGCGATTCTCCAGTACAGGACCTGGCAAGGCCGTCAGCGGCCGTCCCACGAGAAAGTGCCCTGGGGAGAGGGAAAGGAAGTCGTTAGGGGAGCTAGAAAGAGGACACAAGGGGCGACTATTTAACACAGCCTCCACTTGTGCGAACAATGTACATATCTCCTCCAATGTTAGATGCGCGTTGCCCATGACACGCTTAAGGTGGTACTTGGCGGACTTTACCCCAGCCTCCCAAATGCCTCCAAAGTGAGGAGCGTAAGCAGGGATAAACTTAAATTGAATGCTCTCTTGAGCTGCAAACTCAGACAGAGGTTCTTTATGACCTTTTATAAAATCTGCGAGTTCCTTTGACGCTGCAACAAAGTTACGCCCATTATCACATAATACCTCTGCAGGCCGGCCTCGCCGAGAAATAAATCGTCGCATTGTCATAATAAAAGCGTCCTTTGATAGATCGGATACCGCCTCCAGATGAATACATTTAAATCTGAGACACACAAACAAACATAGGTAACATTTGGTAAGACGAGCACCGCGACCCTTTCTATTTAAAATTTGAAAAGGACCAGCAAAATCCAAACCGACAGATGTAAATGGGAAGTCTAGGCCGACGCGCTGCGGTGGCAGGTCACCCATCTTAGGATGAATAGTCATGCCTCTTAAACGCGTGCATCGCACACACTGTCGGACGGTACGCCGTGCTAGGCGCCTGCCGTTTAGGGCCCACACATACTCGCGAACTGTTGCTAATAATAGTTGTGGGCCGGCGTGTAAACTACGATAATGCTCACGCTCATAAATAAGTTTTGTTAGGTGATGTGCTGCATCCAACAATATGGGATGCTTCTTCTCATACCCACAATGCGAAGCACTAATGCGGCCTCCCACTCGCATTACACAGCCATCTAAAAAAGGAGACAGCGACAGAATATTAGATTTGGCCTTCAAAGTTTTTTGTTGTGAGAGAGCTTTGAGTTCGATCGGAAAAGATTCCTGTTGCGACAACGAACACAAATAAATAAATGACTCATTCAACTCATTAGGCGATAGCACGCCAGTCAACATTTGATCTTTATTTTTTAAATTAAATCTAAACCGTTTAATATAAGCTACTGTTCTTTGTAATCTATTTAAATTTGAGTATTTTTTTATGTTAATTATAGGTTCCAGTTGCAACGATGAGGTAAGTACATTTAATAATTTATCGTCATTTATATAATTATATTTTTTAGTTTTAGTTTGGTAAGTTTTAGGTTTAGTTTGTAAGCTCTTTATTTCAGGTAACTTAGTGAAGTCAACAGCCTGGACTAGGGATGGCCACTGCGACTTATCCTTCAAAAGAAAACTAGGCCCAAACCACCATAGGTCTAGGTCTCCCAGCTGACCGGGATTAACACCTCGAGATATGAAGTCGGCAGGATTTGAATTAGAGTTTACGTAACGCCAGTCGGATGACTTCGTCAATTCGAGAATTGCACCCACCCGATGAGCCACGAAAGTTTTAAGCCTCGTAGAATCCGCATTAAGCCATGCGAGTACAATGGAAGAATCGCACCAATGCGTTACGGATTTTGGCTCATATCTAAGTGCATCCTTAACAGCGTTACACAAATTTGCAGCCAATAATGCACCGCACAACTCCAAACGCGGTATAGTGATTAACGGCTTACGTTTCGCCACCTTCGATTTAGCGCACAATAACCTAACGGTGACGTCACCCGTGTTATCGTAGGATCTAACATACACCGCTGCACCGTACGCACGCTCTGACGCGTCGCTAAAAGAATGCAGTTCTATTGAAACCGGTTTGTCACATGTTACGCGCCTCGAAATGCGAATATTAGACAAACAGTTTATATTTTTGTAGTATTGTTGCCACATATTGATTATGGGCACGGGTAATGGTTCGTCCCATCCTAAATTCTCAGCACAAATACTTTGAAAAATCATTTTAGGTATTATTACACACGGACTTAATAATCCTAAGGGGTCATAAATTTTAAGTGACTGTGACATTATAAAGCGTTTTGTAATTTGACGCTCGTCCGTATGTTTGGCAGGGAAAAATAACAAATCATTAGAATAATCCCAACCTAAACCTAATGTATTTGTTGAACCACTGAACAATAAGTCTTGTCCCGTTTCTGATTGACTGTTCGAGCAAATTGAAGGCAAATTACTCTTGAACTTTCGCAAGTTCATTCCCGCAGATTTAAGAGCTAAGGATACAGCCTCTTTCATGGAAAGTAGTTCACTTGCGTCATCCATTGAAGTGGCTAGGTCATCCACATAGAAATCATGCTGAATGACAGCCTTTACGTTTGGATCCTCGCATTCTTCACCAACTTGCCACAAACATCGAGTGCTGAGATAGCTCGCACTTGCTGTTCCGTAAGTGAGAGTACCCAGGCGCAGTGTTTTTAAGGGTTGTGACCGATCCTCTCGCCATAAAATTAGCTGCAGGTTGCAATCTTGCTCTGCCACATCGACCATGCGATACATTTTTTCGATGTCACCACACAGTAGGTATTTGTGCTGCCGCGCTCTTATCAGTACCGCAAATATAGAATCCTGTACATTCGGCCCAACCATAAGGATATCGTTTAACGAAAAGCCAGACGATGTAGGATTTGATCCGTCAAACACGACGCGTAATTTGGTGGTTTTTTTTTTTTTTATTTTTTTTAGACTAAGCTAAACTTTAAAGTTGTTGATGGATAAAAAATGAAATTAGAGCTAAAATAAAAGAAGAATACAATAAAGAATTAAAACTAAGGTGAATTGCAAAACTTACATTGACATATGCTTTTTATACTATAAAATAAGGATGCTCACTATCTCCTTATGAGACACAAACAAAGCAAGATGATCACCACTATAATTATTATGGTGGTGATAGATAAGCTGGGAATCCACTTAGCAATTTTAGACAAGAAGCCTAGATTGCTGCCATCATCTGGATCCTCATTGGAGAAGTGGTCCTTTTGCATAGTATCAATCCCATTGTAAGGTATAACTTCATGAGTATATTCTAAACCAGATGAATTTAATGATCTTAAATCATATAGTGTGGTGTAGTGCACCTTCCCATCACAAGGGAATGACTTTGAGCTAGCATGGACAATTTTTGGTAGAATGAAGCTTGACCCAGATGAAGTTGCCTCTGCCTGGAAACTTAACAGCAGGGATGCATCCAAGTGAGCCACCTCCCACACTCTAATCTTAATATTAGAACACTGATGCTTATTCTTCTTGAAGTTAATGGGCCTATCACACTTCAAGTCTACTGTGGCCTGTCCATGCATAGTCCATGATATATAACTTCCCTCAACGTCTATATCAATTGGGAACGTCAGGTCCTGGTGTTTAGTGCACAATGAAGACAGAAACGCCATTGCCGATTTTTGGTATCTGCAAAGCGACCTATCATTGTGGTCAGCAACACAATGAATCTCATTGGTAGCAAATAGAAATTTCCCTGTCGGAAGGATTTGGAGATCACCTATCATACCAAGTTCTGGTTTCATGGACAGAAATTCTCTTGGACAAAGGAAGATTTCACCGGTCCTCTTCCTAATAATCAATTGATTGTTTAGTTGTCCTATTGACTCATCTCTAACTTGATCAACTACACACCCTATTGGAGGAGTTACTTCACCTCCATGTTGTCCTCCCTGACCAATAGAGTACACATCAAATAGATTGTCATTTTTGTAGTTTACTTGGAAACTAAGTAATTTACAACCATTCCCAAAAGTGCAATACCCTTGGAGTTTTTGACATGTGTAATAAGCTCTATCTGGATTGCTGAATTTAAACAGAGATTGAGCCAGGCTCCCAATAGAGATAAAAGGGAGAGTACCCATTCCACAAACACTGACGGCCTCACATTTGTACCACTGGCAGTAATACTCTTCTCTATGCTCAAGTTCCCAAATGGCAGTGGTGAACAGCTTTGTTAACTGGCTAGTGTGCGCAACTAGCTCTCTCTTTAAGATTGATGGGCCTAGTATTATTTCTTCTGAGTCATCAAGCATCACTTTGTAAGAGTATTTTGCAAGGGTTGCATCATAGGAGGAAACTATCTCATAAGACCTTACACTTATGGGCCTACACAACAAAAACAAAACTAGTAGTTTCACAGATGAAATCTTGAATTGCTTCTTTATCATGTTGACCTCTGATTCCCCCCCTCGTTTCTTTTGGCACACCACCCCATCATTGTCTATGAATTCGTCATAATCTGCGGTGAACTCCCACCCGTGCCTAACAAGAGGAATTCTTTCTGAGCTCAATTTAACTCCTTTGTGCATCCCACAAATCCATGCAATTGTGATATAAAAAGTTATTACTGTCAAAACTATCAATATGGCTTCAACTATTATCACCACATTTTTTTCTTCTGCATTGCACTCTGTTTTAGTAAGCTGCTTCCGTAGTCTTGTCTCACAGTCTAGCTCAAATATGAGAGACTGCTGACAGTGAATATTCTTGAGCAGGACTGGGCCATAGAATACTCTTTTCTCTATTTCCAAACATGTCATTTTCATTGATCCAGCTAAAGTGACAACTATTAAATCACCGGGACATGTATGGAAAAATACCTTTGGACCATCTATCATCGCACCACAATCAGTATGATTTAACTGACCCTCATCATCAGAACTTGATAGATCAGCCAGTTCCTGTATGCAATGTTTAAGAGTAGAGTGATTCAAGAACTTCTTGTTCCCAAGGTCATCCCACAGTAATTCTAGGGATGGTGACTTCCTCTTCAAGAAATCTCTATGTGTCACTTGTTCTATTCCAGTCAACCGTGCTCTGATAGTAGATTTCCCAATGACGCCAGATATGTTATTATGAGTTATTGTTGGCATTATGGGAAACCATGCAGTAGACCCAGGGGATAGATCCAGGTTCTCTAGGGTGGTAGCATCAATTGATGACAATGTCATTATCAAGATCAACAGAACCCAAGCTCTCTGGACCATCTTCATCGCTCTCCGTTTAATATAATTGCTCAAGTTGTTAACAGATATCAAAATTTATAACCCGACAATGTGACATCACAATGTGACATCAAAATATTCCCGAAATGTTCTTATCCCAGTGCTGACATTTATTTTTAACCTCTGCATTACATCTGGAACGTTCCCAGATGTATTTAAAAAAGCTATTGTCTGTCCGATTTTTAAAAGTGGAGATAGTGACTGTGTCGGCAATTATAGACCGATTTCTGTACTTACCACAATCTCGAAAATATTCGAAAAGGTTTTAAACAAGCAACTGATATCATACCTTTCAAAATGTAATATTATCTCTCCAAATCAGTATGGTTTCACTAAAGGGAAGTCGACGGAAGATGCTGTAATTGATTTGACAACTAGAATCACTCAATATTTAGATAGTAAATTAAAAACTGTTGCTGTATTCTTGGACCTTTCAAAGGCGTTCGACACAGTCTCTATCCCCACCCTTCTCGGTAAGCTAGAAGGTATAGGAATCAGGGGCATTGTTCTGGAGATGTTCCGCAGTTATCTTGTGGGTCGTACACAGTGTGTGCGGCTGGGTAAATACCTGAGTGATGAGGAGTTTATAACCTTTGGTGTCCCTCAAGGCAGTGTCCTTGGCCCGACCCTGTTCTTGGTTTACATCAATGATCTGTGTCAAATGACATTGGAAAACTGTAATATCATTACATATGCAGATGACACGGCATTGATTGTCCACGGCAAAGATTGGCGGACCACTTTTGACACTGCTGAGAGGGCTCTCTCCAAAGTTTCATACTGGCTGGGCTGCAACCTTCTCACGCTGAACGCTGATAAGACCAAATACATAGCCTTTTCCTGTACTTCCTTAACACAACCTCCAAACAGCTTGCAGATTTTGGCTCATACCTGTTCTGATACTGTGCTGGTTTGTGACTGTCAGGCTCTTGTGCGCACGACCGAGTTTCGGTATCTGGGTGTGCAAATAGACTCTCGCCTCAGCTGGGACAAACACGTGCTTAATCTGACCTCCCGTATGAGAAAATTAATTTTTCTATTCAGAAAACTTAGATCCTCAGCCGACTTAGACACATTAAAAGTCGTGTATTACTCTCTTGCACAATCACTATTGACTTACTGTATACCCGCGTGGGGTGGTACATTTGCTACTAGCATGCTTAGAGTAGAGAGGGCGCAGAGAGCTGTTCTAAAGGTGATCCTCAGAAAACCGCTAAGGTATCCGACCACAAACTTATACGAAGAAAGCTCTGTACTTAGTGTTAGACAGCTTTATATACTGCAGACCATTCTACACAAACATGCGTCAATTCCCTACAACAAATCCAACAAACGCAGAAAGGATTTGGTGTGCGATATTCATCCACATAGGACTGCCATAGCGGGTAGGAGTTTTTATATTAGCAGTTCAAGACTTTATAACCGGATTAACAAGATGACTTATATCCACAATTTAACTAAAAACAAATGTAAAAAAGAGGTATTTAACTTAATACAAAAATTTAACTACAGGGAAACAGAAAGCCTTATTAAAGCGTAGAAAGAATACTTTACATTGACACACATACACACACATACAAACACACACATGCACGCATGCACACACACACACACACTCAGTAATTAATTAACCTTAAGTCAGTACTGTTATTATATTTAAGTCAGTTCCATTATTGTAATTTTTTGCATGTCCTATTACGTCGATCTTACTGTATCATAAAGTGGAAGGCGCTGGTGCCCGTGATACAATGGTAACATTAGTACGGGTACCAACGTTTCATATTTTCTGATAGTTCATCTTCTGTAAGACCCTACCTGTATGCTACTTACTTTTTTTATGTGAACTGCCTTTTTAGAAATAAATAAATTATTATTATTATTATTATTACCTTGAAAAAATTACACTAGGAAAAAACGAACATAGAATTTGAAAAATATCCAACACATTATGGTGACAAAACCCAAATAAAACGAATAAGTGAAAATAATACCTTCCGACAATAGCAGATTCCGGAGATTTCTTCGATTTCTTCCACCATTCAAAAATACTCCACTTTTCAGTTACGAATGCAATTCACAAAAAAAAATTCAAATAGCCGGTTGTCATTGTCTGATGTCAAATTATTGACACTTAACTATTAGTGTTGCCAATGTGAAAAAATAGACCGTTCGGAAACATTCACTGAACTTTTTACTCCAACAAACATGGTGGTAAAAATATTCCCTTTATCCCAAAAAGGGTTCTACTAGTAATTTTATTTTTGTGGCGTTTTAAAAAGCATTTTATGTAGTCAGGACCAGGCATATTGTTTTTGAATCTTTTTATCGTTACTCCTAAGTTGTCTAAATAGCCCTTTATTAATAATCTAAAGTCTATTGTTTCAAGGGGATATTCCCATTCGGAAGAAACATTTATATGCTCTATGAGTTATTCCTCTACATCCGGAGCTAAAGTTGTTTGGCCACCTTGCTTTTTCATGATAAAAGTATTGTGTCTATGAAGGACTGATTTGGAGATATTATATTTTTCCGCAATATCTATTAACGATTTATTGGTACTGTTGTACTCATTTAGTGCCTGTTCTATGAGTAGCTCGTCATATTTTTTTTTCTCGGTTTGGTTTGTATGTACGTGGCATTATCGGAAGTTAGGAATCTGAAAGAAAATAAGCTTAATGAAATACCTATAATTGTAAAAATCCCCCGACACATTAAATCCTTTTACTCATTACGAAAAAAAGCTGCGATCGATATTCAAAACGGCTGTACCGTAAAATGGGGTGAATAGGGACAAAATCGAACTTGTCACTGAAATTAATCGATGTTGTAGGACGAATGCAATATTGATAACTCTTTCCAAGGGTTTCCGGCAGTTAATACTTTTCGTAAATGTTAAAAATATCCCCAGAATTAGTTAAAATTTAGATATTTTAACAAAAATATAGGCGGTCCCTATTCATGCTTGAAGTGGGGTGACCTGGAACGAGACATGGGTAACTTGGGAAAAACTAGTAGGGTTGTCTCTTTCCTATTTAAAAAAAGAACTAAATACCTTCTGCTAAAAGATTAATTTTCTTCATTAAATTAAAAATTTTTGGAAATAAAAATAATACAATAAATCCAAAATCTTTTATTGAAATAAAAGAACATAAATATTTTACTTAACAGGTTGTTACACTCAAAGGTTCGAATTACACTTGATTGGTCTCTTATGGATAACTTTTAGTAATACTCTGTACTACCTGTATAGAAAAATAGCAAATTATGAACCACCTTATGTTCTTAAATGTTCCGTGCCAAATTATGTTCCGTAAATATATAACGGAACACAAGGGAGTTTAAAATAAAATGAATGTTTGACTTGCACTTAATGATTAGAGCCTTTAATTCCAAAAATACAAATTAGTGCGATTCCGGCCACGGCTCAATGACAAGTGGCCCGTCACTTGCCATGAATCCGAATCCAATACAAAACAAAACGCCTGACCAAAACATCACAGCAAGCAAATGCACAAACAAAACAACATTCCTTAAGCCTAAGTTATAATAGATATTAATGTATATTATTACTATATTAAGCCAAGGCGGCAACATCTACCCCCCCGCTGAAAGGCCCACCTTTCAGAGTAAGTCGTCAGACGGATGCAGTGGGCAGAGTCTGACTAGCGGTCTACGCACACAACCTCTTGTAGTGTTGACGTCCGCTACCCTAGAGATACCGTCAAGCCCCGGGAATAACTTCTGTACTCGACCAAGGCGCCAACATAACGGTGGAACGTAGTCCTCTTGTATGAGCACAAGATCTCCAACGGCGAGGTCACGCTTCGATGCGGTCTTCCACTTCTTCCTCTGTTGCAATTCCGCGATGTACTCCCCTTGCCATCGACTCCAAAAATGTTGATGTATCTTCTCCAACCGGGCGTAGCGTGAGAGCGAACTGTCAGAGCGATTCTCCAGTACAGGACCTGGCAAGGCCGTCAGCGGCCGTCCCACGAGAAAGTGCCCTGGGGAGAGGGAAAGGAAGTCGTTAGGGGAGCTAGAAAGAGGACACAAGGGGCGACTATTTAACACAGCCTCCACTTGTGCGAACAATGTACATATCTCCTCCAATGTTAGATGCGCGTTGCCCATGACACGCTTAAGGTGGTACTTGGCGGACTTTACCCCAGCCTCCCAAATGCCTCCAAAGTGAGGAGCGTAAGCAGGGATAAACTTAAATTGAATGCTCTCTTGAGCTGCAAACTCAGACAGAGGTTCTTTATGACCTTTTATAAAATCTGCGAGTTCCTTTGACGCTGCAACAAAGTTACGCCCATTATCACATAATACCTCTGCAGGCCGGCCTCGCCGAGAAATAAATCGTCGCATTGTCATAATAAAAGCGTCCTTTGATAGATCGGATACCGCCTCCAGATGAATACATTTAAATCTGAGACACACAAACAAACATAGGTAACATTTGGTAAGACGAGCACCGCGACCCTTTCTATTTAAAATTTGAAAAGGACCAGCAAAATCCAAACCGACAGATGTAAATGGGAAGTCTAGGCCGACGCGCTGCGGTGGCAGGTCACCCATCTTAGGATGAATAGTCATGCCTCTTAAACGCGTGCATCGCACACACTGTCGGACGGTACGCCGTGCTAGGCGCCTGCCGTTTAGGGCCCACACATACTCGCGAACTGTTGCTAATAATAGTTGTGGGCCGGCGTGTAAACTACGATAATGCTCACGCTCATAAATAAGTTTTGTTAGGTGATGTGCTGCATCCAACAATATGGGATGCTTCTTCTCATACCCACAATGCGAAGCACTAATGCGGCCTCCCACTCGCATTACACAGCCATCTAAAAAAGGAGACAGCGACAGAATATTAGATTTGGCCTTCAAAGTTTTTTGTTGTGAGAGAGCTTTGAGTTCGATCGGAAAAGATTCCTGTTGCGACAACGAACACAAATAAATAAATGACTCATTCAACTCATTAGGCGATAGCACGCCAGTCAACATTTGATCTTTATTTTTTAAATTAAATCTAAACCGTTTAATATAAGCTACTGTTCTTTGTAATCTATTTAAATTTGAGTATTTTTTTATGTTAATTATAGGTTCCAGTTGCAACGATGAGGTAAGTACATTTAATAATTTATCGTCATTTATATAATTATATTTTTTAGTTTTAGTTTGGTAAGTTTTAGGTTTAGTTTGTAAGCTCTTTATTTCAGGTAACTTAGTGAAGTCAACAGCCTGGACTAGGGATGGCCACTGCGACTTATCCTTCAAAAGAAAACTAGGCCCAAACCACCATAGGTCTAGGTCTCCCAGCTGACCGGGATTAACACCTCGAGATATGAAGTCGGCAGGATTTGAATTAGAGTTTACGTAACGCCAGTCGGATGACTTCGTCAATTCGAGAATTGCACCCACCCGATGAGCCACGAAAGTTTTAAGCCTCGTAGAATCCGCATTAAGCCATGCGAGTACAATGGAAGAATCGCACCAATGCGTTACGGATTTTGGCTCATATCTAAGTGCATCCTTAACAGCGTTACACAAATTTGCAGCCAATAATGCACCGCACAACTCCAAACGCGGTATAGTGATTAACGGCTTACGTTTCGCCACCTTCGATTTAGCGCACAATAACCTAACGGTGACGTCACCCGTGTTATCGTAGGATCTAACATACACCGCTGCACCGTACGCACGCTCTGACGCGTCGCTAAAAGAATGCAGTTCTATTGAAACCGGTTTGTCACATGTTACGCGCCTCGAAATGCGAATATTAGACAAACAGTTTATATTTTTGTAGTATTGTTGCCACATATTGATTATGGGCACGGGTAATGGTTCGTCCCATCCTAAATTCTCAGCACAAATACTTTGAAAAATCATTTTAGGTATTATTACACACGGACTTAATAATCCTAAGGGGTCATAAATTTTAAGTGACTGTGACATTATAAAGCGTTTTGTAATTTGACGCTCGTCCGTATGTTTGGCAGGGAAAAATAACAAATCATTAGAATAATCCCAACCTAAACCTAATGTATTTGTTGAACCACTGAACAATAAGTCTTGTCCCGTTTCTGATTGACTGTTCGAGCAAATTGAAGGCAAATTACTCTTGAACTTTCGCAAGTTCATTCCCGCAGATTTAAGAGCTAAGGATACAGCCTCTTTCATGGAAAGTAGTTCACTTGCGTCATCCATTGAAGTGGCTAGGTCATCCACATAGAAATCATGCTGAATGACAGCCTTTACGTTTGGATCCTCGCATTCTTCACCAACTTGCCACAAACATCGAGTGCTGAGATAGCTCGCACTTGCTGTTCCGTAAGTGAGAGTACCCAGGCGCAGTGTTTTTAAGGGTTGTGACCGATCCTCTCGCCATAAAATTAGCTGCAGGTTGCAATCTTGCTCTGCCACATCGACCATGCGATACATTTTTTCGATGTCACCACACAGTAGGTATTTGTGCTGCCGCGCTCTTATCAGTACCGCAAATATAGAATCCTGTACATTCGGCCCAACCATAAGGATATCGTTTAACGAAAAGCCAGACGATGTAGGATTTGATCCGTCAAACACGACGCGTAATTTGGTGGTTTTTTTTTTTTTTATTTTTTTTAGACTAAGCTAAACTTTAAAGTTGTTGATGGATAAAAAATGAAATTAGAGCTAAAATAAAAGAAGAATACAATAAAGAATTAAAACTAAGGTGAATTGCAAAACTTACATTGACATATGCTTTTTATACTATAAAATAAGGATGCTCACTATCTCCTTATGAGACACAAACAAAGCAAGATGATCACCACTATAATTATTATGGTGGTGATAGATAAGCTGGGAATCCACTTAGCAATTTTAGACAAGAAGCCTAGATTGCTGCCATCATCTGGATCCTCATTGGAGAAGTGGTCCTTTTGCATAGTATCAATCCCATTGTAAGGTATAACTTCATGAGTATATTCTAAACCAGATGAATTTAATGATCTTAAATCATATAGTGTGGTGTAGTGCACCTTCCCATCACAAGGGAATGACTTTGAGCTAGCATGGACAATTTTTGGTAGAATGAAGCTTGACCCAGATGAAGTTGCCTCTGCCTGGAAACTTAACAGCAGGGATGCATCCAAGTGAGCCACCTCCCACACTCTAATCTTAATATTAGAACACTGATGCTTATTCTTCTTGAAGTTAATGGGCCTATCACACTTCAAGTCTACTGTGGCCTGTCCATGCATAGTCCATGATATATAACTTCCCTCAACGTCTATATCAATTGGGAACGTCAGGTCCTGGTGTTTAGTGCACAATGAAGACAGAAACGCCATTGCCGATTTTTGGTATCTGCAAAGCGACCTATCATTGTGGTCAGCAACACAATGAATCTCATTGGTAGCAAATAGAAATTTCCCTGTCGGAAGGATTTGGAGATCACCTATCATACCAAGTTCTGGTTTCATGGACAGAAATTCTCTTGGACAAAGGAAGATTTCACCGGTCCTCTTCCTAATAATCAATTGATTGTTTAGTTGTCCTATTGACTCATCTCTAACTTGATCAACTACACACCCTATTGGAGGAGTTACTTCACCTCCATGTTGTCCTCCCTGACCAATAGAGTACACATCAAATAGATTGTCATTTTTGTAGTTTACTTGGAAACTAAGTAATTTACAACCATTCCCAAAAGTGCAATACCCTTGGAGTTTTTGACATGTGTAATAAGCTCTATCTGGATTGCTGAATTTAAACAGAGATTGAGCCAGGCTCCCAATAGAGATAAAAGGGAGAGTACCCATTCCACAAACACTGACGGCCTCACATTTGTACCACTGGCAGTAATACTCTTCTCTATGCTCAAGTTCCCAAATGGCAGTGGTGAACAGCTTTGTTAACTGGCTAGTGTGCGCAACTAGCTCTCTCTTTAAGATTGATGGGCCTAGTATTATTTCTTCTGAGTCATCAAGCATCACTTTGTAAGAGTATTTTGCAAGGGTTGCATCATAGGAGGAAACTATCTCATAAGACCTTACACTTATGGGCCTACACAACAAAAACAAAACTAGTAGTTTCACAGATGAAATCTTGAATTGCTTCTTTATCATGTTGACCTCTGATTCCCCCCCTCGTTTCTTTTGGCACACCACCCCATCATTGTCTATGAATTCGTCATAATCTGCGGTGAACTCCCACCCGTGCCTAACAAGAGGAATTCTTTCTGAGCTCAATTTAACTCCTTTGTGCATCCCACAAATCCATGCAATTGTGATATAAAAAGTTATTACTGTCAAAACTATCAATATGGCTTCAACTATTATCACCACATTTTTTTCTTCTGCATTGCACTCTGTTTTAGTAAGCTGCTTCCGTAGTCTTGTCTCACAGTCTAGCTCAAATATGAGAGACTGCTGACAGTGAATATTCTTGAGCAGGACTGGGCCATAGAATACTCTTTTCTCTATTTCCAAACATGTCATTTTCATTGATCCAGCTAAAGTGACAACTATTAAATCACCGGGACATGTATGGAAAAATACCTTTGGACCATCTATCATCGCACCACAATCAGTATGATTTAACTGACCCTCATCATCAGAACTTGATAGATCAGCCAGTTCCTGTATGCAATGTTTAAGAGTAGAGTGATTCAAGAACTTCTTGTTCCCAAGGTCATCCCACAGTAATTCTAGGGATGGTGACTTCCTCTTCAAGAAATCTCTATGTGTCACTTGTTCTATTCCAGTCAACCGTGCTCTGATAGTAGATTTCCCAATGACGCCAGATATGTTATTATGAGTTATTGTTGGCATTATGGGAAACCATGCAGTAGACCCAGGGGATAGATCCAGGTTCTCTAGGGTGGTAGCATCAATTGATGACAATGTCATTATCAAGATCAACAGAACCCAAGCTCTCTGGACCATCTTCATCGCTCTCCGTTTAATATAATTGCTCAAGTTGTTAACAGATATCAAAATTTATAACCCGACAATGTGACATCACAATGTGACATCAAAATATTCCCGAAATGTTCTTATCCCAGTGCTGACATTTATTTTTAACCTCTGCATTACATCTGGAACGTTCCCAGATGTATTTAAAAAAGCTATTGTCTGTCCGATTTTTAAAAGTGGAGATAGTGACTGTGTCGGCAATTATAGACCGATTTCTGTACTTACCACAATCTCGAAAATATTCGAAAAGGTTTTAAACAAGCAACTGATATCATACCTTTCAAAATGTAATATTATCTCTCCAAATCAGTATGGTTTCACTAAAGGGAAGTCGACGGAAGATGCTGTAATTGATTTGACAACTAGAATCACTCAATATTTAGATAGTAAATTAAAAACTGTTGCTGTATTCTTGGACCTTTCAAAGGCGTTCGACACAGTCTCTATCCCCACCCTTCTCGGTAAGCTAGAAGGTATAGGAATCAGGGGCATTGTTCTGGAGATGTTCCGCAGTTATCTTGTGGGTCGTACACAGTGTGTGCGGCTGGGTAAATACCTGAGTGATGAGGAGTTTATAACCTTTGGTGTCCCTCAAGGCAGTGTCCTTGGCCCGACCCTGTTCTTGGTTTACATCAATGATCTGTGTCAAATGACATTGGAAAACTGTAATATCATTACATATGCAGATGACACGGCATTGATTGTCCACGGCAAAGATTGGCGGACCACTTTTGACACTGCTGAGAGGGCTCTCTCCAAAGTTTCATACTGGCTGGGCTGCAACCTTCTCACGCTGAACGCTGATAAGACCAAATACATAGCCTTTTCCTGTACTTCCTTAACACAACCTCCAAACAGCTTGCAGATTTTGGCTCATACCTGTTCTGATACTGTGCTGGTTTGTGACTGTCAGGCTCTTGTGCGCACGACCGAGTTTCGGTATCTGGGTGTGCAAATAGACTCTCGCCTCAGCTGGGACAAACACGTGCTTAATCTGACCTCCCGTATGAGAAAATTAATTTTTCTATTCAGAAAACTTAGATCCTCAGCCGACTTAGACACATTAAAAGTCGTGTATTACTCTCTTGCACAATCACTATTGACTTACTGTATACCCGCGTGGGGTGGTACATTTGCTACTAGCATGCTTAGAGTAGAGAGGGCGCAGAGAGCTGTTCTAAAGGTGATCCTCAGAAAACCGCTAAGGTATCCGACCACAAACTTATACGAAGAAAGCTCTGTACTTAGTGTTAGACAGCTTTATATACTGCAGACCATTCTACGCAAACATGCGTCAATTCCCTACAACAAATCCAACAAACGCAGAAAGGATTTGGTGTGCGATATTCATCCACATAGGACTGCCATAGCGGGTAGGAGTTTTTATATTAGCAGTTCAAGACTTTATAACCGGATTAACAAGATGACTTATATCCACAATTTAACTAAAAACAAATGTAAAAAAGAGGTATTTAACTTAATACAAAAATTTAACTACAGGGAAACAGAAAGCCTTATTAAAGCGTAGAAAGAATACTTTACATTGACACACATACACACACATACAAACACACACATGCACGCATGCACACACACACACACACTCAGTAATTAATTAACCTTAAGTCAGTACTGTTATTATATTTAAGTCAGTTCCATTATTGTAATTTTTTGCATGTCCTATTACGTCGATCTTACTGTATCATAAAGTGGAAGGCGCTGGTGCCCGTGATACAATGGTAACATTAGTACGGGTA
Organism: Pyrrhia umbra; assembly: GCA_963891755.1. Classification (NCBI taxonomy): domain Eukaryota; kingdom Metazoa; phylum Arthropoda; class Insecta; order Lepidoptera; family Noctuidae; genus Pyrrhia; species Pyrrhia umbra. The sequence continues at coordinate 7,334,793 of OY982935.1, forward strand.
CCAACGTTTCATATTTTCTGATAGTTCATCTTCTGTAAGACCCTACCTGTATGCTACTTACTTTTTTTATGTGAACTGCCTTTTTAGAAATAAATAAATTATTATTATTATTATTATTACCTTGAAAAAATTACACTAGGAAAAAACGAACATAGAATTTGAAAAATATCCAACACATTATGGTGACAAAACCCAAATAAAACGAATAAGTGAAAATAATACCTTCCGACAATAGCAGATTCCGGAGATTTCTTCGATTTCTTCCACCATTCAAAAATACTCCACTTTTCAGTTACGAATGCAATTCACAAAAAAAAATTCAAATAGCCGGTTGTCATTGTCTGATGTCAAATTATTGACACTTAACTATTAGTGTTGCCAATGTGAAAAAATAGACCGTTCGGAAACATTCACTGAACTTTTTACTCCAACAAACATGGTGGTAAAAATATTCCCTTTATCCCAAAAAGGGTTCTACTAGTAATTTTATTTTTGTGGCGTTTTAAAAAGCATTTTATGTAGTCAGGACCAGGCATATTGTTTTTGAATCTTTTTATCGTTACTCCTAAGTTGTCTAAATAGCCCTTTATTAATAATCTAAAGTCTATTGTTTCAAGGGGATATTCCCATTCGGAAGAAACATTTATATGCTCTATGAGTTATTCCTCTACATCCGGAGCTAAAGTTGTTTGGCCACCTTGCTTTTTCATGATAAAAGTATTGTGTCTATGAAGGACTGATTTGGAGATATTATATTTTTCCGCAATATCTATTAACGATTTATTGGTACTGTTGTACTCATTTAGTGCCTGTTCTATGAGTAGCTCGTCATATTTTTTTTTCTCGGTTTGGTTTGTATGTACGTGGCATTATCGGAAGTTAGGAATCTGAAAGAAAATAAGCTTAATGAAATACCTATAATTGTAAAAATCCCCCGACACATTAAATCCTTTTACTCATTACGAAAAAAAGCTGCGATCGATATTCAAAACGGCTGTACCGTAAAATGGGGTGAATAGGGACAAAATCGAACTTGTCACTGAAATTAATCGATGTTGTAGGACGAATGCAATATTGATAACTCTTTCCAAGGGTTTCCGGCAGTTAATACTTTTCGTAAATGTTAAAAATATCCCCAGAATTAGTTAAAATTTAGATATTTTAACAAAAATATAGGCGGTCCCTATTCATGCTTGAAGTGGGGTGACCTGGAACGAGACATGGGTAACTTGGGAAAAACTAGTAGGGTTGTCTCTTTCCTATTTAAAAAAAGAACTAAATACCTTCTGCTAAAAGATTAATTTTCTTCATTAAATTAAAAATTTTTGGAAATAAAAATAATACAATAAATCCAAAATCTTTTATTGAAATAAAAGAACATAAATATTTTACTTAACAGGTTGTTACACTCAAAGGTTCGAATTACACTTGATTGGTCTCTTATGGATAACTTTTAGTAATACTCTGTACTACCTGTATAGAAAAATAGCAAATTATGAACCACCTTATGTTCTTAAATGTTCCGTGCCAAATTATGTTCCGTAAATATATAACGGAACACAAGGGAGTTTAAAATAAAATGAATGTTTGACTTGCACTTAATGATTAGAGCCTTTAATTCCAAAAATACAAATTAGTGCGATTCCGGCCACGGCTCAATGACAAGTGGCCCGTCACTTGCCATGAATCCGAATCCAATACAAAACAAAACGCCTGACCAAAACATCACAGCAAGCAAATGCACAAACAAAACAACATTCCTTAAGCCTAAGTTATAATAGATATTAATGTATATTATTACTATATTAAGCCAAGGCGGCAACATCTACCCCCCCGCTGAAAGGCCCACCTTTCAGAGTAAGTCGTCAGACGGATGCAGTGGGCAGAGTCTGACTAGCGGTCTACGCACACAACCTCTTGTAGTGTTGACGTCCGCTACCCTAGAGATACCGTCAAGCCCCGGGAATAACTTCTGTACTCGACCAAGGCGCCAACATAACGGTGGAACGTAGTCCTCTTGTATGAGCACAAGATCTCCAACGGCGAGGTCACGCTTCGATGCGGTCTTCCACTTCTTCCTCTGTTGCAATTCCGCGATGTACTCCCCTTGCCATCGACTCCAAAAATGTTGATGTATCTTCTCCAACCGGGCGTAGCGTGAGAGCGAACTGTCAGAGCGATTCTCCAGTACAGGACCTGGCAAGGCCGTCAGCGGCCGTCCCACGAGAAAGTGCCCTGGGGAGAGGGAAAGGAAGTCGTTAGGGGAGCTAGAAAGAGGACACAAGGGGCGACTATTTAACACAGCCTCCACTTGTGCGAACAATGTACATATCTCCTCCAATGTTAGATGCGCGTTGCCCATGACACGCTTAAGGTGGTACTTGGCGGACTTTACCCCAGCCTCCCAAATGCCTCCAAAGTGAGGAGCGTAAGCAGGGATAAACTTAAATTGAATGCTCTCTTGAGCTGCAAACTCAGACAGAGGTTCTTTATGACCTTTTATAAAATCTGCGAGTTCCTTTGACGCTGCAACAAAGTTACGCCCATTATCACATAATACCTCTGCAGGCCGGCCTCGCCGAGAAATAAATCGTCGCATTGTCATAATAAAAGCGTCCTTTGATAGATCGGATACCGCCTCCAGATGAATACATTTAAATCTGAGACACACAAACAAACATAGGTAACATTTGGTAAGACGAGCACCGCGACCCTTTCTATTTAAAATTTGAAAAGGACCAGCAAAATCCAAACCGACAGATGTAAATGGGAAGTCTAGGCCGACGCGCTGCGGTGGCAGGTCACCCATCTTAGGATGAATAGTCATGCCTCTTAAACGCGTGCATCGCACACACTGTCGGACGGTACGCCGTGCTAGGCGCCTGCCGTTTAGGGCCCACACATACTCGCGAACTGTTGCTAATAATAGTTGTGGGCCGGCGTGTAAACTACGATAATGCTCACGCTCATAAATAAGTTTTGTTAGGTGATGTGCTGCATCCAACAATATGGGATGCTTCTTCTCATACCCACAATGCGAAGCACTAATGCGGCCTCCCACTCGCATTACACAGCCATCTAAAAAAGGAGACAGCGACAGAATATTAGATTTGGCCTTCAAAGTTTTTTGTTGTGAGAGAGCTTTGAGTTCGATCGGAAAAGATTCCTGTTGCGACAACGAACACAAATAAATAAATGACTCATTCAACTCATTAGGCGATAGCACGCCAGTCAACATTTGATCTTTATTTTTTAAATTAAATCTAAACCGTTTAATATAAGCTACTGTTCTTTGTAATCTATTTAAATTTGAGTATTTTTTTATGTTAATTATAGGTTCCAGTTGCAACGATGAGGTAAGTACATTTAATAATTTATCGTCATTTATATAATTATATTTTTTAGTTTTAGTTTGGTAAGTTTTAGGTTTAGTTTGTAAGCTCTTTATTTCAGGTAACTTAGTGAAGTCAACAGCCTGGACTAGGGATGGCCACTGCGACTTATCCTTCAAAAGAAAACTAGGCCCAAACCACCATAGGTCTAGGTCTCCCAGCTGACCGGGATTAACACCTCGAGATATGAAGTCGGCAGGATTTGAATTAGAGTTTACGTAACGCCAGTCGGATGACTTCGTCAATTCGAGAATTGCACCCACCCGATGAGCCACGAAAGTTTTAAGCCTCGTAGAATCCGCATTAAGCCATGCGAGTACAATGGAAGAATCGCACCAATGCGTTACGGATTTTGGCTCATATCTAAGTGCATCCTTAACAGCGTTACACAAATTTGCAGCCAATAATGCACCGCACAACTCCAAACGCGGTATAGTGATTAACGGCTTACGTTTCGCCACCTTCGATTTAGCGCACAATAACCTAACGGTGACGTCACCCGTGTTATCGTAGGATCTAACATACACCGCTGCACCGTACGCACGCTCTGACGCGTCGCTAAAAGAATGCAGTTCTATTGAAACCGGTTTGTCACATGTTACGCGCCTCGAAATGCGAATATTAGACAAACAGTTTATATTTTTGTAGTATTGTTGCCACATATTGATTATGGGCACGGGTAATGGTTCGTCCCATCCTAAATTCTCAGCACAAATACTTTGAAAAATCATTTTAGGTATTATTACACACGGACTTAATAATCCTAAGGGGTCATAAATTTTAAGTGACTGTGACATTATAAAGCGTTTTGTAATTTGACGCTCGTCCGTATGTTTGGCAGGGAAAAATAACAAATCATTAGAATAATCCCAACCTAAACCTAATGTATTTGTTGAACCACTGAACAATAAGTCTTGTCCCGTTTCTGATTGACTGTTCGAGCAAATTGAAGGCAAATTACTCTTGAACTTTCGCAAGTTCATTCCCGCAGATTTAAGAGCTAAGGATACAGCCTCTTTCATGGAAAGTAGTTCACTTGCGTCATCCATTGAAGTGGCTAGGTCATCCACATAGAAATCATGCTGAATGACAGCCTTTACGTTTGGATCCTCGCATTCTTCACCAACTTGCCACAAACATCGAGTGCTGAGATAGCTCGCACTTGCTGTTCCGTAAGTGAGAGTACCCAGGCGCAGTGTTTTTAAGGGTTGTGACCGATCCTCTCGCCATAAAATTAGCTGCAGGTTGCAATCTTGCTCTGCCACATCGACCATGCGATACATTTTTTCGATGTCACCACACAGTAGGTATTTGTGCTGCCGCGCTCTTATCAGTACCGCAAATATAGAATCCTGTACATTCGGCCCAACCATAAGGATATCGTTTAACGAAAAGCCAGACGATGTAGGATTTGATCCGTCAAACACGACGCGTAATTTGGTGGTTTTTTTTTTTTTTATTTTTTTTAGACTAAGCTAAACTTTAAAGTTGTTGATGGATAAAAAATGAAATTAGAGCTAAAATAAAAGAAGAATACAATAAAGAATTAAAACTAAGGTGAATTGCAAAACTTACATTGACATATGCTTTTTATACTATAAAATAAGGATGCTCACTATCTCCTTATGAGACACAAACAAAGCAAGATGATCACCACTATAATTATTATGGTGGTGATAGATAAGCTGGGAATCCACTTAGCAATTTTAGACAAGAAGCCTAGATTGCTGCCATCATCTGGATCCTCATTGGAGAAGTGGTCCTTTTGCATAGTATCAATCCCATTGTAAGGTATAACTTCATGAGTATATTCTAAACCAGATGAATTTAATGATCTTAAATCATATAGTGTGGTGTAGTGCACCTTCCCATCACAAGGGAATGACTTTGAGCTAGCATGGACAATTTTTGGTAGAATGAAGCTTGACCCAGATGAAGTTGCCTCTGCCTGGAAACTTAACAGCAGGGATGCATCCAAGTGAGCCACCTCCCACACTCTAATCTTAATATTAGAACACTGATGCTTATTCTTCTTGAAGTTAATGGGCCTATCACACTTCAAGTCTACTGTGGCCTGTCCATGCATAGTCCATGATATATAACTTCCCTCAACGTCTATATCAATTGGGAACGTCAGGTCCTGGTGTTTAGTGCACAATGAAGACAGAAACGCCATTGCCGATTTTTGGTATCTGCAAAGCGACCTATCATTGTGGTCAGCAACACAATGAATCTCATTGGTAGCAAATAGAAATTTCCCTGTCGGAAGGATTTGGAGATCACCTATCATACCAAGTTCTGGTTTCATGGACAGAAATTCTCTTGGACAAAGGAAGATTTCACCGGTCCTCTTCCTAATAATCAATTGATTGTTTAGTTGTCCTATTGACTCATCTCTAACTTGATCAACTACACACCCTATTGGAGGAGTTACTTCACCTCCATGTTGTCCTCCCTGACCAATAGAGTACACATCAAATAGATTGTCATTTTTGTAGTTTACTTGGAAACTAAGTAATTTACAACCATTCCCAAAAGTGCAATACCCTTGGAGTTTTTGACATGTGTAATAAGCTCTATCTGGATTGCTGAATTTAAACAGAGATTGAGCCAGGCTCCCAATAGAGATAAAAGGGAGAGTACCCATTCCACAAACACTGACGGCCTCACATTTGTACCACTGGCAGTAATACTCTTCTCTATGCTCAAGTTCCCAAATGGCAGTGGTGAACAGCTTTGTTAACTGGCTAGTGTGCGCAACTAGCTCTCTCTTTAAGATTGATGGGCCTAGTATTATTTCTTCTGAGTCATCAAGCATCACTTTGTAAGAGTATTTTGCAAGGGTTGCATCATAGGAGGAAACTATCTCATAAGACCTTACACTTATGGGCCTACACAACAAAAACAAAACTAGTAGTTTCACAGATGAAATCTTGAATTGCTTCTTTATCATGTTGACCTCTGATTCCCCCCCTCGTTTCTTTTGGCACACCACCCCATCATTGTCTATGAATTCGTCATAATCTGCGGTGAACTCCCACCCGTGCCTAACAAGAGGAATTCTTTCTGAGCTCAATTTAACTCCTTTGTGCATCCCACAAATCCATGCAATTGTGATATAAAAAGTTATTACTGTCAAAACTATCAATATGGCTTCAACTATTATCACCACATTTTTTTCTTCTGCATTGCACTCTGTTTTAGTAAGCTGCTTCCGTAGTCTTGTCTCACAGTCTAGCTCAAATATGAGAGACTGCTGACAGTGAATATTCTTGAGCAGGACTGGGCCATAGAATACTCTTTTCTCTATTTCCAAACATGTCATTTTCATTGATCCAGCTAAAGTGACAACTATTAAATCACCGGGACATGTATGGAAAAATACCTTTGGACCATCTATCATCGCACCACAATCAGTATGATTTAACTGACCCTCATCATCAGAACTTGATAGATCAGCCAGTTCCTGTATGCAATGTTTAAGAGTAGAGTGATTCAAGAACTTCTTGTTCCCAAGGTCATCCCACAGTAATTCTAGGGATGGTGACTTCCTCTTCAAGAAATCTCTATGTGTCACTTGTTCTATTCCAGTCAACCGTGCTCTGATAGTAGATTTCCCAATGACGCCAGATATGTTATTATGAGTTATTGTTGGCATTATGGGAAACCATGCAGTAGACCCAGGGGATAGATCCAGGTTCTCTAGGGTGGTAGCATCAATTGATGACAATGTCATTATCAAGATCAACAGAACCCAAGCTCTCTGGACCATCTTCATCGCTCTCCGTTTAATATAATTGCTCAAGTTGTTAACAGATATCAAAATTTATAACCCGACAATGTGACATCACAATGTGACATCAAAATATTCCCGAAATGTTCTTATCCCAGTGCTGACATTTATTTTTAACCTCTGCATTACATCTGGAACGTTCCCAGATGTATTTAAAAAAGCTATTGTCTGTCCGATTTTTAAAAGTGGAGATAGTGACTGTGTCGGCAATTATAGACCGATTTCTGTACTTACCACAATCTCGAAAATATTCGAAAAGGTTTTAAACAAGCAACTGATATCATACCTTTCAAAATGTAATATTATCTCTCCAAATCAGTATGGTTTCACTAAAGGGAAGTCGACGGAAGATGCTGTAATTGATTTGACAACTAGAATCACTCAATATTTAGATAGTAAATTAAAAACTGTTGCTGTATTCTTGGACCTTTCAAAGGCGTTCGACACAGTCTCTATCCCCACCCTTCTCGGTAAGCTAGAAGGTATAGGAATCAGGGGCATTGTTCTGGAGATGTTCCGCAGTTATCTTGTGGGTCGTACACAGTGTGTGCGGCTGGGTAAATACCTGAGTGATGAGGAGTTTATAACCTTTGGTGTCCCTCAAGGCAGTGTCCTTGGCCCGACCCTGTTCTTGGTTTACATCAATGATCTGTGTCAAATGACATTGGAAAACTGTAATATCATTACATATGCAGATGACACGGCATTGATTGTCCACGGCAAAGATTGGCGGACCACTTTTGACACTGCTGAGAGGGCTCTCTCCAAAGTTTCATACTGGCTGGGCTGCAACCTTCTCACGCTGAACGCTGATAAGACCAAATACATAGCCTTTTCCTGTACTTCCTTAACACAACCTCCAAACAGCTTGCAGATTTTGGCTCATACCTGTTCTGATACTGTGCTGGTTTGTGACTGTCAGGCTCTTGTGCGCACGACCGAGTTTCGGTATCTGGGTGTGCAAATAGACTCTCGCCTCAGCTGGGACAAACACGTGCTTAATCTGACCTCCCGTATGAGAAAATTAATTTTTCTATTCAGAAAACTTAGATCCTCAGCCGACTTAGACACATTAAAAGTCGTGTATTACTCTCTTGCACAATCACTATTGACTTACTGTATACCCGCGTGGGGTGGTACATTTGCTACTAGCATGCTTAGAGTAGAGAGGGCGCAGAGAGCTGTTCTAAAGGTGATCCTCAGAAAACCGCTAAGGTATCCGACCACAAACTTATACGAAGAAAGCTCTGTACTTAGTGTTAGACAGCTTTATATACTGCAGACCATTCTACGCAAACATGCGTCAATTCCCTACAACAAATCCAACAAACGCAGAAAGGATTTGGTGTGCGATATTCATCCACATAGGACTGCCATAGCGGGTAGGAGTTTTTATATTAGCAGTTCAAGACTTTATAACCGGATTAACAAGATGACTTATATCCACAATTTAACTAAAAACAAATGTAAAAAAGAGGTATTTAACTTAATACAAAAATTTAACTACAGGGAAACAGAAAGCCTTATTAAAGCGTAGAAAGAATACTTTACATTGACACACATACACACACATACAAACACACACATGCACGCATGCACACACACACACACACTCAGTAATTAATTAACCTTAAGTCAGTACTGTTATTATATTTAAGTCAGTTCCATTATTGTAATTTTTTGCATGTCCTATTACGTCGATCTTACTGTATCATAAAGTGGAAGGCGCTGGTGCCCGTGATACAATGGTAACATTAGTACGGGTACCAACGTTTCATATTTTCTGATAGTTCATCTTCTGTAAGACCCTACCTGTATGCTACTTACTTTTTTTATGTGAACTGCCTTTTTAGAAATAAATAAATTATTATTATTATTATTATTACCTTGAAAAAATTACACTAGGAAAAAACGAACATAGAATTTGAAAAATATCCAACACATTATGGTGACAAAACCCAAATAAAACGAATAAGTGAAAATAATACCTTCCGACAATAGCAGATTCCGGAGATTTCTTCGATTTCTTCCACCATTCAAAAATACTCCACTTTTCAGTTACGAATGCAATTCACAAAAAAAAATTCAAATAGCCGGTTGTCATTGTCTGATGTCAAATTATTGACACTTAACTATTAGTGTTGCCAATGTGAAAAAATAGACCGTTCGGAAACATTCACTGAACTTTTTACTCCAACAAACATGGTGGTAAAAATATTCCCTTTATCCCAAAAAGGGTTCTACTAGTAATTTTATTTTTGTGGCGTTTTAAAAAGCATTTTATGTAGTCAGGACCAGGCATATTGTTTTTGAATCTTTTTATCGTTACTCCTAAGTTGTCTAAATAGCCCTTTATTAATAATCTAAAGTCTATTGTTTCAAGGGGATATTCCCATTCGGAAGAAACATTTATATGCTCTATGAGTTATTCCTCTACATCCGGAGCTAAAGTTGTTTGGCCACCTTGCTTTTTCATGATAAAAGTATTGTGTCTATGAAGGACTGATTTGGAGATATTATATTTTTCCGCAATATCTATTAACGATTTATTGGTACTGTTGTACTCATTTAGTGCCTGTTCTATGAGTAGCTCGTCATATTTTTTTTTCTCGGTTTGGTTTGTATGTACGTGGCATTATCGGAAGTTAGGAATCTGAAAGAAAATAAGCTTAATGAAATACCTATAATTGTAAAAATCCCCCGACACATTAAATCCTTTTACTCATTACGAAAAAAAGCTGCGATCGATATTCAAAACGGCTGTACCGTAAAATGGGGTGAATAGGGACAAAATCGAACTTGTCACTGAAATTAATCGATGTTGTAGGACGAATGCAATATTGATAACTCTTTCCAAGGGTTTCCGGCAGTTAATACTTTTCGTAAATGTTAAAAATATCCCCAGAATTAGTTAAAATTTAGATATTTTAACAAAAATATAGGCGGTCCCTATTCATGCTTGAAGTGGGGTGACCTGGAACGAGACATGGGTAACTTGGGAAAAACTAGTAGGGTTGTCTCTTTCCTATTTAAAAAAAGAACTAAATACCTTCTGCTAAAAGATTAATTTTCTTCATTAAATTAAAAATTTTTGGAAATAAAAATAATACAATAAATCCAAAATCTTTTATTGAAATAAAAGAACATAAATATTTTACTTAACAGGTTGTTACACTCAAAGGTTCGAATTACACTTGATTGGTCTCTTATGGATAACTTTTAGTAATACTCTGTACTACCTGTATAGAAAAATAGCAAATTATGAACCACCTTATGTTCTTAAATGTTCCGTGCCAAATTATGTTCCGTAAATATATAACGGAACACAAGGGAGTTTAAAATAAAATGAATGTTTGACTTGCACTTAATGATTAGAGCCTTTAATTCCAAAAATACAAATTAGTGCGATTCCGGCCACGGCTCAATGACAAGTGGCCCGTCACTTGCCATGAATCCGAATCCAATACAAAACAAAACGCCTGACCAAAACATCACAGCAAGCAAATGCACAAACAAAACAACATTCCTTAAGCCTAAGTTATAATAGATATTAATGTATATTATTACTATATTAAGCCAAGGCGGCAACATCTACCCCCCCGCTGAAAGGCCCACCTTTCAGAGTAAGTCGTCAGACGGATGCAGTGGGCAGAGTCTGACTAGCGGTCTACGCACACAACCTCTTGTAGTGTTGACGTCCGCTACCCTAGAGATACCGTCAAGCCCCGGGAATAACTTCTGTACTCGACCAAGGCGCCAACATAACGGTGGAACGTAGTCCTCTTGTATGAGCACAAGATCTCCAACGGCGAGGTCACGCTTCGATGCGGTCTTCCACTTCTTCCTCTGTTGCAATTCCGCGATGTACTCCCCTTGCCATCGACTCCAAAAATGTTGATGTATCTTCTCCAACCGGGCGTAGCGTGAGAGCGAACTGTCAGAGCGATTCTCCAGTACAGGACCTGGCAAGGCCGTCAGCGGCCGTCCCACGAGAAAGTGCCCTGGGGAGAGGGAAAGGAAGTCGTTAGGGGAGCTAGAAAGAGGACACAAGGGGCGACTATTTAACACAGCCTCCACTTGTGCGAACAATGTACATATCTCCTCCAATGTTAGATGCGCGTTGCCCATGACACGCTTAAGGTGGTACTTGGCGGACTTTACCCCAGCCTCCCAAATGCCTCCAAAGTGAGGAGCGTAAGCAGGGATAAACTTAAATTGAATGCTCTCTTGAGCTGCAAACTCAGACAGAGGTTCTTTATGACCTTTTATAAAATCTGCGAGTTCCTTTGACGCTGCAACAAAGTTACGCCCATTATCACATAATACCTCTGCAGGCCGGCCTCGCCGAGAAATAAATCGTCGCATTGTCATAATAAAAGCGTCCTTTGATAGATCGGATACCGCCTCCAGATGAATACATTTAAATCTGAGACACACAAACAAACATAGGTAACATTTGGTAAGACGAGCACCGCGACCCTTTCTATTTAAAATTTGAAAAGGACCAGCAAAATCCAAACCGACAGATGTAAATGGGAAGTCTAGGCCGACGCGCTGCGGTGGCAGGTCACCCATCTTAGGATGAATAGTCATGCCTCTTAAACGCGTGCATCGCACACACTGTCGGACGGTACGCCGTGCTAGGCGCCTGCCGTTTAGGGCCCACACATACTCGCGAACTGTTGCTAATAATAGTTGTGGGCCGGCGTGTAAACTACGATAATGCTCACGCTCATAAATAAGTTTTGTTAGGTGATGTGCTGCATCCAACAATATGGGATGCTTCTTCTCATACCCACAATGCGAAGCACTAATGCGGCCTCCCACTCGCATTACACAGCCATCTAAAAAAGGAGACAGCGACAGAATATTAGATTTGGCCTTCAAAGTTTTTTGTTGTGAGAGAGCTTTGAGTTCGATCGGAAAAGATTCCTGTTGCGACAACGAACACAAATAAATAAATGACTCATTCAACTCATTAGGCGATAGCACGCCAGTCAACATTTGATCTTTATTTTTTAAATTAAATCTAAACCGTTTAATATAAGCTACTGTTCTTTGTAATCTATTTAAATTTGAGTATTTTTTTATGTTAATTATAGGTTCCAGTTGCAACGATGAGGTAAGTACATTTAATAATTTATCGTCATTTATATAATTATATTTTTTAGTTTTAGTTTGGTAAGTTTTAGGTTTAGTTTGTAAGCTCTTTATTTCAGGTAACTTAGTGAAGTCAACAGCCTGGACTAGGGATGGCCACTGCGACTTATCCTTCAAAAGAAAACTAGGCCCAAACCACCATAGGTCTAGGTCTCCCAGCTGACCGGGATTAACACCTCGAGATATGAAGTCGGCAGGATTTGAATTAGAGTTTACGTAACGCCAGTCGGATGACTTCGTCAATTCGAGAATTGCACCCACCCGATGAGCCACGAAAGTTTTAAGCCTCGTAGAATCCGCATTAAGCCATGCGAGTACAATGGAAGAATCGCACCAATGCGTTACGGATTTTGGCTCATATCTAAGTGCATCCTTAACAGCGTTACACAAATTTGCAGCCAATAATGCACCGCACAACTCCAAACGCGGTATAGTGATTAACGGCTTACGTTTCGCCACCTTCGATTTAGCGCACAATAACCTAACGGTGACGTCACCCGTGTTATCGTAGGATCTAACATACACCGCTGCACCGTACGCACGCTCTGACGCGTCGCTAAAAGAATGCAGTTCTATTGAAACCGGTTTGTCACATGTTACGCGCCTCGAAATGCGAATATTAGACAAACAGTTTATATTTTTGTAGTATTGTTGCCACATATTGATTATGGGCACGGGTAATGGTTCGTCCCATCCTAAATTCTCAGCACAAATACTTTGAAAAATCATTTTAGGTATTATTACACACGGACTTAATAATCCTAAGGGGTCATAAATTTTAAGTGACTGTGACATTATAAAGCGTTTTGTAATTTGACGCTCGTCCGTATGTTTGGCAGGGAAAAATAACAAATCATTAGAATAATCCCAACCTAAACCTAATGTATTTGTTGAACCACTGAACAATAAGTCTTGTCCCGTTTCTGATTGACTGTTCGAGCAAATTGAAGGCAAATTACTCTTGAACTTTCGCAAGTTCATTCCCGCAGATTTAAGAGCTAAGGATACAGCCTCTTTCATGGAAAGTAGTTCACTTGCGTCATCCATTGAAGTGGCTAGGTCATCCACATAGAAATCATGCTGAATGACAGCCTTTACGTTTGGATCCTCGCATTCTTCACCAACTTGCCACAAACATCGAGTGCTGAGATAGCTCGCACTTGCTGTTCCGTAAGTGAGAGTACCCAGGCGCAGTGTTTTTAAGGGTTGTGACCGATCCTCTCGCCATAAAATTAGCTGCAGGTTGCAATCTTGCTCTGCCACATCGACCATGCGATACATTTTTTCGATGTCACCACACAGTAGGTATTTGTGCTGCCGCGCTCTTATCAGTACCGCAAATATAGAATCCTGTACATTCGGCCCAACCATAAGGATATCGTTTAACGAAAAGCCAGACGATGTAGGATTTGATCCGTCAAACACGACGCGTAATTTGGTGGTTTTTTTTTTTTTTATTTTTTTTAGACTAAGCTAAACTTTAAAGTTGTTGATGGATAAAAAATGAAATTAGAGCTAAAATAAAAGAAGAATACAATAAAGAATTAAAACTAAGGTGAATTGCAAAACTTACATTGACATATGCTTTTTATACTATAAAATAAGGATGCTCACTATCTCCTTATGAGACACAAACAAAGCAAGATGATCACCACTATAATTATTATGGTGGTGATAGATAAGCTGGGAATCCACTTAGCAATTTTAGACAAGAAGCCTAGATTGCTGCCATCATCTGGATCCTCATTGGAGAAGTGGTCCTTTTGCATAGTATCAATCCCATTGTAAGGTATAACTTCATGAGTATATTCTAAACCAGATGAATTTAATGATCTTAAATCATATAGTGTGGTGTAGTGCACCTTCCCATCACAAGGGAATGACTTTGAGCTAGCATGGACAATTTTTGGTAGAATGAAGCTTGACCCAGATGAAGTTGCCTCTGCCTGGAAACTTAACAGCAGGGATGCATCCAAGTGAGCCACCTCCCACACTCTAATCTTAATATTAGAACACTGATGCTTATTCTTCTTGAAGTTAATGGGCCTATCACACTTCAAGTCTACTGTGGCCTGTCCATGCATAGTCCATGATATATAACTTCCCTCAACGTCTATATCAATTGGGAACGTCAGGTCCTGGTGTTTAGTGCACAATGAAGACAGAAACGCCATTGCCGATTTTTGGTATCTGCAAAGCGACCTATCATTGTGGTCAGCAACACAATGAATCTCATTGGTAGCAAATAGAAATTTCCCTGTCGGAAGGATTTGGAGATCACCTATCATACCAAGTTCTGGTTTCATGGACAGAAATTCTCTTGGACAAAGGAAGATTTCACCGGTCCTCTTCCTAATAATCAATTGATTGTTTAGTTGTCCTATTGACTCATCTCTAACTTGATCAACTACACACCCTATTGGAGGAGTTACTTCACCTCCATGTTGTCCTCCCTGACCAATAGAGTACACATCAAATAGATTGTCATTTTTGTAGTTTACTTGGAAACTAAGTAATTTACAACCATTCCCAAAAGTGCAATACCCTTGGAGTTTTTGACATGTGTAATAAGCTCTATCTGGATTGCTGAATTTAAACAGAGATTGAGCCAGGCTCCCAATAGAGATAAAAGGGAGAGTACCCATTCCACAAACACTGACGGCCTCACATTTGTACCACTGGCAGTAATACTCTTCTCTATGCTCAAGTTCCCAAATGGCAGTGGTGAACAGCTTTGTTAACTGGCTAGTGTGCGCAACTAGCTCTCTCTTTAAGATTGATGGGCCTAGTATTATTTCTTCTGAGTCATCAAGCATCACTTTGTAAGAGTATTTTGCAAGGGTTGCATCATAGGAGGAAACTATCTCATAAGACCTTACACTTATGGGCCTACACAACAAAAACAAAACTAGTAGTTTCACAGATGAAATCTTGAATTGCTTCTTTATCATGTTGACCTCTGATTCCCCCCCTCGTTTCTTTTGGCACACCACCCCATCATTGTCTATGAATTCGTCATAATCTGCGGTGAACTCCCACCCGTGCCTAACAAGAGGAATTCTTTCTGAGCTCAATTTAACTCCTTTGTGCATCCCACAAATCCATGCAATTGTGATATAAAAAGTTATTACTGTCAAAACTATCAATATGGCTTCAACTATTATCACCACATTTTTTTCTTCTGCATTGCACTCTGTTTTAGTAAGCTGCTTCCGTAGTCTTGTCTCACAGTCTAGCTCAAATATGAGAGACTGCTGACAGTGAATATTCTTGAGCAGGACTGGGCCATAGAATACTCTTTTCTCTATTTCCAAACATGTCATTTTCATTGATCCAGCTAAAGTGACAACTATTAAATCACCGGGACATGTATGGAAAAATACCTTTGGACCATCTATCATCGCACCACAATCAGTATGATTTAACTGACCCTCATCATCAGAACTTGATAGATCAGCCAGTTCCTGTATGCAATGTTTAAGAGTAGAGTGATTCAAGAACTTCTTGTTCCCAAGGTCATCCCACAGTAATTCTAGGGATGGTGACTTCCTCTTCAAGAAATCTCTATGTGTCACTTGTTCTATTCCAGTCAACCGTGCTCTGATAGTAGATTTCCCAATGACGCCAGATATGTTATTATGAGTTATTGTTGGCATTATGGGAAACCATGCAGTAGACCCAGGGGATAGATCCAGGTTCTCTAGGGTGGTAGCATCAATTGATGACAATGTCATTATCAAGATCAACAGAACCCAAGCTCTCTGGACCATCTTCATCGCTCTCCGTTTAATATAATTGCTCAAGTTGTTAACAGATATCAAAATTTATAACCCGACAATGTGACATCACAATGTGACATCAAAATATTCCCGAAATGTTCTTATCCCAGTGCTGACATTTATTTTTAACCTCTGCATTACATCTGGAACGTTCCCAGATGTATTTAAAAAAGCTATTGTCTGTCCGATTTTTAAAAGTGGAGATAGTGACTGTGTCGGCAATTATAGACCGATTTCTGTACTTACCACAATCTCGAAAATATTCGAAAAGGTTTTAAACAAGCAACTGATATCATACCTTTCAAAATGTAATATTATCTCTCCAAATCAGTATGGTTTCACTAAAGGGAAGTCGACGGAAGATGCTGTAATTGATTTGACAACTAGAATCACTCAATATTTAGATAGTAAATTAAAAACTGTTGCTGTATTCTTGGACCTTTCAAAGGCGTTCGACACAGTCTCTATCCCCACCCTTCTCGGTAAGCTAGAAGGTATAGGAATCAGGGGCATTGTTCTGGAGATGTTCCGCAGTTATCTTGTGGGTCGTACACAGTGTGTGCGGCTGGGTAAATACCTGAGTGATGAGGAGTTTATAACCTTTGGTGTCCCTCAAGGCAGTGTCCTTGGCCCGACCCTGTTCTTGGTTTACATCAATGATCTGTGTCAAATGACATTGGAAAACTGTAATATCATTACATATGCAGATGACACGGCATTGATTGTCCACGGCAAAGATTGGCGGACCACTTTTGACACTGCTGAGAGGGCTCTCTCCAAAGTTTCATACTGGCTGGGCTGCAACCTTCTCACGCTGAACGCTGATAAGACCAAATACATAGCCTTTTCCTGTACTTCCTTAACACAACCTCCAAACAGCTTGCAGATTTTGGCTCATACCTGTTCTGATACTGTGCTGGTTTGTGACTGTCAGGCTCTTGTGCGCACGACCGAGTTTCGGTATCTGGGTGTGCAAATAGACTCTCGCCTCAGCTGGGACAAACACGTGCTTAATCTGACCTCCCGTATGAGAAAATTAATTTTTCTATTCAGAAAACTTAGATCCTCAGCCGACTTAGACACATTAAAAGTCGTGTATTACTCTCTTGCACAATCACTATTGACTTACTGTATACCCGCGTGGGGTGGTACATTTGCTACTAGCATGCTTAGAGTAGAGAGGGCGCAGAGAGCTGTTCTAAAGGTGATCCTCAGAAAACCGCTAAGGTATCCGACCACAAACTTATACGAAGAAAGCTCTGTACTTAGTGTTAGACAGCTTTATATACTGCAGACCATTCTACGCAAACATGCGTCAATTCCCTACAACAAATCCAACAAACGCAGAAAGGATTTGGTGTGCGATATTCATCCACATAGGACTGCCATAGCGGGTAGGAGTTTTTATATTAGCAGTTCAAGACTTTATAACCGGATTAACAAGATGACTTATATCCACAATTTAACTAAAAACAAATGTAAAAAAGAGGTATTTAACTTAATACAAAAATTTAACTACAGGGAAACAGAAAGCCTTATTAAAGCGTAGAAAGAATACTTTACATTGACACACATACACACACATACAAACACACACATGCACGCATGCACACACACACACACACTCAGTAATTAATTAACCTTAAGTCAGTACTGTTATTATATTTAAGTCAGTTCCATTATTGTAATTTTTTGCATGTCCTATTACGTCGATCTTACTGTATCATAAAGTGGAAGGCGCTGGTGCCCGTGATACAATGGTAACATTAGTACGGGTACCAACGTTTCATATTTTCTGATAGTTCATCTTCTGTAAGACCCTACCTGTATGCTACTTACTTTTTTTATGTGAACTGCCTTTTTAGAAATAAATAAATTATTATTATTATTATTATTACCTTGAAAAAATTACACTAGGAAAAAACGAACATAGAATTTGAAAAATATCCAACACATTATGGTGACAAAACCCAAATAAAACGAATAAGTGAAAATAATACCTTCCGACAATAGCAGATTCCGGAGATTTCTTCGATTTCTTCCACCATTCAAAAATACTCCACTTTTCAGTTACGAATGCAATTCACAAAAAAAAATTCAAATAGCCGGTTGTCATTGTCTGATGTCAAATTATTGACACTTAACTATTAGTGTTGCCAATGTGAAAAAATAGACCGTTCGGAAACATTCACTGAACTTTTTACTCCAACAAACATGGTGGTAAAAATATTCCCTTTATCCCAAAAAGGGTTCTACTAGTAATTTTATTTTTGTGGCGTTTTAAAAAGCATTTTATGTAGTCAGGACCAGGCATATTGTTTTTGAATCTTTTTATCGTTACTCCTAAGTTGTCTAAATAGCCCTTTATTAATAATCTAAAGTCTATTGTTTCAAGGGGATATTCCCATTCGGAAGAAACATTTATATGCTCTATGAGTTATTCCTCTACATCCGGAGCTAAAGTTGTTTGGCCACCTTGCTTTTTCATGATAAAAGTATTGTGTCTATGAAGGACTGATTTGGAGATATTATATTTTTCCGCAATATCTATTAACGATTTATTGGTACTGTTGTACTCATTTAGTGCCTGTTCTATGAGTAGCTCGTCATATTTTTTTTTCTCGGTTTGGTTTGTATGTACGTGGCATTATCGGAAGTTAGGAATCTGAAAGAAAATAAGCTTAATGAAATACCTATAATTGTAAAAATCCCCCGACACATTAAATCCTTTTACTCATTACGAAAAAAAGCTGCGATCGATATTCAAAACGGCTGTACCGTAAAATGGGGTGAATAGGGACAAAATCGAACTTGTCACTGAAATTAATCGATGTTGTAGGACGAATGCAATATTGATAACTCTTTCCAAGGGTTTCCGGCAGTTAATACTTTTCGTAAATGTTAAAAATATCCCCAGAATTAGTTAAAATTTAGATATTTTAACAAAAATATAGGCGGTCCCTATTCATGCTTGAAGTGGGGTGACCTGGAACGAGACATGGGTAACTTGGGAAAAACTAGTAGGGTTGTCTCTTTCCTATTTAAAAAAAGAACTAAATACCTTCTGCTAAAAGATTAATTTTCTTCATTAAATTAAAAATTTTTGGAAATAAAAATAATACAATAAATCCAAAATCTTTTATTGAAATAAAAGAACATAAATATTTTACTTAACAGGTTGTTACACTCAAAGGTTCGAATTACACTTGATTGGTCTCTTATGGATAACTTTTAGTAATACTCTGTACTACCTGTATAGAAAAATAGCAAATTATGAACCACCTTATGTTCTTAAATGTTCCGTGCCAAATTATGTTCCGTAAATATATAACGGAACACAAGGGAGTTTAAAATAAAATGAATGTTTGACTTGCACTTAATGATTAGAGCCTTTAATTCCAAAAATACAAATTAGTGCGATTCCGGCCACGGCTCAATGACAAGTGGCCCGTCACTTGCCATGAATCCGAATCCAATACAAAACAAAACGCCTGACCAAAACATCACAGCAAGCAAATGCACAAACAAAACAACATTCCTTAAGCCTAAGTTATAATAGATATTAATGTATATTATTACTATATTAAGCCAAGGCGGCAACATCTACCCCCCCGCTGAAAGGCCCACCTTTCAGAGTAAGTCGTCAGACGGATGCAGTGGGCAGAGTCTGACTAGCGGTCTACGCACACAACCTCTTGTAGTGTTGACGTCCGCTACCCTAGAGATACCGTCAAGCCCCGGGAATAACTTCTGTACTCGACCAAGGCGCCAACATAACGGTGGAACGTAGTCCTCTTGTATGAGCACAAGATCTCCAACGGCGAGGTCACGCTTCGATGCGGTCTTCCACTTCTTCCTCTGTTGCAATTCCGCGATGTACTCCCCTTGCCATCGACTCCAAAAATGTTGATGTATCTTCTCCAACCGGGCGTAGCGTGAGAGCGAACTGTCAGAGCGATTCTCCAGTACAGGACCTGGCAAGGCCGTCAGCGGCCGTCCCACGAGAAAGTGCCCTGGGGAGAGGGAAAGGAAGTCGTTAGGGGAGCTAGAAAGAGGACACAAGGGGCGACTATTTAACACAGCCTCCACTTGTGCGAACAATGTACATATCTCCTCCAATGTTAGATGCGCGTTGCCCATGACACGCTTAAGGTGGTACTTGGCGGACTTTACCCCAGCCTCCCAAATGCCTCCAAAGTGAGGAGCGTAAGCAGGGATAAACTTAAATTGAATGCTCTCTTGAGCTGCAAACTCAGACAGAGGTTCTTTATGACCTTTTATAAAATCTGCGAGTTCCTTTGACGCTGCAACAAAGTTACGCCCATTATCACATAATACCTCTGCAGGCCGGCCTCGCCGAGAAATAAATCGTCGCATTGTCATAATAAAAGCGTCCTTTGATAGATCGGATACCGCCTCCAGATGAATACATTTAAATCTGAGACACACAAACAAACATAGGTAACATTTGGTAAGACGAGCACCGCGACCCTTTCTATTTAAAATTTGAAAAGGACCAGCAAAATCCAAACCGACAGATGTAAATGGGAAGTCTAGGCCGACGCGCTGCGGTGGCAGGTCACCCATCTTAGGATGAATAGTCATGCCTCTTAAACGCGTGCATCGCACACACTGTCGGACGGTACGCCGTGCTAGGCGCCTGCCGTTTAGGGCCCACACATACTCGCGAACTGTTGCTAATAATAGTTGTGGGCCGGCGTGTAAACTACGATAATGCTCACGCTCATAAATAAGTTTTGTTAGGTGATGTGCTGCATCCAACAATATGGGATGCTTCTTCTCATACCCACAATGCGAAGCACTAATGCGGCCTCCCACTCGCATTACACAGCCATCTAAAAAAGGAGACAGCGACAGAATATTAGATTTGGCCTTCAAAGTTTTTTGTTGTGAGAGAGCTTTGAGTTCGATCGGAAAAGATTCCTGTTGCGACAACGAACACAAATAAATAAATGACTCATTCAACTCATTAGGCGATAGCACGCCAGTCAACATTTGATCTTTATTTTTTAAATTAAATCTAAACCGTTTAATATAAGCTACTGTTCTTTGTAATCTATTTAAATTTGAGTATTTTTTTATGTTAATTATAGGTTCCAGTTGCAACGATGAGGTAAGTACATTTAATAATTTATCGTCATTTATATAATTATATTTTTTAGTTTTAGTTTGGTAAGTTTTAGGTTTAGTTTGTAAGCTCTTTATTTCAGGTAACTTAGTGAAGTCAACAGCCTGGACTAGGGATGGCCACTGCGACTTATCCTTCAAAAGAAAACTAGGCCCAAACCACCATAGGTCTAGGTCTCCCAGCTGACCGGGATTAACACCTCGAGATATGAAGTCGGCAGGATTTGAATTAGAGTTTACGTAACGCCAGTCGGATGACTTCGTCAATTCGAGAATTGCACCCACCCGATGAGCCACGAAAGTTTTAAGCCTCGTAGAATCCGCATTAAGCCATGCGAGTACAATGGAAGAATCGCACCAATGCGTTACGGATTTTGGCTCATATCTAAGTGCATCCTTAACAGCGTTACACAAATTTGCAGCCAATAATGCACCGCACAACTCCAAACGCGGTATAGTGATTAACGGCTTACGTTTCGCCACCTTCGATTTAGCGCACAATAACCTAACGGTGACGTCACCCGTGTTATCGTAGGATCTAACATACACCGCTGCACCGTACGCACGCTCTGACGCGTCGCTAAAAGAATGCAGTTCTATTGAAACCGGTTTGTCACATGTTACGCGCCTCGAAATGCGAATATTAGACAAACAGTTTATATTTTTGTAGTATTGTTGCCACATATTGATTATGGGCACGGGTAATGGTTCGTCCCATCCTAAATTCTCAGCACAAATACTTTGAAAAATCATTTTAGGTATTATTACACACGGACTTAATAATCCTAAGGGGTCATAAATTTTAAGTGACTGTGACATTATAAAGCGTTTTGTAATTTGACGCTCGTCCGTATGTTTGGCAGGGAAAAATAACAAATCATTAGAATAATCCCAACCTAAACCTAATGTATTTGTTGAACCACTGAACAATAAGTCTTGTCCCGTTTCTGATTGACTGTTCGAGCAAATTGAAGGCAAATTACTCTTGAACTTTCGCAAGTTCATTCCCGCAGATTTAAGAGCTAAGGATACAGCCTCTTTCATGGAAAGTAGTTCACTTGCGTCATCCATTGAAGTGGCTAGGTCATCCACATAGAAATCATGCTGAATGACAGCCTTTACGTTTGGATCCTCGCATTCTTCACCAACTTGCCACAAACATCGAGTGCTGAGATAGCTCGCACTTGCTGTTCCGTAAGTGAGAGTACCCAGGCGCAGTGTTTTTAAGGGTTGTGACCGATCCTCTCGCCATAAAATTAGCTGCAGGTTGCAATCTTGCTCTGCCACATCGACCATGCGATACATTTTTTCGATGTCACCACACAGTAGGTATTTGTGCTGCCGCGCTCTTATCAGTACCGCAAATATAGAATCCTGTACATTCGGCCCAACCATAAGGATATCGTTTAACGAAAAGCCAGACGATGTAGGATTTGATCCGTCAAACACGACGCGTAATTTGGTGGTTTTTTATTTTTTTATTTTTTTTAGACTAAGCTAAACTTTAAAGTTGTTGATGGATAAAAAATGAAATTAGAGCTAAAATAAAAGAAGAATACAATAAAGAATTAAAACTAAGGTGAATTGCAAAACTTACATTGACATATGCTTTTTATACTATAAAATAAGGATGCTCACTATCTCCTTATGAGACACAAACAAAGCAAGATGATCACCACTATAATTATTATGGTGGTGATAGATAAGCTGGGAATCCACTTAGCAATTTTAGACAAGAAGCCTAGATTGCTGCCATCATCTGGATCCTCATTGGAGAAGTGGTCCTTTTGCATAGTATCAATCCCATTGTAAGGTATAACTTCATGAGTATATTCTAAACCAGATGAATTTAATGATCTTAAATCATATAGTGTGGTGTAGTGCACCTTCCCATCACAAGGGAATGACTTTGAGCTAGCATGGACAATTTTTGGTAGAATGAAGCTTGACCCAGATGAAGTTGCCTCTGCCTGGAAACTTAACAGCAGGGATGCATCCAAGTGAGCCACCTCCCACACTCTAATCTTAATATTAGAACACTGATGCTTATTCTTCTTGAAGTTAATGGGCCTATCACACTTCAAGTCTACTGTGGCCTGTCCATGCATAGTCCATGATATATAACTTCCCTCAACGTCTATATCAATTGGGAACGTCAGGTCCTGGTGTTTAGTGCACAATGAAGACAGAAACGCCATTGCCGATTTTTGGTATCTGCAAAGCGACCTATCATTGTGGTCAGCAACACAATGAATCTCATTGGTAGCAAATAGAAATTTCCCTGTCGGAAGGATTTGGAGATCACCTATCATACCAAGTTCTGGTTTCATGGACAGAAATTCTCTTGGACAAAGGAAGATTTCACCGGTCCTCTTCCTAATAATCAATTGATTGTTTAGTTGTCCTATTGACTCATCTCTAACTTGATCAACTACACACCCTATTGGAGGAGTTACTTCACCTCCATGTTGTCCTCCCTGACCAATAGAGTACACATCAAATAGATTGTCATTTTTGTAGTTTACTTGGAAACTAAGTAATTTACAACCATTCCCAAAAGTGCAATACCCTTGGAGTTTTTGACATGTGTAATAAGCTCTATCTGGATTGCTGAATTTAAACAGAGATTGAGCCAGGCTCCCAATAGAGATAAA
Source organism: Pyrrhia umbra (assembly GCA_963891755.1). Classification (NCBI taxonomy): domain Eukaryota; kingdom Metazoa; phylum Arthropoda; class Insecta; order Lepidoptera; family Noctuidae; genus Pyrrhia; species Pyrrhia umbra. The sequence goes on from OY982935.1 coordinate 7,358,719, forward strand.
AGGGAGAGTACCCATTCCACAAACACTGACGGCCTCACATTTGTACCACTGGCAGTAATACTCTTCTCTATGCTCAAGTTCCCAAATGGCAGTGGTGAACAGCTTTGTTAACTGGCTAGTGTGCGCAACTAGCTCTCTCTTTAAGATTGATGGGCCTAGTATTATTTCTTCTGAGTCATCAAGCATCACTTTGTAAGAGTATTTTGCAAGGGTTGCATCATAGGAGGAAACTATCTCATAAGACCTTACACTTATGGGCCTACACAACAAAAACAAAACTAGTAGTTTCACAGATGAAATCTTGAATTGCTTCTTTATCATGTTGACCTCTGATTCCCCCCCTCGTTTCTTTTGGCACACCACCCCATCATTGTCTATGAATTCGTCATAATCTGCGGTGAACTCCCACCCGTGCCTAACAAGAGGAATTCTTTCTGAGCTCAATTTAACTCCTTTGTGCATCCCACAAATCCATGCAATTGTGATATAAAAAGTTATTACTGTCAAAACTATCAATATGGCTTCAACTATTATCACCACATTTTTTTCTTCTGCATTGCACTCTGTTTTAGTAAGCTGCTTCCGTAGTCTTGTCTCACAGTCTAGCTCAAATATGAGAGACTGCTGACAGTGAATATTCTTGAGCAGGACTGGGCCATAGAATACTCTTTTCTCTATTTCCAAACATGTCATTTTCATTGATCCAGCTAAAGTGACAACTATTAAATCACCGGGACATGTATGGAAAAATACCTTTGGACCATCTATCATCGCACCACAATCAGTATGATTTAACTGACCCTCATCATCAGAACTTGATAGATCAGCCAGTTCCTGTATGCAATGTTTAAGAGTAGAGTGATTCAAGAACTTCTTGTTCCCAAGGTCATCCCACAGTAATTCTAGGGATGGTGACTTCCTCTTCAAGAAATCTCTATGTGTCACTTGTTCTATTCCAGTCAACCGTGCTCTGATAGTAGATTTCCCAATGACGCCAGATATGTTATTATGAGTTATTGTTGGCATTATGGGAAACCATGCAGTAGACCCAGGGGATAGATCCAGGTTCTCTAGGGTGGTAGCATCAATTGATGACAATGTCATTATCAAGATCAACAGAACCCAAGCTCTCTGGACCATCTTCATCGCTCTCCGTTTAATATAATTGCTCAAGTTGTTAACAGATATCAAAATTTATAACCCGACAATGTGACATCACAATGTGACATCAAAATATTCCCGAAATGTTCTTATCCCAGTGCTGACATTTATTTTTAACCTCTGCATTACATCTGGAACGTTCCCAGATGTATTTAAAAAAGCTATTGTCTGTCCGATTTTTAAAAGTGGAGATAGTGACTGTGTCGGCAATTATAGACCGATTTCTGTACTTACCACAATCTCGAAAATATTCGAAAAGGTTTTAAACAAGCAACTGATATCATACCTTTCAAAATGTAATATTATCTCTCCAAATCAGTATGGTTTCACTAAAGGGAAGTCGACGGAAGATGCTGTAATTGATTTGACAACTAGAATCACTCAATATTTAGATAGTAAATTAAAAACTGTTGCTGTATTCTTGGACCTTTCAAAGGCGTTCGACACAGTCTCTATCCCCACCCTTCTCGGTAAGCTAGAAGGTATAGGAATCAGGGGCATTGTTCTGGAGATGTTCCGCAGTTATCTTGTGGGTCGTACACAGTGTGTGCGGCTGGGTAAATACCTGAGTGATGAGGAGTTTATAACCTTTGGTGTCCCTCAAGGCAGTGTCCTTGGCCCGACCCTGTTCTTGGTTTACATCAATGATCTGTGTCAAATGACATTGGAAAACTGTAATATCATTACATATGCAGATGACACGGCATTGATTGTCCACGGCAAAGATTGGCGGACCACTTTTGACACTGCTGAGAGGGCTCTCTCCAAAGTTTCATACTGGCTGGGCTGCAACCTTCTCACGCTGAACGCTGATAAGACCAAATACATAGCCTTTTCCTGTACTTCCTTAACACAACCTCCAAACAGCTTGCAGATTTTGGCTCATACCTGTTCTGATACTGTGCTGGTTTGTGACTGTCAGGCTCTTGTGCGCACGACCGAGTTTCGGTATCTGGGTGTGCAAATAGACTCTCGCCTCAGCTGGGACAAACACGTGCTTAATCTGACCTCCCGTATGAGAAAATTAATTTTTCTATTCAGAAAACTTAGATCCTCAGCCGACTTAGACACATTAAAAGTCGTGTATTACTCTCTTGCACAATCACTATTGACTTACTGTATACCCGCGTGGGGTGGTACATTTGCTACTAGCATGCTTAGAGTAGAGAGGGCGCAGAGAGCTGTTCTAAAGGTGATCCTCAGAAAACCGCTAAGGTATCCGACCACAAACTTATACGAAGAAAGCTCTGTACTTAGTGTTAGACAGCTTTATATACTGCAGACCATTCTACGCAAACATGCGTCAATTCCCTACAACAAATCCAACAAACGCAGAAAGGATTTGGTGTGCGATATTCATCCACATAGGACTGCCATAGCGGGTAGGAGTTTTTATATTAGCAGTTCAAGACTTTATAACCGGATTAACAAGATGACTTATATCCACAATTTAACTAAAAACAAATGTAAAAAAGAGGTATTTAACTTAATACAAAAATTTAACTACAGGGAAACAGAAAGCCTTATTAAAGCGTAGAAAGAATACTTTACATTGACACACATACACACACATACAAACACACACATGCACGCATGCACACACACACACACACTCAGTAATTAATTAACCTTAAGTCAGTACTGTTATTATATTTAAGTCAGTTCCATTATTGTAATTTTTTGCATGTCCTATTACGTCGATCTTACTGTATCATAAAGTGGAAGGCGCTGGTGCCCGTGATACAATGGTAACATTAGTACGGGTACCAACGTTTCATATTTTCTGATAGTTCATCTTCTGTAAGACCCTACCTGTATGCTACTTACTTTTTTTATGTGAACTGCCTTTTTAGAAATAAATAAATTATTATTATTATTCCGTTTATTCATTTTTCACACATATTCATTAAATTTTTAAATATTTCTATACAAAATTTATAAAAAACATTTAAAAATATAAAAAACAGGGATCCACCGATATCGGGAACAGGGTCCAAGCTATCGGTGGTTAGGGCTCCAGAGACAGGAACCTCCTCACAATACGTGCAGTATCCAGGAGCACTGCCTTCTGAATCAGGCCCTTGATCCAGCCGCCTAACGAGAGCCTCCTGAGATGTTGGTCGAGGCTCTTGGCCATCAGGCCATTGGCCGTCACGACTATCGGCACAATGACTGCCGAGTCCACATTCCACATGTCGACAACCTCGTGCGCCAAGTCGAGATACTTTATTTGTTTTTCTTTCTCGGCTTTCACGAGATTCTCGTCATGGGGAATGGTGACATCGATGATCATTGTGCGGCGCGCTAATCGGTCTATCACCACTATGTCAGGCTTATTGGCTAGAATAGTCCTGTCAGTAATGATAGACCGATCCCAATACAACGTGATATGGTCATTTTCGAGAACTGGGTCGGGCGCATACTTGTAGTATGGGACCTCAAGATCCACAAGTTTGTACTGCAAAGCAAGCTGCTGGTGGATGATCTTGGCCACTTGGTTGTGCCTGTGCAAGTATTCACCGTTAGCCAAACGAGAACAGCCAGAGATAATATGTCTGATAGACTCACCTGGACGGTGACATGCCCGACATATGTCAACCGTCCCGTCCTTCATGATATATCTCCGGTAGTTGTTCGTCAACATAACTTCGTCCATAATTGCGCAGACAAACCCTTCGGTTTCCCCGAACAGGTCGCCGAAACGTAGCCAAGATACGGACGCCATAAAGTCTACATCGGGCCCATGAAGAGCCCGGAAAAAGCGTCCGTGTAGCTCCTTGCCTTGCCATACCTCCTTGCGGTCATTGGTGGTAAGTACCACAGGTTTGCGCCAATTCTCTTTAGCCAGCGACAGCGGGGTGAGTCCCTTGTCCACTGCGACTACATCCTGATGCATACCCACGTCGGTTTTAAGAAAATATTCCCTGAGATTGCACACCTCACGGTTATGAAGGGTCTTAGCATTTAAATAGCCACGACCCCCGCACTTCCGTGGGATGTACAATCTCATCACCGATGATCGTGGGTGATGCATCCGATTTGCAGTCAACAGTGACCGAACTCTTCTGTCCAGGGCGTCAAGTTCAGACTGAGTCCACTTGAGTATGCCAAAGGAGTACATCAGGACTGGCATGACCCAACCGTTAAAGGCGCGGACCTTATTGCCACCTGATAAGGAACTTTTCAGAACCTTATTCAGGCGACCAAAGAACCGTTCCCGTAACGATTGTTTCACGTCAGCCGCGTTGATGCCTAACCCCTCCGACATACCCAGGTATTTGTAAGTATCAGTTGCGGAAAGTGATCTAAGGTTTATAGAATCTGAAAGTTGTAATCCCTCAGATTCTACAATCCCTCCTCGCTTTACATGCATAACTGCACATTTATCCACACCAAACTCCATCCTGATGGAGCTACTAAAAGTTTCAGTTACCTTTAGTAGTTTCATCAGTTGCAGTTTAGTAGGGGCAAATAGTTTCAAATCATCCATATAAAGCAAGTGGGATATAACCTGACCGCCTCTCCGCAAAGGATAGCCCAGCCTCGAACCCTCTAGTAGAGTGCTGAGAGGGTTCAAGGCTAAACAAAACCAAAGTGGACTCAAACTGTCACCCTGGAATATTCCCCGCTTAATTTTAATAGACTCGTCGTTCCCTTGAATCGTTCGACATCCTGGATAGCGAAGTACCGTCCTCCACTGCCCCATACATGACGCAAGGAAGGTGCGTAGAGTTGTATTTATTTTATACAGCTCCAGCACCCTCATGAGCCATGTATGAGGGACCGAGTCGTAGGCCTTCTTGTAATCTATCCAACATGTCGACAGATTCTTTCGGGATCGACGAACCTGCTGGCTTATGACCATATCGATGAGGAGCAGCTCCTTAGTGCCACGGGACCCATTCCTACATCCATTTTGAGAGACTGACATGATAGAGTGTTTGTCAATATGTGAATTTATTTTAGCTCTCAAAATAGATGTAAGAAGTTTATAGACCGTCGGTAAACAAGTGATCGGTCTATAATTCTTAGGTTCCGCGGCACTACCTGATTTATGGAGCAGGTGGGTAACTCCTGTAGTTAGGAACTGTGGTAGCGACCCGGCTTCTAAAGCTAACTGGAATTGCGATGCTAAACGAGGGTGTGAACTTTGTAGCCATTTAAGCCAGAAATTGTGCAGTCCGTCCGGTCCTGGTGACTTCCAATTTGGCAGTGGACGGACTGCACTGGCTACATCGGAGGAGGTGATGCTAACCTCCTCCATTTCTGTTATAAATTCACACTCTCGTTCAACATCACGCATCCAGTCACCTTCAGTGACTGGATGCGTGATTATTATTATTATTATTACCTTGAAAAAATTACACTAGGAAAAAACGAACATAGAATTTGAAAAATATCCAACACATTATGGTGACAAAACCCAAATAAAACGAATAAGTGAAAATAATACCTTCCGACAATAGCAGATTCCGGAGATTTCTTCGATTTCTTCCACCATTCAAAAATACTCCACTTTTCAGTTACGAATGCAATTCACAAAAAAAAATTCAAATAGCCGGTTGTCATTGTCTGATGTCAAATTATTGACACTTAACTATTAGTGTTGCCAATGTGAAAAAATAGACCGTTCGGAAACATTCACTGAACTTTTTACTCCAACAAACATGGTGGTAAAAATATTCCCTTTATCCCAAAAAGGGTTCTACTAGTAATTTTATTTTTGTGGCGTTTTAAAAAGCATTTTATGTAGTCAGGACCAGGCATATTGTTTTTGAATCTTTTTATCGTTACTCCTAAGTTGTCTAAATAGCCCTTTATTAATAATCTAAAGTCTATTGTTTCAAGGGGATATTCCCATTCGGAAGAAACATTTATATGCTCTATGAGTTATTCCTCTACATCCGGAGCTAAAGTTGTTTGGCCACCTTGCTTTTTCATGATAAAAGTATTGTGTCTATGAAGGACTGATTTGGAGATATTATATTTTTCCGCAATATCTATTAACGATTTATTGGTACTGTTGTACTCATTTAGTGCCTGTTCTATGAGTAGCTCGTCATATTTTTTTTTCTCGGTTTGGTTTGTATGTACGTGGCATTATCGGAAGTTAGGAATCTGAAAGAAAATAAGCTTAATGAAATACCTATAATTGTAAAAATCCCCCGACACATTAAATCCTTTTACTCATTACGAAAAAAAGCTGCGATCGATATTCAAAACGGCTGTACCGTAAAATGGGGTGAATAGGGACAAAATCGAACTTGTCACTGAAATTAATCGATGTTGTAGGACGAATGCAATATTGATAACTCTTTCCAAGGGTTTCCGGCAGTTAATACTTTTCGTAAATGTTAAAAATATCCCCAGAATTAGTTAAAATTTAGATATTTTAACAAAAATATAGGCGGTCCCTATTCATGCTTGAAGTGGGGTGACCTGGAACGAGACATGGGTAACTTGGGAAAAACTAGTAGGGTTGTCTCTTTCCTATTTAAAAAAAGAACTAAATACCTTCTGCTAAAAGATTAATTTTCTTCATTAAATTAAAAATTTTTGGAAATAAAAATAATACAATAAATCCAAAATCTTTTATTGAAATAAAAGAACATAAATATTTTACTTAACAGGTTGTTACACTCAAAGGTTCGAATTACACTTGATTGGTCTCTTATGGATAACTTTTAGTAATACTCTGTACTACCTGTATAGAAAAATAGCAAATTATGAACCACCTTATGTTCTTAAATGTTCCGTGCCAAATTATGTTCCGTAAATATATAACGGAACACAAGGGAGTTTAAAATAAAATGAATGTTTGACTTGCACTTAATGATTAGAGCCTTTAATTCCAAAAATACAAATTAGTGCGATTCCGGCCACGGCTCAATGACAAGTGGCCCGTCACTTGCCATGAATCCGAATCCAATACAAAACAAAACGCCTGACCAAAACATCACAGCAAGCAAATGCACAAACAAAACAACATTCCTTAAGCCTAAGTTATAATAGATATTAATGTATATTATTACTATATTAAGCCAAGGCGGCAACATCTACCCCCCCGCTGAAAGGCCCACCTTTCAGAGTAAGTCGTCAGACGGATGCAGTGGGCAGAGTCTGACTAGCGGTCTACGCACACAACCTCTTGTAGTGTTGACGTCCGCTACCCTAGAGATACCGTCAAGCCCCGGGAATAACTTCTGTACTCGACCAAGGCGCCAACATAACGGTGGAACGTAGTCCTCTTGTATGAGCACAAGATCTCCAACGGCGAGGTCACGCTTCGATGCGGTCTTCCACTTCTTCCTCTGTTGCAATTCCGCGATGTACTCCCCTTGCCATCGACTCCAAAAATGTTGATGTATCTTCTCCAACCGGGCGTAGCGTGAGAGCGAACTGTCAGAGCGATTCTCCAGTACAGGACCTGGCAAGGCCGTCAGCGGCCGTCCCACGAGAAAGTGCCCTGGGGAGAGGGAAAGGAAGTCGTTAGGGGAGCTAGAAAGAGGACACAAGGGGCGACTATTTAACACAGCCTCCACTTGTGCGAACAATGTACATATCTCCTCCAATGTTAGATGCGCGTTGCCCATGACACGCTTAAGGTGGTACTTGGCGGACTTTACCCCAGCCTCCCAAATGCCTCCAAAGTGAGGAGCGTAAGCAGGGATAAACTTAAATTGAATGCTCTCTTGAGCTGCAAACTCAGACAGAGGTTCTTTATGACCTTTTATAAAATCTGCGAGTTCCTTTGACGCTGCAACAAAGTTACGCCCATTATCACATAATACCTCTGCAGGCCGGCCTCGCCGAGAAATAAATCGTCGCATTGTCATAATAAAAGCGTCCTTTGATAGATCGGATACCGCCTCCAGATGAATACATTTAAATCTGAGACACACAAACAAACATAGGTAACATTTGGTAAGACGAGCACCGCGACCCTTTCTATTTAAAATTTGAAAAGGACCAGCAAAATCCAAACCGACAGATGTAAATGGGAAGTCTAGGCCGACGCGCTGCGGTGGCAGGTCACCCATCTTAGGATGAATAGTCATGCCTCTTAAACGCGTGCATCGCACACACTGTCGGACGGTACGCCGTGCTAGGCGCCTGCCGTTTAGGGCCCACACATACTCGCGAACTGTTGCTAATAATAGTTGTGGGCCGGCGTGTAAACTACGATAATGCTCACGCTCATAAATAAGTTTTGTTAGGTGATGTGCTGCATCCAACAATATGGGATGCTTCTTCTCATACCCACAATGCGAAGCACTAATGCGGCCTCCCACTCGCATTACACAGCCATCTAAAAAAGGAGACAGCGACAGAATATTAGATTTGGCCTTCAAAGTTTTTTGTTGTGAGAGAGCTTTGAGTTCGATCGGAAAAGATTCCTGTTGCGACAACGAACACAAATAAATAAATGACTCATTCAACTCATTAGGCGATAGCACGCCAGTCAACATTTGATCTTTATTTTTTAAATTAAATCTAAACCGTTTAATATAAGCTACTGTTCTTTGTAATCTATTTAAATTTGAGTATTTTTTTATGTTAATTATAGGTTCCAGTTGCAACGATGAGGTAAGTACATTTAATAATTTATCGTCATTTATATAATTATATTTTTTAGTTTTAGTTTGGTAAGTTTTAGGTTTAGTTTGTAAGCTCTTTATTTCAGGTAACTTAGTGAAGTCAACAGCCTGGACTAGGGATGGCCACTGCGACTTATCCTTCAAAAGAAAACTAGGCCCAAACCACCATAGGTCTAGGTCTCCCAGCTGACCGGGATTAACACCTCGAGATATGAAGTCGGCAGGATTTGAATTAGAGTTTACGTAACGCCAGTCGGATGACTTCGTCAATTCGAGAATTGCACCCACCCGATGAGCCACGAAAGTTTTAAGCCTCGTAGAATCCGCATTAAGCCATGCGAGTACAATGGAAGAATCGCACCAATGCGTTACGGATTTTGGCTCATATCTAAGTGCATCCTTAACAGCGTTACACAAATTTGCAGCCAATAATGCACCGCACAACTCCAAACGCGGTATAGTGATTAACGGCTTACGTTTCGCCACCTTCGATTTAGCGCACAATAACCTAACGGTGACGTCACCCGTGTTATCGTAGGATCTAACATACACCGCTGCACCGTACGCACGCTCTGACGCGTCGCTAAAAGAATGCAGTTCTATTGAAACCGGTTTGTCACATGTTACGCGCCTCGAAATGCGAATATTAGACAAACAGTTTATATTTTTGTAGTATTGTTGCCACATATTGATTATGGGCACGGGTAATGGTTCGTCCCATCCTAAATTCTCAGCACAAATACTTTGAAAAATCATTTTAGGTATTATTACACACGGACTTAATAATCCTAAGGGGTCATAAATTTTAAGTGACTGTGACATTATAAAGCGTTTTGTAATTTGACGCTCGTCCGTATGTTTGGCAGGGAAAAATAACAAATCATTAGAATAATCCCAACCTAAACCTAATGTATTTGTTGAACCACTGAACAATAAGTCTTGTCCCGTTTCTGATTGACTGTTCGAGCAAATTGAAGGCAAATTACTCTTGAACTTTCGCAAGTTCATTCCCGCAGATTTAAGAGCTAAGGATACAGCCTCTTTCATGGAAAGTAGTTCACTTGCGTCATCCATTGAAGTGGCTAGGTCATCCACATAGAAATCATGCTGAATGACAGCCTTTACGTTTGGATCCTCGCATTCTTCACCAACTTGCCACAAACATCGAGTGCTGAGATAGCTCGCACTTGCTGTTCCGTAAGTGAGAGTACCCAGGCGCAGTGTTTTTAAGGGTTGTGACCGATCCTCTCGCCATAAAATTAGCTGCAGGTTGCAATCTTGCTCTGCCACATCGACCATGCGATACATTTTTTCGATGTCACCACACAGTAGGTATTTGTGCTGCCGCGCTCTTATCAGTACCGCAAATATAGAATCCTGTACATTCGGCCCAACCATAAGGATATCGTTTAACGAAAAGCCAGACGATGTAGGATTTGATCCGTCAAACACGACGCGTAATTTGGTGGTTTTTTATTTTTTTATTTTTTTTAGACTAAGCTAAACTTTAAAGTTGTTGATGGATAAAAAATGAAATTAGAGCTAAAATAAAAGAAGAATACAATAAAGAATTAAAACTAAGGTGAATTGCAAAACTTACATTGACATATGCTTTTTATACTATAAAATAAGGATGCTCACTATCTCCTTATGAGACACAAACAAAGCAAGATGATCACCACTATAATTATTATGGTGGTGATAGATAAGCTGGGAATCCACTTAGCAATTTTAGACAAGAAGCCTAGATTGCTGCCATCATCTGGATCCTCATTGGAGAAGTGGTCCTTTTGCATAGTATCAATCCCATTGTAAGGTATAACTTCATGAGTATATTCTAAACCAGATGAATTTAATGATCTTAAATCATATAGTGTGGTGTAGTGCACCTTCCCATCACAAGGGAATGACTTTGAGCTAGCATGGACAATTTTTGGTAGAATGAAGCTTGACCCAGATGAAGTTGCCTCTGCCTGGAAACTTAACAGCAGGGATGCATCCAAGTGAGCCACCTCCCACACTCTAATCTTAATATTAGAACACTGATGCTTATTCTTCTTGAAGTTAATGGGCCTATCACACTTCAAGTCTACTGTGGCCTGTCCATGCATAGTCCATGATATATAACTTCCCTCAACGTCTATATCAATTGGGAACGTCAGGTCCTGGTGTTTAGTGCACAATGAAGACAGAAACGCCATTGCCGATTTTTGGTATCTGCAAAGCGACCTATCATTGTGGTCAGCAACACAATGAATCTCATTGGTAGCAAATAGAAATTTCCCTGTCGGAAGGATTTGGAGATCACCTATCATACCAAGTTCTGGTTTCATGGACAGAAATTCTCTTGGACAAAGGAAGATTTCACCGGTCCTCTTCCTAATAATCAATTGATTGTTTAGTTGTCCTATTGACTCATCTCTAACTTGATCAACTACACACCCTATTGGAGGAGTTACTTCACCTCCATGTTGTCCTCCCTGACCAATAGAGTACACATCAAATAGATTGTCATTTTTGTAGTTTACTTGGAAACTAAGTAATTTACAACCATTCCCAAAAGTGCAATACCCTTGGAGTTTTTGACATGTGTAATAAGCTCTATCTGGATTGCTGAATTTAAACAGAGATTGAGCCAGGCTCCCAATAGAGATAAAAGGGAGAGTACCCATTCCACAAACACTGACGGCCTCACATTTGTACCACTGGCAGTAATACTCTTCTCTATGCTCAAGTTCCCAAATGGCAGTGGTGAACAGCTTTGTTAACTGGCTAGTGTGCGCAACTAGCTCTCTCTTTAAGATTGATGGGCCTAGTATTATTTCTTCTGAGTCATCAAGCATCACTTTGTAAGAGTATTTTGCAAGGGTTGCATCATAGGAGGAAACTATCTCATAAGACCTTACACTTATGGGCCTACACAACAAAAACAAAACTAGTAGTTTCACAGATGAAATCTTGAATTGCTTCTTTATCATGTTGACCTCTGATTCCCCCCCTCGTTTCTTTTGGCACACCAACCCATCATTGTCTATGAATTCGTCATAATCTGCGGTGAACTCCCACCCGTGCCTAACAAGAGGAATTCTTTCTGAGCTCAATTTAACTCCTTTGTGCATCCCACAAATCCATGCAATTGTGATATAAAAAGTTATTACTGTCAAAACTATCAATATGGCTTCAACTATTATCACCACATTTTTTTCTTCTGCATTGCACTCTGTTTTAGTAAGCTGCTTCCGTAGTCTTGTCTCACAGTCTAGCTCAAATATGAGAGACTGCTGACAGTGAATATTCTTGAGCAGGACTGGGCCATAGAATACTCTTTTCTCTATTTCCAAACATGTCATTTTCATTGATCCAGCTAAAGTGACAACTATTAAATCACCGGGACATGTATGGAAAAATACCTTTGGACCATCTATCATCGCACCACAATCAGTATGATTTAACTGACCCTCATCATCAGAACTTGATAGATCAGCCAGTTCCTGTATGCAATGTTTAAGAGTAGAGTGATTCAAGAACTTCTTGTTCCCAAGGTCATCCCACAGTAATTCTAGGGATGGTGACTTCCTCTTCAAGAAATCTCTATGTGTCACTTGTTCTATTCCAGTCAACCGTGCTCTGATAGTAGATTTCCCAATGACGCCAGATATGTTATTATGAGTTATTGTTGGCATTATGGGAAACCATGCAGTAGACCCAGGGGATAGATCCAGGTTCTCTAGGGTGGTAGCATCAATTGATGACAATGTCATTATCAAGATCAACAGAACCCAAGCTCTCTGGACCATCTTCATCGCTCTCCGTTTAATATAATTGCTCAAGTTGTTAACAGATATCAAAATTTATAACCCGACAATGTGACATCACAATGTGACATCAAAATATTCCCGAAATGTTCTTATCCCAGTGCTGACATTTATTTTTAACCTCTGCATTACATCTGGAACGTTCCCAGATGTATTTAAAAAAGCTATTGTCTGTCCGATTTTTAAAAGTGGAGATAGTGACTGTGTCGGCAATTATAGACCGATTTCTGTACTTACCACAATCTCGAAAATATTCGAAAAGGTTTTAAACAAGCAACTGATATCATACCTTTCAAAATGTAATATTATCTCTCCAAATCAGTATGGTTTCACTAAAGGGAAGTCGACGGAAGATGCTGTAATTGATTTGACAACTAGAATCACTCAATATTTAGATAGTAAATTAAAAACTGTTGCTGTATTCTTGGACCTTTCAAAGGCGTTCGACACAGTCTCTATCCCCACCCTTCTCGGTAAGCTAGAAGGTATAGGAATCAGGGGCATTGTTCTGGAGATGTTCCGCAGTTATCTTGTGGGTCGTACACAGTGTGTGCGGCTGGGTAAATACCTGAGTGATGAGGAGTTTATAACCTTTGGTGTCCCTCAAGGCAGTGTCCTTGGCCCGACCCTGTTCTTGGTTTACATCAATGATCTGTGTCAAATGACATTGGAAAACTGTAATATCATTACATATGCAGATGACACGGCATTGATTGTCCACGGCAAAGATTGGCGGACCACTTTTGACACTGCTGAGAGGGCTCTCTCCAAAGTTTCATACTGGCTGGGCTGCAACCTTCTCACGCTGAACGCTGATAAGACCAAATACATAGCCTTTTCCTGTACTTCCTTAACACAACCTCCAAACAGCTTGCAGATTTTGGCTCATACCTGTTCTGATACTGTGCTGGTTTGTGACTGTCAGGCTCTTGTGCGCACGACCGAGTTTCGGTATCTGGGTGTGCAAATAGACTCTCGCCTCAGCTGGGACAAACACGTGCTTAATCTGACCTCCCGTATGAGAAAATTAATTTTTCTATTCAGAAAACTTAGATCCTCAGCCGACTTAGACACATTAAAAGTCGTGTATTACTCTCTTGCACAATCACTATTGACTTACTGTATACCCGCGTGGGGTGGTACATTTGCTACTAGCATGCTTAGAGTAGAGAGGGCGCAGAGAGCTGTTCTAAAGGTGATCCTCAGAAAACCGCTAAGGTATCCGACCACAAACTTATACGAAGAAAGCTCTGTACTTAGTGTTAGACAGCTTTATATACTGCAGACCATTCTACGCAAACATGCGTCAATTCCCTACAACAAATCCAACAAACGCAGAAAGGATTTGGTGTGCGATATTCATCCACATAGGACTGCCATAGCGGGTAGGAGTTTTTATATTAGCAGTTCAAGACTTTATAACCGGATTAACAAGATGACTTATATCCACAATTTAACTAAAAACAAATGTAAAAAAGAGGTATTTAACTTAATACAAAAATTTAACTACAGGGAAACAGAAAGCCTTATTAAAGCGTAGAAAGAATACTTTACATTGACACACATACACACACATACAAACACACACATGCACGCATGCACACACACACACACACTCAGTAATTAATTAACCTTAAGTCAGTACTGTTATTATATTTAAGTCAGTTCCATTATTGTAATTTTTTGCATGTCCTATTACGTCGATCTTACTGTATCATAAAGTGGAAGGCGCTGGTGCCCGTGATACAATGGTAACATTAGTACGGGTACCAACGTTTCATATTTTCTGATAGTTCATCTTCTGTAAGACCCTACCTGTATGCTACTTACTTTTTTTATGTGAACTGCCTTTTTAGAAATAAATAAATTATTATTATTATTATTATTACCTTGAAAAAATTACACTAGGAAAAAACGAACATAGAATTTGAAAAATATCCAACACATTATGGTGACAAAACCCAAATAAAACGAATAAGTGAAAATAATACCTTCCGACAATAGCAGATTCCGGAGATTTCTTCGATTTCTTCCACCATTCAAAAATACTCCACTTTTCAGTTACGAATGCAATTCACAAAAAAAAATTCAAATAGCCGGTTGTCATTGTCTGATGTCAAATTATTGACACTTAACTATTAGTGTTGCCAATGTGAAAAAATAGACCGTTCGGAAACATTCACTGAACTTTTTACTCCAACAAACATGGTGGTAAAAATATTCCCTTTATCCCAAAAAAGGTTCTACTAGTAATTTTATTTTTGTGGCGTTTTAAAAAGCATTTTATGTAGTCAGGACCAGGCATATTGTTTTTGAATCTTTTTATCGTTACTCCTAAGTTGTCTAAATAGCCCTTTATTAATAATCTAAAGTCTATTGTTTCAAGGGGATATTCCCATTCGGAAGAAACATTTATATGCTCTATGAGTTATTCCTCTACATCCGGAGCTAAAGTTGTTTGGCCACCTTGCTTTTTCATGATAAAAGTATTGTGTCTATGAAGGACTGATTTGGAGATATTATATTTTTCCGCAATATCTATTAACGATTTATTGGTACTGTTGTACTCATTTAGTGCCTGTTCTATGAGTAGCTCGTCATATTTTTTTTTCTCGGTTTGGTTTGTATGTACGTGGCATTATCGGAAGTTAGGAATCTGAAAGAAAATAAGCTTAATGAAATACCTATAATTGTAAAAATCCCCCGACACATTAAATCCTTTTACTCATTACGAAAAAAAGCTGCGATCGATATTCAAAACGGCTGTACCGTAAAATGGGGTGAATAGGGACAAAATCGAACTTGTCACTGAAATTAATCGATGTTGTAGGACGAATGCAATATTGATAACTCTTTCCAAGGGTTTCCGGCAGTTAATACTTTTCGTAAATGTTAAAAATATCCCCAGAATTAGTTAAAATTTAGATATTTTAACAAAAATATAGGCGGTCCCTATTCATGCTTGAAGTGGGGTGACCTGGAACGAGACATGGGTAACTTGGGAAAAACTAGTAGGGTTGTCTCTTTCCTATTTAAAAAAAGAACTAAATACCTTCTGCTAAAAGATTAATTTTCTTCATTAAATTAAAAATTTTTGGAAATAAAAATAATACAATAAATCCAAAATCTTTTATTGAAATAAAAGAACATAAATATTTTACTTAACAGGTTGTTACACTCAAAGGTTCGAATTACACTTGATTGGTCTCTTATGGATAACTTTTAGTAATACTCTGTACTACCTGTATAGAAAAATAGCAAATTATGAACCACCTTATAAAATAAACATCTCAAAAATTAACACTTTTAAAATCTACTCATCATTTAAGCAAAGACTAGGTTTAGGTATCTATATAAAAAATATTTTGTCTGTTATCTAGGTATTTATGACAGAAATCACGTATTTTTATTATAGTACCTTATATTATACCTGTAGAATTTGGGTACCTAAGTAAAACCTATCCCTATAACCAATTTAACATATTTTTTATCTAGACATATAAAAATAACAAAATTAGGAACCATCGGTCGTATAAAAATAAAAATTAGGAACAATCAGTATTATAAAAATAATTATCTCAAAAATTAACACTTTCTTACTTAATCTTCAAAGTTTTAAACAAAGAGTATTTCTATTTATATTATTCTTACGAACCTATCCAAGTTTAGGTACTGTCCATGAGATCACGTAATATGTCTTCATCTTTGGTATAATATTTTTTATTATTCCCTTTTGTCTTGGGTTTAAGTGGATCACTCAAAGATATCTTCCTGTATTGACTTAAATCTATTTTAACATTTTTGTTATTAAAGTTTTCAATTGAAGTGACTTTTATATTGCTTGTGGTATTTTTAAGACGTATGTCTACAACATCTAGTTTCTCCTTTGTGTTAATAATTTCTCTTTTTGTATATTCTTTTTCTATTTGAGGAGTCACTACTTCTATTTCTTTTACGACATCAAAATCACTGTCGAAAATAAAAGGCATATTTTCAATATCGAATTTGTCGAGATCATTTAGTAGCTCATAGTTGCTTATATCGTTAAAAATAGTCACTTCTTCTGTATTATTATCGGTGTCCATTCTTACTACTCTTCCCTTTGTTTCCTGATTTGGCTTATTTATTCCTTCGTTTTTATTTTTTTTATACTCTCTTAGAGTCGTTGGCTTTTTAAAAATGTACTCGTCATTGCGATTTTCCTGATCTTCAACCATATGACATGACTCTTGTTTTAGTTTAATCGCTTCGTTACAATGTTGTCCTTGTTTAACTTCTTTATGTGTTTCTTGTGTCACAATCTTTTTTAAATTTGATTTCGCTTTTTTATTTCTAGGTTCCGTTTCAAATTTATCCGTACACCCTGGTTTTGATAAAGTTCTTTTGTTTTGTTCCCTTTTGACATAGTTCTTCTGTTTTTCTAGTTTTTGGTTAGGTTGATTTGAAGTGTTTGAAACGATGGTAGGTTCCAATTTAGGTTTAGTCATGTTAGTCATTGCCATTGAAGCTTTTTCTTCGAATTTCCTCTTTCTATCTTCTGGAATCAGTTTTGCAATTTTGTGTTGAGGTTTATAATTTTGCTTAAGTGTAGACTTTGGTTGAATTTCACTGTTTTCGTGAATTCCAGTAGGTATCTTAGGCATTGGAAGCGTTTTTTGTAGATCAAACGTGAGACATTCTATTTCCTTACATTAAGTAGCCAGAACAAAATCAGCCTTCATTTTATGCCGCGTCTGTTCCCATTTTCGGCAATGTTC
Source organism: Pyrrhia umbra (assembly GCA_963891755.1). Classification (NCBI taxonomy): domain Eukaryota; kingdom Metazoa; phylum Arthropoda; class Insecta; order Lepidoptera; family Noctuidae; genus Pyrrhia; species Pyrrhia umbra. The sequence continues at coordinate 7,376,050 of OY982935.1, forward strand.
TTCGCGTTCTGCATCTATGGCTGTTTTTTCCTCAGCAGTTTTGCAATGAGTTAATTTCGCTTGTAATGTGTCACACTTGTTACACGTGTCTTTTTTAAGAGGCGCTCGTTTAAGATTAAAATATGTGTAAAATAACTTTGTGTACATAGCCTTACTAACCTTTTCAGCTTCTCCTACATGTTCACAATATAAATCGTACATCTTGTCTAAAGTCATGTCTGGCATAAGATATTCGGTCTCGCGCTCACTTCTTCTATAGTGTGATTTATACTTAGGAAGAGAGTTTATATGACATCTTACTTGGGAAACTAATTCATCGCTGCATTTGTTCTTACCTCCACTTTTCGATCCTCTTCTATCTAAACAATCTTGTGACCTCATTTTAGTCAAAGCAGTATTAACTGTCTTTGTAGAAACACCAAGTGTTTTGACAAATAAATCCCGGCATACTTACTACTCCCGGCAGGCATGCACCCTGCGCCCCGTCCTCGCCCCCGCCGCGTCCGTGCCCTGTCTCTCCTGTGTGTTTTGAACAAAAGGCGCAGATGTAAAAGCGTTGCGCCCGCGCCCCGTCTATTCTGTATGATTTGCGTCGCGACGCTTTTATACATTTTGTATGAAAGGGACGCGGAAGAGACAAATGTCCGCACCCCGTCTGCGTCTAACGTCTTTTCTGTGTGTCCACTGCCTAAAACCCTTTCAGGGTAATTGCATCCCCGCTTGATTAGTATTTTCTTCCGCCCAGGGTCGTCCGTCAAATTTGTTTCGTCGTAGTTTAGTATATTAGAAGCAGGTCAAAAAAACTCCATTTAAAGACTTGTCAAATTCGATGAAATATTCTTTAACTGTATCTGGAGATACCTTAGCTCTCACACGCTTGATATTTTCATATACTCTTTGAGAAATTTCATTTCTGTGTCTTAATAGGAAGCTCTGCACAAAATTCGGTCCTGGAAAATTGTTCTTGAATCTTTTGTGAGTTATACCTACCTCATCCAGATACATTTTTACTATGTACCTCAGATCCATAGTATCTAAGGGATAACCCCATTTAATGTTTTCTATTAAAAAGATTTCCGTATTATCGGAGCTCTTTGGCCTCCATGTTGCTTCATTTCCCGAGTACTGTGACGATACAACACCGATTTGTGTATGCCATATTTTTTTGCAACTTCTAATTTAACAATTCGAGAAGTTGCATGCATCTTCCACAGCTTTTATTGTTTCCATGTTTTATTGTTTTTTATACATTTTTCTCGTAGGATCGGGTTTATATACACGCGGCATGTTTAGTATACCTACGGCGATATGTACCTGTAAGTGAAAATTATCACTTTAAAAAAATATGTATTTATCAATCCCTAAATTTACAGGTCTCACCTATATATTATGGACTTGCTATTCATTAATAAAGACACTATGAAAGTAGCTATTTAATTCTGTTAACAGTTTTTGACAACCCTGTTTATTTATCTCTACTGACCCCTCATTAGTTGCTATTCACACATTAAGCGTTTCTATTATACCCTACTACGTTTCCATTAAACCCATACTTCAGTTCTATTCACCCTTGAATAAATTCTATTGACCCCTTTTATACAATAAATTTACACGTAAGAAAGATTCTCACTTACCGTAAAATGGGGTGAATAGATATCACGGGGTGATTAGACATTAATCTAGGAGTTTAATAAAGTTGTCTCTAGATTTGTCTATGGCCTGAGAATGTATATTTACTTCTACTTTTTATGACATAGCAACATTTATTCTTTATTATAGCAACCTATAAATCAACGTCAAAGAGGAATGCCCAACGCCCATACTCATTTCGGCCTTAAGTGCCCACACTTGAAAGGTAATAGAAATTAAAGTTTACAGTTTAAATAATGATTTGATTAAAAAATTGGTTTGAAAAAAGATGGTATTTTTAAAATAAAGTAGTGTTTCTTTTCACAAAATCTTTATTTTTATTAACAATCATTTTAACTTAATATTCATATATAATCAAGTTATTTTGTAATATTACACATCATTTGTATCATACACAATCAGTACATCGTCCAGAAATTGAGCTGGAGGAAAAATATTACTCTGAAAAATATTACTCTCATAACATGGGCACAACATCCAACAGTTCGACGGCCGGCAATACAGTTGCAACAATACTTTTTAATTGCATTTCTACCTGAATCATTGCTATTAATTAAAATATATATGAAATATACTTTACGACTTATGTGCCGACTTGCGATTTTGGCCCTAAGCAAAAAACAGTTTGGACTCAAGTTGATCTCTTCCATAATGCTGCTCCTGTGATCAGCGCAGACTTCTATCTGGTAGGAACCATTTAATCTAGTATGTTCACCATAGAAGGAGCGTGCTTGTTTTAATTGGTATGTACCACAAGCAATTAAAACTAAATCACTGTAAGTTAAAATTGGAAATTCCCCAATATTTTCCGAGTTCACATTTATATTCCTAAAGTCTGCCCTAGCTCTATTTAAGTTGTGATGTCGGACATAGTCAGATAGATCATTATGTATTTCCATATTTCGATTAACTGATTCAATTATTTGAGCTGCATCATCCCGGTCCCTTATTTTAGTATGGAATTTCTTAATTAGAGCAGCCGCCATAGAAAAGTGTTAGGAGGACTATACCAACGGTCTCCATAGAGACAGTTTGTTAGTGTGTCATGTCAATGCTTTATTCCATTGTAAAATAAACTCAAGTTCCAAGTATTTATCTTACTTTAATATGGTAGCAGAGCAAAAATAATTAAAAATACGGGGATCACGATGGCGTCGGTCTCAAGTACGAAAATTGAGACTTTAAATAAAGAAAATTTCGACAAATGGCGAATTAACTATGGAGTTTTGTTGAAAAGCCGCTGAATCTTGAGAAAGCTGATGAAGAGAAGGATCTTTTGGCTCAATCTGAGTTAGTACTTCTGATTTCACCTTCGTAATTAAAACAAATTAGAAATTGCAAAACAGCTCATGAGATTTGGACTACACTTAATTCCATATATGCGAGCAAAGGACCGGCTAGAAAGGCTTCACTTCTAAAGCAGTTAATACTGTCCAAAATGGAACATGGCAATATTAGAGAGCATTTAAATAAGTTCATGGATGTGGTAGACAAATTGCAGGATATGGACATTCATATTCATGAGGATTTGCTTGCTGTTATGATGTTATACAGCTTACCACCTGACTATGAAAATTTTCGTGTTGCCATAGAATCCAGAGACACGTTACCTAAACCTGAAGAACTTAAGATTAAAATTTTAGAAGAATCAGAAGCCAGACAACTTAATAACAATTATAACAACAATACTACTAGAACTGAACAGGAGGAAGAGTCAAAAACTGAAAAGCCACCTCTTCTTTATATTGACAATGAGTCAGCAATAAAGCTAGCGTACAATCCGCCGTACGAGCAACATAGCCGGACCAAGCACATACAACGAAGATATCTGTATGACAGAGTGTGTGTGGCAGCTGGCACGCTTAAGGTCAAGCAAGTTACAACTGAGGATCAACTGGCTGACTGTTTCACAAAGCCCTTATATGCGCCCAGGCTGGAAAAGCTAATTAAAGCTCTTGGCCTCAGTTCCTAAAAGAGGAGTGGATGTTAGGAGGACTGTACCAACGGGCTCCATAGAGACAGTTTTTTAGTGTGTCATGTCAATGCTTTATTCAATTGTAAAATAAACTCAAGTTCCAATTTATCTTACTTTAATAAAAAGTCAATCATTAAATGTTTGGAAGCTCTATTAAAATAGTTTTCGCGAAATATTTTAAATGCTGTTTTAAAAATACCATTCACCACCTCTACTACCCATCGACACATTGTGATAGCTCTAGATCGATTAGCATCCCTTGTTGTCAACTGAGATTCACCATCTTCTGGAGATAACGGTACATGAACTTCATAACCACAATGTTCTAAAAGTTGCAATGAGTCCCTAAAACCTCTATCTAGGATGAATACATCTCCAGGTTGAAAATATTGTCTTAATGGACTAAGTTCATTACCAAATTCGTTATTAATAATATCCGCATCTAAGGTAGTCGCAGGATAAGGACCAAGAACATCTATGATGTAACCGTCACTACACACAAAAAGGAAAGATTTTATAAGATTCCGATACTTATGTAATGAATAATTTTTTTTTTATATAAATAATTAGAACTTTTTTCAATGTATATGTATGTTCCATCAGCAATTATTATTGGCTTTGTGCCATCTCTTCCATAAAGTCCATTTGGAATCAGAAGATTTCTTGTAACTATTTCTGCTCGAGATATACTATTTATGCCTACATTTCGTGGTACAAAATCCTGATTTAATATTTCACGAGCCATATTCATAAGGCGCTCTAAAGTGCTCCTCGGCACTTGCAAAAGTGCAGACATGCGTTCGTCACTATCTCCTGTTCTTAACTTCATTAGATATGCAGCAAGTGCCAAAGAACCTCTATGTTTATTAGACAATCTAGGAATTGCAGACAGAATTTGTTGAAATTTACGCTTTGTTAAGCCTATATATGCCTGAGCACATTGTACATTATTATATAGTATATAATAATGTACAATGTGCTCAGGCATGCTCAAAATATTTTCATAATCTAAATGATTATGCATATTATCTTTCATTAACAAAAGTATATCTTCAATTTGTGCTGCATTAAATGTTTTAATAGGATTATATATTGACTGTAAAAGTAAATCCCAAGAGTTACTAATTAAATGGTAGTTACAGATTCTACAATCAGGAGGTACATAATAATTGTATTCACAAAGTAGACATACCCGTAATGCTGATGGAACAGTGAGTCGGTCAGACTCATTGCAGCCAGGAAAGAAACATCTATTTTGTGTATTTGGTGCTCTTACATAGTTAGGCAGCAGTATGCTGTCTGATGTGTTTGAACTTTGTAGTTCCGGTTGTCGCACATTGTTAAGTACTTCAAATTGCAATGAAGGCACACTAGATACTTCCCTTTCCGTAGATTCCCTTTCAGTAGTTGACTGTGATGATGCTCTATTTCCTCTTCGCCAGCAATTATGACATATACGGTATGATAATGGCAACTAAAATAAAAATTAAGGCTCAGTTAAATCAAAACAGATAAGTTTAGGAACTTGCAGCTTAAGCGCTGACACATTATTATCAATTGTCCAATACCATGAAAAATCTGTTGTATATTTCTCAATACTAGATAAGTTTAAATTGATATTCACTGACAAATCTTCGCATTATAGTTTAAGTAACATGTTCATCGAATATATCTTAAGAAGTATGTATGTATCAATACATAATATCAATATGGTATATGGTATATTAATTGTTGTATAAGATAAATTCAAAATGCTGATAGCTTACCTTACGCGGTGTGATCTGATGAGCAATCACATTCCTTATGAGTTCCTCACGTGGAGAATCAGACCCAAGTGAGTGTGATCTTATTCTCAAAAGTGATCTCCCACAGCAGACACACACACGTCTATGACCAGCAATTGGTGCATTTTGCTGTTCACTAGTTGGATGTCGTATTTGATTCCAAGCTGCACGGCTGCACAAACTAAAAACACTGAATATGCCATATCAATAAAAAAAACAGGTTTTTGCATTTTTGGACATATCCCCCGTTTCTTGTCATAACTTGATTGACGTGCGCGCGAATAAGTTCTAGTGAATTTCATTTGTTTATAAAATTGCATTTAACAGTGTTTTGTTTATGTTCCGGTATTTAAAATGTTTAGTAGAGGTAGGTGTTTAGTTAAATTGTGTGTTAATAATGAAGAATCACCTAATACTGTTGGAGATGAACCAGAAAATCGGAAAGTTGTTTTGTTTTATGCTGCAAGTACCTTGCATTGCAAGTGAGTAAGAAGACCTTACTACAGTCAGATGATGAATGATTGAAAACCTACTTACTTACCTAATGTTGTACTAGGCCATTTTACGATCTTTAACCCACATAGCATTATAAATTCACTATTACATCTATCGCGTTAGCTCAGTTGTGGTGAACCTGTGCAAGCTAGTGGCAGGGATAGTAGTGGGTTTGATACGAAACTAGGACGTGTGTGTGAGTGAACACATTGAACTTCATTTGTTCTAATTAACTTTTTTTTTTTTTCGGATGGGAAATCATCAAATGACCCCTCCCGCCGTGGGTGGGGCGGGTGGGAGTGTCAGACTCTTACTGACTAAAACCCATCCATGTTCCTTCCTCAGCCCTTTGTCTTCCGGGGGCGCGGTATCTCTTTCGAACGTCCCGCAGCCCCGGTGTTCTAATTAACTTAGTGTTATCGAAATACCTAAGTGTCTAAATGTTGACCTTCAAATTTATCTTATGATAAATTAAATAATAATTATATTACTATTAATAAAATTTATTAATAAAGTTCTGCAATGGGTTGTTTAACTTTCATAGTTATATAATGTAACTGTCATAGTACAAACATAGGTCAGTAAAAATTACATTCAGTAATTGAGTGATTTAATTTTGTAGTCGGTTTCTCATTTTAAGACAAATTTAGTAGGACCTTCACTGTTTGAATTAAGTTTTATTAGCCTCGTTGAAAAACTATAGGGTGGTCGGTAATAATTTTACTGGATATATTAAAAAAAAACTAAAAAGCGCAATACTATAGGTAAGTATTTATAGCATAACAGTAACTAAAAAAATGTTATTTTTGGCTACAGATTAATTTTACCTGCACCAGACCCATTTTACTTAAGTGAAGTAAATATTACAGAACCCGCCTACCAATGTCCAACTGACTTAGATTCAACTGATCCGGTAGTTGACGATAGTGTTGCCGATCCCGATTTCGAAGTAACTGTAGAAAATTCAGACACTCATTGCGAAACTACAGTTTCTATTCAGAGTCATATAAGCATAAATACACCGGTTGAATATGATCATGATTTCAATCATCTTTTGTTTATTGGTACTAACAGAACATCTACTCCAAAAAATTACGAATCTCCACCTCAATCGCCAACTAGTATTTATGTTACGAATGTCAATGAAGAAAATGACGACGCTAGGTTACCAGCACATTCACCTTCCATTATAAATGGTATAGCAGATTCCAATGTAATTGATTCACCTCGTATTATGGATGCTAACGAAGAAAATGATAGGATACAGAGCAAATCAGCAAAAATAGCAAGACGACACAAGAAAAGAAGAAATACGTCGGGAAATTTGGAATACCTACTGGGAAATGACCTACACTGAAAGACGTAAATGGTTAGTCAGTTGTATAAAAAATGTTAACATTCAGAGGCGCCGAGTGCAAATTAATGAAGAAGATACTGAGTTTCGTAAAAAAGCAAGCCGGATTTATTTTTTGAAGAAAGATGGTACAGATTGTAAAGTTTGCTTATCGTTTTTATTGAAAACACTAGGATATTCATCTGATTCTGTGATTATCGAACTTGCAAAGGCTATGAAAAAAGGTCCTTTCAATGTACAAGTAAAGGAAAACAAAGGAAGGAAAAAGGGCAACCTTTGTGACTACAAACTGATAGAAGCTCATATTCATTCGTACAATCCTGTTGTTGCGCATTACAGGCGCCATAACGCTCCTAATATGCGATACATGACACCTGGTTTAACAATTAATATGTTTTATGATGATTTTAAAAGTAAGCACCCGCAGGTGAGTTCAAAAGAAACATACAGAAAGGTGTTGAAAGACTAAACTCACTAATCAGCAAAAAGTGGTTCATTTAGTCTGCATACCTAGCCACTGTGGCATAAAGGGCAATGAATGTGTAGATGCGTTGGCAAAAGATGCATGCACTTCAATTACTGCTGATCTTGCACACTACTCTCTCCAAGGGCATGATCTGCTAAACCTCCCTAAATCTAATCTCGAAACCGCATGGCAGGAATGGTGGAATATTTCGAGCAAAAAGAAGGGTAGGTTTTATTATGCGGTTCAACCTTTTATAAAACAGAAACCCTGGTTTTACCATTTTAAAAAATTCCCCAAAACCAATATATCGGTCCTATGTAGAATTCGTTTAGGCCATTGTTGTTCACCGGTTTTTCTACATAAAATTCGTGTGCAGGACTTGCAACCGTTGGACGAAGGTAACCTGGAACACATCTTTTTCAATTGCTCTAACAATACCTCTTCCTTTGATTTATACAGTCGTCTTCCAAAATTAAAGATTCCTGTCCCTATCAATTTCCCCTCTCTCTTAACGTACTCCTCCCCAGAATTACTCCAGACGCTGATGATCTTCATCCATCAGAATAATATTAAATTATAATTGTGGCCTAATTTTAATTAATTGTTTATGTTGATATTTATGTTTTATTTTTTAATGTAGATAATTAACAACCATTATAATTTATGTATATTTTTGTTTGTTTCAGTGCTGTCCTACTAACCCAACAAGTTTTACGTTATGATCACTATTTTATTTTCTTATTTTCCCTTTTTTTTTGTAATTACCTATCACCACTTGCTTTCTTTTACTTCTGACATTGGCAGAATAGTCGACTTTGGCATCGACGTCTTTGCCATAAACAAAAATAGAATAGAATAGTGGATTGCTTTGAGTTTTCATACCACATCATTCTGTTTTTAACTTAGAATCTTTACATTTATTGCTTAATTAATGATTGAAAAATTGTTTTTGATACATTGTTAAGGTGTTTTTAAGGATATCCTTACCCTAAACCACGTTTGTGAAATTTTAAATATCAAAGAAGCAACACGTAAATTGTGTAAGAAAAATAAGAATATTATTACAAAGTGAAATTAATATTTTTTCAATTATTACTAATTGCTGCTGTTTGTTGAATCAAATCACGCGTACGTAAATTATGCCTAATGTAAAATCTAAATATTTCAGGGAACATAATGTCCCGAGGTTATTTGTTGCTTGTCGCGGAAGAACAACGACTAAAGGACAATTTGAGAATTAGCCGGCGGCTGTTAAGATGCACCAGCAATCCCCTTGAATTACCTAATAGTAACTTCGTGGCCAACTTTAGGCTGACGAAGTTACAATTTGTTAAACTTTGTGAGGAAGTATTTCCTCTTCTTTCACAACGTCGCAGTACTGCAGTGCGCCGCTTTATTTTTATCAAACTAAGTATTGGCCTATAAATTCAATATAAGGTTGGCGGGTCATCTGAGGGGCGGATATTACCATAGCCTACTTCACACTGCTTAGTTTCATAAGCAGTATGTAATGGGGTATGTATAGAGTGAAAAGCAGAAGATTACTCCTAAAACTTAAAATTTCACCTCTTCATAGAATGTATAAAGTACATTTAATCTAAATATATATAAAACTCAAAGGTGACTGACTGACTGACATAGTGATCTATACATAAACATTATAAATAAAATGTTTTCATTGTTAAATGTAAACTTCAAACTTTTTAATAGCAGCGTTTTACCTGAAATAAAACGCATATTAAATACTTACCTTATTTGAAGCTTACTATTTGAGATAGGCCCTATCTGTTTTCCGGTGCTTTATGTCCTTTTCTTTCTCTCCTGTACATCTGTCTCGCTCGCACACTCCCCACTAGGCAGGTCCGAGCTCAGTCGGAGGCTCGGAGGCATTCACAAATCATTGAGTCGAAAATACCAGGCAGAAATTATTTGTAAGCTTCAAATAAGGTAAGTATTTAATATGCGTTTTATTTCAGGTAAAACGCTGCTATTAAATCCATGACCGTTATTTGAAGCTTACTATTTGAGACGTGTTTGTTATCGCCTGGTGGTGGGGACGCCAATGTGAAGTAAGTTTGATTGACTTCATAAAAATAATATAAACCTATAGATTAAGCGATTGCCACTAATAATGTATTATTATATAAAAAGAGCTTCAGAGTGTGCAAGAAATAAATAATGCTTTACATAGGATCATGTTTATGATACTTTATAACATAAGATTTACCTTGTACAATAATAAATGCAACAAAACCAATCATGAACAAATCTGTAATAACAACAGTCTTCTATTAATATAATCTGAGTTTCAAAAGATCAAAAATCAATGAAAATAAAAACTTCAATCAGCTGGCTTAAACATTCTAGTAATGCCGTTGCTAGCAGATACTGCTAATTTCTTGTCTGTAGAAGCGTGTAAAAGTCTCTTTAGACTTCCAATTTCCTCTGGACAAAATCTCATCCAAAGGAAGGTTATCAGACCAATTTTTTTGTTTGAAGATACAGTTGAACGGAGACTACGCGGTGTAACGGGTATACTAACCTCTGTTAGTACAGTTTAAACCCATCCCGCAATCACAGTGTGAGTCGAGAAGCAGGAAAAGGATTATTTTCATCTATAGTGTTTGAACTTAAGTAGGAGTTCAGTGCATCTATATTCCAGACTGGAGGCTTATGGGTGACCGGCTTCTTTAAAGCAATTGGCTTAAAGAAGTGTTTCACTAATGTATGCGAACTTATTCGTCCAGCATCTTCGGCATTGCACAGAGTAGCCACCACCGATTTATGAATCAATATACATATGTGTAATCAATCTAAGAAAATTTGACGATTAGGTATAGGTCTGCTAGATATCTAGCAACGATGGACCCTGTAGGGTGAAAGGGTTCAAATTATACTTTTTAGACCAAGATACTCATCGATCCCACGTGACCTTGTAGGTTTTAAGAGTTGAAGTACACCACGAGGATTTAAGTAATTGTATTTGATCTTCATTCCAACCCGTTAAACTTTCCGATCCGTCAGACTTCGAGTGCCATCTCTTGAACTTTAGGGGGTGGCAGACCGGTCCCGCTATCTATTAGATTCTTCCCGAGATTAGTGATCGACCACGGGACTGCTACTGCTCGGGCTTTGAGATCGGCCCGCCAGAACACCCGACCCCACCCGGGGAACGATTAACAGGTACAGCCCGGTCGCAGAGTTGAGATGAGCCAGCACCTTGGGTATCAGGTATGGTGGTGGAAACACCCACGCAAGGCGGTAGTTCCCCCTCCGGGAAAAGCATTGTGGAATATCGCTTGGGTGTCTGTAAAATCCAGAGACACGTAGTTGGCTGCCACGTTTGCCCGACTGGACCCAAATAGATCTACTCCGGAGTACCAAACTTGTGAAATAATGTGTAATATAATCCCTGCAAGCGGGTAGAAGATGCCATTCTGGAACTCATTTGTGTCTGGACTGGTGATCCGCATGTCCGTTGTAAATGCCGGGTATATAATTGCCTCATCACCTGTTTAGCTAACTCAAACCCAACTATGTTGGGGTCGGCTTCCAGTCAAAACCGGATGCAGCTGAGCACCAGTGTTTTCCATGGAGCGACTGCCTATTTGACCTCCACAACCCCGGGTATAAATTGACTGACAGATTTATTTGATGAAAAGCTAGTAAGCAGAACACTCTGCGTTACCTTCATCAGAGGTGGGCGGCACGAGTCTCGTGCCGCCCTCGTTCCGCAAGTGGCCCGCCACAACTGTTCGATTGTCACACTGGAACAGAGCAGTGGACTTGCACAGTAGAGGACCGTGGGTTTTGAGCACCATTAATATTGCCAACATCTCTTTGAGATTGCAGTATAGATGCTATTCTTGAGCAGTCCGCATACCTGAGCTCCCCAAGCTAGATCGGAAGCGTCTGTGGTCACAAAGTGAGTGCGGTGGTGGAAGATGGATTGCAGATGTCTGGTGGCAGTTGTGAAGCCACCACCGAAGATCTTCTAGGACTTCGTCTGGTAAGTTGATATCCTTGATGTAGTCTGCCCTGTGGCACAAGTTTAGAAGGTCCACTAGGCTATGTAATTCTTGCAGGCAAGAAAAGCCATTGTTATTATTATTATTTTTTTTTTTTTTTTTTTTTTTTTTTTTGCATTAACTGATGACACATTGTTAGTACACACGTATAATATATGTATAGTTAAGAGTACTGAAACAATAATACTCACTTCGGAGCGCTGTAAAACCTTAGCTATTGACTTAATGAAAAAAATTGATTTATATAAAGTTGTTCCTCGAAAAACGATCTACAAAAATGGTCAATATATATTTTTTTTTTTTTTTTTAACATTTAAATAGTTTAAGGGATATATCGGAAAAACCATTTCAATCCCTATTTTCAAGATGGCGGCAGTGGGACGAGGGCGGCGACCCCACAAACTTGGTTTTAGCTTTACACTGACCCCCCCCTACACATGAAAAGAAAAATAAATTGCGTCCTATAAAAAACGCAATCCCAAATCTTAACTTTTCAATGGACTAGGGTGGTTTTAGATGATAGGGTATGCGATACCCTGTTATTTTGCGAAACAAAGTTTGGAGCTCCCATTTCCTCCCATCCCTTGTAAAATAGTGCCAGTTGAAACGCCCTGAATTATATCGAGCCAGTACTTACGATTTTTGTTTCCAGAGTTGTAGTCAGAGGAGACTCTGCGGTGTTTGCGGTTTCCTCTGCCCTGACTCTGCGGCTTGTAGTTTTAGCCGCGCCCCGCGGGCGAAATGAACTGTTATTACTTGCAGGCGCCGTGCGACGGTCACTCTGATTGTTCTGTCGCTGAGGACGTTCATGACCGCAGTCCTGCGAGGACGGGTGGTATTGATAATGTGGACGAGGCATAGAGGCGCAGCATCCATGGCTGGTACCCTGCGAGGGTCCTTGATAGTGAGCCGTCCCCTGCGGGGGGAGGCGTGCAGCCCTATTTGGTTCTGCTTGCGAAGCAGAGCCACTTGTAGGTTACTTGTACTGTTATTACTTGCAGGCGCCGTGCGACGGTCACTCTGATTGTTCTGTCGCTGAGGACGTTCATGATAGCAGTCCTGCGAGGACAGGCGGTATTGATAATGTGGATGAGGCATAGAGGCGCAGCATCCATGGCTGGTACCCTGCGAGGGGCCATGATAGAGAGCCGTCCCCTGCGGGGAGAGGCGTGCAGCCCTATTTGGTCCTGCTTGCGAAGCAGAGCCACTTGTAGGTTACTTGTACTGTTATTACTTGCAGGCGCCGTGCGACGGTCACTCTGATTGTTCTGTCGCTGAGGACGTTCATGATAGCAGTCCTGCGAGGACAGGCGGTATTGATAATGTGGATGAGGCATAGAGGCGCAGCATCCATGGCTGGTACCCTGCGAGGGTCCATGATAGAGAGCCGTCCCCTGCGGGGGAAGGCGTGCAGCCTTATTTGGTCCTGCTTGCGAAGCAGAGCCACTTGTAGGTTTGGTTAAGGGCACAAATGCCTTCTTAACTCGACTCACCTTTTTTTTTTTTTTTTTTATTAAGGGCAGCGGTAAACGCTTCACTTTCGAATAAATGGTGGTCAATGGTGGAATCATGCGTAGCGTTTCCTTTATTAAAGGATCATGAACATGATTAGTTATTCCATCTCGGCTCCCTGTTTCCACAGATAAGCTGCAACAAATCTGAAGACACTTTGTGGAAATCACCTTTCGAAAGAAAACCTCCGCGAACTTATCCTGCAAGCTATTAAAATTTAAATCCTGTTCTGTATGAGCCCAGGATAGTAGTTTGTTTCAGCGCACAAAAGGTGAGAGCGGCGTAAGCTAGTAACTGATCATACGCACGAATCTCCTCATTATTCCTAGGTCAATAAAACCAGGTGTATGGCAATATGATTTTTGTACTTCAGATTACCTGACCTCACTTCATTCACTTTTGTTAAAAAATTGTATATCCTGAAGGGCTTTCAATAAATTATCTAATAAATACTATTAATGCCTTAGGAACCGCAGGTTCTTTCAGTTTTGCAGCCGGCAGGCCAAGGGCCGGGTCCGTAGCTGGTTGAGGATCACGTAGAGATGGCTATGACTATGTTCTCACACCCGCCGGCAGGCCTAGGGCCGGGTCCGTAGCTGGGTGAGGATCACGTCGGGATGGCTATGACTATGTCCTCACACCAGCCGGCAGGCCTAGGGCCGGGTCCGTAGCTGGGTGAGGATCACGTCGGGATGGCTATGACTATGTCCTCACACCAGCCGGCAGGCCTAGGGCCGGGTCCGTAGCTGGGTGAGGATCACGTCGGGGTCACCAGTGTAAATGATACGACTGCGTGTTCTAAGATACTCGTTACTCTTTTATTTAAGATTATATTATGATTTATATAGGCCGAAACTATAGTGTCAGCAGACACACACAAATAAATAATACATAATTCACTCACCTCTCGGATTAACTTGTGCATCCGCCGATTTGTCTTTGCACGTTTCCGAGAACTGGGGATCCCGCGATAAATCATGTCGCAGCTCCTCAACACTCACGGTTCACATATAGTACCTACATGCTATCTAAATCATCCATCCTAAAAGTAAAAACTTTTTAAAAGGTGACCTACCCTCTTAAAAGGTATATGTAAAATCTGTAAAACAACAAAAATTCACCACTAGGACACAGTAATAATTATGACACTTTATATTGAAACCAGGAGAAAGTACAATAGGTAAATGTTTCTAGAACAAAAAGAAACAAGAAAAATAACGCTAAAAATACGTTACATACCTGTAATCAATTTGAATTACAAAGGTTATATCAAATCGAATTTAAATACGAACGGTAAAACCGTTTAAAAATTTAATTAACTCACGCGCTGGTGATACTTCTATTTACGGTTTAATGTAGGTGAAGACAACCGTACTCGCCGGAAAACAAGACGCCAATGATTTGTGAATGCCTCCGAGCCTCCGACTGAGCTCGGACCTGCCTAGTGGGGAGTGTGCGAGCGAGACAGATGTACAGGAGAGAAAGAAAAGGACATAAAGCACCGGAAAACAGATAGGGCCTATCTCAAATAGTAAGCTTCAAATAACGGTCATGGATTTAATAAAAGAGTATCCATGGAGTTTCTTGCTGGTTCTTCTCCATAGGACCTACTTTTTGGAACCATGCAACTTGATTCTAACTTAAATCCAATACTGAATAAATGTATACCTAAGTTTTAACTTTTGGTTGTATTATTCTATTTTTTCACCCTACTCCTTTTTCAAATCTTCAGCTTTAAAATAGTATGGCATGTTAGGTTGGGTTGAAACTATGAGAACATTTTAATTTTTATCACACTAAACAAAATTTATATAGTTTAATAGCTTTGTATAGCTACCATTAGCCATCTAGCCATACTATTATAATAAATGCGAAGGTTTGTGAGGTTGTATGTATGTACATACATTGGTTACACTTTTACGCAATGACTGCAGAACCGATGTGGATACAATTTGGTACATACATAGCCTGAATTAATAAAATATACTTTTTATTCGAGTGAGCGAAGTAGTTTCCAAAGGAATGTGGGTTAAACCGTGGGAAATATCTAGTTTTATTTATAATTAACTATTGATGTGACTGCAAGTTTTCAATTTATAAATAAAACAAATAAGTAGAGAAAATGCAATATATTTACACAATTAAATGAAACAAAAAAAAACTGGAATAGTAGACAACACATTAAATGAACAATAAAAGGAGAGGAGAACAATTATGGTGGCCGAGGTAAATGAGCGTTAAGATGGCTATTGATGCCCTGCAAGGCCTCTGCCATTGTTGACATAAGCCCGCGCATTTCGTTTAAAGTATTTGCTATATTTATTTCTGCAGCAATTCGCCGTTCCTCCAACTCCACAAACCACTCGGGGGCAGCAGGCAACACACGATTGTCTGTAAAAATAAAACTGTTGTTATTGATTCTCGTTAGTAGTAATTTACTTAAAATTCAAAATTGTACTTACAGGGCCTTGTCGAGCCGCGTGCAGCTGAAAAAGAACAGTTCAATCAGTATAAGTTCATATAATGATAATTATAGAAAATAAGAATCCACCATACTAATTGGAATTAAATAATTAGAGCATCATTAATTGACACGTACTATTTGAAATCGGTGTGGTCGGAGTAGGTACATCCAAGTGTGGTGATGTGAAATGCGGCTGAGCTGTTGGATGTGGCCGAGTAATGGCTTGTTGCTGCAGAGTTGGTGAGGGTGACCGGAAATGCAATGGCTCTGGTGAAGGAGACCAGCGGAGTGGCAATGGAGGGGTTGCGACTGCTGGCAATGGTGCTTCATGAAGGTCTGCTGGTTGCATTGTTGATTACTGTGGTGCAATGTCTCCCTATAACAGTAAATGTAAATTATAATTATTAAGTTATATAACTAAAATAAAAATAAGTATGCTACAATACTAAAATACCAAATTCATTAAAATCCAATATCAACCATGTTTCACTCTAATATGAATTTATCTACTAACATTAAAATTTGTATGGTTACTTAACTTCTAAAACAGCAAACTAAAGAAAACTAATTTTCTAGGAAACTACATTTTATTTTACCTATCACAACAAAATAAAAAAAAAGATTAAATTAAATAAGTACATAATCATCTATTGCTACCTACTACATGCATTATTTAATATTCAGAAGTAATAAAGAATTAAGTATGTTTCTGCTAACAAAGGGAATCTGGACAACCGGTTCACCATGCACTGCTACAGAGCCTAATAAGCCCAGCAAGCGCTCTTCCTTATCGGTTAGTGACTGCAGTTTTTTTGGCAAGCTGCCTCCACCAGTTGCGTTTGCCTGCAGCCGCCGCATACTGGCCTTCTTTTTTGTTTTGCACTTAAAGTTGTTCCAGTACTAGCAAAGATTATGAAATTAATACTGCAGACACGTCTATTGCGTAGGATATATGAGAAGTGCGTGCAACAGTTTTAACAATAAATGCCTTAATTTAACTTGCCAATTCACGGTGAACCACTTTTCATGAAAACTTTATATTTTACTTACATCTTTCCATTGCGTGACTGTTTTAGTACAGCCAGTCCCTTCAAAATTGAGGGTGGATGCTAACTGCACCCACCGGGAATGAGCGTTTTGCTTTGCTAAGGGGGTCATTTAATAGGGATCCCTTAGCAAGTGTCGGATGCGCCTCCATATAATTGAGTAGGATATCCCACTGCCGTTCGGATAAAACAGGCTTCGCTGGCATCTATGTGGAAAAAATTATAATCAAACTTTACTTTGACTGTACACTTGTGATTAATTAGTAACTATCTACATAATTATGCCAATTTCAGAAGTGAAATGAAAACATGATTATAGGTCCAAAAAGGGAGAAGAAACTAAAAAATAACTTACTTTTCTTAGATTGTCTTCGTACTTTCAACTTTCAAAACTTGTAAAGTGCGGGCGGGAGCAGGAGATACTTTTCAAATAACTGTCCTATCATGTATTCAGTGTTGCCAAAAAATCGGTAGGAAATAGCAATAATAAAAAAATCGGTATATTGAAATAAATATCGGCTAATTTGCCTATAACCTTTTATTTTTTAATCATCTTCACTTACATTATCTTTGCATTCCCACACTTCATCCATTCGATTTAATTAAGTGCTAATCAAAGTAAAATCGTTGAAATTATCTATACATATAAATAAAATTTGAGTGTCTGTTTGTAATATTGAAATAACCGTTTTATACTACATGTTTATGAATACGGTACATACTCCTAAATATTTTTATATTTAGAAAAATAAAGTAATGTTGCTATGTCCAAGTACTGTCCGTACCGCGCGCAACTCACGCGCATGCCACCACTGGACCGTCACGTCGGGCGCCTATTGTCAATAAAAATATAACTTAATTTGGAATAAGTAAAAATAAAATGAAATTAAGTAGGTATCATAATAAAAAAAACTAAAAAATTAAAGAATCGACTGTTAGGCGGAACAAAGTTCGCCGGGTCAGCTAGTTATTATCTATTAGAGTTTTATTCGGGTTTTAGTTTTCAGCAAATTTAGTAGTTAGTTGAAAATAGTAAGGAAAAAATTGTATTGTTTCATTTATAGACTTGTAATGTTATCCAAAGATAAAATCAGTTAACTTTTCCTCAATTTATGGCCGTGTCGTTAAATCGGTAGATGGTAAAAAAATCAGTTAAAATACCTTTTTTCGGTAGCATTGGCAACACTGCATGTATTTTTTGCACAGATAAGCATAAAGCGCTCCAACTTTAAAAATCGAAATGCGTTTCGTTACGTGGTAGGATTTTGGTAGGATTTGGTAGAATTGGGTTAAAAAAATCAATTTTATGATTTTACCATTTATTAAACATCACATCATAAAGGCATTAAAAGGCGAATAATTATTAGAAAAACAAGATAAATTCATTTCCATAAATTTCAAAGAAAATCATTCGATCAGCAACCTAACTTGGAGTTACGAAACGCAAATGCCTTGTCCAATGGCATGAGAATCAAAGCAATATTGAGACTTTATTTTACGTAATTCCAATCCATGAAGCCTACCACAAGGTCCTACCCATCCGTTCAAAGGAATGATATTACGAATGCCGAGTTACGTAATTACCCCGCAGTTATTCAAGATCCAACTGCGTTCAGTGATGTAATATGTAACACATTAAATAATAAGTGATTTTGTTGATCTTTTAAATTGTTGATTTATTATTGTATACAGATTGTGATATTAATAAATACCTTACTAATTTTATTACTAAGTATTTATTGCCTCATAAACAACCCTGACCGACTTCAAACATCTACACGTAAATCTGTCTCGGAGAAGGAGTAAGTATAATTATGTGATTAAACGAACTTACCTTAAGTGAAGTTCTATCATAATTATACGAAGCTCCTTCTCCGAGACAGAGTCTCCCAACCCGTCCCTACTTAAGTACTCCCTATAATAGGGTTGTATAAGAAGAGCTTTAAACGTAATGACATATCCACATAGTGTTGCCCGACGAGAGAACAGTTTTTATCTTTATTTTTTTTTAGCTTTGAAATAATTGTGATTGCGCTGGCACGATGGCGCGTTACTACACGTAAATCTGTCTCGGAGAAGGAGCTTCGTATAATTATGATAGAACTTCAAAGGTAAGTTCGTTTAATCACATAATTATTGTTATATCTTCAAAATTTATGGTTTCGATGTATTGTGTGAGATTTACGCAGTCGGTATCGGGAGTGGTATGTATAGCATCTTCATCAACGATTATGTTCATTTCCATGTCTGTCTCCTTTGTCAAAGCGCATGTCGATGTGGTATTAGGGTGGTTTTAGAGTCACACTGACCGTCGGCGCTGACAGGCAAATATGTATGATTACTTATGAAGCGTTTTAGAATAACACCGACGACTCAGCGCTGAGCACTGTCAGCGCTGAGCCATGGGCGCGCGTACGCGCCGCTGAGCACGCGGCGCCGACGCGTGGCGTGCTCCAACACAATTAGGAAAGTTGGCATTATGAAGAAATCCATTGGCTATTTCTTGCCACATCTCTGAGCTTCTGGTTGGTAGACATTCGTCGTGAAGTGTATCCCAGATTAGTGAGCATACTTCATTTACAATACAACTAATAGTAGTTACTCCAAGCCTGAATGGATATTGCAGATCTGTAAATGTATTTCCCGTAGCCAAAAATCTGAAAAAAAAAGAAAAAATATTACAAAGTATTTGCTTTTATATTGTTACAGAAAAACTAATCCAGCAAAAGTAGAAGACTGCTAGGGATGCATTCTTTAGGTGTAAAGCATCTATGAAAAAAACTCCTTCAGGGAGCGCTGCAAAGAAGATAAAAAAATATGTGTATTATGATGAATTATCCTTTTTGAATCCAACCGATGTTAATATAGTTACGGAATCAATGCTAAATCACTCCGACAATTCATCTACCATTAATAATACGGAAGACACCTCCAATATGTCTACATTGGAGAATGCTGAAAACACGCAATCGGAACAAGAACAAGAGCAGGGATCGACGCAAATGCCTCGCATACCAAAAAGAAAGAAACGCCAATCCTTCCAAGAAAATAACAATTTTGAAAAAGAACTGTTAACTTTGCTAAACAATCAAACGCCAGATATTAACAGCGATGACCTGGCCTTTTTTTCTTCTTTGGGCCCAATGTTAAAAAGCTTTGATCTGGTACAAAAAATACAGTTTCGTTCTAGAGTGTTAGCAGTGGCAATGGATATTCATAATATGTACCCAAGACCTAACAGTTCATCGACAAATGACACAACGGATAATGAGGGTCAAGGTAACCATGGCACTCAGCCAACATATGATGAAGAATATGTGCCACGGATGTACCTCAGACAAAATAATTCATCGACGAATGAAAGAATGGATAATGAGACTTATCGCACTCAGCCAACATATGAAGAATATGTGCCACAGTCTGTATCAAGATACGAAACACAAACACGCAACACTAATAATAATGGCAAACAATATGAAGACAAATAATATGTGTCTGAATAATAATAATAAATGTCAAGGTACTAAATAAAAGTGTCAGTTTAATTAAAATAAAACGTATACAACTTGGTTTTTTTCTTACCTTAAAGTAACCATCAAACGTTCAGCTGGTGATACAGGTAAACGCCTGTAACTGCAACGTAGTAACTTATCATGTAGCTTTGCCAGTAACTCGTCGAAAGTTCGTGATGACATGCGAAAGAAGTTAAAGAATTTGATTTCGTCATCTCTTAACTGATTGAACAATGTAACAAATGCCCCAACTAGCAATCTTTGAGAAATAAGTGGATGAACTTGAAGTCTTTTTCTTCGTTGTTGTTGAAGTCTTTTCTTTTTCCATAAAAATACACGGCAGCAACTCGAACACTCATTTGATTGGGCATGTCTGTATTCCACGACGTTCAGCACGATACTAAAACGAGTTGCCGCAGACAGCTACGCGCTGAGAGCTACGCGCGTAGTCCTCAGCGCCGACGGTCAGCGTGACTCTAAAACCACCCTTAAACCTGTAGGTTTGTGGGGCGAAATAGCCACAACAACCCTTATTTGTCCCACAAAAACAAGAAAGTTTTCTGTGTGTGATAACACCTACATCTTGACTCTTTGAAATGACTTGATGTATACTCATTGTGCCAGGTATAGCTTTCAAACCATACGGAATAATTGTTTTAATATTATCAACTTCAGCATCGTTTATGTAAAAACATCTAACAGTTTTCATCCGTTCTCGTGAGCTTCAATGCCATTAGTAATGTCATTACCATGTGAAACATGACGATCAAGTGCGCGTTTTATTGCACCACCGATGCCGTCTGCAACACCTTTACCATGCCCGCCTTCTGTAAAGGATCACGTAGAATACTTGAGACCCAGTTTCGAGGTAAACAAATTGTGAAGATAAAAATTCTTCTTCTGGCGATACTGTGTACTTGGCCCGTATGAGTAAAAATGAATTATTTTTGTATCGGACTTATGTACTTTCATCATTTTTATTATGGGCATAAGATGAGCCCATATTGCGGCAGGTTCATGACAATTGTTGTCTGCAATTGTACAGAAAGATTGACTTTCATTTTTCCAATAAACCATCCCTGTAATGTAATGAAATAAATTTAAATAAAGATCATAAAGATGTAGAATAATGTATTAAACCCTATTTATCTATATATACCTTAAAACTTTGAACGAGCAATTATTTTTTATGTGTGTGTGTGCGTGTGTATGCGCGCGCGTGTGTGTGTGCGTGCGTGCGCAACTTAAGTAACATAACATTTACCTGTATGTAGCGTTATTTGATGTTTGGATGCGCCAAAGTGCATTGATTGGATTTCATTAGCTAGCTTACATGTATAATTTTCAGAAAAATTGCACAGTATTAGGGCCTCGTCTTCATTTAATGAGTTAATACATTGTTGGTATTTTTCAGACTGATTTTTCCAAGTAAAATAATGTATTTTGAACTGTGGAATGCTAGTTTGGAATAAGTCCTTCAAAGCTAGAACAGTGCCTTCCTTAATAACTTTAACAATTTTTTTTGTAACAAATGTCGTTTGCTCTCCTGTTTTCTTATATTCAACCATTTAATGGACTATAATCCAACTTTGTCTTCTTGCACTCGTTACAATTGCCGTACATACATTTATATGACTTCAAGTCACAACTCGAGGAAATTAATACGTCTTTTGCCGTTTTACAATTTAACAATATATTCTGTTTGAGTAGTGCTTGCAATAAAAAATCGAAGTTAGCATGTTTGATGCATAAACAAGTATCTCTATTTTGTATGCCCGGAGATAGTACAAAAAAGGGTTTATATTTGTAGAATGTAGCGAAGCTGTATGTACCACCCTCAGATTAATATATTTTATAAAGATTGCTAAATGTATCGGTAAGGTAACGTATCTATTCTTTTTTCTTAGATTTTTTTTTCTGTGCGACTTTCTCTTTTGCCTGCAGTGCATCTGCTTATATCATCGCGTAAATAAAAACTTGCTATTTCTTTTTCAACTGTATCACTTTTTAAGTTAACTTTTCTCTGTCTAATTCTGCCCTTTAGGCTCCTTTCATTCTGCAGCGTGTCGCCGGTCGCGTGCAGCGCTGCCGGTCAAGTTGAGCATTTCACAGTTTTGCGTGTGCACTCGACCGGGCTTGACGTGTACAGCCATGGATACAATTAATAAAAAAAAACTTATTTTGATTTCTGTGCTTTATCATCACAACAAAAAACGCCGTGCTAATCGAAAAGGAAAATTATTCATGCACCCTATAACTTCGGAGCGTTTGTTGAGTGGTGCATTCGTATCGCTGTATTCGCAACTGCGAGAAGATGAAAATATTTTTTTCAATTATTTTAGGATATCAATAAGCACATTTGACGAACTGATTTTTAAAATTGAAAACAAAATAGCACATACTGGTTTACTCCGAATAGCAATAACACCTACGGAACGCTTGGCAGTCACAATAAGGTATGTTTGGCAAACTTTTGTTACTTCAATTTAAATAATTAATTAGTCATATTTTACATCATCATTTAATCATAAAAAAAAAAACGAAAGTCAGTTAAAGTGTTGTGAAATCAAAATCAAACGAGTCTTCTGTAGCATAGTCGTCGGTGGAGCACGATGATGCACTCACAGGAGATACTTTCAAAGTACTAGGCATGGCTGGACCAGCACTTGTAGATGGACCCATGCTTGTAGTTTGAACCATGCTTGTAGTTTGACCCATGCTTGTAGATGGACCAATGCTAGTAGATGGGGGACGGGACTAAACTGGTACATGTATCTTGGTTTATTCCAACGAGTAATTGTAGAACCTGACTCCGAAAAAAAATTTTTTTTTCAAAGTCTAGTCTTCTTTTTTTATTATTATTGATAGGTTCGCGTTTGACCACTATCTCACCTGATGGTAAGCGACGACGAACGTAGTCATTTCCTGTGTATTTTTTTTACTTCTTTTATTACTGACGTTCGACAAATCGTTTTCTGGGCCCCGAGAATCATTTTGTATCAATGGATTATCAGAAGTTTGTGAATTTTCAACAGACTCGGATTCCTGAACATCGCTTAAATCGGTCACAGGGTCTAAAAATGACATACAGCCAGCAAAAACATATTTTCCTTTAGGGATAGCTCCAGAACCCGATTTCTTAAATTTTACTGCCGTTTTGTAACGTACGTATTGATCTCTCGCACTTTTCCACCTCTGATGTAAACTCTTTACTGAAACAATTAAATTTATTCTGTTACAGGTATCTTGCATCTGGGAACACATTTACTGATCTTCATTACTCTTATCATATGGGAATTTCTACAATCAGTGGAATAGTGAAAGAAGTATGTCAAGCTATTTGGGTTTATATCTCCCGAGTCTATCAAAGATTATTTTAAAGAATTAGAAAGCTGTCTGACTGTTATTGATCCCAAAAATTTAATTAATTACGATGAGACAAACTTATGTGATGACCCAAGCCGAAAAAAAAAAGTAACCAAACGCGGAACAAAATACCCAGAAAGGGTCATGAACCATTCGAAAGCTTCTGTGTCCATCATGATCTCTGCGACAGCTACTGGAGACGTACTGCCCACCTGCGTGGTTTACGAAGCCCAAAACCTTTACGACACCTGGACAGAAAAAGGGCCATCTGTTCTCAAAGTGGGTGGTTCGACGCCAATATTTTTGAAGTCAAAACTATTATTCTGCCGTATTTCAGAGGAAAAGAAGGAGAAAAATGTTTAATCGGAGATAATCTGTCCTCGCATCTATCGATCGACGTGATACAAATGTGCCTAGCGGAGAATATATGTTTCGTGTTTTTACCATCGAATAGCACATATTTAACACAGCCCTTAGCTGTGGTTTACTTTCGACCAATGAAAATTGCGTGGCGTAATATTCTTCTAAAATGGAAGAAAAACTATTAAAAAAGCTGATGGAAGAATTAAATAAAAACGCAAGAAACAATATAGTGGCTGGTTTTAAACAACTGGAATTAATCCTGTAGACCAAAACCAGGTGTTAAGCAGATTGCCAGCTGAAGGTGAAGATTGTGAAAATCGTGAAGAAGTGTACTTAAGGAGCTACGATATGGAACAACAAGTGTCAATCAAACTACGAGGAAAAAGAAATTAAATGTAATTGCTGGGAGAAGTGTTAGGGATGGAACTGAAGGTGATGAAACTGAAGATTATGTTGATTCTGAAGATGGGGATGTAAAAAATAAAAAACGGAAAGAAGCTGCAGGTACTAAAAAAGAAAAGGGGAAAGGAAAAAATCCAATAAACAATATGAAAATAATACTTAAGAGATAATGGATCAAAATGAAAATAATACTAAAGTGATAATGGATCAAAATGAAAAAAATACTGAAGACACTATAAATTATAAAGAAAAGGAAAATATCACATTAGACTGCGAAAAAAATGATATTGAATCAATGCCATTCGTTTATGATGGTGAATTTGAAATGGAAATGGCTCTTGGATTACTAATGTGCGAAGAAAAAAATAAGGATAGATTTGAACACAAGCGCACATGTCTTATCAGATATTACGATTGGAAATATTGAAAAAGAAGAGAAACAAAAACAAAACAAAATTAATATTATTTCTATTGAAAATTATTCTAAAAAAATACACGTCAATAAATGTAAAAAAATATCGAAAAACTCTCATATTACAAAAACAAAACATGTAATTGATGATGAACCGAAACCTAGTACAAGTGGTATAAAATGTATTCCCTCAAGAAGACCGTCTTATTACAAAAATAAGAATGATATCCTTAAAGATTTAATGGATGAGGACCTAGAATGACTTAAAACTGAGACATACCTACCTATTTTTTTATACTTAATAAAGCGTAGCGTAGTTCGTAAGATTTTAAAGTTAGTAACTACAAAAATATCTTTTACCTGTAGTTTTGTAAAGAAAATAATAATGTTTAAGTGTTCAATGTGTGATGCGGGATTAACGCGAACAAAAGCTTGAGCGTGGTTAGTTTACCTTTAGTTTTGCGTTTCTTCCGTTCGCGCTGTGATCCTGTGTCGATCTTCTGCTGGAATTCTGGGTGGCGATGGCGGCGATGTTGAAGAGATAGTTCACACCAGTCAGCACAACACAAGGTTCACTTTATCAGTATTTGAAGAGATGAAAGTGTTAATTTCCGCGCGGATATAAGCTAAATTTTGGCGGCCGCCTTAGCGTTTATTTTAAATTATTTTTGCGTAACGTCGAGCGTCGCGTTGCTTTAATTTTAGTCGGAGCCATCTTGTTTCTGCCCATGCGGGCCAATCAGAGGCCACGTCCAGGCCAATCAGCGCTCGCGTCGTAAAAAAACCAATACTCATTGCTTTATGGTATTAAAAAAGTAAGAGAATCTGTCTATGGCCAAACCATATTAATAAAAGATTTAAATTATTAATTTTCGCGCCAACAATGTGCCTAATAATGAAACTGTCTGTGATTTTTATTTTTAATTAATTTAATAAAAACTAACCTACCTATGTATTTTTTATTATATATCTACCTATTTAGGACACTTCTGCCATGAAGTATTCATATTCAGTAAAAATGTCCTAATAGCGATAGCGATGATTTCATACTTATATGTAGATATCCTATATATATATATATATATATATATATATATATATATAAATATATATATATAAACCATTTATTTCGGACAAAAATCCATATTCGTGTTAGTAGTTAAATAGTTTGACTACCTAGGTACCCACTAATTAAAAGTGATTTTTTAAAGGAACAAGTTTGTAACAAACCTAGCATTTTTTTCTATTCACCCCTCTGGCGTTTTTATTCACCCAATATCCCAGATAAATAGAAAACTTTACTTTTTTGTCAATTTACTTCTAAATGCATAAATAAAATAAATAAAATGATTATAAAATGTCAAAGTAAACAATAAGACTCATTTGAAAAAAAATTAAGCGTTTATTCAGGCATAAAAATAATTAAAGATAATCAAATCCAAAATTACGAATCATGCCTACCCACGGCTTGGGCGGAGGGCCCAATCCAGTTCCATTATCTCAGTCACGATCATCGAGCAGGACTGCTACTCGATCACCACCTCAAGCTGCTCTACCTAGTTCCGGCACTCAAAGATAACGGCGCCGCAGACGTGAACCGCCGATGTCTCAGGAGGCTGCAAGACGTGCATTAGTCCTATCGTCACTGCTACGAGCTGAAGCTGCTGTAAGGTCAAGTGACACACTTGAGAATGTTGGAGAGGATCACAGACTTTCAAAACATGACGTCAAGGTATAAAGTGCCTATAAAATAATTTTGTGCGTCATCATTCTCATAATTTGTAGTACCTATATCCAAGAACTCAAGCATTGAACTACTTAAATATTTACTCGTTTAAAAATATACTAAAGCCTCCATTTGATTTTTGACCGACATGGTACATTCCTAGGTACACATTTATGCATATTTACTTGTATTTACAATAATAAAAACTTAAAAATAATAAATTATACTAATATAATTAGGCATCAAAATATTCATCCGCATCGCTGTCAACGGGAATCGTGCCCAAAAGGCTGGCTGCATTGCCACGTTGGATGGCAATGCTGATTCTTTGACCGAAATATAGGCCAGCCCTTTGATCACGCGTGGATAATAATAATAATAATGTTAATTTAAACTTTAATATTTGTATTATACCCAAGATAAAGTAATAAAGCTTGGGATGACAGATATAAAAACAAATATCAAATTAATTTCAGTTTAATCATACATTGCACTTACAATATCCTGTATAATAAAATACATAAATTGGAGACTGAACTTTATCCAACTATTGGGTAGTTGGAAAAAAGCTAAGAGGATTAATGATGATGCTTAAAATATTTATATAATACAAATATAATCAAAATACAAAAAAAGTCAATATATTATAAAGTACGTACTTAATAATATATAGTACTAGTTTATTATAAGGATAAATGTGTTTGTGTGTAATAATTCTTTATATTAAAAATACTACTTACACATAAGACTGATTTGTTTATCAATGAATCAAAAAACAACTTTAAATACCATTTGAAAACTTAATGAATGGTAATGCTTGCGACAATAATATCTCATGAAGTATGGGGCGTACTATAGCAACATGGGTGCCATCTATGCAACCTGGCGTCCTAGGTACACCAAATTTGTCCTGAAATCCGCAATAAAAAAAACTATCAAACTATTAGGTAATGTGTATGTGTGTGAACATATTTGGTATATACTTGACTATTATAATAAAGAATGATGCATAAATATTGTTATAGTTCAGGGAATTGTTTCAGTTATTTCTATGTTAATTTTATGTGATTTTAACTATTAGAGTCAAAAAGAATTTAGAATTACTCTTTCAAGGGAGCTGGTGGATAATAAAACCTTTAGAAAAAGATCATTCCAATCAACGCCAAAATATTTAGGTAAAAAAATGAAACGAGTCGAAGAGAGTGATGAAAGACAGAAAAGATTTTTTGGGGTACCAGAAGAAATTAGATTTGAAAGATTAGGAGAACACTGGCCTATAGAAATAGAGACATATAGGAGGTGTCGCTACTGCAGCACTAAAGTAAATAATAAGAGATCTAAAATAGAATGTGAACGATGTAAAGTGGCACTATGTATGCATCCCTGTTTTAAAATATTTCACCAACTGCCAGAAAATCAATGAAGGTGACCAGACTCCAAACTGGTGCTGGCAACCATATTGCCACCATGTTTTTTTCTTATCCAAAACATGTCTAATTTTTTTTCTTGAACATTTATTATTAAACTACCCACAATGATTCAATAAAACGCGATTTTATTTCTTTGACATAAAAAAATGCATCTACCAGTAAAAGGGTTAAAGTGTTGTTGAATTTGTTTGTAACTTATTATCTACATGAGTATATCTCAAAATACATGTACATCTCTGAAAAAAAAAGTGTGCTTTTAAACAGTTCAAAAGTTTTATATTTTTTTTGATGCTCCAACCTTAACAATTACTGCTTTTGTTTATTTAGGAATGCCACCAAAAGCCAATGCCGTAATCGGATGAAAAAGCGAGTGGAAATTCTGAAAAACGACTACCCCAACAAATTAGGCCTGATAATGATGCTATTTTCATTGAAACTCGTCAGTGTGACGACACACCATTAACAAAGTCGAATAGTTTTTTAGAAGAAACTTTACCAAATGTGTCCATGACGGAAAAAGAAAAGGTATAAAATAAGTTAATTTTGCTAAACACAATTACAGATTCTTTAAAAATAAGTTGCTACCAACGATATTGCAAATAAATACAAATTAAAAACAGCTATTTCTAATGTTCTTGGTATAAAGGAAGAATAAGAAAGACGAAATCAATAAACGAAATTTAAATGTCATGAAGGATACAGTCCCCCCTTCATTTTTGTATTTTTTATACAATTTTAGTAGCGTGTCAAGCAAAAACCGTTTTGTTTTTGTATTTTATTTTTAGTCACATAGTCTTTTTTTCCTGCAGTCATACGACTGACGTCATCTCCTTCGAAGATTTTTTTCAAATTACGTGCTGTATTTAGTCTCTTTTTTTAAAAATTGTAGGACCTTTTAACTCCACTCTTTATCCCTAAAAAATTTGCCAGGTTTGTTTTCATGTTATATTTCTTGCTTGTTTCAGTTTTTGTGAGCTTCTTCAAATTTTTTCTTTCTTGGAATGATTTACTAAGTTTACAAGTTTCTTTTAAGGACTCTTCAAGAACATTTTGCTGTAAAAGTCTTTGCTTAACTCTCTCTTTAGCTTCCTCTGAAATATCTGGAAGTTCTTTTTCAATGAAAATATTAGATTTAGTATTAGGTGTCAGTTCATTTGGATAATGGATTTCAACGGAATGTGGATGATTTATAATAGTGCTATAAGTTTCCTTGTGTGATTTAAGACTGACCACCTCAACAGTGAGTCTTTCTACATTGTTTCGTGAGCGTGTTAACATTTTTCTCTAATTGACATTTTTTCGCCGCAGAATCTCAAGTTTTTCTTTAAGTATCTTATTTTCTCTCCCTACTTGGCTAAGTTTCGTTTACCAATGATTTATTTTCATTGTGATTTTTACGTTTAGCAGTAGTACAAGACGTAACAAGACGTAAGAAAAAAATGGAGGGAACCATTTTTTTAATTTTCGCTTATATCGCTTATTTTTTTTTAAAGTCTTATTTTTTTTCTGGATTTTCTTGTTTTAGTTTTTCTTGTACTTGCGACATCTTTCTGCCGATGATAAAGGCATATGAAAAAAAAAGATACAAGGTTTGCAAAAAAAACTTGGACAAACGTGTTAGCTCACAAAAGGTACCGAGAAAAAGCATTATAAATGAATAATAATTAGTGTAATGAAGTGAAGTTTCATTGATTGTTTATTGAATATTTTTGAATTGGGAGATAAAGGTAAGCAATATCCTTATTTTTATCATTTTTTTCCGATGTTTCATCGTGTATTTTTACAATGAAATCACATGCACGGATGCGGTGCGTTCATTGGCATAGCAGTAAAGATCTTTTTTGGATGGTTTTATGCATAACAAATCACGCCAAAATGTATGCACGTATTTTTATATATTATAATAATGAGAATGAGAATAAATAGAATGAGACTGGAAAGATGTAACTGTTCCAGAAATTAAAACATTTTTTGGTATTTTGTTCCATATGGGAACTATCAAACTAAACCGAGTTACAGACTACTGGAAAAACATTCATTGTTTAGTTTACCAGCTTTTTCAAAATACATGAGCAGAAACAGATTTTTAATCTATCCGACATATCATCTCTGGTTGAATACTTGCACAGGCATAACCTTGTAGCCAGGATAATACATCAGCAGCTTGCCTTGAAATATAATCTTGATAAAGGATTTTTAATCAGTTGCATACCGAAGGTCAACGTGATAACATTTCTACTGAAAGCATACGGAAAAATATGGATACCACGCCCGCAGAATCCGCTCAAGTTGTTGCCTTGCTCGAAGCAGGCCATAATCAAAGTGAAGTTGCTCGACGACTAAATTTGAGCCGCTACTCTGTTCGTCGTGTGTACCAGAGGTTTCAAGAGACCGGTGGCTACATTCGGTGACCAGGATCTGGCCGGCGACGCAGAACATCAGAGCGTGATGACCGCTTTCTTGTGTCGAGGTCCTTAAGAAATCGGCAACTGAATACAGTTCAACTGGGACAAGAGCGTCAAGAAGTTCGCAATGTCAGTATAAGTCGGTAGACAGTCAGAAGAAGACTTGGTGAAGCAGGACTGACTTCACATCGCCCAGCAAATGGTCCCAAATTGACCACAGCTCACCGACAAGCCCGACTACAATTTGCCAGGGAACATTTAAATTGGACGTATAACCAATGACGGTGTGTTATGTTCTCTGATGAGTGCAGAATGACATTACATGGTCACGATGGACGCTCTAGGGCAGGAGTCGCCAATTAATTTCGCTCGGGGTCCGTTTTGATAAATGAAATGACCATCGCGGTCCGCACAATTTTTTATAGAAAAATATTTATTAAAGAAATGTAATTCCGAAAAAAAACAAAGGTAAGTATTTTTGTACATATTAATGTGAAAAATGTCATTTTTTGTTGCGAACTATCTGTCTGAAGTTTGGAGTAAAATTAGTGCAAGCTATTGACATTAAATCCTGGAGATGTTCATCAGTAAGTCGAGATCGAAATTTATTCTTAATGAAGTTCATCTTGGAAAATGCTGCTTCACATATATATGTTGACCCAAACAAAGTAAGAAGTTTCAAAGCCAATTTTTGTAGTTCTGGATATTTATTACCACACACAAATTTAATCCAAAACTCTTCACAGGAAACTTCTGCATGTTTGTGTTTTAATACTGTGTTTCCTTGGAATTCGATCATTTCTATCTGCAGAGCAGCTTTATCACTTTTGAAAATAATTGCAGCTTCGTTGCTCCATTCACCATCAGGTTGCAGAGAGTAAATGCTGCTGAGGATTTCTACAACATTTTCAATTTTCTTAAAATCTGCGAACCTGTTTTCAAATTCCGATTTGAGATCCTTTATGAAAGTCTTGTATTGGCCGACGTCAGTCTCGTTGTCACTGCTAATTATTTTATTTAAATTGGGGAAGTGTAAGCATTCATTACCAAGATCATTAATAAAGATATCGAGTTTCCGCGAAAAACTTTTTACTTCCGACATGAGCTCCCATACAAGCTTTCCGTTACCTTGAACTTTAAGGTTCAGGTCATTGATATGTTTAAAAATATCAGCCAAGAAAGCAATTGCAGCTACATTTTCTTTTTCGTTAAGAAAACTTAAGTAGGCGTTAGCTGAAGTCTGATCACTGTTGAAAAGATATGTCTTCAAGTGTTCTAAAATGCTGAAGAATCTTTCTAAAACGCAGCCTTTGCTTAACCATCTCACATTATTATGCAACAGTAGATCGTCATATTGTGCGTTAACGTCTTCAAGAAATGATTTCAATTCGCGATGTCGCAGTGATGATTTCGCACGTAGAAAATTGACTATTTTCATCACTTCTTGCATAATACGCTCAAAATTATTATTCAGTTTGCAGCAAAGCACAGTTTGATGAATAATACAGTGGTAGGAAATCAAGTTTTCATTACATCTTGCATTGCTACTCAACATGTGAACTAGTCCTTTTTTACTCCCAGTCATTGCTGGCGCACCGTCAGTAGTTACCGATAAAAGCTTTTTCAAGTCTAACTCATTTTTCTCAAAATAATCCATCACTGCTTTGATCATATCTTCTCCTCGGGTTCTTCCTAATAGCGGCAAAAGAACCAACATCTCCTCAACAAAAGTTTCTCTCGTTTGGTCCAGGTAGCGTACAAAAATAATTAACTGTGCCGTATCAAGAATATCGCATGATTCATCCATAGCCAAGGCGTAATAGTTTGCCTTATTTAACTGCCGCTTCAGATCACAATGACTTTCATCTGCCAAAACGTGTGTATTTCTAGTGCTAGTAGAAGCTGATAACGGAATCCGTCTTATGGTCTCAACAACGTCCTTCTTGTTCTCAAACAAAGTATTACCCGCTTCGAGAAGGCATTCTTTAACTACGTCAGCATCAGTAAATGGTTTCATATGCTTAGCAAGAGTCCAAGAAATACGTAAAGAAGCCTCACTACATTTTTCCTGTTCGGTCATTGAGCGATTTATGATCTGGGTCGAAGATGAGTAACTTGATAGTAAACTTGCAATTTTAGACTTACGCAGATCACTACCAAGTGGAAAGTTTTCGGCAAACGTTTTGTGTTTGCTTTCATAATGACGTTTTATATTCGAGCTTTTAATTAACGCCACTGTCTGGTTACAAATCAAGCACATTGGTACTGCTCCAGCACGATTTGGCAGGACAAAACAATATAAGTCGGTCCAATCTGGCATAAACTGTCTATTTTCATTTTCAACTTTTCTTTTTTTCGGTTCCATAGTAATAAAACTCGCTCAACACAACCAACACAAAACTTGTAAAACAAATAGGTACTTAAACAAAGTAAGTAAACAAGCAAACGCAATATTTCAACACGACGCAACGCGACCGTCACTCAAAATTAAAACAAAACACTGACCTGGGCGGCCGGTGGCGGCAGCGCGATCGCATGATTACCCCCGCCCCCGCGATTCCCCGCGCACTTACCTATCGCCACGATCAACGCTTTCGCAGCGCGCGAACTCTTTCTCTCTGGTTAGTTCGTTACTTCGCGCGGCAGTTATAATGCGGAGGATACATTTTTATTAAATTACGTAGGTACTCTGTAGTGCAAGTTGCTGTGTTCTCGCGGTCCGCACAAAATGGGTCGGCGGTCCGGATGCGGACCGCGGTCCACCATTTGGCGACCCCTGCTCTAGGGTCTACAGAAGGTCATCAGAGTGATTTTCACAACGCTGCATAAGCGAACGCGTGGCTTTTGGCGGTGGATCGTGTATGTTTTGGGGTGGCATAATGTTGGACACTAAAACTGGCATTGTATTCATCACTGGGGCGAATACCGGTACGAGATCGAGAGGTTTGACGGCTGCACGATACGTCGAAGAAGTGCTCGAAGGACATGTGAGGCCGCTTGTGTGGCTTATGGGAGAAGATTTTCTCCTAATGCACGACAACGCCATACCGCATGTCGCTAGAACAGTTTGCGACTACATGGAAGACGTTGGAATCACCGCGATGGAGTGGCCAGTCCTGATCTCAATCCGATTGAGCATGTCTGGGATGAGCTAAAAAGAAAAGTTCGAGCAAGAAGCCCTGCTCCTACGCGCCTACTAGAGCTTCAACTTGCCATTGAAGAGGAGTGGAACGCTGTACCACAAGATTTCATGGTAAAATTAATACGGTCCATGAAAAACCGATTAAGAGCTGTAATTAAGGCTAGGGGAGGGAATACACCTTATTAATAAACAATTTGATCAAGAATTTTGAGTTTGTTTTTCATTATTTCTTAAGCGAAATTGAGTAATTTTACCCGTTTGTTGGGTTTTGTGCCGTAAAACCTCGTATGGGCATTTTTTACACTGTATTTGATATCATTAGAAAGGTAATGAGGTAGTCTTTCAATGAGGATCAGTAATGTAATAGCAAATTCAATAAAACTAGTATCTATGTTATTCTTTATGACATAAGAATGATATATCTTTTTGAATTATCGAAATCGGACCATTACTTATGAAGATATTAAGTAATAAACATTTGCCGTTCCGGCCGCTAAAAATTAATGTCCGCGGGAGCGTGTGACGTCACTCCAACGGAACCGAGCGCAGTCTGCATTCATATTTCACTATTCGGCGGAGCTGCGACGCGGTTGGTCAGTATATTTGGCAATTTATTTTACGTAAAGTGTTGTTAGAGTGTGTTTTGTGATATTTGAGTATAAAACGTCCTAAAATATGAGTACTAATAAAGTAGAGGCTGGTTTTGTGCGAGCTCAGTCAGATAATCTTCCAAAGGTGGATTCTTTCATGACATTTGATTATCTCAGTAATCTAGTTCTAAGTTAATCTACGTTACTTATTAGTAATCTTAAGATATTGATTTAAAATCTTTAGGCCTCCACACAATCGGCTATTATCGCGGTGAATCGCTGTACATTGCTGTGAACTCTCAAAAACTCTTGAGAGTTTTTCATCCAACGCAGCAATGTATAGCAAATCACCGCGATCATCGGTGATTGTGTGGAGGCAGCAGTAGGTAGGTGTAAAAAATAATGAATATAATGTATTGGTACAGAAATCTTGATAAACAAATGTTGTTTTCGTTCATTCCTATGCGGATCATTTCGCGGATGGCTATTTAACCAACTTGCGCTTTATTTAGTTCATAGTTCCCTATATACTTGTCGATCTATAACGGAAACCTTAATATTGGTTTTCAATGGCTATTTTTTGCCACCTCGTTCATTGTTACAAATAATTCATTCAGTATGTACCTACTTAGGATGGCTTGAAAAAATCATCATCAATCATCTCTTTACAACAGGATACCATTTTGAAGAAGTTTTGCGTTTTTCGGCACATTAAAAATAATTTTTCTAAGGTAATAATAGAAGTATTTGTACATTTTGGCACTATACAATATTAATACATGTTTGAAAAGGTGAATTAGACACAAATCGGACACTTAATTTGTTTGAAAGTCACAATTAATCAAACAAAACACTGCGCGCCATACTGCTGCCAACGGCTAACCGTTGGAGTGACGTCACAGCTATCGCGGCGACCGCTCGGTGAACTTCGCTAGTAATTTGGTCATAACTTCGTCAATTTTTATCGTAGATCAAAAATTTTTGCACTGTATGTTAAGGATTACTTAGCTCTACAAATCTGCATTGTCAACTAAAAACGTTACGGATCCTCATTAGTGTGTTTTTTTTAATGTTTATTCAGATTCATGAAAAAAAAACTGCTTTAACAAAAAAAATCAAGGTGTGCGATTTTATTGCTCTCAAGTGTATTTTTATATATATTTATAATTTAATATTTAAAAATGTAAATATATGGTAAATAAATGAATGAAGAGATATAATAATAATATAATGAATAATGCCTTTATTGAGACACAAATAGTTTTGTTACATTTTATGGTTGTTTTACAATTATCTTATACTTTAATTTATTATCTGTTTGTCAGTAATTGACAAAGGCCTCCTCCAACTGTTGGCCACTCTTGTCCATGTTCCACCTGCTATTGCTTTAATGTCATCAACCCATCGTCGAAATGGTCTGCCTCGTGTCCTCTTCTTGTGATTTTTGAACTAATTCATGACTATTTTGACCATTTTTCACTTCCGCTGATCATGTTTTATTTTAGGAGGTAGTTTCGTATTCTGACACTAATTTCTATTTTATTATAATAGGTTCACCAACAATGTAACAATCACTTATAGGTGAACACCACATGCTTAAATTAATATCAGACCAAAAGTGAAGCCAACTTACTCAGTTATAAGCACATACTTTGATGACGACAATACAACGAAATTAAAATCAAAATTACAATTATAATTAAAAATTAAAATCAAAGTTACAATCAAAATTAAAAAATAAATTTAAAAACAAAATTAAATTGTAATTATAATAAATTTGACACCCAATTATATTAAATTCATATAAGGGATAGAACTTGATTTTTTTTTTGTTAATTATGATGTATATGTATATATGTTCAATACTAAATGAACATATAGTGGAGGAGGAGGAGCTCGTGGCTAAGCAACAGCCGCACGGTTCGACCGATCAAAGGTTAAGCTGCGCTTGGCGCGGTCGGTCCGTGGATGGGTGACCATCTATATCATAGCGAGACTCCTCCGTGCCTCGGAAAGCACGTTAAGCTGTTGGTCCCGGTTGCCATTTGTACATCTTTGACAGTCGTTACGGGTAGTCAGAAGCGAGAAAGTCTGACAACCAGTCTTACCAAGGGGTACCGTGTTACCCGGTAACTGGGTTGTGGAGGTCAGATAAGCAGTCGCTTCATGTAAAACACTGGTACTCAGCTGCATCCGGTTTAGACTGGAAGCCGACCCCAACATAGTTGGGAAAAGGCTAGGCAGATGATGACTAAATGAACATATAGTGTGTTGCCAGTGTTTTTATTGTAATTGCGACACTAAAATTATAAACTGGCAACACTGGGCACATTTCCGCTTCCTTTACTCTTTTTAAGATTTTTGTGTGTTGCACTTCTGCTCCATTTTTTATTTTTATTAAACTTATTTAAACTTATCACGCATTTCATTGAACATGCGTGGTAGTCCTTCGAAGCAGTGATAATTAACATACAGTGCCATTGGAGCTGTTTTTTCGTCTTGCACCGTGTGCGAGGCGTTTTTTGTGACTCGTGTCGTCCCGGCGCGCAACCTCACCCTACATTATTTGGGTGGAAATTCGGCCTGAACGCCGATTCCAGCTTCTTCTCGACGTGAAATCACGCATTTTCATCATCGAGGTGGTATATCCAAGATCTATTTCTGCAGCTTGGCGGTAGGTGCTAACTTTCATTATTAACGTACCAAAGTACCTACCTATCGGCAAAAAGAATTGTGTGCGCGTTCGCGCCACTGTTATGTCAAATGCGGCATCTCAACTTCAACATTCAAGTCTTTCGAAAGTGAATTATAGTGAATACAAAAAGTATAAGTGATACAAGTGATAAAATTAATACGGTCGTCTCGTGTAATTACATAAAATGGCCGACTTAAAGAAAAAATTACACGTTCGCAGCTCAAAGGAGTTTTAACTCGTATAGAAAACTTTATCAACAATGCGACTTTTTTAAATTCAGCAACAATAGACATGTCGGAAGCCCGAAAGGACAAGTTAATTACCATTTTAAAAGAGTATGAAGGAGTTCAGTCAGATATTTTAGGTCCCGACGCCGAAGATTCTGAGGATGTGGGCGCATTTGAGGACAGATATTATAAAACGCTTGCTGTTTTAAACAAAGGCATTAAGAAGTATTCTGATTCGCAAGCCGGTCAGACTGGCTGTGTAAGTTCAAAATTACCTAATATTGAAATCCCTCCTTTTGATGAAAAGACTACAAAATTCAAACCATTTTATGATTTGTTTATGGCTGTAATAGATAACAATAGAGCATTGTCAAATGGGCAAAAACTATTTTATTTGAGAAGATATTTAGATGAAGCCTTGTCAGTAATTGTGAACTTACCTGAGTATGAGTCTTACTCAGAGGCTTTAGAATTATTAAATAAGCGTTATGATAATAAGTCAAGATTAATTTTTAATCACGTTAACATTCTTTTAGACATTCCATTAATGCAAAAGGGCACAGCACCATCTCTAAGGACCTTTGTCTCACACATACAGCAGCAATTACATGCATTAAAAATTTTAAATGAACCTGTTGACAGTTGGGATGGTCTCCTGATTGGAGTGCTCAGTAGAAAGATGGATTTATATACACATCGAGTTTTTCAACTTGATTGTGACCAAGAAACATTGGCCACAATGATAGAGTTTTTAACTTTTCTTGAAAAACGTGCTACAGCATTGGAGGAAAGCGCTCCTCACAAAGTTAATTTCAATGAAATAAGTATAAATAAATGTTAAAATATATCAAGATGGTAGACGCTCGAGGGTCTGTAAGACATCTTTTGTTTTATAGTGATGCTTGCCCGGGACAAAATAAAAATAAAATTGTCCTTGCATGCATTCATATTTGTCTGCAAAAGTGCAAAAATATTGCTAGCATTCAGATGAATTATCTCCCAGGTCATAGTTACATGCCAGTGGATTCTATGCATTCTGTAATAGAAAAAAGGGTAACAAACACAATTATTTGGGCACCTTTACAATGGGCAACTGTTTTTACTCTAGCCCGAAAGAATCCTAAGCCTTACCATGTCGAAATATTAACACATAAAGATTTTTACGGTTGGGATCTTGTGGGAGACAAATATTTTAGAGGAAATTTGACGGGAAAAATATCAAAGGTAATTTTAATATTGACTTTTCTCAATTATAACGCTACCTATAGCCATTGGACTATATTATAATTATTTATAATATTATGTACTAGCTGTTTCCTGCGGTTTCACGCGCGTCCCAGAGGAACTTCTTCCCGTACCTGGATAAAATATAGCCTATGTTACTCAGAGTGAATGTAGCTTTCTAATGGTGAAAGAATTTCTGAAATAGGCCCAGTAGTTTTTGAGTTTATTCATTACAAACATACAAATCTTTCCTCTTTATAATATAGTTTAGATAATGTTAGTTTAGATTTATAATATTAGTTTACATTTAGATAGTAAACTAATTGTATTTTATTTAATTTGCAGGTTCGTACAGCAACATTTAAAAAATCTGAGGTACAAAACATTTCAATTAAATATACGATGGCGACAGATGGTCCAGGACAAGAAATAGAAATAACAAATAAAAACAAAAATCTGCAACTTAAAAAAAATTAAAACACTCGTTTGCCTATTTCAAAAAAGAAATACTAATAAAGATTAATGGAAACTTACACATCAAAGATAATTCCTGAAATTTATCATTATGAATATGAAAATTTTCCTTGTGCTGTCAATGTACAAGACACTCTTCAAGATATGGATGTCGAAGACAATCCTTATTATAAAATATTTTACCAGTAAAAATAAAAATAAGTTTTGTAATTGATTAGGGTCTAAAAGAAACTAATATACTCACTAATTACTACTTTACTTAATTATTACCGCAACTGAAGCTCCCATTTAATTTTGTCGCATTTATTCAATGTCATCCGGTATATTAGTTTATTTAGACCTAATCAATTTGATCTCTTCAAAAGCTGTTTCCAAATTGATGCCAAATTGTTACCCATTACTTACATAGTATTGTATAGCTGGTCTAAGCTGAAATGACGTACCCCATCACCGCGTTTACAAAACAATGACGTTCATTAATAAATTTGCGGTGGTGGGCGCGTCATTTCAGCTTAGATAGGCTTTATTTAGACTAAGAATAACTGTTGCGCTTATTATCCGAAAAGTGTTGCGTTTTTATTATTTTTTCATTAAAAGGTAAGCAAGCTGTTTTTGAGCCTCATCTGTCATTTTTATAAAACAATTACCGGCACTTCCTTCACATTACTGTAGGAAGGATAGTACGAGATTATACCTGCCAGCAGAATTTAAAAACATAAAAAATCTCTACCGCATATATAAAGAAAATTAAGCCTGCAAAGGGGTTGATTACGTAAGTGAGAGGATTTTCCGTGAAAATTTTACTGATGAGTTCAATATCGGATTCCATGTTCCGAAAAAGGACAAATGTCTTAAATGTTTACGTTTTGAAGGATAAAAGACAACATCGAGGTCTTCAGCCGTAGCGGAAATTTTCTCCAGGTATTTGTTAACACAGGTAGCTATTTCGTTGACACCTCTATTGGCGTTAGACTCATCCCATACATAACTCTCAACTGAATTATTTTGTAAGTTATAAATAGTTAAATTAAGTACAAGGTGGGTCAAAAGAAGTCATCTGATATTTTTTTTCTAAATGAAAAACTATCATTCTGTTTTTTGATTATGTTTATTTGAACCTTTAAAATTTTATTGGTCAAGTCGTGAAGATGATATCGGCAAATGGGCGCCGTCACAATTGGTTGCCATACGGGCTCGTTTTATGGCATTTTTCATCACTTCGGCGAGAACTTCGGGCGACAGATTCTCGCACTCGTATCGAACAGCGCACCATGAAGTCACTTTGAGCGGGTGTAATGGCTTCTCGTACATTACTTGTGGATCTTCGGTGCCCCAGAAGCGATAGTTTTGCTTGTTCACGTACCCGCTGAGGTGGAAATGAGCCTCATCACTCATTTTGATATTGGTCGAAAAATCGTCCTCGATCAATCTCGATGGATGGCTCGGGGGTTACACGCGTTTGGCGGTCGACAGGCAGCAGCTGATGGACGGACTGGACTTTGTACGGGAACATGCGCATGTCTTTGACCAAAATTCGCCTTAGGGACGACCGGCTGATGGCGAATTGCGAGGCACGGCGTCTGGTCGATGTTGCCGTCGACAGCTCGACATCCTTACGCCCTTTTATATTTCTCTCTTTGCACCAATCATTCACGTAAAATTGGTAGAGGCTTTCTTTAGAATTCTATTCTGGCAATAAATATAACTTCTGTGACGTTACTCCAGACACTCCAGAAATTGAATAAGTGATTGTTTCGGCTTTAAACGTTTTGCACTCTCTTTTTCCGCTCATAATGCGACTTACATCATCTCGTAAAACAACGGTTCTATTTCTTCTTTATTTTTTTTTCAGTTTTAATATTATTCTCACACGACCCTATAAGCCGAAAAGTTTTGAGACGTATGTTTTTGATTTGGTTCTACGCATTGATAGCTGGGTGGGGTTCACAAATAATGTACCTTATCTTAATTTTTCGTGGACCTGATTTTTAAATTCAAACAACAAACCATTTTTTTAACCGTAAAAAAATTGCTATTTTCTGTAGCACTTATATTCTCTTGTAATAATATCAGATCAATGAAATAATGAAAATACTTGAAGTAACGACAAAAAAATAATAATGAGTCAATTGGCTAATTTCAGTTTCATATGAAAAACATAATGTCTCAACCACTAGTAGAAATCATTAAATTAATTTTCCATCATGTAGGCTGTTTTTATCGGGAAATATTATTTAATAGACGAGAGTATTTGAATAGATCTAGAATTCATGCGTCAGTAAACCTAAATTATTGCAGATTAAAAAAATGTTAAAAAAGTGTCTCTATTTCATTTCACGTGTGTTATATTCAGTTTGTTACACGGTAGTTTTTTTGTTATAAGGACTAGAAATACCGCACACGTTTTTATTTGTAAAATTTGGCAACATTTCAACCATCAAACAATATGTCAGTGATCTGACAGCCATCTTAGTTTACACCAAAAATGCGTAACTCAGTGTGTGTTATCAGTTCGTCATTGTATTTTATTGAGTTTTTGGAAGCCATTTTTCACGGTAAGCAATAAATCAATTTGTTTGAAGTCTGGAAACTTAAAGCAGATATTAAATATTAATAAATATTGTGTTTTCTCACTAAATTACATAGCATTTGAAGGTGCACATGTCTTTTAAGGTTATTTTTCCACATGTGTTTGTTCACGTGTGTTATGTACATTATAATAATATGTACCTATATAATATTTTGTTGAAACGCACATCAACTTTTAAAACGATATTAACAAAGTCTTTTTACACAGCTAATGATTTAAGCAACTTTATATGTTTGTATTAGTACATGTCCACCTGTTCTTTTCTCTAGTAACTTCTTAATATTTTATCGTATTTGAGCAATTAATGTGTCATTTGTTGCGTCTCAATTCTCGGCGTGTTATAGAAGTATAGGTTATAATTTAACGGTTTTACTTGTAGAAGCAATTGTAAAAAAAAATAGTCTTTTGCAGATGCCGCTAACACTTGCCGAAAGGCAAAAACTTTATCGGGAGAGGTTGAAAGAGGGAGATCCTGAGAAGTTTTTAGTACAACGTAGAAAAAATGCTGACAGAACACGAGAAAAAAGAAACAAAATATCAGAATTAGCTCCGTCTGAGCAAGAAAATATTAGAAAACAGTGGAGAGAGAGAAAGAAAAAAAGTGTAGAAGAACAGTCATCATCCTTAAGCCAAATTGAGCCGTTTGCAAATCACCCTCAGGTTTTAAAACAGAAAAGAAATGAAAATAGAAGACTTATTTATAAATTAAAGGAAGAAAACATCACATTAAAAAAACATCAAGATCAATTCAAAAGAACTTTAAAAAAAATTAAGAATAGAATAAACAGGTGCATGAAGAAAAATAATGACCTAATAGAACAGATCAAGGAGAAAGACAATTTGATTCGTGATTTAGATGAAAGACTAAATCCCAAAGTTATCATAGAAAGCAATTTTGACCAAATGACCCCTACCTCTAAGACATAAATGCTTACATTATTACAGAATTTGCCCGAAATTTGTCCCGAAGAAAAGGAAAGAGTAAAGAAAACATTACTTGAACATCATGTCATAGTGGAAACTACAAAACAGAGTTACCACGATAAAGACCCAAAAGAAAAATAAGTATTCAAAAATATTGTAAAAAAAAAGTGAAATATTAGACAAATACAAAATGAAAACAAAAATGGCTACCTACTTGGGATTGAAAGGAAAAATTAGGCATACATTAAAGAAAAATAGAGTTAGCATAATACAGAACCAACTGAAAGACTTTTACGAGAGAGACCATGTAAGCAAAATGACGGCAGGTAAAAGTGAAGTAAAGACACAAAAGAAACAAAAAAAAACAGAGAAGGTATTTACTCGGAACTCTGTTGTTCCAACAGTTGGGTGAATTTTAAGACCATAATGCTTTTACAATTGCAATTTAATAAAAACATTTCTATCTATATCTCCATACAAGAACGCCCACAAAAACTCTGAAAGTCGATAGCTTTGCAACAGGCGCATAGATTTCACCTAGATCAAAGTTACTATCCTGCTCAAAACCCCTAGCCACTAGTCTAGCTTTATACTGATTATTACCCTTGATCTTAAAAACCCACTTGCTACTAATATTTTTTTCACTTACCGGTGCATCACTAAAAACCCAAGTATTATTATCGTTTAAGGTTTGTAATTCTTTCTCAATTGCCTCTTTCCACTTACTTGCATCCTTCCTTCCCATAGCCTCTTTGTATGTAGTTGGTTCACTCTCTTTACTTACAACGTTATAACACTGATAGAATGACGTCTGCTTCCTCACTCTCCTACTCCTTTCATATCCGCTGCTCTGATCCGCTGTTTCCTCCACCTCTGATTCATCATCACTGGGTTCGTATTCACTATGAGACTCACTCTCTACTGTAGACTCGTTATTGATAGTGGTATTAAGAGTATCGCTTGTTTTGAGTTTGTTTGTCTTCAGTCACCTCGCTCACCTTTGTTGTTTCCAGAGTTTCATCTTGATTCATTGGCTATTCAAATCCAACATGACCGTTGATTCATTCTCTTTACACACATCTTGGTTTAAGAAAACCACATCTCTTTTTGGGTCTATACAATTTTGCTCTGGAAAATATACTCTGTAGCCTTTTACATGTTCACCATAGTCAACTATTAAACCTTTCTCCCCTTTTGTATCACATTTTCTTCGTTTTTCCTTTGGGATGTGTACATACACCGGGGAACCAAAAGCCTTCAGTTTATGAATATCATAATTATTAAAGTATTAAAATACATAAGTAGTAAAATACAAATTTTGATAAATTTTCAAAAATAAGTAAATTTGTGTATTTAAAAAAAAACTGCAGTAGCTAGTTACACGTAGCCAACCCTTACCTCGAACTATGCTTATAAGCTGAGTAACGTCATACCACCCATGTGCCTGAAATCCATCATCTCTTGTGTCTAATAGCACATTGTAATAAACTTAATGATGACTAAATCCACTAGAACTCGACATTCAATTCACACTTACTAATTACCAATTATAATAAAATTAAGTATGTCTGAAATAATTAGCCTAATAGTTTTACAGTAAGATTGGGCATGTGTGAGACCCT
Source organism: Pyrrhia umbra (assembly GCA_963891755.1). NCBI lineage: Eukaryota > Metazoa > Arthropoda > Insecta > Lepidoptera > Noctuidae > Pyrrhia > Pyrrhia umbra. The sequence goes on from OY982935.1 coordinate 7,419,928, forward strand.
GTACACATACCAGAGCCTAATATTCTTAACTTAAATGAATCTAGATTAAATGTGTATCAAAGGATTTTGTCAATAAAACAAATGTTTTGGAAACAATTTTATTTTAGTTATTTGTCTGAATTACAAACAAGGAACAAATTGTTAGATATTAAGAATAATTTAAAAATAGGAGATATAGTAATAATAAAAGAGGAATGTACACTAAACGATTTTTTTTAATGATGTACAATGTTAATTATTGTTTTAATACTTAAAACTAGAACTATAATTATTATAAGAACAAAAAATTAAAATAAACCGACGAAAATTCCAAAAAAAAAAATTAAAAAAAATTCAGGAAATCACACAGTTTTGTAATGTTTTTTTGTATTAAAGACCCGGCATGATACGACACGATTGAAGTTTGTTTCTGATCCATCCTTCACGTCTTTCTGGCCCACAAACTGCAGAACAGGATTCTGTGACCAACTTGATACATCTCTCAGTAGCTTGCGTGTGACATGGCATCAATCGGAATAAAGGCAAAATTTCACTTTCAACTATCTCCGGATTTTTAACGGCTTCGTAAATGGTCTCATCCGCTATTTGTTTAGTCAGTGGTGGTTCCGATATCTTATCCCAGTCGATCATGTCAATGTAGTCTTTCGCATTGAAATTAAACGGCGGTAATTTAAAAACCCTAATCGGCGTAAAACCCGAAGAACGTTCGCGGATTTTAACTATTCGTCGAAGCGCTAGCTCTCTTATTGGTTTTCTTTCGTCAGCTAACATAGCAATCAAAATATTCTCGCAATGCCCAAAAAATCCATTACGTTGGATCACCGGGTCAACTATCTTCTTCAGGTGCTCTGGAAGATAACGAGACAGTACGATTGTCTCGTACAAGTGTTTTGCCCCGTAAACGTATAATGGTTGCATTTTTACCTTAAACCACACCGGCGCGTACACTTTCAGTACGAATTCAGTCAATGTCTGTAAACCTTCGGATGGGGTATTAGTTGAAATGTACGTTCTTAGAATACGATTAGCTGTTGTTAGCCATCGCGAATGGCAGATTTTACCTGGATTCAGTTTTCTTAAATTATCACTACAGTCACCTTCGCTGATCGCACGATATATTTCCATTAAGTACAATTGGTCTGTGCTGAGATCTTCACGAGCTTTTGTTATATCCGGTAAGTCACATTTAATTGCAGAAAACTGTATTACAGGAAGATTTTCACAATTATTAAGGGTTTTTCCAATCGGACCACTAAAACTTTTAGGTCCTGTAGTGGTCCCGTCAAGCTTTTCAAAGAGGTGTCTTAAAGTCAACTCATTAGCATGCAGTTGACATACCAACCACTGAAGTGGACGTTGAAGCTTGCCTTCAAGTAATCTGATAATACCTGCTTTGTTTCCGGTATTCACTGCCGTTCCATCACATCCAATAGCCACTATAAGCTTCAAATCAATTGATTTAGCCTGTAAGTATGCAAACAGCTTATTGGATATTGTTTTAGCGTCACCTGATGTCAGGTTCTTTCAATAAAGTTATGTGTTCTTCAATTACAACTTTTCTGCGATTATCCTCGTTAATTAATGTTTTATCTTTACGGCCGTCGAACGAGATGCTAATACATTGATTAAAGTTTAGCATTTCATTGGTCATCAAAGTGGTTCTTGTCTTGATACGAGATCGACGAATTTTGTTACGATCTATAACATTTGATGTGTCGCTTTTAGTTACTAAACCGATGTCTTCTAATGTAGCAGAGACGATAGCAGCTCCTGCTCGATCTGAAATACCATAACGATCCAGTGTTCTGGCTACGACTTGAAATCGATTTTTAGACGGCATGATAACAGAGAAAGAAGAAGAGGCTGGAGCTAAGTCTATTTCTTGGTCTTCGTGTAGTGTAACATTTATTTTGGAGGGCTTAACACTTTGAGAGGTAGATGGTATGGCTGCTTCTTCGTATAACTTGCGCTTTAACTGTCTGGCAATATTGCTCTCAGTTTTCTTCGTAGTTTCTCTAACCAACGAGCTAATAATCATTTTTCTTTCACCTCGCTGATCTAATAGGAAGTCTCTTTCTTTGATTGGTATTTTACGCGTCTTGTCACAATCACAAATGTCAAATGAACTACATTTGCAAGTAGCAATATCGAACAAAGCCTTACTATCCATTTTAAACTTATTCAACTTGTTTATGTAGCTTTCACTGTTTTTTCTAGCTTGATACGGTTTTAAAATCATGCGGCATTTATCATGGTATGCTTTAATACTGGCCAAGATTGTACGATGTTCTATTGTAGGTAATGACGCTTTTTTCCAGAGCAATTCGATGCCAGTTGCAACAATTTCACTTGTGTTTCTTACTAAATCTTGTAGTCGTTTCTCTGATTTATTGCAGAATATGAAATATTTCATCATGTCTTCATACGTCGGTAACAAACTAGTAGGTAGTTCTTTACCCGTACCAAATATGGGGCAGATTTTGTCACTACTACGCAAACTCATTATACTTTCGTTACACTCACAATTACAGTTTTTAAAACCAAAACAACGTGCTTCAATTTTGCTATTGAAACAAATACTAATAATATGACAAACCGCTCACACCGCACCCCGGGGACTCGTCCGGGGACAGTGGGTGGGGTTGAGCGATAGTAAAATAGGCAAAATCTGATCAATTTTACGCGGGAAAAGTGTATGCAGGGAAGTAGGTATTAAATGGTATTCATCATACAATTGATTCACTGTCTGATCAAAAACGGATTAGATATAAAAAATCATCGAATAAGTAAACGTAATTAAAATAAACCTATTTTATATAAATACTAATTCTCTCTGATTTTCGAAAACTTTATCGTCTTTGTGGCAGTACTTCTAATTATTATTTTTAAATAATATTTGGTAGTTGTAATGGATAGGTGCCAAAGCATCTATCCCGCATACCGCGACAAGGAAATTCAATAAAAAAAAAATCACCGTACAAGAGCGAACCACCCTACTGTACACCGATACACACATGCACCCATTCCTTTAGTATTTAAGACCATGTAATCTCTAATATAGTGCTCTTGTAAAATATAAGCTCATGCTGAGCACACGTGTATTTTGAAAATACATATTTTTTATATTAAAACGAGTGCGTTCATATTTGACTGGCGCAGCCGGGTCGCGAATTTACAAAGGCTAAGGTGCGTTGGGGTAAGATCGTGAATGGGGTAAGAACGTATACGTTAAATATCTACCGATTCTGTGATTATTTTTTTATACTGGCAACATAGCGCAAGACGCCATTTTGTTTTGCTACTCCCTTCAGACCGCATCGGTGATTTCGTCGTGTCGGTCGTCTGTTATGGCTGTTCCACCACATGTTAAACATCTCAGAAAGATTTTTGTGATCCGGACTTATCCCAGACGACATCTCTTTGATTTTTTGGTGAGTATTTGCACTCTTTCGAAAGTAATTTAGCTTTATGTAGTCAAGAAATCAATTATTTCTCGATAGGTATGTTTAAAATAGCCTAAGTGTGAACAAGTCGAGATCCGAACTTACCCCATGTAGATCTTTACCTTAATTGAAAATGCATGTGGTTGTCAAACTTTAGCTTAGTCCGAACTTTAACCACTGATATTTTTGTGGCAAAAAAAAATGTATATGTAATGCATTCTCGCTGCAGCTTTATAATTTGAAATATACTAAAAATATATACATATAGTACAGGGCGTCTCACGGCTATGCCACATAGAGGGAAAGTGCCTTAAATATTGAAGATATAATTGAAAAAAAAAAAAACTTCATTTTGAGACAAGCTCTTCGGTCATATCTTAATATAACATTAGTGTAAGCTGTAATGCTGTGTAATTTTGTCGTTAAAATAAATAAATAAATAACGGGTGTTTTTTTTACGGGTGTTTTTTTTACGGGTTCTTTTCCCGGTTCAGACAAAGGATTATTTATAAAACTTTGAATGCAGTTGAAGTTGTTTTCAAAATAAAAATGAAGTCTTCTTTAAAAAAAAAAACTATCTACAATATCTATTTAAACACATAAAAACATTTATTTTCAGATTCACCATGCCTCGTCAATACCAAAGAAAATCATTGCGTGCGTCTTCGTATACCAAGGAGGAATTACAGTCAGCCATAGACCGAGTGAAAAGTGGAGAGCTCTCTAATTATGCAGCCTCGAAAATGTACGGTATACCTATGTCTACTGTGAACGACCACGTAAAGGGTAAAACTGGGTTAATTAGTCAAACACTTGGCAGAGCCCCTGCAATTCCGATAGAGATGGAAAATAGGTTGGCCTCTTGTCTACGAGTATTGGAAAAATGGGGTTGGGGCTTATCTAGGACAGGTCTAAAAAACTGGCGATGTAAAATCAGCGGAAAAAAATAAAAAAAACACCATAATTTGTTGCTTTTTTGTTGCTAATTAGTTGCTAAAAAAATAATTTTGTTGCTCCGTCCGATCGCAAAAAATCGGCAATAACGCTAACTTTCGATTAAGATAGCGTGGAAATCACTGGATGTAGACTTATCGATCAAGCGAATAGGGGTCAATTTGTTGCTAATTTGTTGCTGAAAGATGTTAGGAAAAAAAATAAAAAATAATAATAAAATAATAAAAAAATAAATAAAAAAATCGGCGGAAAAAAATAAAAAAAACACCAGAATTTGTTGCTTTTTTGTTGCTAATTAGTTGCTAAAAAAATAATTTTGTTGCTCCGTCCGATCGCAAAAAATCGGCAATAACGCTAACTTTCGATTAAGATAGCGTGGAAATCACTGGATGTAGACTTATCGATCAAGCGAATAGGGGTCAATTTGTTGCTAATTTGTTGCTGAAAGATGTTAGGAAAAAAAATAAAAAATAATAATAAAATAATAAAAAATATAAAAAAATAAATAAAAAAATCGGCGGAAAAAAATGAAAAAACACCAGAATTTGTTGCTTTTTTGTTGCTAATTAGTTGCTAAAAAAATAATTTTGTTGCTCCGTCCGATCGCAAAAAATCGGCAATAACGCTAACTTTCGATTAAGGTAGCGTGGAAATCACTGGATGTAGACTTATCGATCAAGCGAATAGGGGTCAATTTGTTGCTAATTTGTTGCTGAAAGATGTTAGGAAAAAAATATATATATAATAAAAGAAATTAAAAAATAATGTTTTTTACCCGAAGCTAGTTTGAGTACAGTGAGTCAGCAACAAAATAGAAAAACGGAAGTCAAGAGTTAAGCTGGCGTGGTCGGTTTTTTTGTAAACCGACCTCCAACATCTCTTGACTTCCGTTTTTCTATTTTGTTGCTGACTCACTGTACTCAAACTAGCAGCAGTATGAGCAGCAACAAATTGTAGCAATAGTTTCCCCACGGAAAAGTCAAGAGTTAAGCTAGCGTGGCCGGTTTTTTTGTAAACCAATCTCCAACATCTCTTGACTTCCGTTTTTCTATTTTGTTGCTGACTCACTGTACTCAAACTAGCAGCAGTATGAGCATCAACAAATTGTAGCAATAGTTTTCCCACGGAAAAGTTAAGAGTTAAGCTAGCGTGGCCGGTTTTTTTGTAAACCAATCTCCAACATCTCTTGACTTCCGTTTTTCTATTTTGTTGCTGACTCACTGTACTCAAACTAGCTGCAGTATGAGCAGCAACAAATTGTAGCAATAGTTTTCCCACGGTAAAGTCAAGAGTTAAGCTGGCGTGGCCGGGTGTTTCTTAAAACAATCTTCAACGTCTCTTGACTTCCATTTTTCTATTTTGTTGCTGACTCACTGTACTCAAACTAGCTGCATTATGAGCAGCAACATATTGTAGCAGTAGTTTTCCCATAGAAAAGTCAAGAGTTAAGCTGGCGTGGCCAGTTTTTTTGTAAACCGATCTCCAACATCTCTTGACTTCCGTTTTTCCATTTTGTTGCTGACTTTTTATGTTGATACAAGCTGCAGTATGAGCAGCAACAAATTTTCACTATAGTTTTTCCACGGTAAAGTCAAGAGTTAAGCTGGCGTGGCCGGGTGTTTCTTAAAACAATCTTCAACGTCTCTTGACTCTCCGTTTCTATTTTGTTGCTGGCTCTCTGTACTCAGACAAGATCTAGCAGAAGCAGCAACAAATTTGCTTTCAACTTTTTCACGGAAATCTCAAGAATTAAGCTGGCGTGGATATTATCCATTTTGGCATAATTAAAAAAATATATAAATTAAAAAAAACAAAAAACCGTACTGCGTCAAAATACTCTTATTATATTATTATAATAATTTTTTTTTATATATGTTTTTATTCTGAACATTTTTTGTGTTAAATAAAACACTTTTTAAACATAATATATATATATTTGAACTGGTCTTTTTACTAGCTTTCATTTGATACCCAGATTGCTATGGTAAGAAAAAAATTCAACTTCCCCCTCCCCCATTCCGCCATTTGCGGGCGCTATTTTGAAAATCTATATAGCCTATGTCACTACAATAATTTAGACAAATCCAACGACATCTCATATGTCAAAAACCGTCCAGCCGTTTGGGCTGTAGGGCGTGCCAAAGAAATGGACTTACATACATACATACACTTGAAAAACATAACCCTCCTTATGTCGCAGTCGGGTAAAAAAACATTATTTTTTAATTTCTTTTATTATATATTTTTTTTCCTTACATCTTTCAGCAACAAATTAGCAACAAATTGACCCCTATTCGCTTGATCGATAAGTCTACATCCAGTGATTTCCACGCTATCTTAATCGAAAGTTAGCGTTATTGCCGATTTTTTGCGATCGGACGGAGCAACAAAATTAATTTTTTAGCAACTAATTAGCAACAAAAAAGCAACAAATTCTGGTGTTTTTTTTATTTTTTTCCGCCGATTTTTTTATTTATTTTTTTATTATTTTATTATTATTTTTTATTTTTTTTCCTAACATCTTTCAGCAACAAATTAGCAACAAATTGACCCCTATTCGCTTGATCGATAAGTCTACATCCAGTGATTTCCACGCTATCTTAATCGAAAGTTAGCGTTATTGCCGATTTTTTGCGATCGGACGGAGCAACAAAATTATTTTTTTAGCAACTAATTAGCAACAAAAAAGCAACAAATTCTGGTGTTTTTTTTATTTTTTTCCGCTGATTTTACATCGCCAGTTTTTTAGACCTATCTAGGACCTAGGTCCTAGATATTACCGAGAAGTTTATAAAGGCCAACAATATCAAAACACCCTTTAAAGATGAAAGACCCGGGCCTGATTGGTTCATATCATTTCGCAAGCGACACCAACTTTCGATTAAAAAACCGCAATCCGTCGAGTACATCAGGAAACGAATGACAGATCCCTTTGTCATATACGAATACTTCACCATGCTGGAAGAAACCCTTTTGGAGTTGGGCTTAACTGATCCTCAAAGAATTTGGAATCTAGACGAGACGTCGGTGTGTCTAGACCCCACAAAAACTAAGGTAGTGGGTGGTATAGGCGCCCCATGCACTAGAACGACAAAAGGAACAGGCAAAGAGAACATCACAGTGTTGACAACCGTTAGTGCCGCTGGTAAAAAAATATCGCCTTTGATTGTCTTTAAAGGAAAATATATGTATAAAGAGTGGATGAGCGTGAATGAAAAAGATAAATATGATTTTGAAATTTCGTATGCCGTCAGCAAACGCGGTTGGATGGAGACAGCGTTATTTTTTGATTACATGGTGTTATGGTACTTATTGTGTATCGCACGCGCACCTCCCCGCGCGCCCGCTAAAATGTATCATGTCAACGGTCAATAAAGCAGTGCGTTGCCAACCAGCGATCGTTTCACTTGTGTCCGTTGTGCGACCTATCCTAATACGTAACAGTGGCGACGAGGATACCTACAATTATTAGTTATAAAATGTCGAGTGTACAATATGGAATACTGCATAGTTTTGACCACAATACACAGACGTGGAAAACGTATAAAGGTCGCATTGCCCAATATTTCGTGGCGAACGATATTAACGGAAAATCAGATCCTGCTGGCGAGAAGAGAAAAGCGATCCTCCTCAGCGCACTCACTGAGGGTACCTACAAATTGGTAACAGATTTGGTACTGCCTAAAGACGTCGTAGATGTGCCCTATGAAGACCTTTTATCACGACTGGACAATCATTTTACCCCGAAAAGTGTTGGGTTTGGCGAGCGTCACAACTTCTATGCGGCACTCAATTGGCAGGGGAAACACACTCCCAGTGGACAGCGAGACTTCGAGGCCTTACAGCTAAATGCAATTTTCTCAACGTGGAAGAGGCGCTTCGTGACAAGTTTATCATGGGGTTGCAGCCAGGGCGCGAAAAGGAGAAGCTGTACACGAAGGACCTCACTGACCTCACTTTGGCCAAGGTCGTAGAGATGGCAGAAAACCTAAGCTGCGCGCGGGCAGCCGCCGTGGCCAGTGCAGTCGTGCCGACACCGACGTCAACGCCGGACCAGCAGCTTTTCAAGATAATGAACAATGGGAAAAATGGTAGTGCAGCGAAAGTGAAATGTGGTGTGTGTGGGTACACGAATCACAAATCGGCCGATTGTAGATTCGCAAATTACGTTTGTAAAAAGTGTCACGTAAAAGGCCACTTGCGTAAAATGTGCACTAAAGTAAATTACGTACAGGTGGATGGCGGTGACGAGGGTGACGATGACGGTAAGCTCTATAATATCCGTTCATTCAGGGGAGAACCCATAGTAGAAACAGTTTTTATTAATAATATCCCATGTAAATTCGAAGTCGATAGCGGATCGGCGGTAACAGTAGTGTCAGAAAGTTATTACAAAAGTTATTTTAAAGATGTGCCATTATCAAATACTAATAAACAGCTGAGGACATACAACGGAGGCAAAATAGTGTGTGTAGGTACAGTGCGGTTACCAGTACGCTACGCTGACCAGACGCACAGTATTATTATTTACGTAGTTCGCGACGGAGGCCCCTCGCTTCTTGGCAGGGATTTTATTTCATGGTTTAGCTTACAGTTGACTCCGATTAATTATTGTACAGACTCTGATGTATCCATCGAAGATTTACAATTAAAATATCCGGATTTATTTTCAGATAAATTAGGTACCTTTAACAAATACAACATCAAATTATTGTAAATACAAGATGCAAAACCGGTTTTTTGTAAGGCACGCCCTGTAGCTTTTGCGTTACGAGATAAGGTCGAGAAAGAAATCGATAGATTGGTCGATTTAGGTATTCTTGAACCAATAGAATATTCGGAATACGCTTCACCGATAGTTCCAGTTTTAAAGCGGGACAGTCAGGTTGTGTGCAGATTACTCCATAAGTATAAATAAACAATTACTAATAGAGCAATATCCGCTTCCCACAACTAGTGATTTATTTTCAAGGATCCATGGGGGTCAACAGTTTAGCAAGCTCGATTTATCAATGGCATGGCAATGGCCAAAAAATTTTACTTCCATATTGGAATACTATTGACTTAGCGCTATCACTGAGCGGATAGACAAGTCTATATTTATTATGTTGTAATTTTTCAGAAGACAAACTGCCGGAAGACCTGTTACAAGCCCTGGGAACCGAAGGGGAAGAAAACAATGAAGTTGGAGAGGCCGTCCGACCAGAATTGGTACTCCGTTGGACAAGAATAATGCAGATGGGACTCGGGAAAGAATCTCGGGAGGCCATCAGCAGAAAGTACCCAACACCAATAAATTTCCCAGGGGTGGTGGCTCCAGTGATGAATGCGGAAATATCAGCATCTCTTTCAGAAGTAACTGTAAAAAGGGATAAAAGGATTAGCCACAGGCAAAATTTAACGGGAAAACTCATCACTTGCCTTGGAAAATCCTTGAGCAAGGTACTGATGGGTAATATTGACAGTAAAGTCCTTGTTGAAGAAGTAAGCGATGCAGCAAAATTAGCTGCCGAAATATATCATCAGGACTCTTCATCGCGAAAATTTTTTGCTTTGGCTGGTGTCAATAAGGTGGTGCAGGATGCGGTTCAGACTGCAATACCAGATGACACATTATTTGGTTCAAACTGTGCTGAAAAAATAGGGCTGCTCAAGCTATCGAAAAAGCTGGCTTCACGATTAAAACTATAAACCAGGAAAAGAAAATATTCAAACCAAGGACTCAAAGGAAACAGGAAAACTGGAGAGGCCCGTCGCAGTACCAACAACAACAACAAGCTCGCGGCGGGCGTCAACCTTAACAACACCATCATCAGAGGCAATCCCGGCCGGACCAAACACGCTGGAAAACTCAGAAGCCAGCCCCACCCAGTTCCAAGTCCAGATACCGCAGATAGACACTCAGGTACATGCAGGTAGACTTAAATACTTTAGTTACAACTGGCGCAAAATAACCGGTGATCCAGTCATCCTAAAATGGATTGAAGGCTATGAGATCCCATTCAGGGAAACTCCACCTCTTTACCAAACTGTAACACAACATTGGTCAGAGAAAGAAAAAGAATTACTTAAGCTAGAAATTGAAAAACTAATAACTTTAGGTACAGTCTCAGAATGCTCCTTCTGTCCAAATCAATTCACATCTCCCATATTTTTAACACGCTTTTATGATGAATTTTGATATGGAGATAGATGGGAACTTGAAAATGGTTATAAGCTTATGTGGGTGCGGTAATTAGTTCCGCAGGAATAAGCTAGTTTTATAATAAACTCTCTCGTAGGTACCGAGAGAGTTTATTATAAAACTAGCTTATCTTCTTTTATCATTTTTGACCGTGTGATCAAGCCGCGCGCCGTCCTATGGCGGCACCATGTCGCCGCCCACTTCATTGACAGAATACTACGAAAAAACTAGCGTAATGGATGTAAAATAAAAAGGAGTCAGTATTTTTTATGCGTGTCAAGTAATTTAAAATTATTTAATATGAATGTGTTGATTTTCGTATTAGATAAGTATTTTACGTGAAAAAGGACTTCTATCGCCATTTTTTACGTTTGTGTATTTTCACTCAAACTTCAGCGAATTACACATTCTAATTACTAAGCCACGTAATTCGGACAAGAATCGTCATTAACGTAATTATTTTTTACCCTATAATTTTATTGTGTGATGAATCAAATACAATTAATACCCAAGGAAATCCAAAGCATCATCCCTAGATTCGATGGAGATGATAAGTTATTAAATCTATTTATTTCTAAACGTGAATATGTTATAAGAAGTTTTCGTGGAGAAAACAACCCAAATCTATCTCTACCACTGTATAACAAGTAGATTGGTAGGTAAAGCCGCTATCTTGGTTAGCGAAAGAGAAAATATAACTACATGGGATGAATTAAAGGAAGTATTTATCCAACACTTCGGAGATCCTAGATCTGAAGCTTGTATTAGCATAGAGCTAGACAACCTCAAGATCAAACAAGGAGAATGTTATATAGACTTCTGTCACCGAATAAAGAACGTTAGGAGTTCCCTTATATCAAAAGCGAACACTTTAGCAGACGAAGGTATTAAAGCAGCTAAATATATAATATACAACAATGCCGCTTTAAATGTCTTTCTGTACAATTTACCTGAGGACATGATAAAGTTTGTTAGATTAAATGTGTTACATTAGAATCAGCACTTCGTATCGTAACGGAAGAAGTCAATTTCCAAACCCGATACAACTCGAAAAATAAAACAAATATACAAAATTTCCACAATAATCAGACTTATCAAATGCTTTACGCATCCCCCCCATCCAGGGGAATGGGGGGGTATGTGGGACTCCCCGGGCAAGCCCGGTATACCCACTAAAAAACCCAGCGGCATTCCCGCATCGTCTGAAAGGAGGGGGACTGGGAAACCGGCGTAGCCTTTACGTCCAGTCCCCCTCGACGACTGCCCGCCTCAACGGCGGCGGGCCCCTCACGTCCTCCCCATTGGGGGAGGGTCGGGAATGTCCGGCGGAGGTGGTGTGGAGTGCAATGCGGGCGGAGGCGCCCCCGCGCCTGTCGCCCGCCCATCACCACCGCGAGGAGGGAATCTTCTCCTTCCTCTTCTTCGCCTGCGGAGCGGCGCAGCGAGAGGGTCATCCTCCCGCGCGCGCTCCGCCGCCTCCTTTTGCGAAATGACATCCTCGCAAAAGGAGGCGACCGCGGCCCAAGCCCCCTCGCTCCCCAACATGGACAGAACAACGCTGGGAAGCGAGAGATCAAGGCCGATCTCGGCAGTCAGACATCGGCGCGGCCCTCTCTATCTGCGTCGAATGCAAGAGAGCAGTCAATATAGGTATAAGATCGATACAGCCAGCGTAACCAAGTGTATTTACAGTATTCACTAGACCAGCCGCGTGTTTGGAAGGAAAACCACAAACCCGTCCGGTAATAATAGACGTTAAACCACACCACCTGGCCTGAGTCAGAAAATTGTTGGAATTGACGAACCAACACCAGAAAATAACATCAAAAGTTTATTGCCTAAGCTAGCGTTTACAGCCCCTATCCAACACAAGTTTGGAATTCCGCAAAACAATCAAGCATTTAAACCTAACTTTATACCAAACCATAACAATAATCAGCAACATAGATTTAATAATCAACAACCACAAGGTTTTAAACCAAATTTACTTCAGACATCTAAACCCAACTTTAATAGACCTTTTAACGGTCCACAGCAACAATTTCCGCGTACCCTAAACAATTATAAATAATCAGGATTCTGTTAAAGAAAATTTACTTATTTCTTAATGATGGTGGAAATCAACTCTGGCCGTCAGATATTGTATTCAGGAGATACTGGGAGCGTAGGCAAACCCTAAGCAAGAAACCGCCTGTAGGCAAGATAACGCCAAATTAATACTTACCTAGTTATGGATAGTACAATAGTGAAATTAGCTTCATACAACTGTAGATCACTTAAGAGGTCTATTCAAGAAATATCACAGCTGTGTGCTAAGCATCAAATAATCGCACTTCAGGAGACTTGGTTGTTTCCGCACGATTTGGGTATATTATGTACAATAAACACGCAGTTCGGAAGTCATGGTGTCTCTGCAATCTCCACAGATCAAGGAATAGTGAGAGGGCGGCCTTATGGAGGAGTGGCACTGCTGTGGGATAAGGCTGTGTTTCCGTGTGCTGAGGTTGTGCATTGTGGCAGCGACCGCGTGGTAGCAGTAAAACTGAAGCGTGGAGATCGCAGCTTGTTAGTGTTCAGTGTGTATATGCCTACAGATTGTGAAGATAACTTGCCCGAGTTTTCTCAGTGCCTGGCTAATATAAGTGCGTTAATCGAAAGTGCAGATATTGAAACTGTTTTTGTATTAGGGGACTTTAATGCACACCCAGGGACGCGCTTTGGGAGAGAGTTATTAGAGTACTGTTCAGAAGAATTGTTATCGTGTATAGATATAAAATGGCTTAACGATACCACACATACTTATATCAGCGAAGTCAGTGGTTCGCATCGTTGGCTCGATCACTGTCTTATCTCCGCTGCGGCTGAGAAAATAGTGAGCCATGTAGGAGTTTTATATGACGCCTACTTGTCAGATCATTTCCCTTTGAGTATAGAGATTAAGTTTAATAGTATTAAGGAAAAAAGACTGATTATGAATAATTCTGCAGAATATTTTCCTAAACATATATGGGGTACCAGGAATATTGAACAAATAGATAGATATAGTGAACTATGTAGAGAAAATTTTAGTGTAATGTACAATAATAAATACTTTAATTTTAACCCTAAGAATGAGTCGTGTAGTGATACTGAACACATAAAGCTAATTGATTTATTTTACTATGATATTGTTAAAACGTTACAAACTTCAGCCGATTGTACATTTATCTGTAATAGTAACAAAAAACAATACATTATAGGGTGGAATTACAATGTGCGACAACATCATGTGTTAGCTAGGCAAACTTTTTTACAGTGGGTTGAGTTTGGTAGGCCATGCTCGGGATATTATTATGAACAGATGTGTAGTGCGCGAAGGGTCTTTAAGACGGCTCTTAAGTATGTACAAAAAAATCAGGAAAAAATCAAAATGGATATACTGGCCCGACATGAATCATCAAAAAACTTTGTAAGCTTTTGGAAAGAGGTCAAAAAACTTAATTATAAGACTAATACTCCTGTCAGCGTTGAAGGAGAAACTGATAAAATAAATATTGCAAATAATTTTAGAAAGTATTTTGATGTAACACCGCCCGTCAGGCAAACTCAGCCTAGATTGTCACAAAGGCGAGAAGTAAATGAGATGGAGTCTTTTCATGTGTCAGCCGATGATGTTGCTTTAGTACTCAAAAGTATGAAGCGTGGAAAGTCTCCTGGTCATGATGGACTAAGCATAGAGCACTTAATATATGCGGGGCAGTACATCTGTGAGGTATTAGCGCAGTTTTTTAATCTCTGTGTGCAATATTGCTACTTACCACCGGATCTCATACGAACACTTATTGTACCTATTATTAAAAATAAGACGGGTGATATCTCGAGCATGTCCAACTACTGACCTATCTCCCTGGCAACTATTGTGGCCAAGGTGCTTGAACGTCTTATACACAAAGAATTAAGACCGACACTTAATATCGATGATGGTCAGTTCGGTTTTAGGACAGAGGTGTCAACAGACATGGCTATTTTCTCCCTCAAGCAAGTTGTCAAGCAGTATGTCTATCAAGGAACAAGTGTATATGCCTGTTTCCTTGACCTTAGTCGAGCTTTTGACACAATAAATCACGACCTTTTGTGGGAGAAACTCGAAAGTAGCAGCGTACCGTCTGATGTGGTTGGGTTTATTAGATATTGGTACTCTAATCAGTACAACAATGTCAGGTGGGGAGGCTCAATGTCTGCTGACTATAAACTGTCATGTGGTGTCAGGCAAGGAGAGCTGACCTCTCCCGACCTGTTTAATCTTTACGTAAACGACTTGATCGTGGAGCTGAACAGAATGCCTGTGGGGCTCAGATTGGGTGACAGATATGTTAACAATCTGAGCTACGCTGATGACATGGTTCTGCTCAGCTCTTCGATTAAAGGTTTAAGAAGGTTGCTATCTATATGCGAACGGTATGCTAAAGATCACGATTTGGTTTATAATGCAAAAAAAACGGAAATGATGATATTCAGGTCGGGGAAGGGGCCTGAAAATGTTCCACCAGTGTGGGTCGGTGGACAGATTGTAAAGGTGGTAGAGAAATTCAAGTACCTAGGTCACATACTGACATCTAAAATGAAAGATGATGCCGATATAGACCGCCAGCGCCGGGCATTGTCGGTGGTGGGGAACATGATCGCCAGAAGATTTTTTAATGCCAGCGTGCCGACCAAAATACACCTATTTAGGACGTACTGTCAGAGTTTCTACACGTGTCAGCTGTGGACCGAATACACGAAGAAGTCTCTGGATGTTATACGTGTTCAATATAACAACATATACAGGCACCTCATGGGTTTGGAACGACACTGTAGTGCCTCTGGGATGTTTGCAGAGGCACGGTTGAACACGTTCAATGCCATCCAAAGAAACCGTATTGCGTCATTCATGACCAGAACTGGTACGTGTAGTAACATTATTGTTAAAGAGCTGGCTGGCAGAATGCATACCACTCGAATGTACAAGCAGTGGCTTGAAATAGCTGCTTGATGAAAACTTTTCATTTTTTGTCTACATTATTTTTATTTTTGATTAATAACTTTGTAACTTTTTTTTTTCTTTTCTTATAATATGTTTTTTTTTTGTATTTTTTTCTGTTTTATGCTTATAATATGGATCTTGAGTCTGCAATAAAGAGTTATTATTATTATTATTATTAAATACCAATCAACAGCCCAAGCCGCATCTTACAGATGTATCCATGCGTACTGTACGAAACAATATGTTAAACGATCAGGAAAAAACTGGTTACGAATACCAACAAGATTATGAATACACTGATGATACAAATATAGATAAGTATAATATAGACTATGGTAACCTATTCAATAGCGATTGTATTAGCGAAGAAATAGACGAAAATTTTCAAAAAGAAGCCTCTTCGGCACCCCAACCGAAATAATACAACTTAACTATAGTGGTCTTAAATTACCTCATATATACTTACCAGAAATAGAGTCGATATTTCTAATTGATACAGGTAGTACACGTTCCTTTATCAATGTAGAACTAGCGGAACGTTATTTCAATCAATACATTAGTACAGAGCCATTCGAAGTTATAAGCACTCATAGTCGTAGCAAACATAGTGAGATCGCGTATATCCCTCTATCAGACACATTCAATGCAAATCTACAACACAAGTTTTATATATATATAACGTAGATAATACATATAACGGTTTAATTGGATCTGATCTATTAGCGCAGCTAGAGGCCAATATAGATATGAAAAATTCTATCTTAAGAACAAGAACAACTCATATCCCTATTTTATATAATCCATTTCATCAAATAGTAGTACCAACTAGATCGAAAACACGTGTAAAAGTACCAACTATGTTATAAAATGGTAAAGCAGTATTAAATTATATAGAGTTCTGCCCAGGAGTACGTATGCCTGACGCTATAGTAAATTGCGTAGATTCATTTGCTCAAACTGTAATCCAAAACACTACAGATAGTGAAATGAAAATCACTTTTAAAAAACCATTTAACGCATCTAAATTAGACTCACTTCCTGTAACCAATAATTGTAATAATTTAAACTCCATTCCTAACATAGAGCAAGTATTAGAAGACAATTTATCTAAGAAACGATTAGATCATTTAAATTTAGAAGAGAAATCATTAATTACAAACCGAATACATAATGAATATAATCATAGAATAAATCAATTAATTAATCAAGAAATAATCAATTAATTCTCAAAATAGACGGTGGTCAGGTCAACATGTCTACTGTTTGCTGATGACCTTAAGTTGTCAGCGGTGATTAAAGACACTGCTGATCGTGACATGCTGCAGCACGACTTGGACAGAGTCACGGAATGGAGTCACTGCAATAAGCTATACTTCAATGTTTCAAAGTGCTCAGTGCTTTCATTCACCCGCACACGAAACCAACAACACCACCAGTACAGTATAAACGGGGAGCTGCTGCAGCGCGTCACGGAGGTAAAGGATTTAGGCGTCCATTTCACCAGCGACTTACAGTTTCGCAAACACGTGGTACATATTTGTAAGAAGGCGTACAGGAATCTGGGGGTTATGTTGCGTCAGGCGAATGAGTTCACGAACATCGGTGCATTAAGGGCTTTGTACGAGGCTCTTGTGAGGAGTCATCTGGAATACAATGCGGCCATCTGGAGTCCGAGCGAAATAAAATATAAAAAGATGCTTGAGCGGATACAAAACAAATATATAAGATTTATGTATTTAAAAATATATGGGATATATCCGGGATACCCGTTACTGTACCCCACCTTATTCTGCCTTGGAATGGTGGGGTACTACAAATTGGAAGTCAGGCGTGAAGTGGCATTGGCAACTTATCTTCTGAGAGTTTTGAGAGGTAACATACAAAACTCTGGTATACTCTCAGAGATAGGTTTTTGTGTTTCAGACGAGTATGTGTCGCGGCGGCGCAGGCCGCGGCTGCTGGTGGTGCCGCGTGCGCGCACCAACCTGCTGGAGCGCGCACCGCTCGCTCGCGCGTTGCGCACTCTCAACACGGTGGCTGATAATATTGATTTATTTAACTGTACGCTGAGCGAGTTCACAAGGGCCACTTACTGTGTAGTATGTAAGGAAGTATAGTTAAGGAAATATATTTTAAGTTACTATGTCGAATTAGGTTAATCTGTAATGGCAATGGTAAATATGTGTGATAAATAAATAAATAAATAAATTCCAAAAAGTAAAACCAAACGAGGACTTATCAATCCAGCAGGATCTCTCATAAAAGCAATTACTGGAAATATGGATAATAATGATGCAATTAGATACGATAATTTAATCAACAATATACAGTCAAAACAAAATGTAATGTTTAATAAAATTACTTTCATTTCCGAAATGGTTGATACTTTTGTAAACATTACCAATTCAATTCCAAACAACTTCATAATTTTAGATAAAACTATTAAGGAAATAGAAGAAATTTTAAACAAAACCCACTTTTACAGAACTAAAAGTCTTGTAATAAATACTTATAATTTATTAACACATAATTTTCAAGTAATATTAACCCGCTTAGATGAAGTGGATACAGCAGTTTCATTTAGTAAAGTAAATATACTACATCAGTCTATATTAGACACCAACGAACTGTTCAAAACTTTGAAGGATATAGAGAAAACAGATAGGTTAGCATTCCCAGTAACAATTGAAAATTTAGTGAACATAAAACATTGTATAAACATTAAAGCTTATGTAAAGGGTAAACAAATAATTTTTATTATGTCAGTACCAACAGTCCAATTACATCCATTCCCTATGTATAATTCCAACCTTAACCTATCATTCCTTATAACTCCTAAACATTCCCACATCCTTGCGAGAGAAATTGACGAAGGATAGTTCCTTTGTTACGAGAGCAACGTATCCTTCGAGGACGAAACCACTTGCATCAAGGACCTGATGACGTTCTCTACCAGGATAACGTCTTGTCGACCTCTTCCTGTCAACGCATCGGACATCAAAGTGAAGTATATCCTGCCAAATTCCTGGCTCACTTATGCAGGTTCCCCTACATTCCTGACAGAGTATTGTGACAGCGAGACGAGTCAACATGACATCATGGCACCTACATCATTGCCCTAGATAACGCTTGTGAAGTTAAACTAGGTAAAATCACACTGAGACAATGCCGTCTTCAAGCAGCAGAGATTAACTTCCGTAGCACACCAACTATACACCTATCTAGCATCATAGCGCCGAAGGACTTCAAGCTACGCAAAACTGTCAATTTAGACGAAATTGACTTAGAAAATCTACATTTTCTATCCCATGCATTAAAGGATAGCAGTGCAGTGATTAACCAAAGTGCAAGCCAATTTGTGAATGTTCATAGTGTTAGCATAGGCACCATTGTACTCTATCTTATTTTATTTATAGTATTAAGTAGAATTTTGTATCGTTACAGACATATTCTAATTAATAAATTCAATCAAAATCAACACCCTCATAATTCGGATGATGATTTTGCATTTACGGAGGGAGGAGTTACACGTAGCCTTACCTCGAACTATGCTTATAAGCTGATTGATGTCATACCACCCATGTGCTACCTGAAATCCATCATCTCTTGTGTCTAATAGCACATTGTTATAAACTTAATGATGACCAAATCCATTAGAACTCGACATTCAGTTTACAACCTCTAACCTCTTAAGACCGTAGGTACACGTATGTGCACCTTTATTTTTTAAAAGTTAAAACTAGTAGCGACATCTTTTGACACCTGTCAGTACTTGAATAAGTTACTGTAGGATGTATAGCTTCTGCTTATGCCAATAGATGGCCTCGCGGATAAAGCTCGTCAATCATTTTTTCGATTTGAATTTTGTTCGTCGGATTTTTTTCAAGTGACGGGTACTTGCAAACTTTGAAATTCAATTTAAAATACAGTTTTTTAGTTTAGTTAGGATATTTTTGTTGATATTTGTTCCTGAATAATTGGACTAACGTATGAAAGGTAAGTTTTATGTTTATTTGAATATTTTTTTGTGTAACAGCTATCTTGTTTTATTGGTACACATATGTGTACCTCAGGGCTAAAGATTAGTTTTGTGTAATATATGACCATTTTTCAGTTTGAATATGGATGACCAGGCGATTGAAGATATCCTGAATAACAGCGACTTAGACTTTTCTGGCGACGAAGACGATGAAGAGTACTTGCCGCCAGATGTCTTAAGAGCTCTTCAAGAGTCTGAAGAGGCGGAAAATAGTGGAGAAAGCGAAGATGAAGAGACACGTGAAGAAGCGAGACAAGATGGGGAAAATGCTGAAGAAGGTAATCAAAGTACATCACGATCATTGTGGCGGAAGAATGTAATGCCTCCCCGTGGGTCTGATATTGCAGATGACGTGCTAATTTCGCAGGGGAGTGCAGACATGAATGTCTTGTACTGTTTTTTTGAGTATTTGGGGCTAGACTTTTGGGAATTACTAGCAGAACAGAGCAACCTGTATTCAGCTCAAAAAAGGAATCTAAAATCAATAGATACAAATGCTATTGAAATGATCCACTTTGCTGGCGTGCAACTAATGATGGGCACTCTCAAATATCCTCAAGGTAAGCTCTATTGGAGTAGAGATCTTTGCGTACCTATTGTTAGAGATACAATCACACGTGATCGCTTTTTTGAGCTCCGGAACTATCTGCACTTAGTAGACGTAAACCAGCCAAATGCTAATGACAAGTTGTGGAAAATCAGGCCTCTGATAGACCCCATTTTGAAAAAATGCCACAGATTGCCTCGCTCCAAACACATGTCAATTGACGAGCAAATGATACCATTTTCCGGACGCTGTGAATACCGGCAGTACGTGCCAGCTAAACCAAATCCACTGGGGTTGAAAAACTTTGTGCTGGCTTCTCGAGATGGGCTGGTATTGGATTTTGAAATCTATGTTGGCAAGGATACATTACCTAAGGATGTTATGAAAAATTTAGGACTAGGAGCGGGTATCGTGGAAAAACTTTGTCGCACAATTCGTGGTAGCTGTGTTTTGTACACAGACAGATTCTTTACGAGTCTGAAGCTGGCAGAACTTTTGCTAGAAAAAAATGACGGCATTTTTCTTACTGGAACTGCAATGTCAAATAGGATTGGACCAGTAGCGAAGAAGCTAAAGAACGATAAAGACCTAAAAAGAGGAGAGTGGGACGAGAGAGTAAGAAATGACGAAAATGTGTGTGTCGTAAAGTGGATGGACACAAAGGCCGTCACCATGTTGTCGACATGCTCAGGGAGCGCCCCAGCAGATACCTGCGGACGCTGGTGCAAAAAAGAAAAACGCAAAATAGACGTTTCCAGGCCAGCAGCAGTCAGGAATTACAACACTTGCATGGGTGGAATAGACTTGTGCGATAGACTAATTGCTTACTACCGAAGTGCAATGAGAACCAGAAAGTGGACAGTTAGAACTTTTTGCCATTTTCTTGATTTAGTTGTGGTCAATTGCTGGATCATGTATACCCGCTGTTGCGCCGAAGAAGATATCCAACGAAAAGATAAGTTAGGCTTACTCCAATACAGGCTGAATTTGGCCAAAGCCATGATGAAGTATAGCGGCGGAAGGGTTGAACCCAACTTCTTACTTGCTGGTTCCTCATCTCGTCCCAGCCCCAGCCCTTCGACAATATCTAGCTTGACTTTGTCAAGTGATGTACAGAGGGCTAATGAGCCACCGTTAAAAAAGCATAGGCCAGTTGTACCACAACCACAACCTGAAATAAGGCTTGATAATGTTGGTCATCTGCCGAGATTTGTGGACAGCAAATCCGCCTCAAAATGTCGTCATCCTTTGTGCTCCTCCCGCTGCCGCACTATGTGTATAAAATGCAACGTCTACTTATGTGTTCTCAAAAATAATTGTTTTGAATATTACCATTCATACAAGAATTTTGGCCCCTATTAAAACCTAAGGTGCACATATGTGCACCAACTTTTTTTATTACTAAAAATAAAAAAAAAATATTGAAAAAAATTGTGTGTCTTATTCATGCCCCTACAACCCTATAAATCATAAAAACCATTATTATCATAGTTTCGTTCAAGTTCAGGTCTTAAGAGGCTAATATAGTGTTCTTGTAAAATATTAGCTCATGCTGAGCACACGTGTATTTTTAAAATAAATATTTTTTATATTAAAACGAGTGCGTTCATATTTGACTAGCTAGTCACACTATGTATTATGTATCTATCAGCATAATTAGTGTACAACAATAATACATAAAAAAACCGATGGAATTCAATCATTTCTGGTCGTAGTGTTCAAGAAAGTAAAATAAGGTAAAAAAAATAGATATTTCTTTAAAAAAAACTTATCTTATGTACTACATATGATATATTTTGTTTCGTTTTTTTTTCTGAACGGCCATAAGTTCTACTATAAGCCATTTCAAGGTTATCCATTATTTACTGGACACCCTGTATAAAGTTAAAAGTTACATGCGTAAGTACCTGGAAGATTCTAAAAAGACGGAGCTGGTCGTTTTCCTTACTCATTTTGATGAAAAAAATACGCTTACTGATATAGATCGTATGGTTTTGTCAAAGGGTATTCGTGAACATGGAATTTCTGGTGTGATGCATTTACGTACAATCAACAGGTATAAGGTTGGAGTAACCTTTGATTTACCTAACAACGCAAATATGTTTTTGAAAAACAAAAAAATACTCGATCAGCTAGTTTTAACAGCTTCGATACCTGCTGGTGACACAGAGGTCACTGGGGTTCTCACCTCGGTTCCTATTGGTGTGTCTAATAAAGAAATATTCTCTCTGATCGGTAGCTCCAAGAATGTTATTCAGGTCGGGCGCTTCATGCGCAGGGTCAGAGGTGATGGAAGTAGTATATCTTTTGTCACTACACAAGCAGTCGCTGTCACGTTCGCCTCAACTATTCTACCTATTTATATTTATTTGGACTTTTGGCGTCACGAGGTAAGTAAATATATACCGCCTGTCAAGCAATGCCCGAAATGTATCAGTTACGGACACATTGCAAAATTTTGTCGAAATGATTTAGTTTGCATTTCAATTAGGCCTAATAACAAGCACTTTTGAAAGTCAAAAAAGAAAGAATTTAGATGACAGATAACCATAGTTTTAAAACATGTTAAGTCGTCCCAAAGGATGCCAAATGTGCAAACTGTAAGGGTAATCATAGCATTCAGTGCAGTTTTTCTTAATGGTAGTTTTGTTTTTTCATGTTAAAAGTATCACATAACCTAACAACAAATGAGATTACAGTAGCAAATAAAATGACTATGCCTGTGTTGTGTTCAGGGGAAACACAGATTACGACAATTGTTGACAAATTGCTATATGATATTGTTGTCAAAGAAGTGTTGTGTGTCCCAGACCACACGACAAATCTGTTGTCTGTTAGTCAGATGATAAAGAGTGGTAACAAAGTTAGTTTTTAAAGAAACAGCTCCGAGAAGACCACCCACAACGCTCAAAATAGATGATCGATTTACCACTGACGGAGAGGAGACGGCCAGTGCTCTACTCAAACACTTCTACCCTGACGATACTCCAGATCAAACATCAAAGCACCAAGAACTACGCACGCATTACAACGACTTTCACATCGATACACCAGACGACATACCCTTCACGGAGGAAGAAGTACTGGAACAATTGAAATCCATGAATCCCAATAAAGCCCCCGGACTCGATAGTCTTACAGCTGATATATGTCTACAGTTCACCAAGTTGTTTCCCCGACTCATGACGGATATCATGAATAGGTGCCTGTCACTCCAATATTTTCCCAAGGCATGGAAGGAGGCCTATGTTAAGATCATCCCCAAACCGGGAAAGGAAGACCACACCGATCTTAAATCCTTCCGCCCCATAGGCCTCATACCTGTCTTTGGGAAATTATTGGAGAAATTGTTTATAAAAAGGGTGGTTCACCACGCAGAGACGCGCGACCAACTGAACGCCAATCAGTTCGGATTCCGACAACAAAGGAATACCACGCAGGCCATACATACCGCTATTCAGCACGTTCATAAAGCCAGGGAAAACAAAAAACTCGTTATTGCTATCTCACTGGATATAAAAGCGGCGTTTGACAACGCCTGGTGGCCGGCACTCTTTCACCGTCTTGCTAAACTCGACGTACCAAAGAACATCTATGGACTAATAAAAAATTACGTACAGGACAGAATTGTTACGCTGGACCACGCGGGCGTTCGAGTACGCAAAACGCTCACGAAGGGGTGCATTCAGGGGTCTGCATGTGGCCCCGTCATGTGGAACATGATCTTGGACGAGCTCCTAGACATGCAACTGCCGACGGGCTGCCACATGCAGGCGTTCGCAGATGATGTGCTACTTGTAGTCACTGCCAACAAGCCTGAAGAACTCCAAAATATTGCCAATACCTTGCTCAGTGATATCAGCAGCTGGGGTAAACAGGTTAAACTTGTTTTCGGCCCCACTAAAACACAGGTGATAGCTTTCACGCCGAAAGCCAAATCTGCACAACTACAGATGGACGGCATGGATCTGGCTTTCGTCCCGGAAATCAAATTACTCGGTGTCATTCTTGATGAGAAGCTTCTCTTTAACAATCACCTGCGATACGTGCTGGGAAAGGCGACGCGTATATTTAACAAGCTTTGCCTCTACGCAAGACCGACATGGGGCACACATCCCGAAAATACGCGCACCATCTACCAGCATGTCATCGAACCTATAAACACATACGCAGCGGGAATATGGGGTCAGGTGGCAAGGAAAAAGTGCGCCCGCAAACATCTTGCCAGCATGCAGCGAGGCTTTTCGTTTCCGTGCTTTTCGCACCGTCTCAACCAACGCTGCTCTGGCACTGGCGCAGTTCTTGCCGCTTGACCTCAAAATCCTAGAGGTACACCAGATCGAACAGACCCGTCTTACCGGCACCACACATCTTTTACCGGAAGACATACAGCTAGAACGTCCCACGCCTATTGGCGAACTACTACACCCGGCACATAGAATTTCTAAAATTAATCACTCAAATCCAAGACACGCTGCTGATTCTGAGACCCAACCGGACCAAAACCACTACCACCGGATATTCACAGACGGAAGCAAACAGGAGGATGGAACCGTGGGAGCCGCCTTTGTGTGCATTGACCCAGGAGGGGCAACTCCATCGACCACCAGGAAGTTCAAGCTCCACAGCTCATGCACGGTCTTCCAGGCCGAGCTTTTTGCCATCCTGGAGGCCTGCAAATGGGCTGTGACTAAAAACTACAGACACACAATTATACTTTCAGACTCTCAATCGTCCCTACTCGCCATGCAAGACAGGAGCAATACACACCCATTAATCACACAAATACACCAAATCATCTACACACACCGCACAACAACACACATAATATTCAAGTGGGTCAAGGCACACAATGGTGATGCGGGGAACGAGGCTGCTGATGCTGCCGCCAAGCTGGCGACCTTGCTTCACAAGGCGCCAGATTACAGCTCATTCCCGATCTCATTCGTCAAACACAAATTGCGACAGGAAAACATGGAACGTTGGCAGATGAGGTACACGTCTTCTGAACAGGGACAGCACACGAAAAATATATTCCCCACCCTTAAGGATATAGCATCATTCCGCAAAAGGACAGAAACCAACTTTTACGTCACTCAAATACTAACAAATCACGGCTTCCATAAAGAATATTTAAAAAGATTTCACATTACATCAAACGACTGCTGCCCCTGCAATGACGACACGAAGCAGACTGTGCATCATCTGCTGACAGAATGTCCCAGATTTGCGCTGGAGCGCATCCGCCACGAGGCAATCAGCGACATAAAGAACGTCGCCGCTTACGACATCCGACAACTGGCGAGGAGCGAGGACGCCCTTGCCAGCTTTAACGAATTTGCGACATTTATATTTAGCCGGCTTAAAACGTTCAATGGTACGTGAAAACCGCCATTATCTATATATCATATGTCTATCTAACTATATATAAATATATGTCTATCTTATAATATACAACTATATATGTCTATCTAACTATATGTCGCCGCGAGAGCGTCTTTCTACCAACAACTCGAGATTTAATTAAGTCATTTACCTCATTATTATTTCCTTTTAAAATTGTATTGTCATAAGTGTTCAAAATCACGCCCTCTGTGGGATTTTGTTATGATTATTTGAATCTCAATCTATGCCCGGAGCATTAAACTAATTTAATTTTACGACAGCGACATCTAGTTGGCCATTTTGAAACTAAATAATCTATTTCATAATTGAAAATTGAATTATTAAACTAACTTTGATGTGTTACCTATTACTAAACAATAATTATTAAAACTACAAGTAAATAATCTTCTAAGTTTGTAATCAATGGTTGTTTATTAATTACATTACTCATATGACATAGTTGCTTATGATGTCGCGTCCCCAATGTTCCGGCAAATGGCGCCTATTTTGATTTTGTAATTTGATCAATATGCCTTGTTATATTTGCAATATGAGAACTAAATCAGTTTCGATAATAAATTGTAAACTATAAAGTAATACGATGATTTTACATAGTAGTTTATTAATGTAAAGCTATTGTTTGATAAAATTAGGAATAAATGTTCTAGAAAACCGGAAATGTTGAAAGGTACGGATATTGAAGTTGTAACAAATAATAAAAGTCACTGATTTAATGATTACTTAAAAAACACCTTTGCATTTATCATCATTTGCATTGTTTAATGTTAATTTAAATAAGTTACACGCATTCTAGTAAAGATTGTAAGTTTTGTACAAGTACGGCGATATTAGAATTTAGTGGTGGATTGTAAGGTGTTTCCGCCCACCTAGATATAAAAGGCGCGCGCGCAGCGTGCCCGGCCCTTTTTTGATCCAGCGGTGTGGTTGTATTGTGTGTGCTATTGAACCTTCGAAAGTGAAATAAAACAGTAGTCCCAACACATTGTTTCAATGGAGCTGGAGCCAGGTGATCAAGATGGTGGCAGGTCTATATAAAATAATATATGTATATCTATAAAACAATGAAACCAATTAGCGATTAAATTCATCTCCCTCTCTCTAAAAATTGCAGCAGCCAATGTATCCAATCGCAGAAGCTGCTGCAACTAACGAGAAGCGAAAATCACAATTGTTTAATGCGAAACAGATACTAAAAGAGCAAAATCAACTAACTCAATTAAAAAAAATATATTTTGGCTTCATAGTGGGTTTTAAGCGTTGATAATAGTGTGAAATGGAATATATTCACTGTGAAAGTTGTTCAGGTCGTATGTGTGTATAGAAAATTAAAAATGATGCGTTTGTAAAAGTATCTTTCGGAGAAAAAAAAACGAGTGATAGCGAAAAGCCGCTGTACCTACACCAGATCAGATACAATTTATACAAACTAAAGGTATAGTCAGACGTATATTCAATTCTAAACAATTTGATTCATATTATTAGCTCTCGGATTGCATACACGCTAATTCCCTTGCCTACTATTTTACCACAATAAATTAATAAAACCGTCTGAAACGACGCAGGTTTCATCTATTCATATTTATCTCCTACGGTAGCCAAAACCACGAGCAATCTGACTTAGCAGCTTCCGTACACTTGGAAAAAAACGTATTGAAACACGATGAAAGTCAATCGAAATCAAAACCGAAATATTATTCAATCACTTTTGATATTGTTTGTTTTTGGAGTAAACATGAGCTCACTTTGCGTGAAAGAATTTGTTCCTCAGTGAATATGGAAGTTATTAGGAGAGGTGGCAAATTACATGCATCATTATTTGATCGACAAGACGACGAACCAAAACGGAAAAGGTATTTTTGAAAAGTGGGTACCAAAGCCAGGCGGGTGTCACCCGGCGCGGCGGCGCATTTCACGGGCAGGCGTACCTATCGCGTAGTATCGAAGGTCGCGCGCCGCTCGGCTCGCACGCTTTGGCTTTTCTGCCTACCCTGCCTAAAATCTCTGTGCACGCCACTTTTTTTTTTGTGTATGGCATCTCACAGGTCAACCTAGAAGGTTGACTGCTTAACTGGGCTTGCCTGTGAAGTGCCTTAAATAAATTTAGGGCCTCCAGCCAGGGCTTAACTTACAAAACTAAGCGACTACACGCTAAGGGCACCCCCTAGTGGGGTACGGGCCTCGGCTTAGGGCGTCGCTGGGGGAGGACAGCAAGGGACAGGCTGGATCAAGATATATTATGATTATTATAATCGGGAATTTTAAAGCTATTAGCTCAGCTCGCGGGCTGGCTCGTCGAGCTAGGGTCGGGAGGTGCACGCCACTGCTTGTAACCTTAACTAAGATTAAATTCATAATTATATCAATCAATCAATCAATCAATCAAATCATTTATTTGCAATGAATGTAGGTTACATTAAAATACAGGTGGATTAAATAGTAGTGAGCCATATACATTCTGCCTGGTAATAGGCACGCAAACTTTATAAAATTATTAATTCTAAAAATTAAATTACAAATTTAAATGTCACAGAATTATTACAATTATATATAGATTAAAAAATATTGGAAAAAAAAATATAAAATTTAATGTATTAGAAGTTATATATAATATATGTTAGTTTAAAGGTTCACATGTTCAAGATAGTATTAATTATATTTTTTAAAAACACATTTCTGTTTAAAAACTTTTATCCAGTAAAAAATCATTAATTGAATAATAACATTTTTCTAGTAGGAAGGCTACTAATTTCTTTTTAAAGTTTTCAATTGTATCATTTTTCATTACATCTGGTAATTTATTATATACAGTATGACTTTTTTTACCGTCGGGAAAAAAATAGGGTGTGATAGGTAAATGGAGTAGAAGCCTATGGCATACTTATTTTGAAAATTTAATTTTCTTATTTACGTAGTATGAAATCGTTCTACCAATACACACTACTAATTTATAGGCTAGTTTTCATACTAAAACATTTAAAAGAAAATTATTTAAAAAAAAATAAAAAGTATTGAAAGTTCTTGAAATTCAAAATCGTAATCACCCTACTTTACGCGCGACAGTAAATTTATCAATGAATGAATAAAATAGGTAGTCTCGAGTGGCGCACTCGCACTCGCACCCACAGGTGCCCCAATGTTTGAATCCTTGCAAGCAAGCGCTCGGCCCGCTCCCCGCCTCCCGCTATCCTTAGTCGCGTGCGATTAGTCATAGTGTGACGTCGCGTTGTTTACAGTTTCGTGCATATCGCCCGCCCGCTGATAACGTAAACAAAAATGTACCAATATTCGAATTTAGAGTATTTAGCAATGGTTCGGTTTTATATCCTGTCTGGTGAAAGCTTAGAAGGTGCGAGACAAATGTATGCAGAACCAAATCATCTGCGATCTTTGCGCAGGAGTGGTATCACAGCTCCTCAAATTCCCAGCACGGATTTTATTTTGAGGACATACCAAAGGCTGCTCGACCATGGACAGTTCAGGCTTCCCAGCCATGCCAGAGGCAGAGGCCGTCCACCCTTATCCATTAATGTCGAAGACGCGATACTGGACTATTTTGAACGGCACCCAAGAAGAAGCACTCGGCAAGCCGCTCGTCGATTTGGTGTAAGCCAATATGCGGTATGGAAGCTACTTCATTCGTTAAAAATGCATCCATATCACTTCACACCCGTGCAAGCGTTACATGCACCCGACCCCGGGCCCCGCATGGTGTTTTGTCGCTGGCTGCAAGAGCATGCGCATGACAATATCCTATGGAGCGACGAGTCCATATTTACACGCGTCGGGATTTACAATGTGCATAATGAACACTGGTGGAGTTTTCAAAACCCGCATAAAATCAAGGAGCATGCACATCAAGTCAGATTTAGTGTCAACGTTTGGGCTGCGATAATCAACGACCGGATTATTGGCCCAATATGGATTGAAGGTCGATTGACAGGTATCACGTATCTACAAATGATACGTTCTGTTATCGACACAATGTTGGAGGACGTTCCTCTGAGCTATCTGCGAGGAATGTACTTCCAGCACGACGGCTGCCCAGCTCATTACGAAAGATCTGTGCGCGGGTTTCTAGACAGTGAATTCCCTGGCAGGTGGATAGGTCGCGGTGGACCTGTAAACTGGCCGGCGAGATCGCCAGACCTAACACCTCTAGATTTTTATTTGTGGGGCGAACTAAAACGGTTAGTGTATACTGAAGAAGCTCGCAGTGTCAGTGAACTAAAACAGCGCATAATAGACGCTTTTGATATTTTAAAAAGTGATAGAGACACACTTCGTAGTTTATCAAACAATTTACAAAAACGTGCTAGTTTGTGTTTAGAGAGAAATGGTGGGCATTTTGAACAATTACTGCGATATCGCTAGAAAGGTACATTTTAATTATTTTTTAAATATCAATCAGTGTAATTTGTAAATAAGTTGATTTCGATCTTTTAAATACGCCTAGGATGTTGTAGTATTAATGTTGGCATCAAAAAAACTTGTTTGAGCCTTTTTTTCAATTATGACCTTGGTGTTATAAAGTTTAACATGTAATGTAACTCTACTCAACTACAGCATGTTAGACGGTCCTAAGCCCGAAAAAGTATGAAGGAAAAATCGGAATCACAAAAATTCTCAGTACTAAGACGGAAACGATAAAATGCGCAACACTTCTCGCTCGCACTTGCGAGTGGTGGGATATTCATTGATACGCGATCTAGACCTTCAGCGCGCTGTTAGATTCGTACCTACTTTAATTTTACTATTACGCAGGCCCCGTAGTATGGCTTCTTTTTATGCATTTTTTTGGATATTCTGAATTTTAACAAACTTAATGGTATTAAACAAATACTCTCGTGTATAGCTTCTATTCCACGTACATAATGCACCGTATTTTTTCCCCGACGGTAAAAAAAGTCATCCTGTATAGTAGGACCCATACAAATTACACTTTTTCTCAATAACGCTGTGTTACAGGCCTCGATTTGTAGTAAATTTTTATATTGAGTTCTGATAGGTCGTTTTCTATTTCCTGACATCGTGGGAAATAGGTTTTTATTAGTCTTTACGAACATGGCCATTTCTAGAATATACAATGACGGAAATGTAAGCACTTTTAGGGACTTAAACTTTGGTTCGCAACTGTCTGTGGTTTTCAAGCCACACATCGCTCTAATGCAACGTTTTTGTGCCTTAAATATGTATTCCCTTGAGCTGCAGTTTCCCCAGAAAATAATACCAAATCTTAGCACTGATGCAACCAGGCCGTGATAAGCAACTAGTGTAGTTTGAATGTCAACTTTTTTGGACAACTTTGAAAGGACATATGCCGATGTATTCATCCTTTTGCAAATTTCCTCTGCTTGCGGTTGCCAATTTAGTTTGCTGTCAATGTAAATACCTAAAAATTTTGTTACTTTAACTTGGTTAATTTTTTGTTTATTGTAGTTTACAGATACTTCTTTTAAAATTGTGCGTTGGTGAAAGTGCATTATGTTGGTTTTTTGTAAGTTTATCACCAGGTTGTTTTTGTCAAGCCAGTGTATGACATCCTTCAGGGTCTTATTTACGTCTTGTTGATAACTATCCGGATCATTACATTTTACTAATGCGGTGCTGTCATCAGCAAATAATACCATTGGATTATCAACATGACGAGGTAAATCGTTGATATAAATTAAGAAAAGAAGTGGCCCAAGGACGCTGCCTTGTGGCACACCATATTTTATTGTTCGTTCTTCGGATCGGTAGTTTCTTTCACTCTTTGTCTTAGAACAAATTCTCTTTAATTCTGTGTACTGTCTACGATCGCTTAGGTATGATTTAATTAGTTTGAGTACATTTCCCCTTATTCCATAAACGCTTAACTTATTTAGTAGAATGTCGTGATCGACGCAATCAAAAGCTTTTGACATGTCTGTGAATATTGCACAAATAGGTACTTTTTTATCTACGTTTTTTATGATAACATTAAATAAATCGAAAATAGCTGTATTGATACTTTTGCCTTTCCTAAAACCTTTTTGTTCATTACACAAAATGTCATATTTAGATAAGAAATTGTTAAGTAATTCGTAAATTAACTTCTCTACTACTTTGGACAATACTGAAATTAAGGCTACTGGTCTATAATTTGTTATTTCTTCTTTTTTATTCTTCTTGTACAGCGGTTTAACTATAACAGTTTTTAAGCTATTAGGGAACACACCAGAGTTGATGCTGAGATTAATAATGTGGCTAAGATGTACAGCTATGTTGTTCGCGACAAATTTAACAACTCTCGTTGATATGCCATCGTACCCAACACTGGTTTTATTTTTTAAAGAATTTATTGCTCTAATTACATCTTGGGGTACAACTGGTGCCATAAACATTGAGTTCAGATTTTTCGGAATGTTATTAGTTTCAAATGACACTTGGGGTGATTGTTTAATCTGATCAATGAAGTGGTTATTAAAGATATTAGCAATTTTTTGAGGATCAGTGATTTTTCTGTCATGTAGTCTAATTTGGGAAATTGGATCGTAAGTGTGTGTTCTGTTATTTATGACGTGCCAAGATGCTTTCGACTTATTATCTGAGGTTTGTATGAAATAGTTGTTCTGTGATTTTTGAGTTAATTTGATAATTTTTCGTAATGTTTTTGAGTAGTCTTTAAATTTATTTTTATTTTCACTAGTTGGCCTAAGTCTGTATCTCCATAAAAGCTGACGTTGTTTTTTACTACAGACACGTATTCCTCGAGAGACCCATTTAACTTTTTTATATGGTTGTATAGTAACTAATTTATAGGGAAAGCAAAGGTCATATAATAAACGGAAATCTTCCAGAAAACTATCATATGCTAAATTTACATTCTCTGTATTGTATATTTCAGAGAACGAAATGCAGCTCAGGTAATTGTTAAATTTAAGTAGGTTTTCTAACGACAAATCTCTTTTCTTAATTCGCCAAGATTTAAATCTATATGTTTTATTTACTTTAATTTGCATAGTTTGTGCCGTGTGATCTGAAAGAGCCAATTCGATTACTTCACACTTACATTTTTGACGTGAATTGTGAGCAAAGTTGTCAATGCAGCTATTACTGCCCAATCTAGTTGGTTGCCTCAGTTCCAGCTTAAGATTGTAGCCTAAAAGAAAATATTCAAAATCTAGAGACATTCTATTCTTTTTTAGGGTATCAATGTTGAAATCTCCGCATAGGATGACTGTTTTATTCGAGTTAATACAAGAAGTTTTCATAACAATTTCTAATTTTTCATAGAACATATTGAGATTGTTAATTTTCGGTGGCCTGTATATACAAATAATAATTAATTTTTGACGGACTAGTTCGATTCCGCAGCATTCAAAAGTGTTTGTTATTGAATGGCGTGAGATTTCTGTTAGTTCTTTATACTCTAGGCCTATTTTAACTAAAATGCAAGATCCTCCGCGCTTTTTTGCCAGTCTTGCATAACACGTTGCTAATTTATAATTTGGAATATCTAATACCTTTTCATGGCCCCGCATAATGAAGTGTTCAGTAATGCAGACCACATCTACGTCTTTTTGTTTCTTAGAGAGTTCCTGAAGATGGACCGTGAGAAGGTCAACCTTATTTAAAAGACCAGCAATGTTTTGATGCAAGATATTTATGCTGTTATAGGCGAAAAAAACAATTTGACTCTGATGACTCATTTGTGTTAATAGACGGGCTATTTGTTCGATTAACATTGGTATTAGTGTAGTCATTAGAATGTTGATCTCTTAAAAGTTTTAAGTTTGGGATATTTACTGCCTCTAGGTCTAAGATTAAGTCTTATAGTTCATTTACTTATTTGATGTAATTAGTAATACAGTTTAACTTACCTTATTGTATCTGTTTTAAATAAGAGGCGGGAGTATGTTTAGTATTAAAACTAAATTTTCTATTAATTGTCTATGTTTGTTAAAATTAATATCTCTAGTCTTTGGTGGTTTCCGCTCCCCTTTTTACAACTACCACGGCACGACACACATCGTCTCTCACTAATAAAATTGTATCTCTTTTATTTAATAAGTAAAGTGATTAAATATTATAAACAACATATGTTTGGTGCTTTTTATTCAATATTTACAACAAGTTTAGTTTTAATAACGTAATTTTTATTTAAGTTATGTTAACATGTATGAAAGAGATAGCGAAAAAAACGACAATTCGTTATCATGACATGACAACGGCATAAAAATTTCGTTTACACTGGATTTGACATAAAGACAAAAAACGGATTGGATAAAAACTGGACTTTATCTACCAATGACATAAAAATAAAATAACAATTTCATGATGTTAAAATAAATACGAAAGACATAATCTTATAAACCTATCACGTAAGAAAAATCTACTTACGTAAGACTAGGCGGTATGGTCGAAAGATGCCTGCCCTTTGGGAGAATTAAAAAAAAATGTTCCGAGTCAGTGTAGTTTAGATTTGCATTTTACAGTGAATTTGTGAAAAAAATGAATGAAATATAAGGTTAGGTTATGTAAATACTGTATTGACATTAGGTGTCTATGAAAAATATGTCTCTCTGGTTCCGATTTCCGCCGTAGAAAAATCTGTGTTCTGTTCAATAAAAATAAATCCACGCTATTACTAATTAATAAAAGAGATGATAGGACCACGCTATTAATAAAAGAGATGATAGGACGGAGGCCTTGGCCTCAGCGTTGGTCGTGAAGAAACAACCTCAATGTTACAAATGTAAACAGGTGGGACACTTCATCAAAAATTTACCGAAGTTCAGCAAGAAGAAGGCTAAGAAGGAGAACGCCGGTGTATCGAAGGGAGCACTTTTGACTGCGCTTTCCGTCAACATTAACAGCAGCTCATGATATGTGGATAGTGGCGCCACGAAGCACATATCCTATAGGTCGGCAAAACTGCGTGTTTTTTTATATTTTTTCTCAATGAAAGTATGCACATGCTTAAACTATATTTTAGTTAATCTAAAATATTCATGGATTCTTTCGTCATCACTTTCTAATTTTTGAAGGAGACAGTGAAATGCGCCTCCAGTCTCTCTTAAGCGATTTATAGGATGGACTCAACATCTCCTTTTCTTTTTTTTAAAGTAACCAATTGCAGTAATTGAATATCTTCATCAAAATCACTGTCAGTATCAGAGGATTCCATTTTAAACCACGTCTTTACACCATAACTCTCACACAATGAATGATCCGAAAATGCGTCATATTGCGGTACAACACACCACATCAGTGTGAACACTCCGTGACACAACAGAAGCCACCCCAACACAGCATTATGAACTTAGCTTTAGTTTGGTGAGACTGACGCCAGACTGAACGTGTGTTTGAATAGCTGTCAGTCTGATGTCAGTCACCGCTTAGACAGCGATGGAGTTGCACGCCTGCGCCGTCTCCCCCGCTACCCCCGACGTCTCCTTTTCAACTATTAGCCCCAGAGAAAGTTTATTCTTACTTTAGAAGTTTTATCTATTCTTTGGGATAAAACAAATCCCCAATATGTAAATAAATATAAGAGAAACGAGGCGCTGCAGAAACTTTTAGTCATTTTAAAGAAAATAAAACCCCAAGCTACTATAGAAGACGTGAAAAAGAAAATTAATACCCTAAGATCCAACTACCGCTGTGAACTAAAAAAAAATGTGTCTTCGAAAAGGTCAGGAGCTGGAGCAGAAGAAGTTTATGTTCCGAAGAGCTGAACATTTGAATACCTGCATTTTTTATATAAACACGAACAACCAGTGAGCTGCAGCGCGGTATAGGTACTGAGATATTGTCTTTTTATATACTTACTGAGAAAATATACATGGGCAATTATTTGCGCCAAGTTATTGAGAACTTTGATGAAAAAACAAATCAAGAAAAAAATAAAATCGGTAAGTAAAAAAGTCAGTCATTTTATAACACACACATTTATTAAGTTTATGTCATATTATAATTATTGATTTATTATAAAGTCACACACATATTTATTGATTTATATCATATTCCATTGCCAATCTAGTTTGCCTTCTTCGCTCACAAAGTAATTAGCAAATTCTTCACGGATTGTTGTTAACATAGGCCCACCTGGGCGAACTTGCTGGGTTGAATGTACTATAGAGTGAGGAAGACCCTCAAAAGTATCCTCAAATTTATTTCCATCTCGTTGTTTTACGTAGTTGTGAAGAACACATGATGCTTTTACTATATCCACTGCGAAATCAACACTGACGTTAA
This sequence comes from Pyrrhia umbra, assembly GCA_963891755.1. NCBI lineage: Eukaryota > Metazoa > Arthropoda > Insecta > Lepidoptera > Noctuidae > Pyrrhia > Pyrrhia umbra. Next base: position 7,455,724 of record OY982935.1, read on the forward strand.
GTGGTCTATGGAAGATCCGCCATTTATTAGCTAAAATGCCAAACGTGCATTCAATATATCGCCTAGCACTTGATAACCGATAGTTAATTTTTTTTTCTCTGGTAAATTCTTGCCACCATATGGACGCATTAAATTTTCCTGCAAGCTGAATGCTTCATCCCCAATAAACACATTCGGTAATACAGGTCCATTATGCGATATTGCAGAAGGTGGAGGTATATTTACCTTTTTTTTTTGTAACATTTTATATAGACAGCTCTCTTCGAAAATAGTCGAGTCAGCGTGCCTTCCATACGAGCCTATATCCACGAAAGTGAACATATAATTACTATCACATCGACGGAAGAAAGCGATTTGTCGTATCTCAAAAAGTCCGACTTTACACCAGAGCAAAAAGACTATTTAAAAAATTCATAAATCTTAAATTAAGAAAGTTAGAAAGCTGAAATTTTACATGTTTTTTCTATTAATTAAACTTTATTTAATAAAGGTGATTGTAATATTCTAGAGTTACTACTTCATTGACTTTTGACTAGTTACAGCAATAGATTTTTTAATATCGAGCTGCAGAAATGTTGTATCAGTAAGGTAAAATATATGGCTTATTTAAGTGGACTTCAGTTTCCATACAGCGCATCTGCTGTATCTCAAAGAAACGATAAACTCTACAGGGCTATTGAGCTGTATGAACTTTTAGTGAAATAACTTTCTACATTTGAAATGTTTTAAGTACAATAAGAGTCAGAGATGTAAAAACAATAAAATACTGTATCTTTTTCTTAAGTTTTATTTAAATTTAAAAATGTAACGACACAAAAAAATCAGTCTACAATATTTTTTATTCTTTTTTAATTTTAACAATCAGTCCGACAAAATTCTTCTTCTTTATTAGTAACATAAATTCAGTCTGTTCTTAATTCTCTTCTTCATTAATTTTAATAAGTATACACTTTCACTTCAATAGTTTAATTATAATTATAATTTAATACTTCCTCTTTAGTGCTTTTAAAAATCACTTATACTTTGTCTTAATTATTAATATCTATAATCAGTCTCTTCTATCCACTTTCTCTTCATCATTATTTTCATAAATTGGTCTGCTGAGCATCATCTTACATGGTTTCTACATTCAGTCTGCTACACTTCGTCCTCTTCATCAGTTTCACCTAGAGTATCTTTTATTTTTTTGTCATGTTTTAATTGCAAATATTCATGAGAATAACATTTGGGTATTATTTGTTTCTCGACTAATTTCTTGAGGTCATTATATTTTTGAATTGAAACAGGGAGTTTTGTTGAATACAAATAAAATTTTGGTTGAGTATTGCTCAAACTACCCAAGGGCACTGAAGTTGTTAAAGCATCTGTGAGCATAGAATTTTTAATAAACATAACATCGGGATTCGTCTTTTTAAATGTTGCAATGCACAATTTAGATATTTGAAATTTAGTTTTAGTTTTAAAAGTTTTGCTCATAACCTCATCGAATCCTAAAAAGTCTTTGCCCTCTAAAATGGACACTTGGTATGGGGTTGGATTTTTGCGTGCCAGTTCTATGACATTGGGCCATTGAGAAGGTGCCCAGATAGTAGTTTTTCTTACAGCGCGCTCTATTGCAGCATGCATGCTATCAACTGGCATGAATGTATGGCCAGGAATGAGATAATTAATTTGGATTGTCTCCAAATTAGCAGCAATGGACAAAAAATATCTCAACATACTCAACATAGCCTTATTTTTGTTTTGTCCAAAGCATGAATCAGAGTACAACAGTACTGTCTTTACGTTTCCACGTTTGTCCACCTCTTGAAGATAATTGTACAAACATGTTGAAACCTCATTAGCCCCACGACGAGCATCAACTTCCGACCATAGATTACAATAACCCATCCGAGTATTACTTTCGTATATTGTTAAATTGTAAACAGCTATCTTTCTGGAGTAGTATAGCGCCATGTTCTCACCGTATGGTGTATTATGATTTTTTTGCATATCAAAACTTGCACATAATACGCTAGGATCCATAGCATTAACTTTTTGATGAAATTGAAACCTTTTATAGGATTCTTCTTTTTCTTGCATGTGATTATCAAATTTTGCCATCTCATCACAATTTTTTACATCGAATGTCTGTGCCATACACACCATACATTTATCTTTTTTGGGAACATGAAACCCTATATTATAGTTGTCTTTTAACCAAATTGAGAAAACCTTGAAAGACATGCTCTTTACGCCTTCTTCGTTACAGTTCTTATCGTAAATGCGATATAAGTTTGATATATTTTTAAAGTGATCCGGTAAATAAAGCTTGTTGGAATCCTTCCTGCAGTAATGAGATGGTACCAAAGGTATGGATGTTATAAACTGTTTAGCATGGTTTATTATATTTTCTGCAGTTCTGTTCCCACCGCCATTTTTTCCTCTTTCATCTTTCTTTGCAAACCCTTCGATGGTGTTATCAAGAGTATATAAAATAAACCTTTGCGATACATCAAGAGTTAATTTTTTTTATTAAAAAAAATTGACATACTTGTCTCCTTACATCTCCTTCATTTATATAATAATCAAATGTAACATTTCTTCTGGATGATTCACCCTTATCTGTTGTATGTTGAGCAACTTCCTTTCTAATGGCGCATTTAGATATCCAGTCTCTTTGGCGTTGAGAACTGCCAAGATTCCAATAAAAATTAAATAACTGTTGACGTCTTGTATCGGGTATATCTCCACAGTTTCGTTTACAAGCAACATCTTTGCAGGGATTAGTTTTCAAGCATTTAGATGTAACTTTATCTCCTTTTTGGGTAGTGTAAGTCTGACCGTGAGCTCTTTTAATTTTTATTTTCTTTTTATAACAGAATTCTTTGGTTTAGATTTTGGTGTTAAGACGTTTTCTTCTACTTCTAATTTCCGATCTGTATTTTGTTCATTTGACTTACTCGTTTGTTTCATATTAACTTTTTTCTCTTTCTTTTTCAGTACCTTGCCCCGTTTCTTCTTGTTCTTATTTTTTTTAGTTTTGCTGGATGCTGAATCATCGGATGACTCGTTATCACTGAATTAACAGCTGGACTCTTCTGACGGGAATGCCTCATTAAGCAATAAGGTGCCAGCATCATCTTCTTCAATAAAATCAAGATAAGGTTTGCAGTTGATAATATCAAAATTTAATTTCTTTTTACAATTCCTTGGTAGGCTTCTACTCATGCGTCTTTTTTCAGGAGAAATATATTCTTGAGTATCATTACTAGTACTTGCTTCAGTAATAGTATCTTTTGGAATTGGAGTAACTTTTGCATTTGCAGCACTACCTTTCTGATCGATAACACATTTTGTTATTTCAGGCGTAATTTTAGCGGTGTTTGGACACTTTTGCATTATCACAGGTAAGCAATCTTTATTTTCAATTGTTTTTTTAGAGGCGGAAGAAATATGTGTATCTGTTCTAACTAAATATTCTTGTACAGGAGGATTATCAGGAGAGGTGTTAATTTCATTATTTAGATCACTCAAATTTATTGAGGAATAATCACTGGTGCTGGGAGCAGGTAAGCAATGTTCATTTTCGGTAGGACACTTAGTGGTGCTAGGAGATTTCAGATCAGTACCTGTTGAACACTCTTCTATTTCAGGGTATGCTTCAGCGGAGCTGGGATTCTTCTGGTCGGTTACAGGTAAACATTTCTCCATAATAGAAAGGCTTTCTGTGGCGCTAGGACTAATTGGGCTGTAAACAGGTAAGTATACTTTCATTTCAGGGACTTCAACTGCGTTGAAAGAATTTTGATGGGTCGCCGGCCAGGATTCTTCTGTTTTGACATTGTTTGGTAACGAATATTCTTCGGAATCAGCAGTCACTAGAATTTCATTAATTATATAGCTTGCATTTTGAATAGTGCTAGATAAGTTGTTAATCATATTTGAATCAGTTTCACCGTCTGATGAAATCAAAGAAAACTCGTCAGTTTTTGTTCCTTCCTGTGTTATACTATGAATCTGGAATAAGTCATTTAAAGACGTGCAAGGATTTTGTGAAACTGAAGACATATTATTATCTTCAATAATTTTCCTTGTTTCAGACATGTAACATTTAAGGTTGCGAAAGGTGGGGGTAAGGTTTTTAACATCTATTGTAGCTACTTTAGGCTGGTGAGGAGTTGTTGGAAGCGATGAGTGGTTAGGTAATAATTTCTTCTCGACCACTTTTATTTTCGTTCCATCTTTGTTGTACAAAACATCTTCCAAAATCTCAATCTTTCGCTTTTTTGATTGCTCTTGATCGATTAATAATTTATGCTTTAATTGTTCTTTCCATCGTTGACGTTCCATCTAAAACCAAATAACACAAATCAAATACCATTTAATAATAAATAGTCTGAGGGGATGTGTTAAAACTTCGCTTAGATTTTAGTTCGTATACATTTCTACATTTTTTTTAATATGAAACAATAAATTACATTAAAATAAAAATAAAGTATTTTGAAAAAAAATTGTAATTGGTAAACAAATAATAAACCATATTATTTGTAGCCCACGGCTCCTGTATTCTGGACATCATCATTAACGTGTTTATTTAGTAATACAACGTTGATGCGACAACTAGGCATTAAATTACACCACATTACAATACGTGTTTAGTTAGTATTAATTCGATACGGTTTAAAATTAAAAAGCACCAAAAATGAGTTTTTTTTAGCGAAATATTTGGTTGTCGTTGTGAATGGCGTGAGCAGCGCATTGTAGGTAAAACTCAGATTTATCGTTATATATGATTCATGGCCTACGCATATCAGCTGTTAGGAAAGATACATCGTGTTCAAACGGGGAAAAACTTAAGGCGCTCCTTTGCGAAAAAAGCTATAAAATAGGCAATTTTTCGTCGCCTAGATTGGGACGTTGGTACAAGTTACAAGCCAGAAAAAAATAACACGTATAGTTAAGTATATGATGCAGGTACAACCCCAAAAAAATCTTAAAGAAATGGTCTAGAACATTGAAAAAAAAATCCTAAAGTAACCTCTCGTTAAAATTTTTCGTCGCGTAGTTCTCAAAATTTTCAATGATTACCATCACATTTTTTATAACCAAAAGAAAGGGAATTCCGTGAACAAGGTACAACTGCAATATTATATAAATATATGGTGTATTTATCGAGCAAATTGAAAAAAACCGTGTAAAAATTGCCGTCGATTTCATTTCAAAAATTCTTCGTATTGCATCTCTTTTCTGAATGAACTATTTGCATAAATCTGTTTCATCGACCAGACGGCGCTCCGCCGTAGAGACGGGTGGTCTATGTCACTCTGTCATCCGATGACAGTTGGTCTTTCGCATTCAGAAAATAAATATAAAATTGATTTATAAAAATTAAACCTACGTAATTAAAATTTCATATGTAAAAGTGAATCTATTTTAATGTCTATAATGTAACTAACTGTTGTGAAGGGGTGTAAATAGCAGGTGAATGGTAAACATGATGATGATAGTTGTTGTCGATATTGTGCTTTGAAACCCCTGTTTTAGAGTAAAACGAGGCCGTAACCAAGACTTAAAAATAGGAAAATAAATACAATGGCCGCATACTTCAGGTATATGTGTGCTTTCATTTATAAAATACATTTATTTTCATAATTTATTTTTGTATTTCATTGTGTTTCGCTGTCATACACGACAACCTGGTAGCTTGGTATAAATATATATTACTAGCCTTCCGCCCGCGGCTTCGCTCGCGTGGACAACATAGTTTTGGCTGTTTAGTTTTTTCCAATTCTGGCGGCATGTTTGCTTGCATACACCAGACTTTTTACGCTAAGGAGTGAAACTAAAAAAATATTAAATATTGTTTTTACTTTATACTTAGAGGCTAATTACCACATTTCTTTTAAATAAAAAATGACTGAGCTCCATACAAAATTGTCATCCCTTATTTTCCCCTCTAGCGGATGAATTTCGAAAAAGCCTTTCTCAAAACTCAAACTTAAAAAAAACGTTTATTGAAATTAGGCTAATTCAATTAGCACTTTTTCACGTCAAAATACATTATGACAGCACCCCAAAACGCCCACCCTTCACTGCTTCCTAGTGTTATGGCCGCAAAGAAGAAGCAGTGATGAACAAACTTCCCAGCAACACAGCTGTCTATTACAGTTTAACTTTATATATTATGTCATATTTATTATACAATGTAATACACCGAATTTACAATACAAATGTGTTCACTTTTATATTATCCACTTAACAGCTTCCATCTGTTGTTATCGCTAAAATAGTCGTTTAAATTATACTGGGCTTTTTTGATTTTGTCAGGTGGTTCTACAAAATTGATCATGAACTTCGGAGATATAAAACGGAAATCCATAGAATTATAGCAGAACTGTGCTTTCTTTATACATTTGTTACAGTCGCTATAGGTAGTCAGAAGCCAGAAAGCCTGACAATAAGTCGTTCTAAGAATAATACATGTGTTACCCAGTAACTTGGTTGTGGAAGTCATATAGGAAGTCGCTCCATATAAAACATTGGTATTAAGCTAACTAACTACAAGGTAACAAAACACACCTTGCGCGCTAATTGTGGATACCTGATGTTAAGACATTTTTAAACAAATGTTACCATCAATAGTTGTTTTGTTTTCTAATTATTTATTTTGAAACTTATTTTCTTACCATGTAACGTAGGTATATTAGTATTGTTAATAAAAAATGTAAACATACATTATGAAATTTGATCTCAAATAATTATTTTTTCCTTTAATTGACTCCAGTGTTAATTGTTCCCATCGTTTGTTTGCTATTGGACACAGAATGACCTGCTGCAAACCGACTAATCAGGGATGGTTTACAGATTTACGGGTGATAAGTACATGTTTGTTCACAATTTTACGGTTTGACACGGAGCGACTATGAACCATCGAAAATGAATACATAATATTCTAAAAACTTGGTACAGTTCACGAATTGTCGTCAGCAAACACTATTCATAGTCTTATGCTTACATATATCTATAGACACATTATGGCAGGAATGAAAAATCATTTCCATTACAGCTTTTTTGTTTCGAAACCAATGTAATATTTTTACAGAGACTCGAAACTTGAACTTTAAAGCGAAAACAACGAAAACCTTTAAGGCAGTGTTGACTTCGATAGGTCTTTAGGATAGGAAAGAATTAAGTTTGATAAAAAAGGAAAACGAAAACGTGTTTAATTTCTGAATTGGTATAGTAAGCAAAGACAGATATGACTTTTTTGAATTTTAGATGGTGTATATACATGAAAGCATTGTTTCTGACTAAAAACTTATCAAAATGTCATGCACTGGCCAGTTTTTTGGAAAAAGTTGATTTGTCGAGTTGTATGTTACTTACAGATCTTCAATGCAAAGTGAAGTGAATCGGCTTAACTGATTTCGATGGGACTTTCACTGGAAGATAGCTGTTAGCGTAAGGAATTACTTAAGCTTCGTTAATTTTCAAAAAAAAAATAGAAATCTCTTAAATTAGAAGACGTGGGTGGCGCCGTTGGTGTCGGCTAGTTTCTCTAGATATAAATTAATAAAGGCTAATATTTAAGCCTGAATGGGATCGAGAAGTAAAAACAAGCTAGTCTTGATCTTTTCCTGTCAGAAATAATTTATAAATAATAACTTTTTACATGTAAATGTGGTAGTAACAGTATTATCGAAATTAATCGATTTGTTTTATATAACAATCCTTTGAATTGGTTAGGTTTAAAAATTAGGTACTACCTAATACTTACCTCTATAAATAAAATTACTATGCATGAACACGATGTTTATGGTTATTTATTATACATGATTCTTCTCATGTTTTAAAATTGAAAATCTTGAGTTACTTATTCCTAGCAGTGACTACAGTAGAGGCCCCGCGATACGTCGACTGCGAGAGGGGCGCCCCGCAGTGGGCGGAGCTACTTCCCCTGCTTCACCCCCTCAATTTGTTAAAACTGGCCTACTACCCAGCCTTAAAACATCATTTGCGACTGCTCCTATTTTATTTGTTTTTTGGTACAGGACATCAAAATGGTACCTAGTATAGGTAGTTTAAAAAAAGCCTTGTATGCGTGGGTATTAACTAATATCTTTCCCTAATCTATTTGGTTTGGTAAACAACTATGCCTGTCAGTAGGTACTTAGAACTCAATTTACCTTTTCTTTAAGTAGGTACTCGTATTTCGGTACTTATGATGTAACGTAATCCTTCGACACTGCACCGGTCAATAGATATCTAAAAAAAAGAAAAATAACTTAGTAATAGATAACCTTTTAATTAACGAATTAGTCAGGGACAACCTGTTACACACCTACTTAGAACCTAGTCCTACCCTTAATAACTTATCAGTTATCTTATTTTTTGTGAGGGGCTATTATTATTAAATATTTGTAATTTTAACGGTCACGTTAGGTTTAAAAATACATTTGCAATACCGACAGACAGACAAGTCAAACTTATAACATCCCTCTTTTTTTGGGGGGGCGGAGGGTTAAAAACATAACTCAGGTTGTTTACTAGGTACTTATTCCACAAATGCTGAACTTACTCGAAAAGTAATAAACTTAACAATAAAGCTGCCTACGTCGAAAAAGTACGTATGCTTTTAGTGTCCTTTACTTATTTGCTACTATCCTAGCATTTATTATACTCATACCATTATTGGTAGGTAATAGGTATCCTAAAATAAACAGACTTTCAACACATTTCACTAAAATAGGTTAATTTAATTGTTCTATTACTTACCTGTACTCTTGAGGTTTGCCATTTATTATTTCTAAACACGTAAACAACAAATAAAAATGTTTTAAAATAATATTTTTAGAATTAACAATTCCGCGTTCTCACTATCGGCGCTAACGCACAACTGCCGCGCGATCAGAATGGCGTAGGTAGGACACGCGACGCAGCGGGTGGAGGGGGTTGGTTTTGCTAGAGTGACGTATTACTTGCTGTACACAAAACAAGACACTATTCTAATGATGTTAGTAAGATTTTCGCTATTAGATTATACGTTTGAAATGCAGTAACTATTTGATAAGTACTCACGTCAGTTCAGCGCATTTGCTGTATGTTCGACAACGTAAGAATTTTGGGGCGGCTGAAATGATGTATCTCCTTAAAATCAATGTTCGACTCAGGAAAAGAGTGCTGTAACTGTTTACCATACTAGTACTATGGTCGTATCTATTTTATTTTCGAAAGTTGCGATTTTTTGTCTATTTACAGCAATTGGTCAAGTAAATGGTAAAAAAACTAGAAAAAATTCAATGACGTATCTTTATTTTTTTTCATCGTAGAAAGACGATTTATACACCATTCGACGCGCGATTTTTTTCTTAACATTAATACAATTAAAATTAATTTAGCCATTTTTTGAGATACGACATTTCCGCTTTCTGCCGTCGACATACTGCTAGAAGTATTATCGAAAAAATATTTTTATAGTTATAATATGACGATCCACTTTGCGCGGGTTGTATAATTCTAATATGTTTGCCATCAACGGCGCCAAGGCAGTTCGGAAACATGGAAGTTTTTTTGAAACCATTTATTATGTCTTTGATTTGATTCTGTCTTTGTCATTTATTATGAAGATAAATATCTTTAGTTAGTTGTTCCATACACATATCCTTCATATGTATCCATATATTTCTGCAAACATCCCTCACTATCTTACCAATTGTTGTTGATGCTATTCTAAAACTATATTGCAAATCCATAAATGTACATCCAGTTGCCAAATACCTGTAAAAACATATTTTTTAATCAATAAATTGTACCAATAAAATTTTTTTTTGTTGTTATAGCCATGTTAATACAGAAAAAATGGAAGACATTAAGAGATGGGTACACCAGATATGCTAAAAAAATAAAACCAAAGAGTGGTTCAGCAGCCCTAAACATTCGGCCATATGCATATTATCAGCAGATGTCTTTTTTAAAGGTAATAATAGAAGATAGACCCGATAAAACAAACAGTTTAGAAGAAAGTGAGCACGCTGAAATTACGTCTGAAGAAAGTGAAAATCGTCAAAATAAAATAAACAAAGAAAGAAACAAAAGAAAATTAAATACTACAATCATAGATGAGAACGTCTTAATTGAAAAATTCATTAAACGCTTCGATGAAAAATCACAGAATTCGCGCATTGTTGAAGATGAAGACAAATTGTTTTTTCTGTCATTAGTTGGCGAGTTTAAAAAAATTAATGAGCAGTATAAATTAGATGCTAAGACAGAAATACTTAACGTAATTAAATACTTTAAAGGGATGAGAAATCACATATATCCTGCGAGCAGGGGATATTCATCACAGAATTCACCTTATGATTACCGTGGACAATATAGTTATAATACTGGCCCCGCTACCTCTGCATCAGCGACTGGCCCCTCTACATCAGCGGCTGATGACCAAAACTCTCAATTTGAAGACCTTTCATCATCTTCAGTAATGTCTGATGAATTATTTTCCAATATTTTTAATGAATAAAAATTTAAATAATTGTTATTTATTTTTCGAACCTCAATGTTACTGCTAGTCTTTCTTCTGCTTGGATACTTCTCCTCATGATTGTGTCTTCACGTTTAATTTTAGACCTTAGTATATTATTCATTTCATCAAACTGACACTGACATCCTAAAATAGTTGAAAAAATTTTCTTCATCACTTCTAAGTTCCATAAACAAATGATGGAATTGTCCATGTTGTTCTCTTAATTCCAAAATTGGATGAACCCTAAATTTTCTCTTTTGACGTCGCCGCCGTCGTCTCCGCTTGAGCAGAAGCAGCAAAAGCAGTGCTTCCTCGTCAGACTGCTCGAGCGGTTGGTAGAGACAGCTCGAGCAGTCAACAACCGACTGCTCAAGCAGTCAACGCCGACCGCTCGAGCGGTCCGTGTGTCGGTCAGCCGTTAACTGCTCGAGCAGTCCGTGTACGCCCGCTCTAAACATTACGCGACGCGCTGTTGCTATTCGGGCATGCCCACGCGAGCGCGAGTATGAGAGAGAGGAAGCGAAGACGCCGCGCGCCACCACCGTCGTTACCGAACTTTGGTGAATCAGGAGAATCCGCCGTCGTATTTTGATTTGAACCATATTGCTTATGAAATAAGGGTTAATTTTATTTAGTACCAATCCGTCTGTTATGGTTAAAAAACTGGGTTTAAATAAATCTTTTTCCCGCGTAAAATTTGTTATTACTTGGACACTCACTTTATTCCGAATTAGTATTTATTTAGTACCATTATTTGTTTATGCGGTCATGGTCATGTCATGCACTATACGAATAAAATAATTTGGAAGTGATTATCTCAGTCGGAAGGCAATAGACTATTGTGTTCGCAAAGTACCTATCTAATCATTCAACTATACATAATGTGATGTGAATAAATGTAAATAAAAATACTACTTAATCATAATCGCCTTATTAAACTGTAAATAAATATAAACAGTAAATCTAGTGTATATATGTGTAAATAGTGTGTTAGATAATAGGACATTATGGCTACTAAAAGAAAAAGTAGTCCTCTATGGAACCATTTTAAGGAAGTTATTCCAAGCAAAAAAGACAAATGTAGTTACTGCTCGCGAATATTGGCCGTATCATCCAGCTCAATAGGAAGCCTGAGCCGACATTTGAAGTCAATCCATCCTACGATTGCTGTAAACAGCAGCAGACAGCTTGCAACCGTTTATAGCTGCACCCGTCGATGATGTAGTTATAGAATCAGAGCCGATTGCCAATGCAGCACAAGCTGAGATACCTAGTAGCTCCAGTGTGTTGCCGATGTCAGGTCCTGCGAGGTCTACTACACAAATTGGACAGGAACCTCCTTCAATGGCTAACTATGTCCAATCAAAAAAAACATTACCTAGGAGCCGTATACAACAGCTCGATGAACAATTATTGAAAATGATTGCCAAGGGGTATCATGCCCTCCGAATGGTCGACGAAGTCGAATTTCGGAAGTATTCTGAAATGTTAAACCCCGGGTATACCCTGCCGACCTGAAAAACTCTGTCAGAGAGTTTGCTTCCCAGGGTATATAATAAGGTTTTGGAAGCCGTTAACAAAAAAATAGCAAAAGCGACAGCTGTGTGCATAACAACGGACGCCTGGACCTCTATCGTAAACGATGGCTACATTGCTCTAACCGCCCACTTCATTGACACTGAAACGCACCAGCTATTTTTTTTTTTTTTTTTTTATTTATTCCTTTATTTCTATGCTATGCACAGTCATGATTGGGTGTGTCGAATTTGAGGAAAGGCATACTTTTTTGGCAGCTTCAGCAATAATGGCGTCTAGGAACAGGGCTCATGCACTAGTAAACAAAATTTGTAGCTCAAGTGAAGCACATAATCTTGCACCCGCAACCTCAACTCCTACTCATATTCCGGACCAGATTGATCTTGCCACATTTACAGACCTACATTATTATGAAAGGAGCGAACCTCCGGCAGAAGAAAGATTGATCTTGGGGCCATTTAATACTGATAACAACGCAGATCTCGTTTAATTAGAAGACTTGATAGCGACAGATTCACTGCCTTTTTTAGTATGTGCAACACCAGCTTCATCACCAACTTCGCCACCACCACTTAGAGCAGATTCTACTTCATTTTGTGATGACTTTTCGCCAGATGACGACAGTGATTACGAACCACCCAACCACGATGCAAAAAGCTCTGATTCCGAAAATATCCAACCAAATATTCAAATTACGGACACTATCCAGGAGACAGTTCACTATGGTGATATGACAGAAGGCCGGCGTCGACTAAAAGAAGCTCAACCAGAAAGATGGAAAAAAAATGTTACGAAGCGATTGCGAATGGAGGGTAAAGAGTATGTAGGGTACAAACGGCTAAGGGGTGAAAAAGTTAAACCCCAATTTCGAAACTCAAGGGTCATTGGACCTAGGTGTATTTCGAATTTCTGCAGAAAGAGTAAGATCAGATGTAGTAGTAGGTATGAAGTAGGTGATGACGATAGGGATTAGATATTTCATCAATTCTGGAATGACATGGATTGGCATCAACGAAAAGTATACGTAGCTAATAGCGTAACTTTTCAGGGAAAAGGCAGGCTAACAGTATCTGAAAGTTTGAGAAGATCAGGTACTTTTATTTATTTTCTTCCTGTTAGCAATCCCAATGATGGCACCACAACTAAGAAGCGAGTATGTCGAGAAATGTTTCTTCAGACTCTTTGTCTCGGATCATTTTCAGTACAGAGTTGGGCCAAAAAAGGGCAATGTGGCATGCATCCATCGGAAGAAAATATGAATCGTAACCGCCGTCCCAGAGCATTACCTTGTCAGGGACGTGCGGATGCCCTAAATAGCTTTTGGGATGGGTTGCCTAAAATGCCGTCGCATTACAATCGTCTTAACACCAGCAAAGTCTACCTAGAGCCCATTTATCGGAATATCAATCACTTATACAGTACATACAAACAATTTTGCTCAGAAAAGGAGGTTAATCCCTATGCTAGAAATAAATTTACACAGACACTTAAATCTAAGAATATAGCTATCCATACAACAAAGAAGGACATGTGTGATACCTGTGTGGGTCATCAGGCTGGTAATGTGTCTGAGGATGATTTCCAAACACACCTGTGCAAGAAAAATCGAGCTCGTGAAGAAAGAAATAAAGACAAAAGTGAAGCAATTAATGGTAAATGCATAGTTTTGACGATGGATTTACAATCTGTTAAGGTGTGTCCGTTTATCACCGCCAGCGCTGTTTATTACAAGACCAAATTGTGTGTGCACAATTTTTCCATTTACGATTTAGCCTCACATGATTGTAATTGTTACTGGTTTACAGAAACGGGAGGTGATTTATCAGCATCTACCTACGCAACATTCATTACAGATTATTTGACTCGCCATTGCCTGCCCAAACGTTTACCAATTATAATATACTCAGATGGCTGCACAAGCCAAAACTGAAATAATATTTTATCCAATGCCCTATTGAATTTTTCTATGCAATATGAAGTGTCTATTGTTCAAAAGTACCTTGAGGTCGGACACACTCAGATGGAAGGAGACTGTGTACATAGTGCCATAGAAAGAAAAATAGATTAATCCACCTTCCAAGCGACTTTTTGTCGGTTACTAAAGAAGCCCGTAGAAATCCCTATGAAGCCATTATGGTCGACTACACATTTTTTAAAAACTTTTCATCTCCTGAAACATTACGCTATACCTCAATACGGCCGGGTCGCAAGACTGGAGATCCGAAAGTTACAGATATAAGGGCTATCAGTTACAACAAAGACGGTATCATTAAATATAAACTAGACTTTGATTCCGATTGGGATACTCTCCCTCAACGTGTTAACAAAATTTCAATAGTAAGAGAGTATGCTCCCTTACATAGAAATAGAATACCAATCACAAACCAGAAGTACAAACACCTACAGGAACTGAAGTCAGTAATTCCACTGGACTGCCATTCCTTTTATGACTCATTACCTCATAATGATCATTAACGCTCATTCAATATGATCCTTAATTTTCTACTTCTTTGAATGAGTTGATTATTTTAATTTAAGGAAACATTATTTTTGTTAGAATATTTTTAAGTTGTTTGAAGACTGTTTAAAACCTTAGTTCCTATCATAATTAGAGATTGTTTTTTTTTTACTAAGATTTAAGTTTATTTGAATGTCAGAAGATTTAATTTTGATTTTTGTTTCTTGATTTTTAAGGTTAATAAATACCTAATTTTATTTTTACTATTTTTCTGGCTTTTTCTAATAAATCCTATCTTCAAATTCGTACACTTCGTTCATAGTTTTGGGAGGTCATTCCTCCTAAGTAACTAATGTAAATATCTCCTATCTGCATTTTGTTGAGAATTTGAAAACTTAAAACTCCTAACTTCCGTCAAATAAAGAAAAGCTCAAAATAATAGCTATTTTGCAACATTATAGTAAAGGCACTTAAAAAGAGACCAAGTGTTTTTTTATTTTTTCAATAGTCTTCACGGTGACTAAATAAATCTGTTTATAGTTCCTCCTGTAAAATGTGTGTATAATCAGATAGGAGATCTCAGAAGTTCACGGACGATATGTTCTTTTGCTTGTAATATAAAGGGATATCGAAAGTCGGTCCTTACCAAATTCACTATAAAATGTTTGGTTTTATGTTCTGAACGCACCCGTACGCCATCTTGGATGACGTGTCGCGACGCGCGCTCCGCCAGTGTGCTGTCAATCGTCGTGAATTGTGGTTGTATCTCGAATTACGGCGTGGGCAAGTGTTCTTTCTCGAATATATAAAAAGCGTCCTTACCAACAAGGCTTTCATTTTTAAGGTAAGTAAAAATTTTGTTTTGTTAATTCCTATGGAAAGTTATATATGGAGGTGCAATTAATCTCGGCATGATGATTGGAAACAATTAAGTCCTAATTAAGTTACGTAATAATAGAAAATGTTCTAAATGTCCTTACCACTACTGTCCTCACCGTGTCAATTTGCGGGCTACGGTAAGGACATTGAGGTTACGATAATGACATACTTAAGGCAAGCTTTTTTGTTAACTGGTCGATAACGTATATACTTATTATTTTATCCAAATAATTATACAGGGTGTATTTGACATCGACGCACAAACTAATACCATAGATCTAGTACATGATTCTGAACCCCCCAGTTGTGGAATTTTTCGTCGGCTTTTCCTAATTGTTTTTTTTTTACGTTTTTTACACTAAACTGTATAAAAACGTTATTCTAGCATTTTAAGCGTTTTTTTTATTAATTCGTTTATGCGTCGATGACGTGTGAAAGACACCTTGTATTTTTCCCTATCGCTGTTCTGCTGTCCCTGTTCTTGTTTTTTTTTTAGTTTTTTATATATATATATTTGTTTTATTTACGGTCAAACACAAATATGCCGAAGGTGAGTTCGTCTGCGAGCAAAGAAAAAAGAAGGTTAGTAAAGCGAAACGATATGAATTTATTAAACTCAACGAGCCTGAGAAATATGCAGAATTATTAAAAAAAAGAAAAAGAGCGTTACAAAAAGCGAAGAGAAACTAAAAAACTGAAAAACATTACAAAAATGACAGAAAGAGAAAGGAGAGCGAAAAGAAAGCAATGGAGAATTAATAAGAGAAGTAATAGACGTAAGAAACAAGAAAACCCTGCGATACAAGAAGTAAATATCGAGCAAGCAGATGAGGTTAACCCAAGTACCAGCATTCAAGACAAAGATCCACTGCTAGATATGAATGATAATCAAGACTCTCAAGTTAATAGCCAATTATTCAGGTTAAAGAATTAAAGGTGCATCTTAAAAGCAAGCTAAGATTGTATGAACAGAAAATTCAGAGGCTTCAAAGTATTAATAATAGATATAGAGTAAAAATACATAGATTAAGAAAAGATAAACATACATAGATTAAGAAAAGACAACAAGTCAAAATAAGCAGTCTAAAATACGATTTACAACTATTATTAACGAGATTCACAAATTTTATGAAGAAGATATCAACAGCAGACAAGCAGCAGGAAAAAAAGAATTTATAACCAGACGGGGAATTAAGAAGACAAAAAGGTACTTAGTAATGAGTTTAAAAAACCCTTACAGTAAATTTATCACCACCAGTCAAATAAAAATTAGCTACTCTACTTTTTGCAAGTATAGACCGTTTTGGGTAGTTTTTCCAAAGTCGAATAACCGAGACACATGTTCATGCCAAATTCACGTCAATATCACAAAGCGCGGCGCTGTAACCAGTGCCAACACCGATCAATGCCTAGCGCGTCGGTCGCCATTTTGTTTGTAATTTTTTTCTGCGCTCACGCTGTTTAGTTATTGTTTTTGTTAAATTTTTCGTTAAGTTGTGCTTTTGGTAATTATTGTTTTTATTTGTTGCTATATTGTTTCGTCCAACCGATATGGGTCCTCAAACAAGCACGTCAAGCCAAAGCGTGTCTCCAAGAAAGAAGAGACCACGGATTGCTCTAAGCGTTACCGAAAAACTTATGATACAAAACGTCTGCAAACACGTATTTGAGGAGAAAGCTGCTTCACTATTACCTATTGAAGCTCCCGAAAAAAAAATAATGTGTTTCGAAAACAGCTGACATTTAAGAAATTGGTGTGACCTCAGTTTACAGTGTATTAAAAGAATACAAAGAAAATGAATAATTTAAGTCTCCCGAGAAACGTGGACCGTAACACAGTTTCAAAGATAAATTAGACGATTTTACTTTTGCCGCTATAAGGCGAAGAGTACATCATTTTATTTATGCAAATGAGTGGGTGGCTATATAAAGGTAACTTAAACTAAATTTCTTCTACTGCATTCTATTCTGTGTCCACCATAATGTTCTTTGTAAAACCAAAGTATTAGATTGCGTAGACTTCCTTACTCAAAAACTTTTTTTATTACTTTACAGATTCTTAAGGTTGTCATTGAAGACCCAGACTTACCCATTTTTTTCTGGAGTACATAAGGAATGTTATGAACATTTAAATTTCAAATATGTTACAAAATCAAGACAAAGCATTTTAATTGACAGACAGGACATTAATTTATGGCGCCAGCGAGACCTTCGAAAAATTAAAGAGTATCGAACGGAAGGAAGGTATATTTATTACTAAGATGAAACCTGGATCAACGAAGGTAATTTAAATTTTCTTTTTTCTTTACATTAAATTAATTGATATTTTTCACTTTCTTGAAGGCCATGCACCGAAGAAGGCATGGATTGACCAGACAGTGTTATCGTCCCGCCAGGAATTCCTAGATGGCTTGACCACTGGCTTAAAACAGCCTTCAGGAAAGGGCAAACGATTAATTTATCGGCCATATAGGCGGGGAAGAAGGATTCGTAGAAGACAACTTATTAATATATGAAGTCAAAAAAAATAAAGAAGATTATCATCAAGAGATGAATGCCGATTCCTTTGAGAAGTGGTCTTGCCAAAACTAAAACCAAATTCCGTAGTAGTGATGGATAATGCTCCCTACCACTCCAGGAAACTAGAATCGCTGCCTACAATGTCTTGGACTAAACCTAATATACAAAAGAAGAAGACAAAATGTATGGTCTCGACCACATGATCGACAATGATTCAGACAGATTTATAATAAATGTCACCGAAAGCGATAGTGATGATTTTTTATCTGATGATGAATAAAAACAAATTATGTAATAAGCGATGTTTTTTTATTTTCCCTTCTTCCTTTCGACCTATAATTGTTATATTTTATACATCTATAGTTTCAACTACATGATGTATTGAAAATAGGACAGCCTTACAAGTTTCCTCGGAATGTTTTCCTTAATGTTTAAAACACTCGGTTTTCAGTATAGGTAGATACTATAGGAACATAGTCGTCGAAAACTCATTGGTATATATAAAGCACGACTAAAATTCGAACCCCGTACATCGGCAGTTCGGCACACTAACTATTCACTAGTCAATCGAGGCAATTTCATTCATTCGGGTGTTTTTCCAATCATTCACTATGTCACAACACTATTTTTATTTCATCAAAATCTGACAACTCAGTAAACGTCAGTTGACTTCGTCTAATTTAAAATACGACTGTATAGCCTTCAGGCGGAGTCGTCTCTCTTAGAAAATCTTGGAATGCCTACGGGGGCTAGACATATGTTGCCAAGTTCAATTCAATTTATTCAGTAACAATTTACATTGTGTTTGAAATCTTAATCTAAAAATAATGGAATAAAAAATCACGTTCATTAAAATTAAAAAAAAAATTAAAAACTTAAAAACAATCACAATCAACAATAATATTACTTATAGAAAATTCAAAAATTACAAAAATAAAAAATTACAATAAAAAAAAATCCGTTACATAAAAAAAAAACATTACGACCAAAGAAAGCAATAACATTCCAATGTGTTAATTGTGATTGGATATGTCATCGTCTATCGTATACAGACATTTCTCCAATAGGAATGCTTTGAGTCTTGACTTAAATGAGCTTGTATAAATCATAGTTTTTAAGTCTAATGGCAACCTGTTAAAAATCCGCACTGCTTGATATTGTGCACTATGTTGGACAATATTAAGTTGGGGTATTATTTGGTTTTTAAAATCTTTCCTGCGCGTACTTTCCCTCAACTGTCTCTCCTCACCCGTTTCATAGTTATGCAGATATTTTTTAAAATTCACCAACAAAACTAAAACATACAGGCTGGGAACAGTAAGAATTTTTAAAAGTTATCCTGTATTATGTGAGACCTAAAAGAAGAATGGCAGTTTTGGTGTCGCTCTATTTGAGAAGCGTGCCTGAACTAAATTATATGCATTTTATAGATCGAGTACAGTAGATTATTTTCCTAGAAAAAGTTTTTTTTTAATTTGTGGGAAAAAAGAAAAAAATGATAAATAAATATTTTGTTAAATAAGAAGTAAAGGTAAAACTAAACGGACGAACGGTAGGTATAACTAAACGGAAAACAGCGGTGTTGAAGTAGTCATTGGCATTTTCAGTAGAATATTACTAATTAGTAGAATATCAATGTTGGCTGGATGGATACAAACTAACAATCATTTAGTTATAACATTGTAAACACATTTTTTCGTTTTATATTAATAGATATTAATGCTATTCCAATATTCAAATCTTAACTAAATTCTTAAGTATTTAAAGAAAACATAACACAATCGTTAGTTTTAACAGTTTTTATTTGGCAACATTTAACAATGCGCGTTTCTGACAACTGTCATCTGTCATCTGTGATCTGTCACAGTCGTTTTATTTACTGTGTGGCGTCTGTTATTTATTTACTTCTTAACTCATTTGTGTTTCCTTTCATTGTTTATTCCGCATTCAGTTGAGCTTTCAAGTTCCTGCTTATTGAGTACTTGTGATAGTGAACACAGGACTCTATTTGTTATTATAAAAATGTCTCGTTCTAATGTTCGTTGTGTTAACTGCGAACTGCGGTTAACGAGACCGCGTCCCACATTTCAAAAGAAAACGAAGTCCTTCTTAATGTTATAAGAACATGGACTTATCCAAGGGAGGTGAGTAGAAATATTCAGATCATTTCTAAAATAATGTCTAAGGTGTAATTGTTTATTTTAAAAAAAGATGCTTTGTATGACTTCTACTTATGATGCATATGTTTTCTTTTTGATATTTGCTGTCATTATAACTGGGCACTACTGTAATTAAAAGTACCCTATGTGTCTGATTCACGAGGTTATTCACAAAAACATGTATTACAAAGGCTAATAGTTTTTTATTCTTATGTTACTCGCAGATAACTGATGCTGACTTCATATGCCAGGCTTGTTGGGAATTAGCAAGTCATGCAACTAACCAAGTTACACCTGAAAGACAAGTTGGACATCAAAATGTTTGCGTTGCATGTGGATGTTCCATTTTGAGAAGCAGAAGTTGTTTAGTACTGAGAGAAAACTGTACTGATGAAGAATGTCAACTTGCTGTAATCATTTCACAGCGGATACAGTATCGTCAAGTAAATATATTTTCTTGTCCTTATAAAAATATTTTCATATTATTTGTGTTGTTGTGAATTATTGTTTTTTTCCATTCATTTATTTTACATACTATTTAGATTTTTAAATATTTAATATACAGTGTGTTCATTAGGCTATCACATTAATTGAAACCACGTACTCTATATTAGGCAATTAATCATATAAAACCAACATAATTTATTAACAATCAATAGTATAGCCGTGGGACCTTTTTTTCCATTTTAATATTTCCCTACATCCTGTATTGCATGAACACAATCAGGTGACCAATAAATGTAGGTCAAAGACCCGTGGCCGGTGAAGATAGTTCATAAGGGGGCGTCCATAAATTACGTGAGTGGGGGAGGGATCGAGTCAAATCTCATCTAATCTGATATTGGAGAGAGGTCTCGGCAAATATCACGCAATTTTTATTCGGATTGAAACAAAAATAAATATCATATTTTGGTACATTTAAGCCAGATTGTACATGCTTAAGATTTAATCTTAAGCGTAATCGAAATACGATTAAGATCATTCACTAATTCGTTCGAAAGAAAATAATTTCATTCATACATCAACGTAAATCACGTGAGATTGGAGGACCCTCACGTAATTTATGGACGCTCCCTAACTTCAAACGTTGCCGTTCCAAATTACCTGCAAGCAGTAAACTATCACATTTTACAAACTATTTTTAAAAGAAACTTAAACAATTCAATCGAAAAATGACCTACGGCAAATAGGTGACGGTGTTTTTTTGCGTGCAAAATTAAAAGATGAAAAGGAACCGCATCGGACGTATGAAAAAATATCCAAAAATATTCTTTCGGTTGACGACTTAAGGTTTAAATTTCTATGCGTCAAACTCTACGGGGTGCTTGTAGGGATGATTCGAATTTCTTTGGCGCGTGCGACGGATGAGTCACTCAGTCCGCCGCCAAAATCCTTGAAAGACAGTTGACGAGTTTATTATCCGCGCGCGCCCTTCCTCGGTACTTATTGTTATTGTTGTTATTTTGTGGACATTGTTTAGTGTGTGTTTTTTTAGAATAGGATTAGGATAGGTTAAATACTATAGTATTTAAAGTGTTGTGTGACAGTTCATGCGAAATCAGACGCTTAAATCTTTCGTGTTTTCTGTGTTTATTTGTGTGTTTTCACGGTCTTATTGTTTGCATGATGCCTTGCATCAATTTCACAGCTTCGGAATACACCGATATGATTTTAATTTATGGAGAATGCCAGCAAAACGCAGCGCTGGCGTTACGAACATACCGAGAGAGGTATTATACCACACGTGTATGTCCTACAGATTCACCGATTTTTATACAACATTTAAAAATTTAATTTAATTTAAACATTTCAGTGGAAATTATTGTTGTGATTGTTTAAATGAGAATTTAATTAGTGATTATTTCATAAAACAATATCATAAAGCATGTTGTTAAAATGTTGATTTACTATCGCAACACGCGCGCGTGCCTACATCCACAAGTAGATGTTCGTACCTACCTTGTGTAGGTACGGTGCGTGTACCGCCACCGCGCCGGGGCGCCGCGGCTTTGCCGCTTCTACAGGTCAGTAACCTAATATTATAAAGGCTGATTTATTTTTTACCAGTTATAGTGCCATTTATTTTGTTTGAAAAATGTATTTTCTTAATTTTAGTAAAATTATTTATTTTATTATTTTAACGGACTGATAACAACTTGTAATACATGCTGTACAATTTAATGTGATAACCTAATGAACACACTGTATACAAAAAAGAATTTAAAACTATAAAAATAGTACCCCATCGTCATCAGGAACATAGTCCAAGCTACCGGAGGTCAGGACCCCAGAGAGAGAATTCTCCTTGGTTGTTGTTATTATCCTTGTTAATTGTTTTTTATTATTATAGCATTAATTATTGTTTTAGCTTACTGCTACTGATGAAGCATGTGGGCGATGTTGGCTACAAGATCAAAGAATATTGCGTTGCAGCACTAACACCCAAATCGCTCAATTTAATAGTGGTACTTCAGAGGAAATGGCTTTATCCCCACACCAAAGCCCCCAATATGAGGAAACTGAAGATTACTGTGTGAACTGTGACATACAGTTGCTGTCTGCAGAAAATAATATTTATTTATTTGACAATTCAAAACTGCCTGTAAATGGTCTAATTGAAATAAATGTTTTGAATTTCGATTTTTTTTTAAATTTATAAGCATTGTCTGTCTTCAGAAAGTGAACATTTTATGAGTGTTATAAAGCTGTCAATTTAAGCAGGTTAGGGGGAATGAGTTCTTACGTCCTACTCAGGCTAGATACATAAATAATTGTAAAATAATAAGTATGTATTAAATGATTGTAAAAAAAATATTGTTTTATTTAATTCAATAACACCCTGATTACCTACCCACCTTATAGTTAGTTATAACTAACTATCAACATCCAACACATCCTGCTACTTCGCTCAACTGTTGGACTTAAGCTTCTCCTAAAGCACGGCATTCAGGCATGCATAATATACAGAGATGGCAATAGCATAAGTACGGTTCGCCTGATTTTCCAGCACTATCCAAAGGCCATAACCTTGTTGTGTAGGTAACAATCTGTTTTAGGTTACACGTACCTACCTACATTCTATTCGTTTCGCCTCAAAGGAAAAGCGTTTTTATACTACTATAATATACTTTAAATATATAGATAAGTACATGGTATTCTAAAATGAATTCATAGGCTCAATAATCAGTATACCAACACATTTCACAACACACATAACCTAACTTAAATGGTAAATCTTTAAAACGATTTTCTGTCAAAACCCCATTACAAAAAAATATGCTATGATTACACTTTATGTTATTAAGCCTTAGATTCATCTCTTTCGGGTATTTTTACTTATGCACGCGAAGTATAAATGCGACACCCAAAGTACATGGGGTTTTGCCAATGTTCTTTCGGTCTCTCATAATAACGTTCTTAAGAATGGCAACATCAGTCAAAGGTGCGTAGATTTGAAAACGCTACCATTTGGTAGTTTTGGTGTCATTTTTACTTTAACTATTAGAAATAAAATTAGCCTATGTAGTATTTCAACTTATTTATTCAATGTAAATATTATTAAAATTGAATAAATATAAATATCACTTATGAAAAATGTAATAGAGATACGCTCGTAAAGCAAAGGTACATAATAATCAAAAAGGTTGCTAATAAAGCCAATAATTAAAAAGTAATTTAATTTACTGCATTTTATTGGGTAGAGACTACTTAATCTTATATATTTATTAATTCCACGAAGGCCCCTCGCCCACGACGACTTTTTGTAGCGATGCTGTCGCGCGTTTGGTAAACGCGCGTCAGTAGCGCTACTAACGCGTGTTAGTCGCGTTAGCAACGCGCTACTGCATCGCGACTGTATCGATGCAAACGCGCGACCGTGTTGGACGACATTGGGTGAAGAACGGATCATTGCCTACGCTTCGGCTGCTTACGTTAAAGCAGCACCAAAGACAACGTGACTAATGTTACCTCAACGGAGTCCATCTTGCAACTGTAGCGATTGTAGGTATTTTTGTGCTGTTAGAGAGCATTCAAGTATTACGTAACGCAATTTGGGGGGAGGGGAGGGTCTTGTAAAACGTTACAAGGGCGGGAGAAGGGGTATTTAAACAACCGCGTTACGTAACATTTTTTTATTTTAATAATAAAACTAGGGAATTAGAATCTTCCAAATCGGCAACCCTTTTCGTTTATGTTTTACGTGGAATCCCTCGAAGAAGAAGGGCAAATTAGCTGCTCTGCATTGTGCGCCATAGTGAGGCATTGTCTGAGGATGCCGATTGGCTCAAAGACGAAGTTGATGCAAGTGTTTTAACAATACCGGAACCTTCTTCGTCTGCTCTCCAAATACCTGTAATGAAAGAGTCTGAGTAGCTGGCAAACCCGTATACAGAGGAGCAGTAATTACAATTGAATTGTGTTTTACGTACCTACACTTATTTGATTTATGACTAAATAAAAACATATAACTTAAAAATCTCTTATTTTGTTTATTACTATTGCAAACGCAATTAATACAATAACAAAGGTATAATTTGTTGAACATAATTGTGACTTCAATGGTCACTTAAATGTTACGTAACGTTTAGGGAGGGGGGTACAGAAAAAGGTTACCGTGCGTTACATGGGTGGGAGGGAGGGTCTAAAATCTTCAAAAATTGCGTAACGTAATACTTGAATGCTCCCTTACTGAATCGCGTTTGCATCGCGACAGAAGCGCGACAGTATTGCGTTAGCATCGCGACTGAAGCTGTGCCCGTGGGCGAGGGCACACAGCTAGCGACCGCTTCGCGACTGTATCGATGCGGACGCGCGACAGCATCGCTACAGCATCGCTACAAAAAGTCGCCGTGGGCGAGGGCCCAAAATTAGATGGATAAGTTTTTGCTAAATATAAGTGGCAGCCCCACAGACTTTACAAGGTGGTACAACTTTACAATGTGTTAGGTCCTAACACATTGAATCTAGCAGAAATCCTAACAGTTAG
This sequence comes from Pyrrhia umbra, assembly GCA_963891755.1. Classification (NCBI taxonomy): domain Eukaryota; kingdom Metazoa; phylum Arthropoda; class Insecta; order Lepidoptera; family Noctuidae; genus Pyrrhia; species Pyrrhia umbra. The sequence continues at coordinate 7,480,770 of OY982935.1, forward strand.
GGTAATAACATTATGATGTAGATTTAATGACATTGACAATGTACCCTTGTAAGTAAACACTGAGATGAGGGCTGAGGGCTTATAGACATGTATGCCAACTGCAAGTAAATTGAGATAAGAGCAGGAGGATAATGTTATGTTAAAACTAAAACAATTTTATATATGTATAACTAATGCTTTACTTTCTTTGCAGGATATAACCTTGCCATATCTACAAGTTGATAATAATATTAGAGAACCTGTAGCTGGCCCATCACAGCCTTTTGTGGATATATCTAATAAATATTATGCCTCAAGAGATGCACCGTATTCGCATTAATTCATTACATTTCCTAATATTCCCAAACATTTGTGGTAGCTTGGGTTGCACGGAGAAAACATAGTGAAGCGCCTTGACACGCGCAAGCCGTCTTACTAACGGGGGGTATTAGGATTTCTATCCACCTATCCCAAAATCACTAGTCGACTCGATACGTTAATCTATAACCGAAACACCGTTCACGATCTTGACATTGCGCACATCCCTACAAACGTCACTTACGGTTGGTATTTCGCTACGACTCGCACTTCCCGTGCGCGCTTGTGAAACTTATTTTCCCTAAAATTCGAAACAGAAACAAAAACTTGTGTTGTGTGTTCATCAAACCAGCCTCTGAAGCGACGCCCTCAACTGGTGGAATCCGCTGTGGGACGAAGGTAAGGCGGCTCATATTCCTTATTTTCTCCGTCAGTAAATATACTGAAAATAGTAGAAAATAGACTGCTCCCAAAATCGTTTGAAATTAACAATTTCATCCCTCAATGTGCGAACTGAACCGGTTTCGCTACAAGAGATAATCTCCCGGAATCCTCTGAAATTAGTAACAAAATTTAAGCTGAAAATAAACGTTTTGTTAAATGCAAGAAATATATGCGGAAAATTTGTCTTCTGAAAAAGAGTTTGAAGCATATGAAAAACAAGAATTATCTGCAAACATATGAAACCAGTAACGGTTTGATAAAACTCACAAATAAAATAAGCCCAATTTTTGCTTTATTATTGCAATCACAAATTAGAAATTATAAGAAGAGTGCTAAGGGACGTAGATGGACAGCTGAAGATAAAATAACTGCTTTAAGACTATACAGGAAGACATTAAATTCATTGGCAATATTTTAATCCAAGAATCTGCTTGAGGAAATAATATTTTCTAAAGGAAGTAAAATATTCAAAATTAATAATCAAAATAATTCCAAAAATCAACGAAATAATTAAAAGGATCAAGTCGTGATAGTACGTTAAGCAAAAGGCTCGCTCCACCCCCCACTGCCAGCTGCTTGCGCCCTTGATCTTGTATTCATTATTATTCGGTACATTGGTTTAATCACGCCGTAGCATGTAATTCATACGAAATAATTTGTAACTGATACTTAAACAAAACTTCAATAAAAAAAGACGCAGTAAGATACTCAGCGAACAGCACCTGATATTTAGGTACAATAACATCAAAAGCCGCCGCCCTCCGTGTGCGCGCCTTTGTGTGTAATAAATTAATTACAAAACTAAACTAAAAGCTGATTGGATACTATACAATTTTTAACTTAATAAATAAACGGTTTAACAATTGAAATTAAACTTATTACAATAGGAAATAAGTAGGTACCTACTTACAATTGAGATTTGGCTGTTGACAACATGATCTAGAAAACGAAGACTAATTTCTTACGAGTAGTTATGGGCATTGGTTTAAACATTATAACTAAAAATAAACCATATCCAGTCAAAATATAACACATTTTTCATGCATCAGAATGCAAGGGGGCTTCAACGACAATCCCAATGTCAGACAGTTCAAAGGGAATTACAAAAAACTGTTGGCACATCTTGAAATCAGATGTTTAACAACTGGGAATTGTGTTCCACTAGAACAAGTAGCTATGCTTAACTGTACTTCGGCCACACAAATCATAAATACAACCACTCCATCGTATCGCCACGAAGAACATGACGATACTTGCGATTCGCTAACATTTCTCAGTGAAATAACTGATAGTACGAGAGCCCACGACCAAAACCATGTCTCATAGCAATACGGCAAAAACCCTATAAAATCGTTAGATTGTATGATTCTGAACCCGACTAGGTGTGTAGTAACGGTCGAAAGTGTAGCAACTGCGTGGGAGGCCATTTCTGCTGTGTCAAAAAAAAAGACAGTCGGTATTATAGCAATACGTCTGATAGTGAAAATGTACATAGATTTTATAATTGTATTACGAAAAAGTTTGTTTTCAGACATTTTCAGCCTGAGCGAATTTTTATAATAATAATAATTCATTTATTTCAGAAAAAGTTTCCATAAAATATGTATGTACACAAGTATATTAGTAAATTTACTTAAAACTATGTTAGTAACTATATGTTTGAGTCTTTGAAAATGTCAACAAATTTAGCCGACCTGTATCATAGCAATACGGATAATTTTTTTTTTCAACTTTTCGTATTGCTGCCATGATTACCAAAAACCTGTTTTCAGACACTTTAAGTGTAGCATATACTCCCAAAAACGAAAATAACGTTTCGGAGTCGCCTGGCCGACGCCTCCGTTAAATGTTTTTTTTAAATTTACAGCCTTCATAGATATTCAAGAATCTCCCTTGTCTATTATATGTACTTTGACAGATGACAGATGTCATTACTTATTTCTTTTGTAAAAGTTACTCAAGTGTGCTTTAAATAAAACCAAAACTATCAAATCAATCAGTATTTAATTTCAATCAATCAATCAATCAATATTCGGTGAAGGGTGGTTTTGTTATCCAAACAATCAACGAAGATTTAACTTGCCAAGAACACGAAGAGGCAGATACGAAGATCGTTTACCATGTCTGCCAAATGAAACAACGGGGCAAAGTAAGTCGCAGGCCACGCTAGAGCGACTGCGGTGAGCGGCGGCGACCTGCGGGAGCGGGACGCGTCAAGACGCTGCGTCTTGCCGCTGTAGTGTGCCACGTTGAAGCGGCCGCGTGACGCGTGCTTTTTATTTGCTATTATTGCGCAAATAATAGTAATAATAGTATATAAATTTAAGGATTACGTTAATAATGAATTAATATAAATACCTTGAGTTCCTGGGATTTTTTGTCTTATTTCATCCCTTTTTAGGGTTCCGTAGCCAAATGGCAAAAAACGGAACCCTTATAGATTCGTTATGTCTGTCTGTCCAGCCGTATGTCACAGCCACTTTTTTCCGAAACTATAAGAACTATACTGTTGAAACTTGGTAAGTAGATGTATTCTGTGAACCGCATTAAGATTTTCACACAAAAATAGAAAAAAAAAACAATAAAATTTGGGGTTCCCATACTTAGAACTGAAACTCATTTTTTTTTTCATCAAACATGCAAAATCTATGGATAGGTCTTCAAAATTTAAAAAAAAAATCAAAATGACCTGTAACTTCTAAAATAAAAAAAAAGATAAAACTAAAAAATATATATGATGTACATTTCCATGCAAAGTTCCACCGAAAATTGGTTTGAACGAGATCTAGTAAGAAATCAGCAATTTTCCTCTACAAACAAATTTAATTATGCGGTCGGTAAAAAACAAGATAATTGCGACTTTATTACGTATAATGTTCTTTCCAATGGTCGGAACTCGGTGCGGAGTCCGGCTCTCACTTGGCCGGTTTTTTTTATTACATATTTATTCTTATATTGATCATACTCATCCTCACTGCACCAGATTGCTGGCCGAGACATTATTTCATTAATAAACTCCTCAGTATTTATGTTTTGCATCGCGGATAATTCAAAACAATTTGATAAATACGCAGGACGCGCGAACTCGTACTATTCCCTCCGCTGGTCGCGGTCGCCGGACGCGCACGCTAGTCGCGCCAACATGGCACCCCCCGTTCAACCCGTATTATTGTTTTTCCCGCTCATCGCAGACGCAAGACGCGTCGCGCCAGCGTGGCCTGCGACTAACGATTCGATGTTCAGACACCGATATATTAATAATAATGCTCGGAAATATGGAATTTGTAGAAAGTGTCGTCCAAATTTCTATGGATGTTGGTGTTGGCAATTCCTGGCGTTACATTGATGTTTCACGTTTATACGAGACATTGGGATCCACTCTGGCAAAATCTTTACCTGCTTTCCATGCAATGACCGGCTGCGATTATAATCCCGCGTTATATCGCAAGGGTAAAAAAAGACCATTGACGATGCTGAAAAATTCGAAACGCTATCAAGAAGCTTTCGGTGATTTGGGCAGCTATACTTCTGATAGTGACAAGGTATTCCCCGTTTTGGAAGAATTCACGTGCAGATTGTACAACGAAAAAAAAATTAATAACGTCGATTTAGCTCGACTCAACATTTTTTCGAAGACATATAAAATTAAAAACGACGAGGCTTCGACAACTCTGAATCTCCAGTTATCCAATTACGACGCCTGCAATCTGCCACCATGCAAAACGGAATTGGAGAAACATTTATTACGAACAAAATATATTGCACAAGTCTGGAGCAACGCTCATACCAAAACGCCAACCGAACTGAACCCTGCAGATTGCGGATGGTATGAAGACGAGGGACGATTTCAGTTTTCGTGGTTCTCTGGTCACCAACTACCTGAGTTGAGCAACGTTATTTTGGACGACAAGTCATCATCCACAACAGGTACAGTTTATATGGCTTTTGCAGTTAATTTCATAAATAAGTTCGTGATTTTCACTAACGATGTTTATTTTACAGAAGAGGACGTTGAAGATCTCCCGAGCGACGTCGAGAGTGATTTCGAAGACGACGATTCCGAATCCGACAGCGATTGAATACGAGAATATTTTGTAACTTTGAATAAACCGTTTTTTTTTCAACTTCATCCCAGTTTCCTTTTGTGCGATTTATTTCAGTCCTTCAACTTCAATGTTACGGTTTCGGGTAATTTTTTTGTTAATTATCATCTAATAAATTCAGGGTCGCAACGAATTCATTGGTTTGTAACAGAAAATTCAAGATGCGTCATCAAAAGTGGTCTGATAGAGAAGGTGCTACACTTAATTTGTCTGATATTTTTTTTTGCACATGTGGACAACTTATTTTATAATGTCCAACAATTTTCAGACATATTGCTATGATACCGATCGGTAAAATTTGTTAACATTTTCAAAACGGTCTCAAAATTTAATGCGTTCACATTTCCGTCTGAAAATTGTTTTGTTCGCATCAAATAACCAAAATTTACTAATAAAAAAGATTTTCAGACGTATGAGACATTTTTTTTGTCTCATTTTTAATTTTTTTAAGTGATTTTACGGGTTTGCGCTACACCACTAACGTCTGAAAAATATGTTTCCGGTATCTCAGAACTATCATTCAACTACAGTCTGCAAATCAGACATATTGCTATTATGCAGTTCGGTAAAATTCTTTGACAATTTTGAAAATTCGGTCAGATCAAACGCTACGCGGAAAATGTCTGATATTGGTATTTTCGAGTTCAGGATAATCGTATCTATCGATTTGATGCGGTTTTGGCCGTATTGCTATGAGACAAAAATTTTGGTCGTGGGCTCTCGTACTATGAAGAAGATGATGACCTGGCGAGACGACTGGGGGTAGAAACACATAATGACTATCGAAAATTGATAATCGGCTATCTGGCAGGTAGCATTGCTCACTATGCAATAAAAAAATATAAAATGTAAAACATGCACTGCGCGATTATCAACTGAAGAGAGGCATTTCTTTCATAAATTTAAAAACTAGAGGAGGCTTTCGTTTCTCATTCAAAGATTTATATTAGTAGAAGATCCGACCCTACATCGACATTCATCGGGTTGATAATAGAATCAAACATATTTTATAATAAATTTCGTATGTTAGAAAATATATTAAAAGTGGGTTGACAACAAAAATCCTGGACAGAATATTTTTAATTATTTTTTAAAAAACTGTTTTTTATAAAATTTTGCAACATGAAGATAATAATAAAATTTTATACTGGACTTAAAGTATAAAACATATAGAATGTGCTGACGTAGGGTTGACTATTATTTACCTGGACGAACTACTGGGTTGACAGGTATAAAAGGTATGTAAATTCTAGTTACTTTCACTGATTTGATAATAGAAAAAAAAATATATCAGCATAAGCGCTGTTTTATTCCGAACACGATGATATAGGGTTGACTGCAAAAAATTCGGTCCTAATAGGGGTATACAAGTTTTAAAGATTTAAATTTCAACGCGTGTGGAAATTAGTGACAGAGAGATCCGAGGTAAGTATACCGTGTGATAATAAAGGACCGAACATTGCAGTCGTGTCTGATGGGATCGTGAATATAAGAAAGTGCACATGCTCGGTATATAAACTATATGGAGAGTAGAGGTACCCCTGCTACCCTCCATATTGTAAACAGTACGCGTTATTTTGGAGCAACTGACATTTGAATTCAGTATGCGTTATTTCGGAGCAACTGAAAATAATTTTTTTGTCTTATTTTCTTGGGAAAAATTTAAAAAAACAATAAAAATGTGAAAAGGTAGAAATTGAAAAACAAAAAAAAAAAACAGGCCGAGGTCCTTCAGAAAAAATATTTTTCAAATTATTTGTTTGATAAAAACGAATTCAACGAACGTTAAAATTTTGATATATTTCGAATTCTATTAGATAATAATTGGAGGAATCATATATTATGTACTTACTGAATACTCTGTAAAGAAAAAAATATAGTCTTCATACTATTTACTTCGTAAAGCAGTTATTTTTTTGTTGGTATTGTAACCAACGAAATTGAGTGCTGCTTTAGTTAGTTCAACTTCATGATAATTCGAGAGGTGAAAGGTTTTAAGCGACATTTTATAAACTTTACAGGAGAGCCATTTAAAGATCTAAAATTTCGAAAAAAAAAACGTTATAAAGAAACTACTACTCCTACTTTAATGAGGATCGGGAATCTTTATTGCAAACAATCCACTGATGTTTTGGTATACTTGTCATAAAAAAAAACTGCTATAATATCGAAAAGAATGGTCGCTTAATACAAAATGATCTATACTGTCTTATTTCTAGAGTAAGGAAAAATATTAAACTGCCAACATTGTCTATCAGTTGACGGCAAAATGGTTAAAGTGACTTTTCAGTGTTATTCAGTAAAAAGCAAAGTGATTTAAATGACTTAACTCAATGATAATGGGAAGGGCTATTTTGTTTTAACCACCAATTAGGTTTTGATAAATACTCACACTAGGTGGCTTAGGACACGCTTATTATACTAAATGAGTTGTTTAGAGTCTCGTCTTTGAAAAAAAAATCATAAAACATAGTTTTTTATGCCAAAAAATAATGAATGAATGTTGCTGACAGTCAAATGGTTGAAGCGACACCGCACAGTGTTAGACGAGGAAAGCAACATGTATGAAGCGACTTTACATTAATAGTTAGCTACATCGAACACGGTTAATCTGCCATTTACTTGTAATTTTAGGAAGAGAATAAAGGCTTAAGCTCCGATTCACTATTAATGAGTACAGCTTAAGTGAAGAACTAAATAAAATTGCCAAATTTGATGTCGGATCATACCTTGAGAATTATGGCCGAAAATTGCATTGTCTTTAGCGCCAAAAAAATGCTCAGGATCGTGCGAAAAATCGCTGATTCTAAATATGTATACCTATAAGTCAATATCGCCCAAAATGTTTTACCTTTCACCCCTCGATATTTAAAGTTTTTTTTTTACGAAAAGGTAGCTTTAACGAACAATTTTTAAAAGCTTCATCTGTAAAATCACTTAAAGAATCGTCCAAGTCACATAAAAAACACTTTTTAGCCATTTTTTATCACAACGATACAGAATAACACGTATTTTCGATAAAATATAATATTATAAGTCATTAGCTACTCCAAAATAACGCGTACCTACTGTTTACAATATGGAGGGTAGCAGGGGTACCTCTACTCTCCATATAGTTTATATACCGAGCATGTGCACTTTCTTATATTCACGATCCCATCAGACACGACTGCAATGTTTGGTCCTTTATTATCACACGGTATACTTACCTCGGATCTCTCTGTCACTAATTTCCACACGCGTTGAAATTTAAATCTTTAAAACTTGTATATCTATAAACCCCTATGAGGACCGAATTTTTTGCAGTCAACCCTATATCATCGTGTTCGGAATAAAACAGCGCTTATGCTGATATAATTTTTTTTCTATTATCAAATCAGTGAAAGTAACTAGAATTTACATACCTTTTATACCTGTCAACCCAGTAGTTCGTCCAGGTAAATAATAGTCAACCCTACGTCAGCACATTCTATATGTTTTATACTTTAAGTCCAGTATAAAATTTTATTATTATCTTCATGTTGCAAAATTTTATAAAAAACTGTTTTTTAAAAAATAATTAAAAATATTCTGTCCAGGATTTTTGTTGTCAACCCACTTTTAATATATTTTCTATTATACGAAATTTATTATAAAATATGTTTGATTCTATTATCAACTCGATGAATGTCGATGTAGGCCCGGATCTTAGACCATATGACATTTGTTGTATATGCGAGATGGTGGTCAGAAAGCTTTTAAAAGAAAATATTACTTTTCATTTCTCATACACGGAAAGTACGCTTGAAGTTACCTGATCAGAGGGACGAAAGTAGTACTTTTCGTCCCGGGGAAGCGATTTTCCCTGCTGTCAAAAAAAAAAAAACTATGCAAGCCATGTCCCTGTATACAGCCACTCTGTTACATCGCGGCGTAAAATTGCAAAAAAAAAAATATTATCTATAATTTTGTAACATGTTTTTATACTTACCCAGGTATTTTTAATTTAGAATATATATTAATTAATTATTAATAATAAATTATTATTTAATTTAAATAGATTTGAGCAAAAATAATTTACTATCAAAAAAATATTAAGACTGACAAAAAAAAAAAAACTATGCAAGCCATGTTCCATCTATACAGCCACTCTGTTATATCGCGGCGTAAAATTGCAATAAAAAATATTATCAATAATTTTGTAACACACAGGTAATTCTAATTTAGAATTCAATAAATTATTCGTTAATTTAAATAGATTTGAGCAAACTTTTTGACAAAAAAATACTGGCTGGTAGAATGCCACAGAAAAAAAAGAGGCGGACAATCCATCTTCAGTTGTTTCGTCGAGCTAATGCTAATTATTTACGTTTATAAATAAAATATTGTTTGTTTATGTAATAAGGTTTGTATTTCCTTTCCTCATATTCGAAATGAAAAGCAGAGTGTTTACCTCGGGAGAAAGACCTATGTAGGCCCTCGAACTGTTAGCGCCCTCGCTACGCTCGTGCGCCAAACCATCTCGGGCCTAAATAGGTCACTTTCATCCCTTGTGTAACAATCTACTATTACACAACGAAAGGCAATATAAGTACATACTAACGAAAATACTGGAAAAGTTTATTGCTAACGAAAGGATTTTCTTAAGCTTAGAACTGGACCACATGTTCGCAGGAATTGAGCACAAGTTAAGCCTTATTAAATATATTGCAGAAAAATATTTGAGAATTCGTTTCCACCACATTGCAAAGTTAGAGGGCATTTCAAGAAGCTTTGAAAGTAAAAATTGACGCAACACAAAGGATTTTAATCAGGTCTGCCATACCTATCAGGCTTTGCTGAGCTCGTACTTGTTTCCAAAAGATTATTAGGTTGACATAATATATGTACATATTATTATTAATTGTATTGAGTATATAGTATCAGTAGTATATCAGTTAACTGGTTTCCATTATACTAGCTCTGTTTAGTTTAGAATCAGCTGACCGTGTTTAAAGAATGTCCCGGAATATTATTATTGTACCTACCCCTGATTTTATTTTATTTTTTTACCTTAGCATAACGCTTAGGGTAAATTAAATAACTTTTAATTATTATCATTTTATATTTTTACTTAACCTAGAGAAACATAATTTTAGTGGATGCGGTTGAAAACAGATTTATTTCTAAATATTAAAATATTATTTCCCTTTGTTTAGACAGTTTAATAATATTCAATTTTAGTTTCTAAAAGTCGTTACTATTTGTATTCGAAATCAATATTTGAATTTCAGTTAAAGCAAAAGAAGTCCATGCAAAATCATTAAGGTGGAGGCTTAGGTTGGAGCGCGAAATTCAAATTTTATCACGTTTTTTGCAAATTGCAGCTCAGTTATAGGTCGTAAGTTACCAACATGTTATTTGCGACAAGAATGGTAGTATATTTACTGATTAATAACAAAATAAATCATGAATATATTCCTCCAAGGTATATTACTGACATGCAAAAAACGTGATCAAATTGGAATTTCGCGCTCCAACCTAAGCCTCCACCTTAAACTATAATTTAGTTATTACAACCGCAAAAAAATCAAAATGAAAATACATAAATCACATTTCCCGCCACACGCTGTAGACTTAGACCTTTTTTTTATAAATGGGGAAATTTTGTTTCATATGGTATCCTTTTATTCACTCACACATACTTACGCCGCCGCCATAGCCGTGCTTCAACCTTTGCTTAGCGAAGTTCTGTCCGCCTTTTTTTTACGTCCATGTCTGGGAATGCTTCCTTCATCCAGCCGTTGGTCGTCTAAAATATTTATAAGATGCAGGGCTCCAGATTTAGGCAGCCTAAACAATTTCTGAAATTTAACTTCAGCTATTTCGAAGGGGTTCGAATGGTCTCTATTTTTTTGTAGCCGAAGTCTTTCTTGATTGTGCCTAAAATAAAAAAAAAGTACAGGGACTTATGTCGGTATTAAAAATAAATAATATGATTTTTATTAAAAAATAAATGAATATAATTTGTTTCTGACATACCTTTCTCATAAATGGACCAGAGCTGCAACCACATATTCAGAATTCATGTTCAATTTTAAATATACGGTGTAACAGCAACAGCGATAACAGCGGTACAAGCAATTTTTCGCGCGCTTATTTAGTCGTAACTGATTTACATGTCATCTGTCATGAATTGACACCAATATGTCTTGACTTTGAAAGTGTTTTGAGCAAATATGAGTTGTTTTAGTAACTGACCTTAAATCCATTAATAACGATATGAAGACTAAAATGGAAACCTTAAACACAACACTAAATAATCAAGCTATAATACACTTATATCGATTGTATTACAAGTTATGAATGAAGAATTTATTAAAAAACCTATTACTGAGAAACAAAATCACTTATTAGTGTTAAAACCAATTAAAGATTTAGAAGAGTTCGAAAAGAAAATAATTGTTTCTGACTATAGAGAAAATTTACAAAGAAAATTAAGTATGTTATGAACTAAAGGCACTTGGAACGGAACCACAAGTGAATATAGTATTATTGATGTTATGTTCGAAAGACAGTTTATCAAATTGTGTTCATGGACTGGAGTCTCACGTTCCCAAAATGAACCTACAGAAAAAATCTGTCTCGAAGGTTTCTTTTTTTATCTAATTCACAAACTAGATCAGTCGTTTTATTTAACGGTCAAACTTGTTTTAAAATAATTTTACGAAATGCTGATCAATGGTGCAAAAACGAACCAAAATGAACTTCTAAAAAAATTCAGAGGTAAGAAAAGCGTCGAAAAGACTTTTCAGTTTTTAGTTAATGGTTCTACGGACTCGTAAATTCTTGAGTATGTGATTTTGATCTAGTTACCAGAGATATTGATATCTATTTGTATTTGATAATGTGACTTGCATCTTTTAAGTTAGTTTTAGTTGATTTTTAAAAGACTTACAATGCGGTCACATTTTCAATACTTATGCCATGACTTTTTATTGAGATAATTTATAGTTTTTAACTTTCATTTATAGTTGAAAACAGTTACTTTACTGTTGATATTTTATTGTTGAAGAATTTAAGCTTTTATAATAGACTTGTCTCTATGCCGAAATAGGGATGATGACACAGTAAAGTTCGGACGCGAAGCAGGAAGAATTTCGTACTTTAACCTGTTATTACCTGTCTCTGTCACTCCCGCGTAAATATAATGAGTCTCGCTCGCACAGGTGCAACGGCCGCCGTCCTTATGCCGGCCATACACGCTACGGTCTACCGGAAAGGTCCACCTGTGCAGATATGCCTGCGCAGGTAGACCGGAATGTGTGTGGGAATAGACCTGTGCAGTTTTTTTGAACCTGCGCAGGCAACCGGCGCAAGATCGAAAATCGATTTTTTCGAGTGACACCGTACGGTGTACCTGTGCGTGTGTGCGTGTACTCCGGTCGCCTGCGCAGGTCGCGTCAGTTGTTTTCTAGTGTTTCTTTCAAACGGGCGTCTCATCGCTCGCATCGTATTGCCAGAAAATGGCGCCACCAGATTCAGCTAAAAAAATCCTTGAAGATTTTATTGAAATTTATTGAAGTAATCCATGTCTATGGCAAATTAAAAACAAAGATTACCATAATCGAGACAAAAAAGAAGCTGCTTATAAATTACTCATAGAAAAATTGAGAATAATTGAGCCAGATGCGAACAAAGATGTAGTTGTGAAAAAGATTAATAACCTAAGAAGCAATGTTAGAAAGGAAAAGAAGAAATATGAGCAATCTTTAAAGTCTGGGGCATCTGCTGATGATGTGTATCGTATTAAACTGTGGTACTACGATTTGTTCAATTTCATTCATGATCAATGCACTCCAAGGGAATCTTCATCCAACTTAGATAGTGATGACGAAAATAGTTGTGAGGTAAGTAAAATATTTCATAGTTTGTAGTATTTTTTTTATTAAGTAATAATAATAATAATAAAAATATTTATTTCCAGAAAAAATATTACAATGTTTGTCGTAATTATTAGCTAGTAGTTAACAATGGTTCAAAAAGTATAATAGCATCCGCTGTCGAACTAGGTTAGGACCTGTATTTCGGCATACGGCGCCACGCCCCGAAGTATCAGAGTTTAAACTAGCTTATACTATTTTAGGTAAACAAAAATCAAGATAGAAATAAAAGGTGTGTGAAAGGGCCTCTCTTTGTATATGGGTAAGGTGTACGTGTGTGTGTGTGTGAGAGGGTGTGTTCTGTTTACATATATAACTTATGAATACATCAGAATTAAAAAAAAAAAACTATGTCTTTGTCCAACTTCTTGTATTATACAAATTATTTTATTGTATTATAGTAACTTATGAATAGATTGAATCTGTACGTTTATATTACCGTAAAACCGCCAAAAGTTCCTCAGTGTCCTTGTATTCTAAAGTCAGTAACCAAGCTTCAATAGTTTTTTTGCAATTGTAGGGTAATATAATAATAACATAATTATTTATAACTATAACTATTTAGAACTATGTACCTACTCTGCCCGTTCAGCCTTAGGTATTATTTAATTTACATGATCATTTTGCCATGGTACCCTTCCCTCCTGATTGAAATAATTCATAAAATTGTTTCGGACTATCTTCGCGTTGTTCAAAGTATTTCCTGGGTTTCTTCTTTCCAAGTTTTCCATGGTGCTATTTTGTGTATTGTATCCTTCAGATATTATAGTCCCGTTTTCAGAGTTTTCTCGATAAAAACATTTTTGAGGTGCATAAGACTTTTTTGAGTGTTCAATTAAAAAGTTATGTAATACACAAGATGCTTTCACTACTTTATCGATATTTTCGGGTTCTAAATTTATATGAGTATAAAATATCCGAAATCGTGATGCCATTATCCCGAAAGCGTTTTCAACAGTCCGTCTCGCGCGAGATAATCTGTAATTCAGGATTCTTCTTTCTTGCGATTTTAAATCTGCCTGTCGAAACGGTTTTATCATATCGGGGCGTAATGGGAACGCGTCATCTGCCACAAATACATATGGTAAATTTCGGTTACTTCCTGTTAACAATTCACTGCTTGGAATATGTAAATCACTATTTTCTAATTTTTCAAAAAATTTAGTGTTTTGTAGAACCCCTCCATCGGATATTCTGCCATTCATGCCAACGTCTATATAAATAAATTGGTATTTTGCATTAACAATTGCCATAAGAACCACACTATGTTGCCCTTTATAATTATAAAAATACGATCCACTATTAGCCGGTGGAACAATCGATATGTGCTTTCCATCTATTGCACCAAGACAATGAGGAAAGTTCCATCGTTCTTCATACATCTTTGCTATTTCTTTCCACTCTTCTTCAGATGTAGGAAACTGTAATATAAAAATAATAGGTTTTTATCATAAATACTTGCAAAAGTAGTTATTATTGATGTGAAATATCTATAGCGTATGCACACAAAAATGTATCATTTTTTTTTTCGTTTTTAGAAAGACAACACTGAAGACTCTTTAAATGCCGCTGAAGAATATTCATCCAACAGCGTATCTACCGACAACGAGGTTCGATCATCATCGTCAAATAATAATTCATCTCGCCCACCAAAACCTGGTAAAACAAAAAGAAAAGATGAAAGCTTAGCAAATGAAGTGTTGGAATCGGTACGAGATCACTTTAAGCGCCCTCGCCCAATTGTAACAGAAGATAGGTGCGATATTATTGGAAAAAACGTGGCGATGAAATTGAAAGCTTTAGATGCGAAACAATTAATAGTCGCAGAAAAACTTATTAATGATTTACTTTTTGAAGCAGAAATAGGAAACCTCACTCCCGAGCACGCCTATATTAACATGAGAGATATTTTGAAACAAAATCAACGAAGCTATGTTCCTGCTCAGCAATATCGACAACATGCATATCAGTCCTCTCCTAATTCCAATAGGGCATATACCCCTGTAAGTTTTGTTTCTTCTGAAAGTCCTAGCCCACCCTGTTTTCCATTTCCCACCAGTCAAAATTCAGAGTATCTTTCTCAATCATTTCAAACTAACCATCTACTCAACAGTTCCCAAGGCAATCCCTACTCGCCACAAATACGAACAACTACAGTTCCAGAAAATCAGCCCAATGAAACAGAGGTAGTTTTATCGATTCCAGATTCGGCAGCGACATTCATTACTAATTTCAATGTTCATAATGAATAACTTGTATGTACGTGACAGTTTTTTACTTTAATGATTAAAATCGTACATATTTTTTTCAATAAATATTATCTCTAATATAACAGTGTTTTAATGACTTACCTTCAAATAATCTCTTCTGAGTACTTTATATAAAGCCTCACATGTTTCAGGAATAATTTTTCCAAGTGCCTGAGGCGAAATAATTGCTGAAAATTTTAGATCCTCATAGCTTCTGCCAGTTGCGAGAAATCTCAATGTTACTGATAATCTTTCGTGCGCAGAAATACTATTTCTCATAAGTGTGTCTTCTTTTTTTATCATAGGAGTAACCATTTCAAGTAATTTAAGGTATGTTTTCTCGTCCATTCGAAGATAGTTTTTAAAATCTTCTGGTTCAAATTTCAATTCACTTAATAAATTAACATGACTATATGTTTTTCTTTTCAATAACCAATGCTTACACCACTTTTTTCGCTTCTTTTTCGTATTATTCATCTTCAAAATTAAAGCAAGACCTAGCAATGCCAGCGTGTCATCGTCCAAATTCGATGCCATCGCAAAAAGAACTGAAGACCGCTCCGATACACCGGAACGTCCCCATACACGCTACCAATGTTCGGTTGACCTGCGCAGGCATACCTGCACAGGTGGACCTTTCCGGTAGACCGTAGCGTGTATGGCCGGCATTAGGGATTGTAAACCTTTTACCTGAGACTTTAAGGTTTGTTCTAATTTACATGTGGTTTTTTGGTTGGCCTTTAGTCACGACAAAAATCCTTGGCTTGCAATTGACATAATTCATATTTTTTAAATAACGAACGAACGACATTCCATCTTGGGATGCGTTAGTGATCGCCAAGTTTTTGGACACAGTTATCTTAGTTATCTACTCTTTGTTTGTTGTTGTTTTTTCTTGTTTTAATTGTTAAGTGGTTTTATTAAGTTTTCTTTACTGTTTTTAAATGGAACCGGAGCCGTCTACCTTGCGTCCATTCAAGGAGTTTGTTTCTCCGCGAAAGAAAAGAAAAATGTCACACTTTAGTGTATCTGAGAAGGTAATGATTATTAACGTGTTTAAATACGATTATTAACGTGTTTGACGGCACATTTGGCGCAGTTGCTGAGCAATTGACTGCTGCGCTGCGTGTCGCGGGTTCGATTCCCGGGACAGCTAAAACTGTTCCGGGTCTGGGTGTTTGTGCATGTGTAATGAATGTTTGTAAACGCACCCACGACACAGGAGTAAATCCTAGTGTGGGGCAACGTTTAAAAAAAAACGTTAAAGAATCCTGGCCTGCTGATAAATATCCTTCAAAAAAAAGAAATGAAGGACAAACAGCCGATATTTTGGGCATTTCGAAATCGGCCATCGGCATATCTTAAAAGAATATACCGAAACAGACACCGTCAAGCCAACTGCTTCACCGAAAAAACGACTCTCATTAATTGATAAGATTGATGGGTTCGATAAATCGTGCATTAGACGAATAGTGCACAGCTTTTATTTAAAAGGAGAGTTACCTACAGCAAAAGAGGTGCTAAATGTCATAAATACAGACGAATCCTTAAAGGTAGCATTCGGATCAAGACGACCGCGACTCGAGACAGCGACCGGCGACCACGACCCACAGCTTTAAATGAATTAATAGGAAGTGCAAGCAACCGAGTCGCGCGACGTGTGGGCGTGGCCTGCCGGCGCCTTGCGTCGCGCGACTAGGTCGCTCACAAGGCAGTGCCGTGGCGCGACATATGCAAAATGGCCGTGTTTTCTTCGCACGAAGACGATATTTTAATAGAATTAGCAAAAACGCACCTTTATTCGATACGAGGCTTCAAGCTTATAAAGATTGTGAGGGACAATATTTGGGAAGAAATTGGAAAAGCGTTGAATATAACAAGTAAGTTCAAATGATACATATTTTTATTAGAAAAGGTACTTATTCTTATTGTTTACAAATAGGTACTATTTTACTTTTCGCTATTTTTTGAGGTTATAAAACTGTTCTGGGATTACTTCCAAGGGACGCTATTCTATTCTATTTATACGATTTTCCTGCTACTTGGCCAACTGGACTTAAAAAAAATGATTTCAATGAATTTCGTATATCAAATGCCGCCAGACTTGCAAAAACACCAACTCTTGAGAATGGTATCATGTTTTCCGTAGGTGGGGGGATTTTTGGATCATATTTGTAATAAGGAATGCCGTTTTTTTCTAAATAAGCATCACGCAAAAGATCATGTAAACAGCACGCGGTCAAAATCAAGTCATCAACAACCTCTGGTCTGATTGATATCGGTGTGTAGAATATTCTAATTACTTGTGATAACAATGCAAACGAGTTTTCTGTCACTCTTCTGGCACGGCAAAGTCTATAATTGAAGATAGCTTTATCACGATTCGCTTTCGCATCATTTCTACAATATGGCTTCATCATATATGTATCAAGGGCAAACGCTTCCATCTCATCATCTTCCATCAATGGCTCCAAAAGTATTGGGAAAATTCCATCGATTCCAAAAATAACTCGTCACTTGCTTTAGATGATTTTCTGTAGGTACTGGCATGCAAAGTGGGGTGGGACCAAGTTCTTTCGCAGGCTTGCAAGCACTTCTTTCACTATTCTGCTAATATAACTTGCCGATATACGATACGTGAACTCTAGAGATGCATATGTTTCTCCAGTAGCTATAAATCTGAAACAACATGTTCATTACAGGTAATGATTGCAAGAAGAGGTGGAAATATATAAGAGATTCCTATAATAGATGCAAACGTAAGAACAAATTGCCCACGGGTTCTTCAGCCTCTTTAAAAACAACGAAATGGATGCTGTATGAGAGACTTAGTTTTTTAGAAAAAAATCCCACAAAAAGAGCGAGTGTAGCAACAGTTGAAGCTGAAAATACTGAAGGTGGAGAAAGTAGTGAAGAAACAAGGACAACAGGGATAAGTGAACAAAGAAGACGTAGTGAAGAGATAAGTGGTGAAGAAAGAAGCAATGAAGAGGTAAAAAGAGCAGGAATAAGTGCAGCTGGTACAAGAGGAACAAAACGTAATGCAGAGAGAAGAGGGGAGAGAAGTGGAGAAACGAGCAATGAAGAGGCAAGCGGACCAGGTAAAGGTACAGCTGAGACAAGTGGGAGAAAAAAAAAGAAAACATGTCAACTGGATAATAATTTACATATTACATCTTTACTGCAGCATTGGAAAGAAAGAGATTAACAAAGACAAGAACAAATGAAGATCATGGTAGAAGAGGAAGAGAAAGCTGATAAAGACGGAATCAATTCATTTTGCTCACACATCGGGACTTTTTAAAAAAAATTACCACCGGGTTTAAGAGTGGAGACTAAAACGAAAGTTTATAATTTACTGGCAGAATATGAATTTGAAAAGTATTAAAAGTTCGAGTCTCGGCAGCGCTTCCTACAGCCCACATTCAAATGAAAGCTATTCAATTTCGAATATTACACATAGTTCAGCATCAAACCTGAGCCTATATTCCCCTATCAGCAGTATTGCGTCTCCACCTGCCCAACCAACTGATTTAAGCATCCCATTACTGAATCAGGTTGCTCACGATGCAAATAATCATCTCCAATTAGAAGAATCTACAGAATATGATAACAATTATTTTTTCACCTCAATGTAAGGAAAAGTTTCTGAGCGCTTGTGATGATTGATGAGCCATTTCTTCTTGGTTGAATACCTTGTATGATTAAACTGAGTACAAAATTAAACTGACTTTGATTTAGCCTACAATACTTTCTGAACTTTTCTGTAAAAACAATGCAACTTTCTGTAATGACAAATGCCTATTAAAAGGTAGAGCTAAAATATGGGCTGACGAGTGGCTAGTGACTACTAAAACTTAGGAAGAATTACGACAAAACATTATTTTAACCTTCGAACCTGAGCATCGTTATTCTCTGAATCATCATTTTGTCGATACAAAAAAAATGCTTGGAGAAACAAAAACCATTTCACATGATATAACCCTACTACATTTAAATGTATACTTTATACACATGAATTATATGCCCGACTCGTGATTTTTTTACAGAAAGATTATACTGACATTTCTGTCAACTATTACCGTAAACTAATTCTGAAATGTAAACCGTTTTGTCGGCGAGAAAAAAAATTATTAAATACCTTTCCAATCTCGTAAATTTCTAAATATGCTGAAGTAGACAGGAAAAACCCGTTCTCGGGTTTGGAAAAGGATTTATTTTTAAATATCATACAAAAATATGATACTATCCTAACCGACAAACAAACAAATGAAACGAGTGCTTTAAAAAAGAAGCTGTCATGGGAGAAAATAGCGCGGAATTTAATGAATCCTCTATTGTTACTCAAAAGGTAAATATAACGTGATTTGTATACATTTATTATTTTCAGATAAATAGTTTCAATTGTGTACCATGGTCTTTTCCCTAAGTGCCGCTTTAGTACTATGGAGTTACTTATCTAATCGCCACCTCCAACGTATGTTATCTTAACTATCAAACTAACGAAAATTACATTTTTAGATTTACAACTACTTTATAACATAGATTATCGTATGATCTAATAAAAAATATATATTTACAAAAGAACCAAAAATACTGAGACTGCATATTATCGCATCTTCATCTTTAGCGTAGTAAAATATTGTATAATGAAGTTAGTGCTGGGTACGCGGGGCGCGGGGGGCCCGCTACATCGCGCGACCCAATTCTAAGTATTAGTACCGATTGAATACGCGGGAGTGGTGCGTATTCGCTGTCGAGCGCTGTGCTCGTCGCAATTTTTTAAATTTTGTTATGATTGATAGACTTAGTAAGATACTATAGCTGTTAACCATGTCATCTAGGTCGAAACGAATGATTGATGCAGTAATTCGACCGTTAAAACAATGTGATACGTTTGATTCTCATGAACCGGCAAACGCTAATACTTCAAATTATAGTGATGATTTGTGTACTGCCAACCGTTTTGTGGAAGATACTACAAGGATAGAAGGTAAGCGACACGTTTTACAATATTAATAACGAATAATTTAAATAATTGTATAAATAACATGATATCGTTTAATACCCATAATAAACTATCGTAAGTATAACTTACGATAATATACATCGAATTAAGATACTTTTCAAATATCGTAGGTAAGTAAATAGTTACGATACTGTACTATTAAAAAAAAATATATATATAATTGTATTCCGTATTTCTACTTACGATAGTTTTCGTTGGAATTTCTTTCTTTTTTTATATCCTATGTGGCACTTGAGATATTTTACTTCGATATGAAACGTAATTTACCATAGTATTTTTTTGCAAAAAACTCAAGATTCTTCTTTTTATTTTACAGAGTCGCCGCTTCCTTTTGACGCAGATAGTGATGAGATAAACGAATTAATGGATTTGTTAACCGAGTCAGATGAAATACGTCCTAGTATTTCACTCACCGAACAAAGTGACAGTGTATTGAAACAATAATAGCGTGTCTATCGTTTATACCTAAAGTTTAAAATCCTAATTAATTTACGAGTCGTAATTTTATGTAAGTTTTACTACCTATAATTATCTTTGAGTTTGAATCAATCGATAGGTACACACGACAGCACATCAAGTTACAAAAACGCGAACCTATCAATAATAAAAAAAAAACTGTCAAATTTCTGCAATAGATTTCAACCTTATCACAATAGTGGAAGGTTAATGTTCGATTGGTAAACTTTGACAGATTCGGGTAGGTTGTCCTGCTGTCGTCTGTACTAATATTAAACTAATGCGAAAGCTACTGTATCTGTCTGTTACACTTTCATGGCTAAACGCTTAAACAAATGTTGATGATATTTTATATTGATGATGAAAGAATATTGCTTTTCAATAGGTTTTGGGATTTAGGGAACCGTGAAAAACAATGGGCTTTTATTGCAAACTTGGTTGTCAAACAAAAAAAACGAAGGGTTTTAACTGATATGGAATCTAGGCGTAAGTTTACTTTAATTTATATGTGTGCAAGTATAGGATACATGGTAGCGTTTAGTTTATACACAGGAAAAACTACAGAAAAAAAGGATTTTGGACTAGCTGGTGACGTAGTTCTTAGCCTAATTGCACTGAGCAAACTTCCGCCTAATAATGGCATAAAATTATTTTTTGACAATTATTTTACATCTCTGAGCTTGATGAGACACCTGAAGGAGCTCGGCTATTATGCTACAGGGACTTTGCGAGCTAATCGCACCGAGAACTGCACGCTCAAAGACGTCAAACAATTCAAGAAGAGCGAAGTCATTACGATTATCGACTAGGTGATGATGTCTTCGTATGCCGATGGAACGATAACAATGTTGTCACAGTGGCCACAAACTTCCAAAATCTTGAAGTAACATCCGCAACTCGTTGGTCTCACGAAAAAAAGCCAAGATTCTTGAACAACCGAAGACCGTCATTTCTTATCAAATGTAATATGGACCGATGAGAGTACTTTTACTCGGAACGACATCTGGAATCGACAAAACCTCCGGTACTGCAGTTTGGAAAATCTACACGTGTTTCGAGAATCTGAACACCAGTACAGATTTTCACTCAATGTGTGGGCTGGTATCCACAACAATAATCTTATCGGCCCTGTTTTTATTGACGGCACACTTACAGCGGCGAAATTTTTAGAATTATTAAGTGGTCCTGTGGCCGAGTACACTGATCAACTGCCTTTGGCCGTTCATCGCAAGTTGTGGTACCAGCTGGACGG